>JAWWEV010000043.1:33760510-33776318 GCA_035583235.1 Hafferia zeledoni
GCAAAATACCTTACAGAACACTGCACCTAGGAAGAGCAGGCGCTGATGCTTCAATGCTCTCTAGACAATGTTCTGCATTTGAGAAGACAAGTGTCTTACCCTGCAGCTTTGATGGGCAGCTTGTCAGTGCAATGAGCTTATTGCTCAAGGCATTGCTTGCCACTTGGCTAAGAATAACCACTGATTGTTTGAGCTTTCAGAACCATTGTGAAAACATCTGTTACCAACTTATAACTTACAATTTGTGCAAAACAAGAAATTTTCCTTGCGCCTTGTGCAAGATATCTCTGATCTGTGCACCATGACTTCAAAATTAGTTAGCAAAGGGCGTAGCTAATTCCTCCTAGCTAACTCTTAAGTTTCATTCTCAAACTCTACTTGGCGCCTTGGAGAGTTTACTGAGAGAAACTCGTCAGTCATTTCTAGGCACTTTTGTGACTGCTCAATGTGCAAAGGAAAATTTCCACAAAGACTACTTGAGAACTTTCAAACCCATTGTGCCTTTTAGGGTTTGTTTTTAACTTGAAGGTAAGGCTATCAGCTTTACCAACCTGAAACTGGCTGTTCTTATTGGACAGTTAACAACCAATTCTGTTGGCAATAGCAACTAAGCAAATCTAAGACTTCTTTTTTGGCAAAGCATCTTGTAAACTCCTTAAGCTCAGGGATGAAGTGCCTCTTTTCAAAGAAGAAATGCTAACCCTTTGTATTTTACCATGAATCCCTTTTGAGTATGTGCCTAATTCTGTATTGCTTGTTTTACAGCCAGCATCTGCAAACAAATCATTAAGCCTTTTGACAATGGTTACTATGGGGTCCGGTTCTCGTTCTGAGATGTCTTTCAACCTTTTGCGAGCCTTTATTAGTATGGAGCTAATAATTTTGAATTTAGGATTGATAGTATTTCTTAATTGTGCAGAACAAAAGATCCATTTTAAGATTTGTAGCTCCTTTAATATGTGAGCCATTAACATGGCCACTCCTACTTGCTTGTTATGAACAAGTAGAAAGATGGTTAGCAGTGCATCATTTTGAAATGCTGAAATAGAGCCAATTCTCTGTTCAATTTTAGAAATTACTTGTTCTGCTTTTGGTGTTTCTGCCCTTGGTTTGGTGAGGCATATTGCATCCTGTAAAAGGAAATTTTTCGGTGTAACATTTGGGGCAACATCAGAGGTTTCTTTTACCTCATTCACAGCACCCATGAATGTTTGCTCAGGTGTTTGTATGCATGGCAAGGAAGACCTTTCTATCCTAGGAGGGTTAGAAAAGACACTCAAAGCAGTACCTTTTTTCTGTTGTGGAACCTGAGTGTGTAGTGCAGAATTACCTTCACCTGTCAGTTGGTCTAATGCTTCTCCCATTGGGCTTTGGGCAGTGATGATGACTGGTGTGGATACCAGAGGCTGGAAGGAATTGCTAAATATTTCTATTAAGTTTCTGTATATCTGTTGGTCTGGATCTAGAATCACCTGGAAGGCAAAGAACTCAGGAAAAAGGTTAATTAATCTCTTTTCCCCTTGCATTATTCTTTGATCTCTTTCACCCTCTACATTGTCCCACACAGACAAAATGTTAGCTTTATTTACTGTTGCTATGTCTTTAAATGCTCGTGTCAGTTCTTTCCAATCTGGGACGCTGTTGGTCGTATCCTCCCGCGGTGCTGGAGTTGCGTCTAAGTCGCGGCTGGACCCCTTCGCGGCGGTTTTTTCTCGCGGTGCGGTCAGCCCGGCGGGATTTCCCGCGGGGGACACAGGGGCTTGGTCCCGCACGGCCAGGGCGGGGGTAATCCCTGCCGGTGCCGATGGTGTGGGGTGCGACATGTCCGGACTCGGGGGAATCCCCTCCTGCGGCGTGGACGGACCGGTTCGGGTCTCCGCCGGTCTAGCAGGGTCCGGGTCCAGGGCGCTGGTGGGGCATGCGAAGTAGATGGCGTGCTGTGGAGGGGGGTTTCGGGAGACCCCCGCGCTGCACGGTCGGGTGCGTGCGCATGCTCTGTGATCACCCCTTTGTTTACTTTCGCAGGCTTTTTGCCATGCGGTTGCTGGTTTTCGCGGGCTAACTGCACCACGTGGTCGGCTCTTTGTTCCAGCGGTCCTGCGGCTCCCGATCCTGGCTCCGCGCGCCCCGACTTCGCAGAATATGAATTAAATTCACTTACGATTCTTTGTTGTTGGCTTTTTGCGGGGACACCCTGGTCCCAGAGCCATTGCGATAGCGCGGGGTCTTCCGGCATGGGCGGGATGGACGGGAACAGCGGAGCGGTGCTGGCGGGCGAGGTGGTCCCCTGATATTCATACGGCGGCGAGGTTGTTCTGACAAGCGGTGCGAACGCTCCGGTGGGTGGCACGGGCGATGGCGGCGCGGAGGGGATGCTCCGAACTCCCTCTACCCCTCTCAGCTCCGCGGGGATCTGGGCTCCCCACTGGGGCCATGCGGCTTCTGCGGCTGCGGCGCACTGTGCAGGCAGGTAAACGGGCTGCAGCGTGGCTCTCAGCTGTGGTCCCGCCGCTTCTCCCGGAGCGGGGACGAGTGGCGGCGGTGCGTGGAGGTACAGGAACGGCGTAGCGCCGGTCTTGCGAGTGGATTCCGGAGTCCACGTTGGCGCGCAGGGTGGCGGCGATGCGGAGGGAAGTGGCAGGGCGGCTCCGACAGGCGACATGGATGTCCCGGCGGGCTGCCCGAGCGGCGGTGGGACCGCGCTCGGTGGTACCGGCGGGGGCGAGCTTTCCCAAGTCCTGAGGTGCTCATGGGACAGTGTGTCAGGCAACAGGGGTGCAGAAGGGTGCACCGAGGGAAAGCCGCTCTGCAGATGGAAACTCCCTTCCCCTCTCTCAGGCATCCGGAGCCTTCAGCGGGCCCCCTCTACTTCCGATACCATATTTCCCACAGCCATGTATGGTTGGACCAGAACCAAAAAGGTCTCGGGAGCGGTTTGTGCCGAACTCCACAAATCTGCCCCTATTTGGTCCCATAGTTCTGTGGAAAATGCGAGGCTGGTATCAATGAAATACTCTCGGCTCTCACACCAGTCCAGAAGTTCTTCCAGTGGTTCCCTTTCAATTTTTGTTTTTGTAACATAAGCCAATTTTTCAAATTTATCAAGTAATAGGTTTTTCTTAGCTGACTCCACATTCCCCATGTTTCTTTAACTCACCGATGTGTAGCCGTCCAGTGGACTCTCTTCTTCCATGATGAGTCACGTTTCAGCTCCAGGCTGATTCTGTTTCAGTCCTGTCCCACAGGATGCTTCTGCATCCACGTATTCTCTTCTTCCGTGATGCAGATCTTCGTGTTTGCTCTCCTTCTGGCCCTTCAGCTCTGAGGATACCCGACTTCTTTTCGGGGGCAAACCACGCGCCTTCTGACGGCTCCAGGCCGTTCTGAGGACACCCAAATTTCTTCGGGGACTTCCAAAAAGTGCTTAAAACGGCACTCGGACGCTCTGGGCGGCCTTAAGGTTTCTTAAGCAGGTCCGCGGATGGTTTCTTTGTCCCAGAATCATCACGTCCTGGGGGTCACCAATTGTTGCAGACCGGCTTAAAGGGAGACACCACACCGATGCGATGTTCAGGCAAATCTCTACTTTATTCAAATTACAACATATATGACCTCTGATCTGACCCCTCCCAGGGGCCAGCTCTTTGACCCCATTGGCTTAGGGCTGCGTCTTTGGACATATATGGTAAAGTCCAAGACCCCTTACGGGGAGTGGTTCTAGCTTGTAGTTTTGCTCAGGTAAACTTCCAGGAGCTTCCAGCTCCATCCAGGGACTGGGCGGCAACAGATCACTCTAGCTTCTATTATTTTCTGCCGGAAGACCAATCTGCAAAGACTATTTTTGAATGGATTACCTCTTTAACAATTTGATTTCCAGTTGACATTAGTAGGAAAGAAGCTACATGGCTCTCAGCTGGGGTTTCCTGTGGGACACACAGCCACTTCAGCGCTAGAGGTTGTTTCTAGCTAATCCTGTAGAGTGGATTTGATTTTACAAAGATTTGCCCAGCAAAATAAAGGATAGGTGCAAAAGGCCAAGTTTTTGCCACACACGTTTCTTGCTTATGTTTGTCCCCCACAGTTCCTGCTTCCAGCCGAGCATGTTACTCCATAAAAAACAGTACACTAAAGTTGAGGGTGTGTGTGGGTGTGGGTGTGTGTGTGTGGGTGTGGGTGTTAGCAGTCCACAATGGGTGAGGGAAATAGATATCAGACTAAACAAATTGCTGAATCAAGTCCCTACAGCTGTCTTGGCTCTGATTCTCACAAGACCCAACCATT
Organism: Hafferia zeledoni; assembly: GCA_035583235.1. Lineage (NCBI taxonomy): Eukaryota > Metazoa > Chordata > Aves > Passeriformes > Thamnophilidae > Hafferia > Hafferia zeledoni. The sequence continues at coordinate 33,764,792 of JAWWEV010000043.1, forward strand.
GTTCATTAACTCTCTTGGCCCAACGAAACAACTGAAGAAGCTGATGCTGAAGGTGCATGGTGAGAACACTGAGCTCCTACCCAGGGCTTGGTACCTGGCAGGAGGTGCCTTATCCTGCCAGCAGCACTTACACAGCAGCCAGGGAGAGTTTTACAAATCAGTGTTTGCTGAATACCGATGGAGGATACTTGAGCATCCAGAGAGGTCAGTGTTTATCTGAGAGCATGCTCTCTCCCTCAGGTGTTACAGCACATTGAATCCCTCTATCTTGTTCACCTTATCACAAACACCAGAGAGTTGCCCTAAACGCAGAGTCCTACATGGCATTGGGCTCCCAGCTACCACAGATTTAGACATGGCAGAGGTGAAAGCAAAAAAGCCTGAGAAGTTGAACTGGCTGTAACAAGAAACTGAATCTAGGAAAGAGGACCAGGAAATACTGTCTTGGGCACCTGTTTTGGTAGTTAGAGTTCCCCCAAAAGTGCAAGACACCTTGCTCCTCTCACAGAGGAAGCTTTGTTTGTTTCACCAGCACTAGGAGAGACGATATTTGTAAATCACAGAAAAGCAAAGAAAATAAAACTAGAAGTATGAGGAAGAACCATGCAATTTCTGTCAGGTGTTTGTCTCATGGGTTCTTAAAGAGAGCAAAGTATGGCATTTGCATAATCTAGTCCAACACTAAATTATCCTTAAGATCAGATAGTTTTCATCTGTATAATGCAATTTCTTTCTCTTGCGGATTAAGAGTATTTCCTTGTCTATTATTTTCTTTTTAATTGTGCATGTGGAGATCAGGTTATTCTTTTTCTCTTTAGCATGATGAATGGAAAATATTCTGTTCTCTAAACAAAAAAATTCTGAACAGATGTTCTCTGTGTACCTTTTAACCTCCCACAAATTGTGAAGAAAAATATACCAATTAATACATTTATTTGTAGACACAGGCCTGCTTTATATGAATGGGGTGGGTCAAGTATATGTTGCCTGCCTCAGCTGACAGCAGCAGAAGAAGCAACAGTAATCTGACTTTTCATCATGTGAAATTAAGTTGTTTGGGCTGGATTAGATCAGCTTTGCTCTGACCAATCTCGGCTAGTACTAACCACTGTGTTCTTTGAGAAGGTCACAAAGACTCTGCTTGTTCATTTTTTCCAGTTTGACAATTCAGTGGCTTGCTTGCCCCTTTGAGTCGGTGTTAGCCTTGCCCTTTTTCAGTCTCGTGGATGCTCACTGCTCTGCCACAATTCTTTGGGAACAATTGAAAGCAGCTTTAAGGCCGTCTCAGCCAACTCCTTCACTACTCTGGGGTGGATTTCACCCAGCACAGACAATCTGGACACATGTAGTTTTTCCAATTACTTTCTAACCTGTCATTTTTTCTGTTGCAATTTAAGTTGCTGTTCCTTTTTTTCCTCCTGTTGGTGTTCATTCTATCACTCAGTTGAACAAGCAATCTCTTTTAATTTTGCTTGAATTTTGTCTTCTTCAGCATGCTGCCAAAACATCAGCAGTGTAATCCAACAGTCTAACACCCAGGCCTCTAATCTGAACAGTAGCCAAGTTGTTTGGTGCTGAGATCCAAAATATAACCATGGATCAGTCATTTGAACTATGAGGCTCAAATAGCTATCCTGAAGCTAAACTTAACACTTGAGGTTCCTTGACTTATTGCACACCTACAAAACACTTCAAGAGCTGCACAGAGTGCATCTATGTCTAGATGGTGAGTTCAGAGAAGGTCATACTTGACAGTATGGTCCAACAATTAAGCCCATCTAAGGTTTGCCATACTTAAGGCCTGAGAAAATGCAAATGTATAGCTATCATAACCAATCCTTCTGCTTCTTCCCTGACAATCTGTATGCACTGTTTCTGCTAATCTTCCTCAAAGCAAGGGCTTCCAGCAGAGGACATACACTGTTTTCCTGTCCACAATACAATGCATGCCTGCATCTCCTGCCTCCTAGTTGCAGATTATCTTTGACACTTGAGTTCTCCAGGCCATAAAGATTCTGGGAAAGATTGTTTTATTAGAGTTCTTATCACAATTTCCCTTCATGACTGTACATTATTGCCTTGCATATGTTTGGCACTCTTAGATTGCTCATACCTGAAAGCAAAAGCAGCCCAAATCACACTCATATATCACCACTGTCTCTCTCTATTACAGTGTTCTTCATTATCACTTGTACTGCTTTATCTGACTTGTGCTGTAAGAGCACAAGCCTTGCTTATAAACAGGATCCCCTCCTCCTAAAAGAGTACTAAAAACACGTGTGAGAATATCTCACTTTCTACCTCCCTCAGGCCTTTTAAATGACCTTGAAGCACAGGAGTATGGCACAGAGGTGGAGTAGGCAGAGAAATGACAAAAGAGAACTAATTGTATGAGTTAACTCTAAGCACAAAGTGTAGCTCCTAAATTGTTTGAAAATCTTAAATGCATTGGGAGAAAGGTCACCTGAACTATCCCTGACTCCCATCATCAGATTGCCTTTAATTATTTACAACAGCATACTGGATATAAAAAAAAGAGAGACTAGCAGCTATCTGGTTTGGGCTCTTGATGTGATAGGTGTAACAAAGTCACAGGGACCTTTGGCAGGGCAAGACAGACAAAAGGACACTCAGGGCTTGCAGTCCATTTAAAATAGAGATGGCAGATGTATAAAACAAAACGTGTTGGTGAATAAGAGTGGGTAAGGAGAGAGGAGTAGAACTGTGGAGCATCTCAATGGTGTGGTCAAGGTGCACTTTTTACTGTAAGCCTGAACTGCAAGCAGTTGAACACACAATTTTCTTCCTGCTGCATTGGCTAATTTGGAAGTCAAGTATACAGTCACCCATTACCCTGTGGTCTCCTGCTTATTCTGTTTTCAGATGGCAGAACTATCTCCCAGTTATGAAACTACAATCTTATAGACTCTCACTGCCAAAAGGGCTGATAGGGCTGCTTTGGAGGCAACAGGAATGAGTCAGGTTATTCATTGGGGCTTTTTTGAACACACGTGAAAGGATCAGTTCTGATGTGATAATATCTGCAGGCTCTAGATTATGCCCAGGAAAACTGAATAGATCTTTTGCATTAGATGTTTCCTTCTGTTCTGGCTTTAGTAGTTAAAGACTCCTGGTACATAGGCTTCTAATAAATTGTTTTGGCCAAGTCCTAGTCTGTCTTGGGATTTTGGCCAACGACAAAAGGTACTGATTGTGATATCAATTGTTTCTGAACAATTGGGAATTTTATACAGAAACCTTGATGGTGGATTAAGATCCAGTAGAGACAAGGCTCAAGACTGTGCAGTCAAGAGAAAAACACTAGCAGTTTTCCCAATGTAGTCATCCCTTTGTGATCAGGCTTCTAACTTTAAGTCATTTCTTGTTTCTGAAGTAGTAGATACTTTTCTGGCAGCATTCCTGCAATCCAAGGAAAGCAAAAGGTTGTTGCCAGAAATCTGACTGAATTAAAATGGGATTGGCACAAAAGTTAGCTTGGAACAACCTATGCAGATAACTTGATTTGGCAGCAAATATGGTGCTGTTTATAGTCACATTAAGAAGCGTGAGAATGCAGGGGTGGAGCTCCTCAGTGGATTCTGTAGAGAAAGCAAGAAATGCAAGAGAAGGAGACTTGCCTCTTGCCAGCCTCAGGCAAGGAGTCAAGCTTGCGAGCAAGCAGCCTAGAGGACAGAGCTGCTGAGGAACACCCAGCCTCCTGCACAAAGAAATGGTCATCTGTGTGCCTTCTTTCCCACACCACAGCCATGCCTGTGAAAAATTACAGCATTTTGGCCACAGCACAGTCTTAAAGCTGCATTTAACACACCTGTAATACATTCAGCTGAGCTTTTTTTCCCATGTAGTAGTGAGAGTTCTGAAAAGCCTGGGACCCCAGAAGCTATCTGCATTAATTTTTCTTGAAAGTTGTATTTTTAGAAATAATTTATTTTTAAAACATGCTTTGACAGCACAAGTAGGGTTTAGAGCCTTTCTGGGTTGCCCACAGGTATGAAAAGCCAAGCTCTGCCTCAAAAAAATGCAGAGACTGAGGGAAATACATGACATGAAAAGGGCTTGGAAAAATTTGCTACAGCCAGGTCTATATGATGCAGACAGACATACCTACATGCAAAGGTATAATTTTTCTCCAAAATAGATTTGAGGCAGATAGATAAAACTGGTGTGCCATGCCTGCACTCCAAAATACTGCTTACATGCCCTAAGGAGGGAAATGAGAGAACCAGGACGTCACTTGCTTCCACGTGAGAACATGGACGTTTATATATGCCTATGAGCAGGTGGGAAAAAATAACATACATATGTTTATAAATGTAAGCCGTGTGCCCATGTACATATTTACAGGTAAGCAGATATTTTCAGCCCCGTGATCCATGAGTGAATTACTGGTTGCCATGCCTGAGGGCAGCAGGAAGGTTCAGAAGTAGGAGGAGCCGTGGCAAAGCCGCCGCTGGAGGAGGAGCTGGCAAGGGGCAGCAGCAGCTGCTGGGGACAGCAGGAGGAGGCTGCAGCCAGAGCTGCACAAATTCCTCACTCGCATTCCTGGCAGCGCAGGGAGAAACGGAAAAACACTTCTTTTCCCAACGCAGAAGCTGCTGGATATTATTTCTTCTTGACTACGCCACTATAGCAATAAGAGAAGGGGCAAAAAGACACGGGCCAGAGCTTTTCTCTGGTGGAATGTAAGGACATGGAAACCCACAGCCGGGATCATACTGAGGGTATGAAGGGATTGGCAAGATGCGGAAGGAAGATAATATTACCAAGCATGGTTTGTTTGAGTCAGAAGAGAATAATAGAGGTATTAAAATGCAGCAAAGACGAGGACAATGAACTCATGCTAGAGGAGAATACAGTTCAGCTGCCCATCTCGCCCCACTCCCTGATTTCATTCGTCAAAAGATTCTTACGGGGAGGAGTGAGGGAATGGGCACAGAGCCATACTGCAGCAATGATATGGATGGCTGTGGTAAAAGGAAAAAAAAAAACGAAGAGGGGGGAAAAAAGTGCACAGAGGAACAGACCTGATGAAAGGAGCATGAAGAAGGTGTCAGAAGAGGGAATGTGAAATCAGCATAAGAGAGAGACGAGGGCACTGGCAGTGAAGTCATAGATTTCTGTGACTGGCAAACACTATGTCTGAAAGAAAAAGACACAAACCCCGAAAGCTGGAGCAGGAGCAGCATTTAAGGCATTTGAGTACCACCAGTCTGTCTGGGATCACCTGAAGAGTAGACCATAAGCAAATGGTTAACAGGTAGTGGGGATGTCCTGATGAGTGCTGAAGCTTCTGCAGCCAGAGATTATGATAGCAGCTACACCAGAGATACAGAGGAACCTGTATTTTTTCTACATGCACCTCACCCACATGATATAATTTAAAAAACAGAATGGATTTTAATTACTGAGAAAAAAAAAAAAAAATTCTCTAAAGTCTCAGTCTGAAAATTACATATCAGGGACTTACCATTGAAATCATTAGTCCATATCTGAAGGCCAGAACAAACTGCTAGCCTTAAGCACTCTGGGCTAAAAAAAAAAAATGGTTCACATGATTCTCAGGCTTATGCTTTATCATGCTCACACTTTTACATTTAAACATGTTTTTCTTCTTTTTAATTTAAAACTGCACTGCTATGTGCATACTTTTATGTTTTAAACAACTACGCACAAAGGCATTCAAAACATTCTGCACATCTGAGATCTTAAACTGACATTCAACTCCAGAATGAGCAGAACCAGCAAATTATGAATCTAATTCTCTTATCAGATGGCTATCAAGGAAAAGTGCCTGTAAACCCAGCAGAATTGCACCAATGTAAAATAGATGTGAGTGAAAGAAGAGTCAGTTCTGTATGTCCACAGAGAATGGCTGTAAACAAGGTGTCAACACATTTCCTTCTGATGCTGACATGAGGACCTTGTTAACACAGTGTGATGGCACTGGAATTGTCATGAAGCCGTGTTATTCATTTTCAGTAGAGGACAGATATGTCAAGATTGTAGACAGGATGAAAGTAGAGTTAGATCTGCTTATAATCATGCATGACCAGCTGCTCTTAAGCAGTAACAATTCTATGCATGGAAGCAGTGTGTAGAAGTAATGAATGTGTATAGCAGTCTGCAATTGGAGTATATTTAAATACTGATCACAGGCTAAACAGCTTGGAAAATTGTTAGTCTTTTACAAAATTGATATTATAACAGGAAAATGGCTGATAGTGTCTTGCTTACGCATATAGAACAGTTATCAAGACTGCATGCCGCTGTACAAAGACAGTAGGATTGGAAGAAATGAAATAAAATGAAATAAAATGTTCCAGATAGCTTGTCCCAGAAAACCTACCTCAAACTTTAGATGCAATATGCTTAGCCTCAAAAACACAGATGAGAAAGAAAACAGTCTTCAAAAACTTTGTCAGAAACTTCATGTGCAAAAATAGAAAGTTAAAACTTTAACAAATGATTGCTGGTTCGTGATTTACAAACCAGCAGCTTTACTGAAGAAAATGCATCTAGCTAAATATATACTATGATATCAAAGTCCCCATCCAGCCTACTGAAAGCCTCTTATTAGTTAAAAATATCTACAATTCTAGATGTATGCTAAGAACTACTTTATTCTACAAAATGAATTGCTAAATTTATTCTAATCTTGGGTATTTGATTCTGTGAGGAACTGCTACCTTTTCAGCTGGAAGACATTTCACTATGTCATCCATACAGTGCTAGAAACAGCGCCACTTTGTAGTGTTACAACCTCCCTCCAAGTCAACAGCAGAGCTATTTGCAGACTCTATTCTATATAGTCACCCATGAAGCTCAAAAAGGGAGGCACTCCTGTCCTAAACAAGATTAAATTAACCTTTTCCTTCAAAACTGCTGTTTGGAATTTCCTGATTCATTATACTTGCAGAGCCAAAGTGGTCTGTTCACAGTAAGGGAAGTTACCTGGATTTAACCTATTGATTCTCTGCAAATACAACAACAAGGAAAAAAATAGAGAGAAAATGAGAAAAATTAGAAAAACATAAACACTTTTAAATGAGAAAAGCACAGGCACTGATGAGGTCTTCTAGAGGTGTCTATGTCTCTTCCTTGATAAAGGAAATAAAAGATGTGTTTATACTGGGAACCAAACTTTAAGGTGGCTAATGTTGGCAGAGAGGACTACTGCTCCTAATGACTAAAACTCCAGCTCCCCTAGCTCTGTATCAGGAAGATACAGGATATATTCCATGCCAAAGTTTGCATTGTCACTCAACAATGCAGAAGCAATCAAAACAAAATTGTTTCCTGCAGAAGAACATAATTTTCAAGAGATGGTATCCACAATAGCCTGTAACTGTGACATTCCCAGAAAGTGGTTGCATAAAATCCCAAAGCCTAATTTTGATAATATCCAAGTTTTTATGCTAAGTAGTGGATATTTTTGCTTTATATAACTAATTTCAACTCTATTATTCAACCACTGACAAACATGCTACTACCATGCTCCGGTCAGTCATGCTGGGTCTTCAAGCAGTGTCACTTTGTACTAATTGACCTAAACAGACTTTGACACCAGAAGACCAAAGGAGAAAGAAATTCCCTAGACAACACTTAGGAGAAAAAACTTGAGATTCGATAGCCATAGCCTGAAGCTGAACCATCATTGCTGTATATGTAGCTGTGAAAGCTTAATCAGGCACGACTTTAATTTTGTATGGCTAGCTTCTAGTTATTAAACAAATTTATTAATACATAAAATGGAAGTGATCACCTTGATAGTCACAACAATCATTAGTGTGCCCTCATAATGCTCTTCATTTTCAAGTGTAATATTCTGATGTTAATCCTATGTTTCTCTAATTTTTGGACCACATTTTATCTACTTTTTCCATGGATGATTTACAAGTGTGCAGGGTCAAAGCCCTGAGGACTTTGATAAGCAGAACTTCTGGTCTTCCTACCCATCCCTAACAGACTGCCCAGGCTCAATCAGGAACACTGAGACCCTTTAAGAAATAGTGTGAGATTCCCTCAGCAAACCTCTGGATCTTTTTCTCATGCAACAAGTACCCTCTCGGTGTGTTAGCACCCATCATGCTCCATTCCTGCTCATCCTCCCTCAGGGTATGAGGAGCTCAGATGGGAGGGAAGACAAACAGTTTCTGGGTCCTTTCTGGATCTGGGGGCTTGCTGGTGCCTGGCCTATTGATAGGAAAAGTCTGAGCAATCAGGAGACTGTGCTGTTTTCCTTTATTTCCCAGTAAATGCCTGAATAGCCAACACCACATTATTAATTTGTAACTACCTGATCTGAAATGCTTTGTAATGCACACATTTGTTTCTCTTCTTCACATATCTTACTTCAACTCATGCTTTAGAGTATACCCATGGATACTTGCAAGCCTAACTCCCATTGATATTAATCTCTCTCCTGGCTGTGAAGAGACATCTCAGTAAGGCAATAAATAATGATTACAGCCTCTGTAAGGTTCTTTCTCACTGTTGTGGCTGTGTGAAGTCACAAGAAGTGGTCCCAGTGTACCTTGTTGGTCCCATTCATGTCCACAAACACTGTCAAGTAATCTTTGTGTGCTAATCTGTTTTTCCATTGTGAGGCACTTGGTTTTGAATTTCACCCTTCTTTTATTCTGCATTAAAAATTCTTCTGGAAGCATGGAGGGTAAATATTATCTATTTTTGTTGCTGCTGCCACTTTTGATTGTTCTCAGTTTGTGTGAACCTACAGGAAATGTATTTCTTGTATTCTGGTACTTCTGTTTACCTAAAACTCAGTGTTACATAAGAGATTTTTCTAGAAGCAATGGAAAAAAACCATTAAAACATAAGACTTAACATAGCACGTTAAATACATTTTGATTTATATTCTGCTGATGGAAAGATGCTTGCGTTGTTTATGTGCTCTTTGGAAATACATTTGATTTCCTCTCTGGCTGGAATTTTTAGAATGTACATCATCCAAATACACAGTTATGTCATATGTATCACATATCTTACATGTTTACTCTCAGCATCTTTGTAGTCTGACTGTGATATATGACATATAAATATAAAATAGATACTAAACAGATGCTTTATTTTATACAAACAAGGATTCTATTACACTGGTGAGGTAAACTGATTTAAAAGAAAAATATATCTAAACTCTTAACCTGGACAATATAGAATTTATGTACTTTTCACTATTCAGCCTTGAGCATCAAACAAGTAAGTTTACTCACTTTTTAATTTACCATTGCACTGTCAAAAGTATTTTGGAATCATCTGGAAAAAAAAAATCCATACTAGTCTCTTACATTTATCTGAGCATATCTCACTTCACCCAAATTTCAGAAGATCCAATTTTATTAAGATGGTTTCATGAGTAATCCTACTGAGCTTGGTTTTACTCTGCCTTGTATTTTCTGTAGCTGTCTTGGTTTCTGGCAGAGGTTGCAAAGTGTTTCTCCTCTTGCCTGGGAGTTTTTAAATGTAATTCCTAAACCCTTCAGTGTTGCTGTTGATAGACAGCATAAAATGGAATAGGATCAGACCTGGAAAATGGGAGGCACAGAATGGAATCAATCAGTTCTAGGTTGCAGGGAAAACGCCTAGTACACATGCAGAATATAATAAGTACTTTTGCCATAACTATATCCAAATAAAATAATCTTTTGCAGCTACTTGATGCTTACATGTAAAGGTAAGGTAAATTAGCTTAGGGTGGAATTACCTACAGCATCATACATTTCTTTTGAAATCAAATTAAGAGTTACAAAAATAAATGAAGTTATGCTCAGAACTAAATGGCTAACAGCTCTGGGAGGCAAGATTTGTGTCTCTTGTTACTTTCTGAGTTACATATTTATTTTCTGCTATGGATGGTGAAATATAATCTAGCAGTCAAATTTATGAGGGTTTTGGGTTGTGGGGTTTTTTTTTCATCTTTACATTGCATCATTTTTCTTGAGAACTAAAACAACCTTATTTTTGCAATCAAGAGAAAGAATGTCACATTGTTCTACACAGTAGCAATTACAATACAAATTGCCGTCAGCAAGCAAAATCTGACCTGTGCAGTCCAGGAGTGATGACTGTTAATGTTTATTCTGAAAAAAATACATATATTCTGCAATATTTTATTAATTGATGTTGAAATATATTTTAATATATACATAATAAATATTTTTTCTATCTGCTGATCACATGCAAATGTACGCAATATGAATGCAAGATAAGCCTTTGACAGTCTGGGTGGGGAGCCCAAATTTGGTAATACAGAGCACTCAAATCAGACACAAAAAACTTCAGACAAGAACTAATTGAAGATTAGATAAGTTGAAGATAGACAAATTCAAATCAGAAATAAAATCAAAGTATTGTAACAATAGGGATGGTCACTGAAGCTCAACATACAGGGCTTATGGGTGACTTCTCTATCACTTGGAATATGATTGATTTTTTTTTTTGTAATACATTGTTTCAAATCCCGATGTAGAGTCTAAAGAAGGATTTTTCTTTAGTGAGTTCTAGGGCTTGCATTACACAGAACTTCAGACCAGGTGGTCACAGAGCCATGTGAAGTTCAAATCTGTGACTGCATGTTGAAACAGCTTTGAAATTACCAATGGGCACTTGTCCCAGGTAGATGCTGAGAGTTCTGAGTTAATTTCCATTTTGACCGACTTCATAGATTTAGAGCTTCTGCTGTAGAATACTCTCATGACCCACTTTTGCAGTTGTCTTTATTTCTGACAATAGCTGGATTTTCTTACATCCTTTTCTCTTGCTTACTGTTCAGATACTGTTGTGCAAGGTAAAGTTTGAAGAGGCACTCTAGATTCAGAAGCTGTGTAACAAGAAAAATGCCTGTGGGATGAAAATAGAATGGTTGATCTAGATATGATAGATTTGTTTAATATCTAGAAGGTAGCTGATAGATTGGTTATACTAAGGATGTCTCAGTTGATTTTCAAATATAGAAGGACAAGATTCTGATAAAAGAGCATTGATTAGGAAGCTTGCAAGGTGAAGGAACAGGTAACAGAAAGGAAGTCAAAGTCATCAGGTAGCACAGTCTTCACTAATTCTTGTCTACAGCTCTAACTGCTTCCACTTCAAGATCCGGTTACATATGTGGGTTTGCATGTTTTTTACAGATGGGTTAGAAAGACAAAACCTACAGGTACTAAATTACCAAATAAAGCTGTCAATATTTTGTGTCACTTACGCATGACTGGAGACTCCTAAAGATCCAAATAACTTATTTCCTTGATGCCAAAAGTGAGAACGAGTCTGAGTGACCCATACTCACAGCTTGTAGGGTTTAGTGTAACCATCCATTCTTCCACAATGCAATTCCTGAAGAAGTTATTTGCACCTGCCAAATTCTTTCATATTGCATATTGTCTTGGTTTGAGGGGAAAAACCAAGATGTTTATTCACAAGAGGAGGAGGGGGCTTCCTCCTCAATAATCACGCCACTCTTTATCAAATTTAAGAAGGGAAAAAAAAACTT
>JAWWEV010000043.1:33776418-33869747 GCA_035583235.1 Hafferia zeledoni
TCTCTTTGTTAACTACTGGCATGGACAGTTAATGGCAGGGGAGAGAATTTACATAATAATTCCAAACTACAACACATATGAAAAAGATACCCTATATGTTGAGAAAAAGTCTGCAGAAACTGAGAAAAATTCCTTGGTATTACTAAATGGAATAGGAGATCCATCTTTCCCGAGCTGTTCCACAAGCATGTCCACGTATCCTTTCAGTACACACCTCTCTATTCACACTGTGCACTGACATGATACTGGCAGGCCATGGCAAACACTGAATTCCCTAGTTTCCTTGTCAATCCCCACACATCCTTCTTCCTTACCACATCCTTCCCCTGCTCCTGGCTTCCAGCACTGTCTTTAACAGTGTCAGAGTCTGCAAAGCCTCAAAAATGAAAAGATGGGGCAATCACAGCCTGAGGGGCCAAAGTCACAGGCTGCTGAGAAAAAAAGGTTAGGGCTTGTCATGGATGTGCAAAGATGCTCTCTCCACAGCATTACCAAGGAAAGAGCTCTATGGAGGCTTGCAGCACCCATGTGATTCTTGCCCAGGGCTCTGCTGAAATTACTGTCAGTCTCAAAGGAAACATGCAACCCTTAAAGATACAAAGCTAATTTTTTTGCAAGCACCGACTACACAACACACACTATGAACCAATGATTAAGAAGTGGATATCAAATCACTGATTTGTAACAGATTTTAAAGATGCAGACTGTAGAAATATAGTTCTGTTGATCTTGTCAAGTATCACTGGGAACAGCACAGCAAAGTTGTTTCCTAATAAGAGCTGGATGAAGGGTACCTTTTTCTAAAGCTTTACCAGAACTGTGCTGGTACTGGGCATTCCCATTCAGTGCACAGAGAATTCCATATTTGCATAATGTCAGTCTCATACCAGGTCTTTCTTCTGCTATGAAAAATGCAACATCAGGATGTTCTGTCTACTTCTCCAGGACCTGTATCAAAATAGAAATTGCCTTCTAAATCATGCCAGGAGAAGAAAATGGCAGTCTTGACATATTATGAGCCATATGGAAAAGAAGGGCTTAAGCAGAGTGCTTCTGTTTCTTTCTCTCAATTGAAGATGACAGTAGTCTGGTTGTTTCTTCAAGTTCCTACATTGAGGTTTGCTTATATCTAGGTAAAAAAAAAGAAAAAATCTGAACACCAACTAACCCTTGCAAGACATGTCTAGCCTAAGCTGACAAGCATACTGCATGGGTAATTTATATTTAGAGCAAGGCCCAGAGGTGTCTAAAGCAATCTACTTTGAAAAGTAGAAGTTGTCATATTCTAAATCTGCTCTTAAAGAAAACTGGACCTAAGTGTTGTTTTCTGGATAAAATATACAACATTCAGAAGAAAGGACAGTGTTTGAAAAAAGAAAAACCCATGTGATATCTGGAGTTCAGTGAGGTACCTGCTGTCAGGATGCTTTATGCTTTTAGATGAGTGGCCAAAGCAATTCTGTCACTGAGTTGTATGAACAGTGTTTATGCAACTGATAGACATTCTTACACAAGTTGCTGGTAAGTGCATTGACTGTAGATGGCTGTTTTTGGGGGAATTAGCTTTGCCTTCTTCCATTTGACGCTTGTGGCAGAGGTGCTGTGTTGGGTGCTGTTTTCTAAGCTGATGCCTCCCTCACAGCTGCTGGAGCCATAGCATGTCCCTAGGGCATGTTCTCTGCCTGAGCCCCTGTCTTCTGCAGCTACTGTCATTTCAAAGACTTCACATCACAGTGCTTGGGGAACATGGGAACTGAAAATGCCTCCTTGTGAGAGATTTGCTTGCTTGAGGTTAACTGTTGGTTTTTTTCCCCAAGCAAATGTTTCCTGGGAACGCATTCAAAATTGTCATGTTTTATGGCTGAGATATTCTGTTGATCCTCAATTATCCTCTCATGTAGATCATGGAGGATTTTGCTCCACAGTAGCAAAGAAAGGGTTTAAATTTCAAGATAGGTGAAAATAAATTGAGGAAGTTTCTTCTTTCCATGATAATCTGCAGAGCAAAACTTCTAAATACTTATGGCTTTCTCTGTAAAGACCATGAAGCAGTCAGATGTCCTGCCTGATGTTGATGACCTCTATGAATAGTCTTCTTGTCAAACAAGTTGCTCTCCACTGCTATTAACTCCTAGAAGTGAGCATGGGGGGTCTGTTATATTCAACTAGTGTTGTTTCAGCACATCTAATGTTATGATAGTTGAATATTTACTTAAAAACCTTATTTCTCAAGGGATCAATATGTTTTGATCATTTATCTTTCTGTATAAAAAATAAATGCGTATCTATATGAAGCAATGTGCATACTTCTTTGCAGTCCAACTTTCAGCCTTAAAAGAGAAAGATTTCCTGAAATGAATGCCATGGGAAAACTCTAGGAAATGCACCAATTTTGTATTCTTACAGGATTTGGAAAAAAAGCTGTGGAGTAGTGTGGAATTTCTACTTTCAGTCTTGGAGGCAGCAATGACAACTTCGGCTAAAAGCCAAAAGAGGAAAATTATTTTAAGAAATACATTACAAAAATAATCAGCTATCCTTGTGAGAAGCATGCTCCATTCTGTGCCTCTCTGGTCCTCTAGTTCGCTTTCTGTGGTTCTGGCATTTTGCCAAGGGAGACTATTATCTAAAATGAAAAAAAAAAAAAAAAAAGAAGAAAAAAGATAGTGGCACATATTTACACTGAATTACTTCATTAAAAAGCCAGAGAGGAGCACTGGCTATGAAAAGAATGTTCTGACTTTGGCAGTATATATATATCACTTCTCTGTTCAGTGGCACTCCCCAGGTACTGAAGATGTCTCAGTTAGACCTGAGTGGTCACCTCATGTCACATATGGTCTGTGTTACCTTTCAGAAATAGACCACTTAGTACATATTCTTGAAACTGCAATTCAGGTACAGTTGCCAGTCTGCCAGTGTACTGAACTTTGCTATTTAGTGCTTTTGCCGTCAGTTTATTGTACAGAAGGGGACTCTGTGATGACAGTGGCTCTTTTTTTACTAAAGAATACAGACAACATCTTCAGAAGATGTTCTTGAACTGGACAGCTTGTGCAAGGGGAAAGCTCCTGGGTATTTGTGTCACTGCTGTTTTTTGTCTGTCTGCTTTGACCATAGCACACTTTTCCAAGCACTGGAATGGGCATTGGTACCTATCTTTTCTGCCATAAGTGATTTCTTTTTATGGGTTAGGCACTTATTAAGCCTAGCCCTCCATGTTTGATGTTACTCATTTCACACATAACTAAACCTATTTATAGGGAGTTACCTGCTCTGCCCTTCTGCAGATTAAAATTACAGCTAAGCAAAAAATTTGTTCTATAATTTAAATCCCGGATCCTAATCACAAGAGGAACTATGTGTGAGTGGTCTTTTTGAATTCCTTGGGATTCATTTTACTAATAAAATAACACACATACCAAAGTGTCCCCTTGGGCGTCCCTTCTCTTTTTCTCTATCTGTAGCACACCTGCAGTAATTTGCCATTATTTATTTAATTTTCCAAATTATACAATTATTTTAAGTTTCAATTTTCTGAATTTATTGTGAACTGTTTATGTGTTTATGTGCACATTTATTCCTTTGGAAGGAGATTACAAATGATGAGCATAAATTAAAGCCTCTGTTTAATTTTCAAATCATGTATTTTCTGTTTTTCTTCTCTCATTCTTCACACCTGAATAGACACATCTGCGAAGCATTCATACAGCAGTGTAAATGAGAGGCTGGGCAGCTTGGGGTATTTCCACTCCAAAGCACTAGTATTAAGGTACTGAACAGGACATTGCGAAGATCACTCTTAGCTTTCCCTCCCCAGTAGAAATACATGCCTGCACATCCCTTCTTGTTACTCAATTAGCAGTCTGACTGTGCTCACTTAAAATCCTTTGCACATTTCTGAGATAAATGGAGAAGGGTAAGGAGGCTCATTATGGAAGAAAATGTTTCGCATATGTTGTCCATCCTATCCTTAGGAAACACGGTCGGGTCTCCTCTTACCATGTGCCCTCAAGAGATGTAGTCTGTGTTTCCTATGGTAAGCCCAGGTAAGACTTGCACCCTGCAAAATGGGGAGCTGAAGAACTCTTCACAGCTATCTAACATCTTTAGTTCCCACTCAGTTTAATTTAGCACATCAGATTAGTTCTTTTCTTGCTGCCCTAACAAACCTTGATTATATTTTAATGAGAAAGTTCTTTCCCAGCACGTAGCCTCAAATTTGCTTTTCAGCAGGTGGCTCATGGTTTAACTCAAAAGTCACCATGTAAATCCCACCAGTAGATTATACCAGTTAATAATATAACACTCAGACCATGGGATTTAATGATTCATTTTCCTTTTATTGTGAATAAATTCTGCCCAGAGAAAAGCCTAGGTAAGGAAAAGAACTTAGTTGGAGTTCTTTCTGGATTCTGAGTTCTTCTGACCCATTATCTTTTAATTATGTCTCAGTTTTGTGCTTTCATAGAGCAGTGATTTTAATGATTGTAATAAGCTTTACCACAATTGAGTGAGATCTGTAATTTCTCAATTTCAGAGCACCCTGTGAGAGACTGGGCTCCCTGACTCAGGGGAGCTGAAACCTCTCAGCACCTGACAGAATTAAATTCCAGCTTCTATGAAACACGGCTGTGGAGAGTAGCTGACTCCCAAAAACTCTTTTAAGTCTCTTTTGTTTCACATGTGAGATTGGACGAGCAAAAGTTACCAGGTGTTTCAACAGCTGGGGCTAACCCCATGTGTGAACAGCTGGTTTTGAAACTGAGTAGCCTACACAAGGAGTGCAAGAAAGATTACACCGAGCTTCTATATATTGATGTTCAAGGTGGTTAGAACAGGAAACTGAATTCAGAAATGACACAAGGACACAAGGTTTAACAAGTTTGTGGTTTCTCTCTGAAGGAGTTTAGTAGAAATCCTAACTATCAGCTGCATGCTAAGCTTGCAGTAGCAGTTTTATAGGACCTTCTTAGGAAACACTAACATTCAAGTGATATGAGAGCCAATAGTTTTAATTTATGTCTCTCCAACTATCACATCTTCCTTGTTTGTGTAGCTGAGGGAACAGAAGAGCTTCACACCGTGGTGGGAAGGGTCCACAAAAGAACACATACATAATTTCCTTCTTTTTTTATTCCAAAGGTTCACTTTTTACCTGAGTACATAAAGGAGGGTGTGCCATCAGCTGAAAAGAATCAGCCAGCATTAGGCTTTTTGTCTGAGATTAGTTTTATATTAATGCTACTCCACGGACTCCATCAGGATTGCTTCTGCTGTATGAGGCAGGAAAACAGGAATATTTCTCCTCCCATTACACATGCTGGGAGTATACACAAAGGAATAAGTCTAATGTTCTAATGAATATTAATTGTATAAGAATCCAGAAATTATATAGGAAATATATACTACAGAAATTTAGAAACATTGGCATAGTCTGGTGAAAAGGGAAAGTATTTTACTTAATATGCAGTTTGCCAGCACTAAAATACAAACATGTTGTGAGATAATCTCCCACAATATAGCTGTAATAGCAGACAAATAAAAAATTACTTGTATGCTTGCAGACTTACAGGATCTCCGAGATTCTCTTCAGGGTGTACTCACTGACCACTAAAACATCCTTTGTTGTGTCTTAATACTGTAATAGAAGTTTTGAATTATGTGGTCTTAAACAGCAGTTCTTAAACCCTTGAACACAGAATAAAGTTTAACCTCAAGAGAACACACATTGGAATGAAGGCCAACAAGCATCTGAACCTGGCAAGCCAGTTTAGCTTCATATACCCTCATGTCAGTATGAATATGTAGTAGCAAGCTGACTTGTGGCAGTAGCTCTCTACACTCGTGCTCTGAATACATAACCTCATTTTTTATAATTGCATTGAAATACAGTTTTATTCTAAGTTGCAGGTGATCCTCTACTGGAAATCTTTTGTTTCTGGGAACGTTGGAGAGAGGGTGGAGTTGCAAACTTTACATGTATACCACACAGTGAAGTGCATCTTTGAGAGCTAGTTGAGCCCTGACTGGTGCTTTCCATCTTCAATGCATGTATTTGTAGGTTGCTGTATTTTGAACTGCCTACACTGTTCACAGCATGATCTGCTGAAAGACAACACTGTAACATACACAGTCCTGCTCATGCCTAAATTATCCACAACAAATTAATGAAAACCTGGTGCTGATTGTGTACAGGCCATTCTGAGGCAATCACTTACTGGGCTTAAGGGTTTATTTTTAAAATACATATCACTGGCTGAGACAACAGACCTAGACCCATGTTTAATTGATGGTGAGACATATTCTAAATGTTTTAATGTCTCTAGCTCAGCATCTAAGGTCTGCTACACAAAACCAATGGAAAATAAAATCATGTATTTTTAAATATCTTAAGTCCTAGAACATTTTAAAAGAGTTGAGAATGAGTAAAGATACTGCTTAGTATGAGAGTATGATTAAAAGGTGGCAGAAAACCACATTTTTACTTTCTTTGTTCTAGGCTTGTCTTACCTCTACTTTTCATAGAATCACACAATCATTTTTAGGTTGGGAAAGACCCTTAAGTTCATCAAATCCAAAAATTAACCTAACACTACCAAGTTCACCACTAAACCATGTCCGTAAGCGCCATGTCCTCCAAGCCCATGATGTTCCAGGAGGCTTGTATTTGCTGTACCCAGCGGTCATTTATCTAAAACCAAAATAGTTTGCTGTGCCTGGTGAGCACAGTCAGAGCATTGGAAGGTGCTGAGCAATTGCTGCATCCATCACTGTGGGAGCTCCACAGTGTCATCACTGCAACTTTGGACATGCATGGCTTCTCAGGAATTCCCTGGTGTCTGACCACATCAGCATATGCTAATACCATAGGGGCAGAGATGCTGTGTGACTGACCAGCCAGCCTCGCTTGCCCTACAACTACATTCCAAAGCCCCATGTAATTAAAACCTAACCAGCATCCACTTTGGAGAGGTAGGTGGACAGGCACAGGAGATCTCTCAGTGGTGCTAAAGAGGTACAGTGTTCTAACAGGGCAACTAGATGTGAACTGGGTCCCAAGGCAGCCTAACAAAACAGACCTCAGCAATCCCTCACAGTCTGCTTAGAATGAGTATCTGTCTTGGTCACGAGAGCCCTGACTGAATGGCTCAAGAAACACATTATGCTCTGTATCTTTCTACACTGTATTAGCATATTATCTTCAGTAATGCATTTTAATGTACTATGTGGGCAGGAATACTTTCACACAAGGTTTTACAGATAACATCCTTTATTCTAGACTGTTCTGGTTCTATTGGTTTTTTTAAATACATTTTAATTTTCTCATTTAACGGCTGTGATTTTACCACTTCGTTTTTACTAAATATTTGGCAATTTTAGTTCTAGAACACTTGGTACAGTTTATCATGGGAGGATGATATCTGTAACAGACCAACCTAAACATTTTCAAGACAGCTCTGACAAGCAGCCTTCTGATCTCACCAAACTGCTGCCTCTTCACTTTCTTCCTTAGGTGCTCACTCTGGTACAGAACCAGTACTACCTGTGTCCCACTGAATTGTCACTTTTCTGTCTGCAGGCCTCTTTGGGTACCCATCTGGAAATAAAGTTTTCAGCTATTTCTGTAAAAACAAGTGCTTTGATGACATTATCTTACAAGCCACTTGCAAGTACCTGTTGGACCTGTTGGAGTGGGTCCAGAGGAAGGCGACAAAAATGATCAGAGGAATGGAGGAAGGCAGAGAGAGCTGGTGTTGTTCAGCCCGGAGAAGAAAAGGCTCCAGGGAAATCTAATTGTGGCCTTTTGATACTTAAAGGGGACTTACAAGAAAGATGGAGACAAACCTTCTGGTAGGACCTGTTACAATAAGATAAGGGGTACTGTTTTAAAACTAAAAGGGGGTAGATTTAGACTAGCTATGAGGAAGAAGGGTGGTGAAACACTGGCACAGTTGGTGCCACCAGAGAGGTGGTAAATGACCCTTCCCTGGAAACATTGAAGGTCAGACTCAACAGGGTTCGTAACAACCTGATCTAGTTGAAGCTGTGTCTGCTCATTGCAGAGGATTGGACTAGATGGCCTTTGGAAGTCCCTTCCAACTTAAACTATTCTATGATTCTAAGTAATCTGTCACTCGAACATGCAGTGGATTTGGTTGTAAGAAAGGGAGGAGTAATCTTCTGTCATTACAGTTTAGTCCACACCTTTGAGTAATAAAAGCTCAGTGAGCAGGAAAAAGGATCAATAAAACCCTGATTCATTTTGGTCTCTAATTTCTGAACACTGTACACTTTCTCCTGTCAGGTGCTTAAATACTTATTTGAGTCCTGGGAACTGAAGTCTGTTGATCTCATCCCCTGTGGCACTGGTCTGGAAACTGCTGATATGTTCAGTATGGCCAGTATTAGAAAGAAGAAAGTTTTATAGCCACTCAGCAGGACATAGTTCAGATTCCTGAGTGTAAGACCTGATGTGAAAGAATTAACCTTTGCTTTGTCTTTAAGTATTTAGGCTTTGCTTTCTTTTTTCTTTGTATATCTCCCTCTATGATTTTGAAGAAGGCTGTTAAAGGCATTGCTATTTGCAGCCAAGGTATTTTACAATTACATTAGCATGTTCCTCCTCTTGACCAGCCTAAATCCTGCATGAAAGAGGCTTTTAAACTGAAGTTGCTTGCATTGACTTCAGAAGGAATCAAAATGGGCTTGCCCTTATCTTGAGTTCCACTTCAAACTCCATCAGGTACTATCCTTGACAGCAGATGCCAGGATGGGCTGCAGATGGAGAAAGAAAGAGAGGCATCCAAACACACCCAACGACACTTGTAGGCTTCGAGACTAGGGCTTACAGCACACACAATTTCAGAAAGAGAATAGCTGGACAGGTACCAATGTAATGTGTTCCCACTGACGTAATTAAAATACTGTTTAATATATGATACACTAGTTCCATTTTTTACATAGTATTCATAGCAGTCCAAAAGTGTTGAATAAACTGTGAAGGCATTCTGTGGATGGTGTAGCTGACTGGAAAGGAGCTGAAACAGGACACTTCGTGGGCTTTGTCTTATCTCAGTGTTTAGGTATAACTAACCCCAGAACATGCATGAAACCATCTGTGACATTGATAGTCAGCAAATACACATCATTTCAGATGAAGAACTCCTGCAAGCCCTTATGAAAAGATAATTGATATCGATTCCAGTTTTTCTTATTCAGGTTGAATGCAAACGAGCTTTCCCCCTTCCTCCCTTCAGACTAACTAGAAAAGTATCATTTTTTCCCCATTCCTGAAATGTTTAGGGTATCTGAGAACACTAATGTTATCGCAGTGTGTAATATTCAGATACTTTTGGTGTGCATGCACTGCTTGTGAAAATGATGAGAAAATAATCAGAAGACAGTATTTATACACCTGGCAGCCAATGGGAAGGGACACTGGGAGGGCCTGTGGACATCCAGGGCGATACTGATGAAGACAAAAGCTTTCTTTCAGCTACAATGATGAAAAAGATTAGGAGGGTGTGGATGGGAGAAGGTATGGGAGAAGGTATGATTGTTTTCTCTGCGTGACAGGAGGGGTTAGGGAAATTGTTTATTTCTTTGTACCAGTACAGGAAATGTCTTTGCTTATGCATGTGTCTGTGGCACTGGAAAAGGCAAAGGAGTGGATTTTTTTTTTGCTTTGCTTAGGCATAGGGAAAGGGGAGATTCATTTTCCTGGTTTTTTTCCCTGTGGAAGAAGATGAAGGGAGGTCTGTCCACAAATCTACCAGCTGTTTCAAAAAGGAAAACCTGCGAGGTCTGTATGGACTTCAAAAAGGGTTTAGCTTAGGTAGGACAGTTCATTTCAATGCTGTCCCAAGCGGAGCAAATGTTTAGTCATCTATTTTTGGCAGCAGTGACGTTCAAACTGACAAACCAGGAATTCAAAGCATTGTACTCCACAAAGCACAGTCGCGCAGTTCGGAAAACAAGGCCAGTAACGCCCCTCGCTCTCTCCTCGTTCTGGGCTGAGGCACTTGTGCCTCCAGCAAAATGCCAAAAACTTCAGTTTTCATCCCACTACACGTTTCAAGTTATTTATCTTTCCTCCCACGGGGTCACCTTTGTCCTTCCCGTCTGACAGAGCGTCCCCACTGCCTGAGCAGCGGCGATCCCCGCCTGCTCTGCGCCCCACGATTCCCACACACGCCGACTTCCCCGCCGGCATCTCTCCCTCGCCCGTGGCATCCAGGGGCGCAGTCGGGGCGGGGGCTGTCGGGGCGGCCCGAGCCTGTCGCTGTCGCTGTCGCTGTCGCTGTCGCTGTCCGTGTCCGTGTCCCTGCCCGGCACAGCCGTGGCGGTGCCGCGGGGGTGACCCCGGCGGGGCGCGCGCCCGGGCCCGGCGTGGCCGTTGTGCGCACGGGGGGAGGCGCGGGCGCTGCGGCGCGGTCGTTGTGCGAGTCGGGGCCGGAGCCGGGGCTGGGGCCACGCCAGGCCCGGCGGCTCCCGCGGGCCGCGCCGCCTCCGCGGCGGCGAAGCGGTAGGGAACGGGAGGGAGCGGCCGGGAGGGACGGAGGGAGGGGACGCGAGCGGCGGGGCGGGGCTGCCGCCCCTGTTCGCTGTTTGTCCCCGCTCCGCCGCGCGAGGAGGAGGGTTCCGTCCGGCTGCCTGCCGCTGCCCCCTCCTCCGTGCGAGGGGACCGGGGCGACCGGGGCGGGGGCGGGGGAGGTGATGATCTTGGGCCGGGGGCTGCGGCGGCGGCGCGGCTGCTGCTGCTGCGGCTGCGGCGGGAGGCGACGGCGGGCCGTTGGAGGGTCTGTCCGGCCGGCCCGGGGCCAGGGGGATGCAGCGCAGGACGTGTCTGGGTCTGGGTGTAGCTGATCGGAGAAGAGAGGCAGACGCCGCCCGGAGAGGCCGAGGAGCAGCGGAGGAGAGCTACCCTGACATGCCTTTTCCTCTCCCTCCTCTCCAGCGGCCATGTTAACCAGAAAAGCCTCAGCTAGCGCCGCCGCTGGTGCTGCCTACCCAGCCGGTAAGGAGCGAGACGGTCGCCGCGATCGCCACCGCTGGCCCGGACTGCGGAGGCCCGGCGGAGAGGGAACGGGGGCCGGCGGGGCTCGGGCGCTCTGCGGCTGCCGCCGCGGCGGTGCCGTGTGTGTCGAACAATGACCCACCCTCCCCCCGCGGTAGCCGAGCCCGGGGGAGTCGTCGGGGGCTGCGCTCTGGGCTCCGGCGAACCGCTGTTGTGCGGGGTGGCGAGTTCACCTCGGGGGAACGAGTGGTGGGGGTCGAGAGGAAACGCTTAGGGAAACGACCCAGGGAGAAGTGGGGGTCGCCGCGAGTGCCGGTCGCCGTGCTCGCCTCCGCTTCCCGCGGCACACTTGTGAACTCTGGCGGGTCCCCGGCGGCGCCGGGATTGTGCCGGGCCAGACGGCTCGGGGGGGCCGGGCAGCCGTCCAGCCCCGAGGCGTGCGCGGAGCAGAGCCGGCTCGTTCTCCCGGTTAGGCGCCTGCCGGTGGCGGGTTAATCTCGGATGAAGGGTTTAGCCGGGCGAGCATGGCCCGCCCGCGCTATTAGCCGGATCGGTGCTTGTGTGCGCCGCGGTGGTGATTAGCTTTTAATGGCTTCTGCCCGAAGCAAGACGGGCGGCGGTGTCGGCCGAGCGCCGGGGCCGCCGCCGCCCCGACGGCCGAGCTGCGCGCCGTGCTCACCCCTCTGCTCTTCGCAGGCAGGTCAGGGGACAGCGGCCGCCCGCTGCAGTCCTCCCCGGGCACAGGAGCCGGGGTCTCCCGGGCAGGAGCTGGGACCGGCCCTCCATCGCCCCTCGCATTGCCGCCGCTCAGGGCCAGCAACGCCTCGCACACGGTGAGCCCGGGCACGGGGCGGGGTTGGACGGGGTGCGGGGAAGGGCCGTCTGGCCCCGCGGTCTCGCCGCGCCGTCGCCGCTCGCCGGGTGTCCCCCGTGGCGGGGCCGAGACTCACGGGCACCCAGAGGCGCGTGGTGCTGAAGCAAAGTACATCTAATTTCTGCAGGCTCCGGTGAAATGTAAATGTTTGTTGTGATACCGGGACCCTGGCACTGCACACCGTGCTTTCTCCCCCCTCTCAGTCTGGTTTTGTGTCTCATTTTCAGTGACAAATTCGATCTTTCACACTCGCACAAAGGAGCTGTTCTGGTAAATGCATTTTTTGAGATGACATTGTTTTGGCAATGAGGTTAGTCACTGTGATTAAAGGGCCGCATGAACTGTGGTGAAAAATGAAGGCTGCTCTCCCCTTTATATGGCTGATCATCTCAGGCTGATCACAGTCTTCCCTAGAAATAGCTATCACTGTGCTCAGGGACAATGATTGGATGAATCCGCCTTCATAGCTGCAGTAGTTTACCTATAAAGAAATAACCTCTGGTGGTATGAAAAGGATGTTCTTTTCCGGTTCTGTGATACCTCACATTACCTCCCACTCCTAGTTAATCTACTAGGAATGAAACTTCCCAAGTATGCCGCTATATATGGGTAAGAGAAGATATCTCTGTCCTGAAGGCCTGACAGAGTAGAGAGAGGAGTCTATATATTGCCATGTCAACGCTAAATATCTGAAATTTTTATTGCATACATTTCCTTTTAAATTATGAAACATTTCATACTGACCCTGAAAGGCACTGATGGCATACTTTTCATAGAATTAATGAGTTCTTCGTGGTTGCTCACATACTATCTTTGTAAACATATGGCAGAGCTTTAAATGGTAATGTGATTATGGACTAGTGGAAGGTGAAACTATGTCTTTAGATACTAGTGTTTCAGTGACTTTCCATGTACCTTCAGGAGTAAAAGCATCTTACTCAAATCCATTTATAGAAAGAATTGGCTTAAATTAAAAAGATCAATATATGTTGGGTAGTCTCAAAAGGAATGATGAGTATTCTGCAAATTCAAGGTGGAGCTGTATACTTGAGATCCACATCATTGTATATTTATGTAGCTAGGCTATAGTCTGAATTGTTCATTAGTATGAAAGGCCAATTTTTTCATATTCCCATACCAGTTGAGTGCTGCTTGATTTTAGATTTGGGACAACAGCTTAGGGGTTTTTTTTAATAAAATCATAAAAGAAGGAATGTAGTACAAACAGCCTGGACCCCATTCATGAAAGTCCATTTACAACAGGGCCCACAAATATCAGGGTCCCACATATAACAGATCCCAGACATAATTTAGGATTTGTGAAAGCATGGTGGGCTAGCGATTTATCTGTGACTACTTACTAATTTTGGAAGCACATAATTTTGGTATTTTCATACATAGACTTTTGTGTGTTTGTATTATATAGTGTGTGCATAAATAAATATATATGTAAAGATGAAGTGTTTATGAAAGCATTTGAGGAGTGTTCAAGTGTTACATTTCTGTGTTTCAAGTATTTTTAAAAGTACATTATTTTCTATGTATGGATATGTTTATATATAGCATATATACATGTGTATACATAAAGGTGAAATACTTATGGAAGCACACAGGGATAAGAAAGCATTATATGGCTATGCTTCCTGTCCCTCTAGATTCTGAGTGTTCCAAACTCTGCCTTTCCTTTGTGATGCAGAGCCTACTCTACAGTATTTATTTAGCCTTGGGTGCTATTACAAAAATACCTCAGACTGCCTTTCTGAATTTTGTAGGTGGTTATTTTGTGGTTGGCTAACATAACTTTTTGTGGCAAGGATCACATATGACATCAGGATGCTGGATTTTTAGCCTAAAAAAAACCCCCCAGGGCAGTATCTGTTATGTGACATTATTGCAAACTTAGGCCTGCTGACCTCAGCTGACACTGATAGATTGAAACCATTGTTTTTACATCTCACCACTTCCTCCAATCAGACCTGTTTGAAATGAAGCATTTCAGTTTTCTTAAATGATTTTCCTTCTTCATGTTCGTTTTTCTTGTTCTGTTTTCATCTCTGTTGTATCTGTGTGACTTCATGACTTCTGTAATAGCTAAAAATTGAGTATTTGTGTTTCAAACGTTCAGAAGGTACAGTGTGCTTAAATGGGTGAACTTACTGGTGGTTGGATGTGTGTGCATTGTATGTATACTAGTTGTGAAGAGAAACTGAGATTGATGAGGGTATGTTTTGTTTAATTTAAAGAGTTTTTCTTTTAATTCATACAGAGAAGAAATCTACTACCTGTGATGTTCCTTGCAGTAGCGAGTTCTGTCATGTAGCCTCTAGTGTAACCGAGGTCTCCTACTTTCAAGTGAAATGTCACTGTTTGGTAGAGTATAGTAGCATAGGTGCAAGGGACTGCTGTTTTACACAGGCTTCCTAAAACAGCATAGAGGTTTTGGCTGCAGCCTCTGCAAGCACAGCAACCTTTGTTGCTAAGCAGGCAGTTGTGTGTTATAGTAGGGAAAGGTTTTGTTTATGTTTTTTTAAATCTGACTTCATCCTCAACTTTTTTGTTTTTGCTTCCATCCTTGACTATCTTTTTTGCCTTATCGTTGAAAACATGAACTTTTTTCCAACCTCTCACCCTCTTAATTTTCCTCTCCAAAGCCATTGCTTTCTCTTTTGAAGCCTTAAGTTCTTGCCTTGATGATTGGAGCCTTTTTCCGTTCTTTCTGTCTGTTTCACTGTGGTGTTCTTGACATGCTGCAGTAGAGATTATCTTGCTTGCCTGCTGCTCTGCTTGTGTAAATCCTTACCCGTCTGAGAGTCCCTCTCCCAGACTGTTCTGTCTTCTGCCTACCTCTGTCTCTGTTGTTTCTTGCTTGGCATGTATCCCTGCATTCTGCACTCTTGCTGCTTCTCTTGCAGTAAAGCAGTATTAATGTTTTTATCCTCCTGTCTGGTACTGTAACAACAGCCCATTTACAGTGCATGATTCAATTCCCTCCCTCTTCAAGCCCTAAGATTTCCATACAGCAAGACTATTTTCTTTTGCCACTAGGGTTGAATGCTCTTTCATATACCTTTTCATCAGTCATTCCATATTAATTTTTTTTAAATTTAATTTTTGAAAAGAGATTCCTGAATTCTGTTAACGTGAGAATCTGGTAGGTCACATGCTGCAAATTTTTATTGTGGGCATCTGCTTTAAAGCTGGTAAAGCCAAAGCAAATACCTTTCTGTTTTGGTGTTTTCATGTATTAAATTGCTACAGAAATGCTGTCACACTAAGTGAAATAACTATGCAGTCATGACCTGGATTTTACTATATCTAGTTTTCTTTGGGTATTTCCTCTTCTATATAAAACTTGTATCTAGGGGGAATATGAAGCTATCTTAACTTTTAAGGGGAGGGGAGGGAGCGTGGAGGCTCCAAAATCTGGGCTCCAACAGTTGGTCAGTGTGCTGTGGGGACTGCAGTACATCTGGGCACTTCTCTCTTTTGTGTACTTCAGCGTATCGGAACAGTTCAGTTTAGTGTGCATTGACTGTCCTTCTGGATTTCATCATGTGTAATAAGTGCAAGGTGTCCCAGAAGTATTCAAACTCACTGCTCCCATGTAGTCTAAGAAGAAGAAAAAAATGTAAGAACAGGTATCGCTCTTGAGGCAGAATTCTGCCTGTGAACGTATTTCCTTGATAAAGTTAACTTTTCAAAAAATGACCTTATGTACAACAACAGCAAAAAATCCAAATGCTGTGTTTTTTCTACAGTTCTTGTTGAGCCATGAGCTCAACAAGGGGTTAATCTTTTTTGGTGTATACTCATAATAAAACCATTATGATAATCCAGCATTATTATTGTACTAACTAGCAAGTATTTTTAGTTCTGATCAGAGGAATGCTGTTAAGTTAGTTTATCAAGGATAAAGAAGGCCTTCTGTACATTTGTTCAGACTGTAGTCAACAAAATAGCGAAGGATGGTACACCTGATACCACATGCCTGTAGTGTATTAGACCCAGAAGGGCTGAAACTGGCATGCCCAGAAATGCTTTAAAAAAGGGGTCTATAATGTAACAATTATTCTTTAATTAAGTTACTGCTTTAGAACACTATTTCTCCCTTGTTCTCATTATGCAAAATAATAGCAGATAATGACATCTTATTCCTCTGCAGAAATTGAACAGGCCATCATGATTGCTTTATTATTAAGATTTATTTTATAAACGGTTTTAGATTCTGATTGACAGCAAAATCTTTTTTCCTGTGGTTTTGCTCAAAATAAAGTGATAATATATAGCTGAATTGTGTGCCTGTCTTGGATAGTTTTATAGGGTGCTAATTAACACACCAAGTGACTGTTACAAGGATGGAGTATGATACAATGGCATATATCTTGATGCTTTTAAAGTTGAGAATAGATATGTGCTGCTGTGGTGCTCAATCCTATGGTCAGTCTTGTAGAAGTTCTTGAAACAGACCAGTGCATTGGCTAAGTGTTACTGCAAAGGAATTGTCAATGAGTTTGCCTTCTGGTTAGCAGGGTGGACTCATCTTTATGCTACTTCTGTGTTGTTACAGATCTATAGTCTAAGTATAGTAAGTTACTATTCTACTTCTGTCTGTAAGCCCATTTGTGAAGGCAAAACAAAAAACCCACAACCTTCAAGTGCTCCCAGCACCCAAATAAAAGTTTTGGTTTGGTTTGGGTTTTTTTTTTCAATTCATATATTGATGATAGTTTAGAGGGTATTTTTGTATTGTTTTGCTTTGCTTGGTGTATCTGCTACAAAGATTAGGTGAGTGTTTTCAGCATAGTCAACTTTGTAAACTGAGCAAACAAAATAAGTAAAATCATAATGGTGATGTTGAAATCATGAAAAACTACGGAGAGGGTAAAAAGAACCCCATTGTAACATTTGCTGTTGTGTGATTGATATTGCCAGAAGATCTGGGAAGATGAATTCTTTGAGTTCAAGCTTACCTGTTATTTGAATATCTTTTATAGACAAGTGTGTACATCAGTTTTTGAAGATACTTTTGTAAGTCATACAAGATTTGGATGTGTTTGAGTACAAGCAATATAATAGTGTTGTATTTCATAAATGCAATAAATAACTTTCATCAATGCATGCAGGTGATTGGTTGTGTAGGTTGCTCATTCTGGAATTTACAGTCCCGTCTGCAGAAGCAAAATGGAAATGTGTTATAGCCCTTTCAGGCTTACGGTTTCAGTTGAAAAGCTTCTGTGTACTGAGAACAGCCTGGTACTGGGCTAAGGAGGCTGCTGGAGTCCTTTGTAGCTTCCCAAGCCCATTGGTTGTGGTGCAGGAACATACGGTGTTACTGGTGAAGCCTGTGGAGCCTGTAAGCAGTGCAAGCCTGAACTTGACAGCAGTCTCAAACACCCATTAGCCAGAAGTAGATAGGCAGAGCAAAGGGCTGGTGCTTTTCAGCTTGGAAATAGAAGACGACGTGGTGTTTCTTGTGCAGGCAGTATTATGAGATGAGGAAAGTACATTTTTTATATTGACTTTGTGGTCGCAATATGTCTGATAGCTCTGAAACTCCTCTCGGACTTTTTGAAAGAAGAGTGAGCTCTCTTCTCCCGCACAGCTTTTGAAGTAGAGCCTGTGCTAATGTGGTGTCTTTTCTTCCACAAGGAAAACCAGTGCTACTGTCTGCATCTGCACTTGCATTCCCAAGCAGCAGCTGACTGAAACTAGCAAAACCAGTCGCTTTGGATTTGGGTTGCAGTTGGGATAATGCTGGTGATTTCATTCTGCTGCTTGAAGAAAAAAGCCAACCTATCAACAGTGAAAGAAACCATGAGGCTGCCTGAAGGTGCAGGAAGCAGAGCTACATGGTTTACACTTTAGAATGTGTTTGCAAACACACTTTTAGAAAAAAATAACTCTTTAGTCCCTTTTGAGAAGGATTAAATATTTGGGCTTTTTCCAAGCCCTGAAGAATTTCTCAGTCCATGTACTGAAGAAAGCAGTGCTTAGGAAGGCTAGAAGATAGTTAACTCTGAAAACAGGTGACTTGAGAGAAAAAAAAAATTCAAGATGTGAGCTGTGGCAATGAGTACTTGGATTAAGAAATTCTTAAAGATGGTTTTCTCTGCTATACTTTTTCTTCCTTATTGTTTACATTTGTCTGCTTCCAGTTTGTGCAAATATGTTTCTTTTTGTTGTTCAGCTAGGGCTGCAGTAGAAATGTGTGTACTTGGAATTTCCTAGCTTGAGTCCTTGTAGTTGTATGGTTACTCTGCTGCTTCATTGTGCCTTTCTTACACAGTTCTGCAATGCTGCATGTGCTGAACTTCTGGCACATCTTACTAACTACATCTGGTTCTGAGAGGGGTGATTTAGCAGCTCTTGGGGCAGATTTTTTTTTCTTTACAGTAACTGCTGTTTATATAGAGGATCAGAGCAACTTTCAGGAAACTGCTACTGCAGTGCATCTCAAAATTGACCTGAAGGAATTGCCTGTAGGCATGATAAGCTGATTAAGTTCTCTCAATGATTTAATTTCTGGTGCTCTTCAGACATCAAACTAGGAAGGGAATTCTTGTTGATTTCCTGTATGTTGTCACTGTGCTTAAATGTTACAGATATCTTTGGTGTGAATTGCCATTGTGTGGTGTAATGCTTTCTGTGAGACTGATGAAATTTGATAGTGTGAGCCTAAATTTCTCTGCAAATAAACATACACTGTCAAACTGCAATGATGAAATAAAATGAACCAGTTATTCAACGTGAGTCAAAATGGAATCAGAAGAGCAGTGAACTTGGCAGAAGCAATCCCTGAGAACACTTGTTCTTACATTATGTGTTTTAGAGCTGCAGATTTCAAAATATTGTCCAAAGGTGAAGCCGGTGTCCAGCTGGCAAGTCTTTGGGAACACGTTACTGAATTTGCAAAAACAGGCTACTGCCATATCAGACTGATGTCTTAACAGAAGCGCAAAGTATGCTTGAGTCTGCATTGCGTGTCCAGGTTTTCTCATTAGGAAGCACTTCTACTGTTGCAGCACAGATTTCATTGCCTCGTATTACAGGCACACAACTGTCATTTTCTGACTTCATTTCAGCAATCTTAAATGAACAGGGAATGTGTTATCCTTAGCTTGCCTACTAAAAATGAGGTTCAGATGAAAAGTGCTCTGAGTCCTGGCTTGATCATCTGTCTGACATAGCACTGAACTTTTTGTCAGTAATTTGGCATAAAAATTAAGACTGGTGAATCAGCTCAGAAGACAGCAGAGGAATTCTTCCCACATTTGTATAAGACCAGGCAGAAGACAAATTAATTATCCTCTACAGCAAATGAGGAACTCTAAGGACAGCTATTTTAGTAGCAAGTATATTCTTGTAGATTTCTTGTTTCTCCTTAAAAATAACAGGTTTAGTGCAATAGTTGTTTGTTTGCTTGAAAAAGCTGAATGCTGCTGTTTATTTCCTTGTGAACACCGTCAAGAACAAATGTAATTTCTAAAATCTTTTTTCCCATTCCTTTAAAATAAAGTTACTTGCATGTTCCTCAAGACAAAGATTTTCCTTCTACTCAAGTCTGCATCAGGCCTCAAACCTCACCTTACTTAGAAGTTATTGTAAGACTGGTTTGGGAAAATGCTAAAGGATGTGCTTATTCTTCATTGATCGGAATGTTTTGCTGAATTGTGACTGTCTCAGTTGCGAGCAGTAAATGACATCCCTTGAACCTCAGAAATGTGGAGGTTCTTTTCATCTTTGTGTATGTCACAGCACATTCCTTATTGCTTAAAAATATATCTGGAACTTTTGACATACAGCAAATTTAGGAACAAGTTAAAATCTTGATTTCTGAGGTGAGTAGGAGAGCCTTAGCCATGTAAGTTTTAGCAGGCATTATATATTGATCTCCAGCATCTGTAAAACTGCTACTATTATTTTTTTTGTGCATCTTGATGTTACAGGACTGCTGCCTTGAAAATTCCTTGGAGAAATTGTTAGTTTACCATGGTAGCACATTTGTGATTGCCTTGTTGCAAGCATTTTGGAGAGTGATGAAAACAGCGTTTGAGAAGCAAGGATCAGGACATTAAATAGCATCCAGCAGTATCACAGTATATGTGCTGTATTTTTAGAATATCAAAACAGCTGACTTCTAAGAAAATACTTCATTTTGAGATGATTTAGGCAGAATGATGGTTTGCAGAGTAAATGTTGAAGCATAGAGTTCATGTCTTTCTTGTTAACTGGGTATGTATTTATTTTTGGTTTTAGGTTGGAGGCAGTAAGCACACAATGAATGAGCACCTCCACGTTGGTAGCCATGGACAAATCCAGGTTCAGCAGCTCTTTGAAGATAATAGTAACAAGAGGACGGTTCTGACAACACAGCCAAATGGACTTACAACACTAGGCAAATCTGGATTGCCAGTGGTTCAGGACAGACAGACAGAGAGTGCTCACAGACGACAAGGGAGCTCCAGCTCTTTAAAAGCTACAGATGGAACAGGGAAGGTGAAAGCCTCTGTTATCACACCAGAGCAGGCAGTGAAGCAATACGTGCAAAAATTAACAGCTTTTGAACATCATGAGATTTTTAGCTACCCTGAAATATACTTCTTGGGTCCAAATGCAAAGAAGCGGCAAGGTGTGATCGGTGGTTCAAACAATTGCGGGTATGATGATGACCAAGGGTCTTACATACAAGTACCCCACGATCATATTGCATACAGGTATGAAGTCCTGAAAGTTATAGGGAAAGGAAGCTTTGGGCAGGTGGTAAAGGCCTACGATCACAAGATGCATCAGCATGTGGCACTGAAAATGGTGAGAAATGAAAAACGTTTCCACCGCCAAGCTGCGGAAGAAATTAAGATCCTGGAACATCTCCGGAAACAAGATAAGGATAACAACATGAATGTTATTCACATGTTGGAAAACTTCACATTCCGCAGCCATATCTGCATGACTTTTGAGTTGCTGAGCATGAACCTTTATGAATTAATAAAGAAAAACAAGTTTCAGGGCTTTAGCCTGCCTTTGGTTCGCAAGTTTGCCCACTCAATTTTACAGTGCTTGGATGCTTTGCACAAAAACAGAATCATTCACTGTGACCTTAAACCCGAGAACATTCTGTTGAAGCAACAGGGTAGAAGTGGTATTAAAGTGATTGATTTTGGCTCAAGTTGTTATGACCATCAGCGTGTCTACACTTACATTCAGTCACGGTTTTATCGTGCACCTGAAGTCATCCTTGGTGCTCGTTATGGGATGCCTATAGATATGTGGAGCTTGGGCTGTATCCTAGCAGAGCTTCTGACTGGTTATCCACTTTTGCCTGGAGAAGATGAAGGAGACCAGCTGGCTTGCATGATTGAATTGTTGGGCATGCCTTCTCCAAAACTCTTAGATGCATCCAAGCGAGCCAAAAACTTTGTGAGCTCTAAGGGTTATCCCCGCTATTGCAATGTCACAACCTTGTCTGATGGCTCTGTAATACTTAATGGTGGACGCTCTCGGAGGGGAAAACTGCGTGGCCCGCCAGAGAGCAGAGAATGGGGTAATGCATTAAAGGGATGTGATGATCCCCTCTTCCTTGACTTCTTAAAACAGTGTTTAGAATGGGATCCTGCTATCCGTATGACACCCAGCCAGGCCTTGCGGCATCCCTGGCTAAGGAGACGGTTGCCAAAACCTCCAGCTGGGGAAAAGGCCTCGGCAAAGAGAATTACAGAGAGCACTGGTGCTATAACGTCGATTTCCAAGTTACCTCCAACTTCAAGCTCAGCTTCAAAACTGAGGACTAATTTGGCACAGATGACAGATGCCAATGGGAATATTCAGCAAAGAACAGTGTTGCCAAAACTCGTTAGCTGAGTTTGAAAACCCGATGCTGTTAATATGAGAAATACAATGTGGCTGAGCCTTATTTGTATGAAAAATTAGCTCAGATATACATTTTTATTTGCTCAATAAATCTATTAATTTGTAACTTTCAGCACTCATTTTAAATGTAAGAAATGTTGATTTGTTTTTATAAAAACACGGGGACAATGCTTTAAGTTTTTATACTTATTTTTTAAAATGTTTGTCTTCTACAGTACAATTAGCCTTACTGTAACGAGTGTGACACAGTAATAAACATCAGTGGCAGGCCACTGGTTCCAACATGACTGTCATGCATTGCAGCGTGGTATCAAAGGTATTAACCTTTCTCTTCCATGATTTATATTAGTTTTCACCTGGGGTAAATTTGGAAGACTGCCTTTTGGATTTTATGGGTTTGTCTTGATTCTGTTAACACTCAAACCCCATGACTGACTGGACTCCAGGGAGAACACTAAGAATACAGTTAAGCACTTGTAAACTTGTTGTTTGAAGTGGAGCCATAGCATGTTACATTGTCATTTGCTATGTGGTAGCCCAGAGAAAGTAGTGATATCACTAATGATACCATCACCTCCTTTGGAATGCTTTCTCTATTCAAAAGTAGTGGGCTTTAATTAAAATACATTGCAAAAAATAAGAATGCTGGGGCTAAAATGACTCTTAACATGCATGCCATGTGGTGGAGTGAGAGGAACAGTCAGTCTTGGAAAGCATATACATGGCAGTGTGTCTGTTCCTCTAAATTTCAAAGTGACTGATGAGTTGGTAAAGCAAAATGTTTTTGACTTAATTTCAGGTCTTTAACATGGAGCATTCACATTGAGATTTGCTTTTTTTTTTTTCCTCTTTCTTTCCCACCTCTTCTGGGTTTTTCTGATGTGCTGCTTGGTCTCCCAAAGTCACATAGGCAGAAGTACTCGTTCTGTCAGTTTTATACTGTAACTTCCAGACTGTTATACTACATGTATTTCAAGATTGCTTTTATTTCTTCTGTCAGTGTTTGAGTGACTGTGGCTTTTCTGGTACATTTACACTTCAGATCAAATCTGTATGTAGGGGCAAACACATGTTCCTACATTGCCTCGTGTAGAGGACTACTTCACCTTAGACAGCTTAACTGTAGAGGGAAGGATTGTTAGTGGAAAGCTTTTCAGTTGAAAGACACCACCCTAGATACTTTCTAATAAGGGAGAATTATCAAAGGAAATCTAAGTGCTTGGAATTTGACTTAATCTTTGGCATTTGTAGCTGAAAATTAACTTTGAAAGAACAGTTAGAGATATGCATAGATTTGTTCATGTGTGTGTGCTAATGCTTGGTTTTTCTTTTTTTAACTGTATTCATGGAAGAAAGATGGTCTTTACTAAGGAATAGTATCTAGACCTATGAAAGAAGTGTTCACACGTTGTGGCATGTTTTCAACAGGAACAGTCTGAGATCTGAGATCAGTATGTTAATACGTACAATGGCTGTGGTCTACATTGGATGTATAAAACATATGAAAAGGGAATTTTAAACAAAGCAGAACATAATTTAGAACAGTTTATGGATGTTGGAACAAGACGTATTAGAATGGATTGCAGTAAACCTCAGTAACTTTACTTATAACCAACATCTGTATGCACAGATTTTGCTGAGTTACTTGTACAAATTACAAAAAATACTTAAAGCATGGTCCCCTGAGAGGCCAAGAAAGTTTCCGGTTAAGTTCTCCTTCATATTCATTAATTTACCACTTACAGTTTAATTTGTGTTTGTTGATCTGTTTAGTTTTTAATTTAAGACCAGGGGAGGGATATAGTGACAAAAATGACAGAATTCTCAGGAAACATATTGCTGAACTTCTTGCCAAAAAGTCAACACCTATAGAAGCTCCAAAAATAATTTCTGAGTAGTGGATGGCATTTGTTGATTGATAACTGTAAAAATTAGACCATCAATCAACTTACTTTTTTAAATAGAAAGATAATTTCCTGCCTCTAGTCAAATTAAATTTTTTAGTGTTAAATGTTCACAACTTTATACAATGTGTGTAAGTGCAATATGTAAACATGTATGAAATCATGTTAAAATGAAATATAATAGTACAGCTCAGAAAAGTGGGGTTTAGAATATGAATACCCAGTAAATTATGGTCAGTAAATTCTAAGTCTGGAAAAGACATATATTAATTTTCATGTAAAATTAACTGACTCTCATGACTGTGGGAATACAATAGTGTGTATTTTTCTACAGTAACAGGGAATCTACTTCCTCTACCATCCTCTTGACTGTACCACTCCTTTCTACCTTAACTCTTCCTGCAAAAGTTAGGAAATAGGGATGCTGATGTTAAGAGTGAAAGAAGAATCACCTCCCTTAATATATTTTAAAGGAGACATCCTGCCTTTCACGGTATCTTAAGGTGAAAACATTCATATTGTTCATGGGTCATTTATGGGCTACAACCACTAAATTTTCTTTTTCATATAACCAGTTCTTAAAGCCAATAATGCATTTATGATCCACCTTCTTCATAAATGCTACCGGAAACCTAAAGGCCAAAATATAGTGTGCAGAGCTATTTTTTTAACCCAGATACAGTGGAACTTCCTCTATGCTAAAGGAGCAGCTACATCAAGGTTTTTGTGTGATGCAGCTGCTTTTTATTGTAGCTTATTTATACCCCTAAAAAGGGGGGGTCGGGGGTGGGGGGAAGGACATTGCCTCTTACTTTGATGTGTTTTTATTCTAAGGGCTCTGATAATTAGGCTGAGAGAAGCTGGCTCGGGAACAGTGCTTAGTCTCACACGTTACCATTGTCTGGGGTTGTCTGAGCTATTTTCAGATTTAGTAATAGCACAGTGTTGTCTTTGGTTGCAGTCTCACTTGGCTCAGTTTCTTGCACCACTGGTGTGTTCATTACCACTTAAGTGTATTGGAACAAGAGAGTGATGCAAGATGTGTAGATTAAGGATAGAGGATGGATTGTGCCCTTGGTGTTAACAATGTGCCTTTTGTTACAAATGCCATGTTGTAGGGCATGCGTCTTGGCCTCTTTAACCCTTGGAATACTGGTTAGTAGGGATGATACTTAAGTGCTATACCTGTCTTAAAACATCCTGTAGATGATCCAGGCCTTAATAGAAACAATAAGGCAATCACACTGCTTGCTAGAGTGGAGAGGAAACTGTTCTTGTAGTATGTCTCATTAAGGGGTTAAAGATGGCCCTTCCTCATTGGTTGGTTGTACTTTAACATCAAATTAATTTTTTTTAAATTATTTTTTGTTATAGTGACACTAGACAGAAATCAACTGTATTTGTAAAAATTTACCTCAAACTCTTTAGTTTTATAGTGTGATTTAATCCCAGGGCATTTGGTATGAACCAAAGTGCATTCCTTTTATATGTGCCTGGCTCTTACAAAGGTGGCCAGGGATTTTTACAATTTGGGTGCAAGGCACTTAAGCCACTTTTAACTTGCTGGGTGGTTTGGAGTTATAAATGACTTCATGGGAATGTTGAAAACACTTCAGACATAAGTAGCATCGGGCAATATTAGAATCTTTAGGAAAGGATGTGCTTTATTTAATGCTCTCCATTTGTTAGTATTGTTTTCCATCAGTAATATGTGGGATAAGTATGAAAAGAACTCTTTCCAGTCAAGCAAAGATTAGAATATTGCCCAGTGTAATGCTATGTAGCATTTAAATACAATAACATTTGTGAATTATTGTTTCTAGGGGCTTGTACATCTCTGCTACAAATTGTAATTACTCAGTTCAACTGCTACAATTACGTCTAAGCAGTAGCTTGGGTTTTTATGGGGCAACGACTTAGACACGTGACTGTAATATGCTGCAACTGTGTGTACTGAAAACGTGAAAAATGATTGAATGTGGACTGTGTATATATTTATGTATAATTTTCTGTGAGATGCTGCTGTTGCCACTTAACATTAA
Source organism: Hafferia zeledoni (assembly GCA_035583235.1). Taxonomy (NCBI): domain Eukaryota; kingdom Metazoa; phylum Chordata; class Aves; order Passeriformes; family Thamnophilidae; genus Hafferia; species Hafferia zeledoni. The sequence continues at coordinate 33,802,126 of JAWWEV010000043.1, forward strand.
AGATGTTGTAGTGGGTTTTAATCCTAGTGGCCAGTTTTATGATACTGTATGTATTGTACAGCTGATAACAGGAGTTAAGACTGTTCTAGTGAATATTTGTTACATTTTATTGTTGTGGCCAGAGATCATTTCAGAATAAAATTTTATGTCCTACTTTACTTCTCTCCACTCTACTTTGGTATTTTTCTCGTTGTAAAGAGAGTCCTTGGAGTGCTGTCATTTTTTAAATGTGGAAAGACCTTCTCCTAGCCTGCTGCAGTCAGTGGCAGCATTGCCTTTGCCCCGCTGTGTGCTTACTGGTATCTGTTTATAGTAATTACCCATTGCTGGAGGATGACTTTTCTGCTTCTTTATGTGTCTTGACAGCCTTGAATATTGCCCAAAGGCTGCTTTTGTCCTGAGATTTCAAAAGTTCTTCTCAGGACTTAGCAATGCATTTTGTATTTTTATTTGCCCCGTACTTGAGAGCAAACATCTTTGGCAGGAATTTTGAAGCTATGGATGTTGTAATTTTTTTAACCCGCTTTTGAAAGATTTTTTTAAAAGTTACAATAGATCTGGTTTTTCAAGAAATTTACTTGAGAAAGGTGCAGTGTGTATTCTTTTTCTTCAACTGATCAAAAAAGACACAGATTTCTGCACTAGTATTTGTGTCAGACTGAGTTTTCTGAGCTTGTCAGATTTGTAAAGTCCCAGGATAATGAGAACATACTAAACAAAGCTGTTAGGCTAGAGTGAGCTAAGTTCTGTTCACAAATACATCCAGAGTAGTTTCACTGTCTTGTGGTTGGCCATATTCTCTGCCTGGTAATGTCCATGTACACAAGAGCAGTTTCAGTGGAAAGCTTTCTGATTAGGGTGAGCTCAGGCAGAAATCAAGGGATTTTAATTGCACTTCAGTGTCACCTGTTCAGCATAGTTGGGGGATTCCAGAGCACAAACCCCATCAATAATAAATACAGATAAACATAGTTTACAGCCTCAAAGAGCAGTAGGCAAAAATTACATCTTTGTGGCCTGTTTCTTAATGACTACATTATTTTGAGGACAAAGGCCTTTTTTTTTTCTTCAGTTGGCTTTTTTTATGGATTTCTTATCCTTCTGATCTGTCTCTCACTGTCTCCACCAGCCATCTGTCCCTCCTGCCAACTCCTGCACACTTTCATCATACCTGTTTTTTTCATTTGGAGAAGGGTTGGGGCCATCTCACCTGATTTCAGTTGTCTGGAAGTTGGCTTTTGGCCTGTGCTGTTTGCTGAGACTGCCAGTCTGGTGTGGAATGTGTGTTGCCCTCTGCCAGCCCTGCTCCCACTCCAGTGTCTTAAGAGCTCAGATTTATGCCTAAAATGAGGCTCTTGGAATGCCACCCTGAATGATAGTCTGTAGTTGGCTGTTGTCTCCACAGTACTTCCTTTTGGGAAGAAATTGTGTCTTCATTTGGATGTCACCTGTACATCTCTTGTTCTTACAGCAAACCCAGTGAAGAATGCAAGAAGTGTAATGGTGATCGTGTACTGTGTTACTCACCTGTAGATGCTGATGCTTTTCTTAAAGATACCATCTTAGCCTATTTTTTTAAGATCTGCTTATTGAAAGACCCAGCTTCAATTTTACTCTTGCTCAAAACTTGAGAAATTAAAAACCAGGTAGATACTATGGAATGTATCTGTACAGGGCTGTCTATGGCCAGGAGTTGGTATGTAGAGGGAGAAGAAGCACCTGTATGACAAATACAGCTATGTTTCAGGTAAGCATGGTCTTCCCTGGGTTCAGAGAAGGTTTAAGAATTTCAGCAGTATGAGGTTGAGATTGGGAAAGTCTTAAATGCATCTCAATATGTGAAACCATTGATAGCCTATTATTTCTGTGGAAAAACATCTTTGAGAGCCTCTCATTTTAAACTCTATACTAATAATTAAAGGATAACATTTAAGAATCTTTTCTGTAGCTAAAACTTTTAAAACATTATTATATATTTCTTTTTAGAATGTGATTTATGATGCTGTTACACTGCTAGCATAGTCTTGTGTTTTATATTTTATTGTTCCTGAGAGGAAGAACATTGTGTGTCTTTTTTTTTTTGAGAACATGGTACTAGACATCTCCCAGCCATCAGATATGCTATAGCAGTAATAGTGGCATTGGTAGAACTGGTTTCTGTTCTTTTGCAGAAATCCTCTGCAGCTCTTGAAACTGGGGTTTCTCTGTGTCATTTTCCCTTGAAACTGGGGTTTCTCTGTGTCATTTTCCCTGTTTGGTTTTGTCTGTTGTTTGTTTGCTTGTTCATTTGTTTGTTTTTAAGAAGTGCTTTCCAGCCTCTGGCTGTGGTGTCTTGGATCTCTGCCAACTATCGAGCACTTTGGCATAGGGAATAGTGCAAAAACAATGTTTCTTTAGCTTTTTCCCTAACAAGTAGCAGAAAGTCTAGCTCAGCATCAAACTCAAAAGACAGGGAATGCACATTCACCTCCAGCTGCTGGGTTCCAGTCTCCACACCAGGCATTAACCTTGTTTAACTCCTGCATGAGGGTCTGCAGAAATGCCACGTGCTGCACAGTGTAATGGCTTGTGTCCATCACTTCAGGGGGGAAAAGGAGACTACAGCAGAAGGCCGTGACATCATTTTTGAGAAGGTTTGGGGTATAGATGGAGCTAGGAAGAGTTCTGCTGAGAAATTCTTGGACTGGGAGCTCTGCATAACTCCTGGGAGGTGGCAAATACAGTGTTCCTGCTAACAGAGTAGGAACTGTTTGCCCTGTTTTTTAGACTGTGTTTTTGTTTCTTTGGTTTGGTTTGATTATCTGCAAGCTGCACATGACCATGCATGCTTTACATACCTGAAGATACTGTCTGGAGCAGCTGCAAACAGTGAGATATTTCTTTGTAACTAACAGTGGCACTGGGAAATCCAAAGGTTCTCATTCAGTCTGTCTGAACCGGCAGTGAGTGCTCTGTGCAAAGCGCACACAAATTCTGTTTAAAACTGTCTAAATGCAAAGTATTGCAGTGCACTCTTAAACCTTCATTGAACATAGTATGTGAGAGAAATGTTGACCAAGCAGAAAAGCAATTACAATTATTTTATAAAGACTTTTGAGCAGTTTTCAAATATAGTATTGATTTAAGACTACCTCTTTAATAAAAATGGTCTGAATAAAGAGATAAGATTTTTATTTCAGCTTCAATGTGACAGTAAAATTACTACATTTAATTTTTTCCACCAAGTGTGTGGGGTTCTTGCAGATCCTACAAATATACTTTGCTCAAACCAGCTAGGTATAATATCTCCTGAGGTAGAAGCAGGATCTAAAATGAAGGAATATGCATGTGTATACAGTGTATATATATAGGTATGTATGTGTGAAGATACACATGAATCCTTGAAAAGCAAACTCAAAAACTCTGTGGGCATTCTTCATAGTGCTTTGCAAAGAAAAGAGATGTGGCTTTGTTTTCCTTTGCCTCTGGACATTGAGTGTCAGTGCAACATTTTTGCATTACACACATGTCAAAGACATTTCTTACTTCTGTACTCCAGTTTCACTGTCGGGATGTACAGAGTGAACCTAAGCTTTCCAGCTGGAGGCAGAGGGTGCTGGGTGAGCAGGAGACAGGTGTCACCCCAAGGAAAAGTGGAGTCACATTTTCTGAAAAGGACCTTCAGCACTGCGAGTTGCTGTTTTTGTAGCTTACCCTTTCTTGGCAACTGAAATTGTTCATTTGGGACTAAAGCCTGAGTCCATGTGCTTAGACTGGGTTTGTAAACTTCAGCTGTGAAAGAAATCCTGAAGCAGAGTTTGGAAAGCCCATAGCTGGAATTAAAAATGGATTTCTAAGCATCCTAGTACTTGTCACATCCAACTGTGACACTTAAAAAATGGGCTTTAAAATTTAAAAGACTTTTCCAGATGTCGGTGTAGAGGGTGCTTTTGCCTAAGACAGCCCTGGACTAGTGGGCCTGTCTACCCTGCACACCTGTGACAGTCCCTTTGGCTACCCTGGCAGGCTGGTGCTCTTCCAGCACTTCTGGCTTCCTTAAGGTACAAAGAACACTTCACGGACAAAAACACTGAGAAGTGTTGCTAAGGAGAAATCAACATTTGTGTATCAAAGGCCACTGCACACTGCACAGGAGGCAGCACTGCTCTTTGCCTGAGTGTCAGTCCTGTGAGTTATTCTGTCCTGCTGGACCTGCTCCTCCACAGATGTCTCCCAGGCTTGTTAGCACCCATCTGTCTGCCACGTTGGGGTGGACCAGCAGGGCTCATTCTTCCTGAGCTAACCTGTCACTGCCTACAGTTCCGCCTGAAAATTGCTTGCCAAATGCAAAGCTGGTTTGATGCTTCCAAGATGCAGCTGCTGCCATAGGGTACCTGGCAAGGTGCTTCAGCCCACCAGTGGCAGCTGGGCTCTGCTGTACGCCTCTGTAAAGGTGGCACTGATCCTGTTCCCTGTGGGGTGCTCCTGTCCCTAACAGTGCACATGGGGCAGGGACACTTCCCCATTCCCTTCCTGCATGGCAGAGCCAAAGGGTGATGCTTAGATAACGTGCTCTCAAGAGGCAGGAGGAGGGAGGTTCTCCCTGTCCTGGGACTGGTAGCATCAGGCAGAGCAGCTTAGCTCCTGTCAGGGTGGGATGTGAAGAAGCTGTTACATGCTGTTCCACTGGCACAGGGGGAATGTTTCGAATCACAGACGTTTGCAGATGGCCTGTCTGAATTAGCTTTGACAAGTACCTAAGTTCCTTTAAGTTACACCACAAACGGGATCCTGAAGCTTTCTCTTTTAGTCACTTTTAAATAAAGCTTTTTCTCTCCTCCTGGTACAGCATTTCTGTGTTTTTCCCATGTAAGGCTCTTGAGAAGAAGTGAGATCTTTACGTAGCTTAGGAGCTATATTTTGATTGACTAAATGGTTTATAATTAGTCAGCTTCTGCCAGTTCTCTTCATATGTTGATTGAAACTTGCCGGCAGCAGATCAATGCAGGCAGAGCTGACAGAAAAGCATGCTGGTGCCTTCTCTCAGCAAATACCTTTCAAGCCCAAGTTTCCTCATTCTTCTGGTACTGACTCAGACCAATTATCTTTATGGCCAGTGACTACGGGAGTTACAGGGTTGCACTCCAACGGCCTTCAGTGGTTTTATAACAACACCCCTGCAGCTATTGATGGTCTGTTGTGTGGGAGTACTGGTGCTGTCAGCCTTATTAGAGCGTGTGAATGAACTGTGTGTGAAAACCTGAAGGCAAGTGTGCCTCTGGCTTTGAAGGATGTGAAGCAGAAGCCTTTCCCCACCTGGTAGTAGCTACCTGACCTGCTTGCCAAAAAAGTGATTCTGGAGTGGGCTCACTTGGGCAAGATTAGAAACAAGAAAGACAGCTGCTATGGCTTTTCAAGGAGATACAAATGTGGGTTTTTTCTTCTCTGTTGAAATGATGGCATAATGGGCACCTGGAATATTCTAGGCAGGAAGGACCTGGGCACACAATCCATCCCCAGCTATAGTAGAGGATCAATGTAAGACTCTTTGTTCCCAATTTCTTGGTTTTCCCTTGGCTGAGGTGAATCTGGCAGTGCTCGACAGACAAACTCCCCTTTTGGGCAAAGGACATCCTTGTGAGCTACTCTCTCCGTAGATGGGCAGGTTGGAGAGAGAGGGAGCATGATGGTTGCAAAGAAAGGGCAAAAAGTAGTAAACAAGGAATCACGTTTTTCCTCTTGATGATTTCATCCACCCCTCTATTGCACTGGACTTTGGTATCAGCAAACCACCACCTGCTTGAGTCATAAGTACCCCATGTATTAAAAATCAGATTCAAGCCACATAAACTCAGGAGATTAAAAGCTGCCTGTGAAGTACTATTTGATTTTCTTCATGGATCTCAGCTTTCAGAGTTTTACATTTGTATATTTCTTTTCTATCTTCCAACCAAGGCAAACAGAAACTTTCTAGGAGCATATGACCTAAAGGACATCCACTATTACAGCAGATATATCATAAAACCCCTTACCTAAATGTATTATTTTTCTTCTATAAAAGTAGTTAGCTTACTAGCATCTACTCCTTCTATTGAAAGACTGCTATAAAACACTGTTTCTCTGATGGTTAGATATAGGTTTTAGGAAAGGAAAGGTCTCTTCTGTGCGGTGTGGAGGGAAAGGGAGGGAGAGACAAGAGGTCCAGGCAGTTGCAAGGGCAGAGAAAATTCGTTTATTCAAAAAAGGGTGCTGGTGTTAACAGACCTTTGGGGGCGGTCCCTGGTCTGGCTGGATTGGGTGAAAACTGAGGGAGAGGCAGGGTCAAGGTCCCTTGACCAACAGATCTGGGACAGGGGCAGGGCTGGCTGGGGCCTGGCCCTGCCCCCGCCCAGCCAGGAGGCACAGCAGACTCGGACAGGGTTTCCTACCCTGCAGTCGCAGGGGCAGAGAGGGGAGGGGGGCCCGGGGTCTCCTACCGGGAGCTCCTGGGCACGGGGCGAGCCCCGCTCGGGCCAGGAAAAGGCAATCCAGCTTAATGTATGGGTCCTTAAGAGAACAAAAGGAACACAAAGAAGGCTGGCAGGGTGTGATACCACAGAACTAGGCACAGCTCGGGGGATACAATGGGCAGGGTAACAACTAAGCAGGGAAACAGAACCAGAAACTGCTTTTTAAAACTTCAACTGAGTCTCTGTGTTGTTTAAGGTATTTGTCCAGTGCTGGTTTTGGACTTCAGCATCTTCCTACAGTTAGAAATGTGTTTTTGGCTTAAAATAGTTGATGAATTCTTTTCATGCTATTTGTTCATGCCAGCTTTGTCTTGTAGCTTGAATGATTCTTCCACCGTGCTGGTATTTGGACATATATTTATAAAGTGTAATTTTATCCCCCTCAGCCTTTCTTTTGCTAGACTAGCACTATTAAGATATATTTGTCTCATCAGTAAAACTGTCTCCCATTCCTGTCCTGCTAGGTCTCTGCACCTGTTCTAGTTTCAGTTCAGCTTTCTTAGAGCTCTGATTGGCATCCTGCTTGTGGTCCCACCAGGGGTATGCACAGTAGGAAAACCACCCCTCCCTGCCCACTGCAGTACTTCACCCAGTGCCTCCCAGGATTTTTCTCCTTTGTGTCATGTCAGCAGCTGTGGGCCATTCCTCAAACCTTTGGCTGCTCCCTTGCTTCTCCCTCCTTGTGCTGTGTACAGATGATGAGATGTACGTTACTGCAAAATTTCTCTTGGCTGGTATATATCTGCTTGGCTTTGATTAGATCCCTGTTGCCTTATTGGGAGAATTGAAACCCAATGATTCTCATGAGGATATGTAATTTGAGCAGCTGGCACTTTTAGGAAAACATTAGAAATCGTGACTGTAAGAAAAAATAATCATATTCAGCATTCATTTTTCAGAGATACATTTCAGATGTGATGCAGTTGGCTCTAATCAACATTAATGCATCAAGGTGTTGCTGTTACACCAAAAAAAAACAAAACAACCAAACAACAAAACACAAAAAACCCCGAAGATGTTTTGACTGTTATCTTGCCAAGTCTCATGACATCAACTGGTGTTTTTCCTAAAATCCTTACTCCTAAAATTGTTATTACCCAGTTAAATTTTCTGACTTTTACTGAAATAAGAGTTTCAAGTTTCAGAATGATATCTAGAAAGAATGATGTTGTAAACCTCAAGTCCAGAGAACAAATCCTATGAACTTAAAAGGAACAGACTATGAAAAGAGAGCAGGTTTAAATGTTAGACTAATCAATTTACAGGACAAGTAGCAATATTGCTAAGGTTTTCAGAGTATTTAGAGTCCTTAGTGCTATCGAAGCATGTGAAATAGTGTGATTTGAACTAATTCTACACATTTAATTGAGAGTTGCTTCATGCAGAGAGATCAAGCCAGATGTGATGGGACTTGTAGTGCCGCATCTGGTCATCTTGCATTGAAAAGTCTTACACAGAGTGCTCAGGTATACTGTTCTAACTATTACAAAAAAGACACAGAGACAGGAGGTGATACCAGTAAAGCAGTTGTGGAACGCAGGAAATATTTATAACTGCTGGGGTGAATTTAGTGCCTATGAGGAACTGATAGTGAGGCCGAACTTTGCAGTGCATGCTCTTCTCATAGGTCATGAGGATGCCACATATGGGCTGGCCTCTGTTTCTACCAATTCCCACGTCTATTGTCACTCATTAAATGGTTGCAGCTTCTGATTGGATGTGCCAAATTGTGGGCTTCAGTAGGATTCACAAATGAGTTTAAGATATGAAGGCATGTCTTCAAAGGTGACATGTTTAGACTATATTGACCCCTAGTGCTAGCTGTGCTGTACTATGTTAATCCCAAATTAAGGGATTTCTCTAAAAAAAGGCAAAGCCCACATTGATGACAAGGGAGGAAGCCTCAGTGTGTTCACTGCCTATCCCCTTTATACTTTTTAACAGTGAACTCGCACCTGTACAGAAGAACGGAGTTTTCTTGCAAAGAAAGGCTTCTTCTTGGGATTGTTTCTGCTCTTTCCTTCAACACAAAGTTTCCTGGACAAGCTAAGAGAATGCAATGAGTGGAAGGTCAAGAAAATATGGATGACTGATTTAAATCTGGAAAAAAACCCCAACCATTTTTCAAGAACATTTTGAATCTTTATTTTGAAATATTATCAAAACTGGGAATTTTTTAATCTTACAATCTTATTTTGCTTTTATTCTTACACTTTACAATTTTTTTCTTTCCTTTTCAGCATTCACTTTTCTTTTTTTCCACAGGGATCTAGAGAGAGAGAAAACAGATTAAAAGTGAAAGAAGCCACAGGAAGTCAGTTTAAACATGAAATTGAAAATGCTGCAAAAATTTTGCATAGAGCTTTGATTTTCAGAGACACATTTTCAGAAAAATTACTGAAAAAATCAGTTAAACAAATGAAACACAATCACAGAATCACAAAATATGCTGAGTTGGAAGGGACCTACAAAGATCAAGTGCAACTCAGCCTTGCACAGGATCATCCCGAAGAGTAACATCATGTGCCTGAGAGTATCATCCAAACACTTTTTGAACTCTGTCAGGCTTCGTGCTGTGACCACTTCCATGAGGAGCCTGTTCCAGTGCCCAACCACCCTCGGGGTGAAGAACCTCTTTCTAATATTCAACCTAAACCTTCCCTGACACAACTTCGGGCCATTCCCTCAGGTTCTGTCACTGGTCACAACAGAGAAGAGATCAGTGCCTGCTCCTCTTTTTCCCCTCACAAGGAAGTTGTAGGCTGCAATGAGGTCTCCTCTCAGTCTCCTCTTCTCCAGGCTGAACAGACCAAGTGACCTCAGCCACTCCTCATACACCTTCCCCTCAAAGCCCTTCACCATCTTCATTGCCCTCCTTTGGACAGTCTCTAAGAGCTTAATGTCTTTCTTATATTGCACTGCTGTAAAGCCTTTAGTTGCTCTAAAACTTCACAATAAGAACCTCAAGCCCAAAAGAACTTCGTGGCGTGACTGGAAACCATGACAATAGTATGGTCTGGCTTTGGAGAAATGACAGAGGAGACGACAACCAAGGGCCACGGCTGGCTAAGTCAATATTCACACCCAAGGGTTTGCTTTATTTTTCAGGGAGGGCTTAGGGAGCATGTGAGTATGTTTGCTTCCTGAAGATGATACAGTTGTTTCTACTTGACAACGAGCATAGCCAGATACAACTACGTCCTGATCCAAGGCTGAGATGGATTTTGGGTTTGGCATTATTTGTCCACTTGATAACATCTATTTTCCCTGTCTATTTCTGCCTTTCATACTAAGGTTATTAGAAAATAAAATCAACTGAATTTTAGCCTTAAAAGTGGGCAAGGGATCAGGCTTATAAAACAACCTGCTCTAGGAGCTGGTGCGTTTGTGTCTGTTGGATGATGCAAAAAGCCAAGACAGAGGAGGAACATAGTTTGATTACTGACAGCTGCTGTCCAGCTGATGTAATTCAGCAATAGCCAGTGACAGGCAGAAACTATAGAAGATACAAATGATAATTCTTTGGGGAGCTCTAGACATAAATAATTAATCAAAATGAATTCTATATTAGGGGTCAAAAGAAATTGAAGTCAGCCTGAGTGTTAACTCTCTCAGGGAGGAATTGACAGATTGTTTTTGTATGAACTATGCAGGGGGGAAATACAGGCAAATTAAATGTAAGTGGAGAATACGACTTTGTTCCTACTACCTGGAACCAAAGCAAGAGAGACACGAGAAATTAAAAAAGGGAAGGGTTATTAAGGAAGTGTCTGTAACTGAAACTGCTGTTGGATAACAGTGCCAGAGAGGTGCTGGGTAACAGCAGCAGAAGAGTGAGTTGTCACAGATCCATACCGTTGCACAGTCTGTGTATCATTTAGTCAACAGCAGAACAGTGTCTTCTCAGTAATCAGCTCAATCATAGTTAGGAGCTGATTAATCTCCCCAAAATATTTCATGTGTCTGAGTAAGGACACACGCCTGTGTGTGAGGGAAGGACAGAAATGCCGGTGTGGGACATTGTTCTGGCTCTCACAGGTGGCATCTGCAGGGCACTAACCCACAGGGTGGCTGAAACCATCCCCCACTGACTGTGCCGTGGGCTAAATCACCCTGCATCACGTGGTGCCATTCTGCAGCTGCATCTCAGAGGTGGTTTTCCAGGAGTAGCAAAGCCATCATGCCCCATGCATCTGAGTTCCGCAAGGAAAAACATTTGCGCTTCAACGGAGCAAATTTAATGTCTATTTCTCTGGAACTGCTTTTAAAAACATTTCTTGGTGAAGCTCTTTTTGAGCCTAGCACAAGGTGACTATTTTTCCACATACCAGGCTATAATTCCGCAACTGTGTTTGGATTTTATGTTTGCCTTAGTTTGTGAACTCTGACTAGTCAAATAACTTCATCCAGAGGAAAGTTGGTATTTGAATGAATGCTGGTTTAGGAATAAGTTGTTATAAGCTTGTGAAAATGACATGTTGCTTCTGTGCAGTACAAAATTTTCCACCCAGGCTTATATTTTCAAAAATGGTCTCTAATTTTGGATATCCCAATTTAGTCACCCAGAGGCTGACTTTCAGAGGTCTTGCCTGTCCCCAGGTCTGAGCATGTATACTTTACGGTCCCCAGAATAGCTTCTCCAGGCCAGTCTGCTTCATTGCAGAGAGAGCCCTTATTTTGTGCTATTCTGGATTCGTATTTTGTCATTGTCTGAGAACTGCTGTCTCCAACATATGGAATGTTTTCCACACTGTATGTTTTGTGCTCCCTATATCTGGGAAACTTTCTTTTCTGGGAATATTTAATACTGCCTTAGATCAAAGGTCTTCCTCTTATCCAGACCCAGGGACAAACAAAGAAAGAAACAAACAAATAAACAAACAAAAAAGTACTTTCTTTTCCTGTATGATCACATGCAGTTTGGAACCATGAGAATAAAGAGAGAGATGCTTTAACTACTTAAATTATTTTAAAGCAAAAAGGAGTGGGAGAAGGATCATCCCTTGTTACAAAACACATGAGGCTGGCTGGGACCTCACTGTAAATGATGCCACTTGAAAAAAATTCAGTTTACTACCCCTTACTCCAGTTTAGCTGAGTAACTTAGAGAAAATCTCCTTTGAGCACAATGGAGTGGGGGAAATCAGACAATAAAACACTTAAAATATTACATTTTTTGTGTACTAACCTTGTGTAAGACAGAGAGTTTGCTGCTTGCTTTCTTTTTCCTTTTGTGTGCTTGCGCCTTTTCATGGGGAGGCATTTCTTGTTTTCTGATCTGATGCCAGTTAAAATGTGATGCTTTCTCTTATGTGCAGAGGTGTTGCTGTGATTTAGGGAAAATGGATATGCATGTGGTAACGTGCCAGTTTCCAAAAATAAATAGAAGGATAGCCTGGTGAATTGTGCTGTTCACAGAATTAATGCTCTCTCTTATTACTGGATTCATGGTAGGTGCAGGTAGCGTTAAAAGGGGCTGGAAAACCATGAGGGACTCTGTAGGGGTTTTTTTTCACTTTAAGATAAAAACACTTACTTCTCCTGTCAGTTATATGCAATTGTCAGAGCTAGATGAGAAGCAATGATATGAAAAATAAATGTCTGTGGCACATGATAGGAACCAGCCCATGGCCAGAGGCTGATGTCTCTCCAGGCTGTTTCTACAGTGGGAGCAACCAAGCCACCCTTTTTACTTGGAATTCTTCAAGATCACTCCTTTTAACCCACTAGATATTGTTGGCATCAGTTCCATGGCAATATAGCCCAGAAAATAATGATGAAGGAAAAGCTGCTGCTCTGTTTTTCAGAAAGCAAGAGGTGGCTGAGCCCTGTGCAAGGGATGTCAGCTGTTGCTGAAGTGGAGTGGGTTTTTTTGACTGAGGAAGTAGCAGTGTCAGAAGCAGAGTGTGTCCACAAGGTCACTTGCTGGGAACATACCAGCATGCTCTTTTCACGTGTTTTTGAGCAACAAACTCAGCACTGATTGACAATTTTGCAGATGTACATGTGGACAAAAAATGAAAATTTTCAGCCTTTATAGCATGAGGCAGCACAGTGCCAGCTTTTGCCCATGTCCTGCAATGCCCAGTGGTGTCTGTTGCTGTCTGTCCCTGTTAATTCACTCTCCCTTTGAAGAACAAGGGATGAGGTTAGAAATCGCAGTGCAGACCTGATGGAACACAGGGTGGTGACAGGACCCTGCAGTGTATAGGGCAGGGACTCAGGTCAAGGTCCATTCCCAGCTGCTCCATTGCTGTAAGACTGAACACAGCAAACACTGCTCTCCTCCCCCTCAGGTTGGCCAGGGAGACCTTGGACTGGTAGGCACTGAACCATTGCTTCTAAATAACTCAAACCAAAACAAGCAGAAATAAGCCAGGAGCATGAGTTGGAGGAGGAAATGGGCTTCCCTCTGCATGAGACCTAGAATTAGAAATGGCAGGCAGAAAGATGCTCCTGGGGTTGTTGTGAGGCAGGTGTCCTCTAACCAGGACCCTCCACCGCATTTGCAGGGAATCCTGGAGGACATGGACTATGTCCAGTCCACAGTAAAAACCTCCAAATGAGTATAATGGAAGCATAGGATTCTCAGCAGTGACAGGTTACTGCTGGACCATGGCTCTTGCTAACCGATATAGTTCCACCACAAAATGATAATAGGGAAAACAAAGATTTTTCTCATTTTCCCTCTCCATACTTGGATACTTTCTCCTTTCCTTTACTTGAAGAGGGAATATATAGTGCTGCTTTTCCTTTTCAGGGCCAGACACATAGATATGTACTGGCATTCCCTACTGGCAGCATAGGATTAATTTTATGCTTTTATATAGGTCTCCCTTGCTCTCAGCTGTCGGATTTTCAGTGTCAATGCAGAGATGGCAGCAGGTCCCAGTGTCCCCACCAAAGCTACTATAGCATTACCAACACAAAATGCCTTTGAAGTGAGACACTTCGGTCCGAGTCCTAATACAAGTGTGCCTATTACATACCTGATGCTACCGACGGATAAATCTCTTGTGGCTTTCTACTCTAGCGACTGGGGTAGTAAAACAAAGGGATGGCACAAATCCTTTTCCTCTGTGGAGTTTTAACAAGCCATTCACTTGCTGATGATATCTGGCAATTACTGGAGGGCAATTTTACTCATCTAATTCTCCAGAGATAGAAATTTGTTCAATAAGTTGGGGCTAAATACGAGTGTTCATTTTGATTTTTCTGCACTGAGACCACAACAGCCACTCTACAGTGTTAAGTGCTTCAATCATTTTTATGGGTGTGGCTTTTCTCCCCATATTCATCAAGCTTTTTAAAAATTAATTTCCATTATTTCCTCTGAAAAACATTAACCTGTAGCAAATTTTTATAGCTAGACTTCACTCTAAGAAAGGGATGTCTCCTCATTTAGATATGAATGCAATTGCAACGTGACACGTTGATATGCAATAATGATGCAATCGCATGAATTACTCTCTATAAAGCTCATCTAACCTTGTACTCTTCGTATCACTCCTGGGAGTGACAACTTGTATCTGAGGAAAGCAGCACAGTGATGTGAGGTATTAAAGTGTAATTTATGGATACATTTACTGGAGTTCCAGAAATTATTTCCTTAAATGTTATGGAGCATATGTGATGCAAATCCCCTGTGATTTGGAACAATATAGTAAAATATCATCAATTCCTAGTTCCCTTTGTAATCATTTAATGAAGACAGAATGTCCTTTGTTAAATGGGCCCTTTCATCCTTTGGGTGAATTAGGTGCAATCATAATTAAACTTTCATTTAGAATTGGAACTAAATTAAAATCATATAAATAACAGAATCTTCAGGATTGCTATTCCTAATTAATAAGGTAACTGCTCTTGCTGGAATACACTTTAGGTGATGCATTAATAACTCTGAAATCCTATTATGTATTTATCTAAGGCAATAAATTGTATTTCAAATGTTTAACGGAATATTCCCATAAGGAAGGCTCTAATAAAGTACTCTAATAAAGTACCTGAGTACCTTTACTGCAGATATTCTTAGAGCTTCCTGCTGCTCCCGAGGTCTAGTACAATAAAATCCACATTGCAGTGTGGTGCAACATTTTATCTGAAACTGTGTTCTTGGAGTGCCTTGGAGAAACTTGGTTCTTGGAGCACCGTGCAGTCTGCTAGCACACTGGCTTGGGTGACTTGCATACATACATACATGTATACACACACAAACATACCCACCCCCCCACAAGAGCATCATTTCATTACATTTTTCTTCCCCCCAAGGGCTGGTTTGATATGTACTTCAGAGACTTTGCATGTTATTCTGCAAAGTAGTCAATGCCTAAGATTGGGACTTCAAATTGTGTTTCAGAGTAATACAAGTATTACTCTTGTGTCTTATACTGTTAGTATTTATTTGTTTAAATCAGAGTCCTCAACAGATATCATACTCAGGGTGTACTTGTTTTCAGTATAGAAAGAAACTGCTTCATAAGAATCTACAACTGTGTAACATCCTATTACTCTTACCTACTTCTTCATCTCTGTAGTACTGCAACCAGCTTTGGAGTCCATGGTGTTCACTGCCCCAGGATGACAGACAAGCTCTACTTGCTCCACTTACAACTCTCCAAGCCCAAGCATTTACCTTCAGCTTCCCTGAATCCTTCCAAACCTAACTGGGTGATCTGTTTGCAGGTCACTCCAAGTGACTTCAGCTTCCCTAATATAAATATAAGATGCAAAACAACAGCAGAAGTTGTGAAAATAATCATCATTAGGACATAGCAGTAAGAAGTGAATATAATCACCTCTTAGTAGAGCACAAGAAAAGAGAAAGCAAAGTTATGGATGGTGTTAAGCACTTTATAAAGATAATTTGATGGTAAGACTAAAAAAAGACAAAAAAAATCATATGGAATATAACTCTCTGCTGGCAAGAAGGAACTTGGGACACCTATCATTCTGATATCTAATTGCTCATTACTATCATATGTAAAATACAGTATATTTTTTTCCCTTGAACAGTCTATGTAACTACACTTTTGCAATCTGCCTTGATTTTTTTGCATCAGCAGTGTTTTAAAATATTTGTCAGTCATCTTCAATAAAACAATAACCCTCTCTGATTTACTGAAATAGAAGTATAGAATTTTCATTTCAGCATATATCTGGCAAAGTTCTTTTTCACCAAGCTTAGACCTTATAGACCAGTACAACATGAATCCAATGAGACATTTGCATAGAGCACCTTTTGGTTTTTATACTCCTTAATTGCAGAAGAAAAAAAAAAATCACCCTTAGAGCACTGCAGTCATTTCAGCAACTGAGCTGAGTCTTTTGAGGGTGGTGAGTGCAATAAAACACCTTTGTGGTTTGCTTTTAACTGCTCAGATCAAGGTCCCAGTCAGCTTTCTGGCAGAGAACCGCTGGAATGGATTTCATCATCATTCATGCAGTGTTTTTTAATCAAGGCATTTAGTAACTGTAATTCTGTGAGTCCTGTATATAATTTTGCATGCGCTGTTATAACAGTTGCATTGCTGATCCTGAACTTTGGAGGTGGGAAATTTTGGCCTAAAGGAGGAGAGGAAAATGAGCAGTGGGCATAAAAACTCCCTTTGATCAAGGCCAAGGAGCATTTTGCAGTGTTTTGTGCACCCATGTTCCTCCATAATTATAAATTGTCATGTTCATGTGCAGATGTTTGAGTCAATTGTACTGAAGGAGCAGGATGTCTCTGCTGTTTGTCCTATGCAAACAGCAAGAGAAGTCATGTCAAGATGTGTATCAGCTTTTAAAAAAATCTTACTATGTTTGCTTTTCATATGAAGCATTTCAAACTCCACCTTCCCCCACTCCCCCAATTTCCCTTTATTGTGGAAGATGGCAAAGATCAGTGCCTTTTTCATATTCCCTTAGCTTTTCTCCAAACTAAATAGTTCACAAGGCTGATTTCCCAGAGGTGTTGGGTAACCACATTTTAGCAGAATTTGTGCTTGGTCAAATTTTGTGACAAGCGGGCACCTCAGAGTGGGAGGTTACTCCCTGGTTTGGTAATTTCTTAAACCTCCTCTCATGTGAAGTCTCATTTCAGTATCCTAAATGTGGTAGTTGATGTAATTTCTTCCTTTTGGGACCCTCTTCTTCCTATTCCCTTTTTTAAAGAGAGGCAGTGACTTACATGATGAATACAACATTGAAGGCACTATCCCATCTGCAATAACATATTTTTAAAAATTATAATTCTTGTTTGTCCCACGTGGCACAACTTGTATTTGTTTTACTGCAGTTGCATGATGCTTTTGATTCATCCATTCCCAGTGCACTCAAATTTATCTCTGAAATATTAAAAGCAGTACAAAACTAAACTTGTTTTGATGAGAACAATGCAAAATCTTCAGCACAGCTGTGAACTGCACATTTTTACTGCTGTTATGGTATTCGGCATCTACTTATTCACAGCATAATACCCTTCCCCTTTGTCTGCAGAAACATGGACACAGTGGTGTACTCCATCTGCCCTGGCCTCTGATGAGAAGAGGAGGAGGCTGCCACACTGCTGCTTGCCCTGCCTTGACCCGCTGCCCCTATTGCCACACTCAACAGCTCTACAGCCTGTCCTCCATGGGGTGCTGGCTGAGCTGCTCCACTGCCATGCTGATTTGGCATCACTCGTGGTGCATCTTGCAGGCTCTGATTTATCATTCCATTTCTACAGGGTTGTACACATGAACAAGGAGGAGACCTGCTTAGATAGATTCTGACAACAGCCCTGCCTGTATAAAAGATCTAGGTAAAAGTGCCAAATTGCACTCTATCTGACATAATCTTTCAACCTTCCAGAAGAAAATAGCTTTCCTAGGATGTTCTTGTCACATAACTGCCCTTGGACTGAATAAGGGTCCTCTAATGTTGTGTCTATCAAGAGAAACATTCCTGCAGGAAAGTTCTAATATCCCTAAGCTGTGTACTTCAAGCCTGTGTAACTTTATCATGAGTTTTCAAGAAATTATAGAATATTTAGGCTGGATGGACCTCGGGAGATCGTCTGAGCCAATGCCCTGCTCAGAGCTGGGTTAACTTAGATCACATTGCTCAAGGCTGTGTTTGGTTGAGTTTTGAATATCTTCAAGTATGGAGACTCCACAGCTTCTCTGGACACCTAGTCCAGTATTTGTTCATCCCAGTGGTGATTTTTTTTTCCCTAAGGTCTAGTTGGAGTTTCTTTTCGTGCACCTCATGTCCAGCCTGGGTAAACTTGTTGGATGAAAGACCTTCATGCAAGTGGCACTGGGCTCCATTTGCTGTGTCCGTACTGGTGAAATTTGAAGTTCTTAAACTGTAGGACTACTTGGACTATTGGGAATCAGCTGTTGGTCTCAGTCCAACAATGGCACCTGTGTCACAGAGATGCCAAAATAATTTGAACAGCTTATCAGCCTTTCTTGCAGTCTGAATGAAGAATATAAAGGCTGAAAGGACAGATAAAATCATCTCCTTTGTGCCCAATGAGCTTTATTCAGACAGGCTTAAAAGTTATTGCCAGCAGCTACCAGTGCTTTGCTAATGTCTGCCCCCAGTTTCATCTCTTGCTAAGGAGAAGGGTGCCTTTTGCCAGGGCAGTCACTGCAGCACTTGCTGTGAACACCAGAGGCTGGCTCTCTGCACTCACCAGGCTCCAGTGACTGCTGCCAAACTGGTGCTCTGTGACATGGCCCATTCTCCCAGCCCATCTGTCTCTTCTGTCAGGCCCAATGTTAGCCCTGAGCTAGCACAATGTTGGCCATACACTCCCCATCCCAACACACACCTCTGTGCAGTGAAGGGAAGAGAACAGTTGCAGTCCCGGTGTGAAACCCATCTACCCACCAACCCACTTTCTGTGAGTCATGGCTATTCTCATTTGCTCTTCTGAGACTGCCAGGAAGAACATACTATCAGATCTTGGCCCATTTGAACTACACTTCATCTTGCAGATCATTGTAGGGTGGACCTGCTTTCTTGGCCCAGACTTTATCTCAGTATTTTCACCTTAACCGTCTCCCCTGCTACATCTATTGATGTGGAGTCTGAAGTCCAGATGTGTGCAGCTCTAGACAAATTTATTTTTATTTTCTATGATAGAGTTGTTTTGCATTTCTTTGGCTTTTAACTTCCTTGTTCTTTGTCTTGATGATAAGAGATGCTTGAAGATAAGTGATACAAAACAGGAAAAACCGTAATTATGGTAGCATAGCATTATTAAATAAATAAATAATCTGTAGGAAATATTCAAGGGATATGAAAAAGTTGAGTGCCAAGAGCCACTGCACTATGGCTAGGCACCTGGGGACATCATAGCTGAGTAAATGTTGAGTGCCTATACAGAATAAAGTATATCCAGCAGAGATAACCTTCTTATCCAGAATAAATTGAGACTGGAGAGATTTTCATTTGCTTATCTATAAAACTGTCACCCATGAGGCCTGATCCTGGGCTGCTGCTTAGGGCAAGCTCTGACAGCACAGGCTTTTTTGTTCTGAAGGCGTACCATGTCTCTTCACTGCTTGCCTTTCTGCAAACAGAAGCATGTCCCATCTTTCCAAAACTGTTGATACCAGCATGAAAGGTGGTCTTTCTAGGTTGCCTGGAGACACTCTTCCACCTGTGGATCCTTTTAAAAACCTCTCTGGGCAGAAATTGTTTGAGTCTAATACCATTTCATTTGTGTTCATTGCTGAAGACTGAGACAGACAAAAATTGTCCTTGATTTCAGACATTCCTGTGTTCATAGACCTGTCTTTAAAGACCTGAGAGATACTTTGCTACTGCCTTGTCAACTGTCAATCCTTAAAAATGATCAGAGCAATTTTTTTTTTCAAGTAAGTATTACCTTTTTAGGGGTCGGGAGTTTTTTCCTCTTACTCAGTGTAATGTTTTCTGACAACAGGGAGGAAATAATTGGAGACAGGCTTTCTCAAGTCTGCTTTTGTAGTTTGGGTTTTTTTTTCCAATCCCTTCTCTGACAGGTAAGTATATGGCAAGTCTAGCTTGGTAGCTGCCAGAGTAGTATTTAATTCTTTACTATGGCTAATGCTTTCCAATCTCTTCTCTTTCACATCCTGTGTTCTTCAAGTCCCAGGGCTGAGTCTAAAACTTAACCAAATCTAAGATAGAGACCAAACCCTATATGCTAATCATCAGCAGGGATAGACAGTTCTCAGGGCAACAAGAGCACGAGAAAGTCTGGGGACTGTTTTCACTGAAATGCTTCTTGTATTACAGTGGGGAAGGAAAACAGGATGGTTGCCCATATCTTGGCTGGGATTTTTAGCTAAGGCCTCCTGCATGCCTCTGAAACAATGAAGAGCATTCTGGATGCTGACCATGATGCCAGACCTTGGCTCCTACATAACTGGTCTGAGTTACAGCATACTTGGAACACGTGCTAACTTCAAGGGTGTTGGTAGGTTGAAAATCCAGCTGCACTTCTGAATCTTAAACACAGGCTCAGGAATCCAACTTAAGCTTTGATTTTTTTTAGAAAAGTATGCCTTCAGTCAACAAAGCAATACAGGTTCTGGCTTTCCTTCCTTTTCCTCATTATACAGCTCATGCAGTCTCTGCTCTGATGTGAGTCTGTCGTCCAAAGGCTGTGGCTTTCTCAGATAAATTGAGCCATATCTAATTAGTTATTTATATATCAACAGTCATCACAGAGAACTGAACACTGCAAAATTATATCATAGGTATGAGGAGGAAATTGAGTCTCCTGGTTTGAAATGGAAGAAAGTATTAGCAATTCTGGCAGTATCTTATCACTATGTTGCTTCACATAGGCTCTCTTTTTGACCTTCTTTGACCCCTAGGCTGAGCTCTGGAAAAGAAGTGCAAAAGCCCAACACTTCATTTTTTCAGAGACCGATACCTTCCAGCTACACATTGGACCCCTTGCAACAGAGGTGTAGCCCAGCTAATTCAAAACAGCCTCATCTCAGTTTGGAGTAGTCCCTACCTGGGAAAGAGCAAGGGAGAGATGGATTGCAACCCTTTCACAGTGATGGTGATCTGCCTGATGCAGTCCAGACAGATGTCTGCTGCATATTTGATTGAGTTCATCAAAGACTTCCACAAGTCACTCATTTTAGATGGCAGTCCTAAAGGCAAAGGCTCTCTGCCCTGTTTGCAATCCAGTCTGCCACTTACACATTTCCCCCCTTTCTTTCAAGGTCAAAATTAAATGGATATTTCTTTACCACTTTACAGACAAATGCTTTGATAAGTGACTGCTCAGTGGCCACAGGGATGAATACAGAATGTGGTAAATATCCTGGCAGACAGGTGAGGTTTTTAAAATACAGGATTTTGTTTGTAATATGGAAGAGGAGGTGAATTTTTTCATTGTTAGATTTGGCAGAGGTGGATCTCTTCAAGTTATTAGTTTCTGTACTGAATGAGTACTGACATTAGATAGTCAAACTGTGCAAGACAGAGAGATTATTAGTATTCAGTAAATAGAAATGCTTGCAGCTCTCCAGCCCTGGAAATCTGCAGTGAAACTGTTCCCTCCGGCTGAAGGAGATTCCAGCTGCTGCACTGACAGCATGAGCCAGAGGTGAGGTCAAGGTATCACTTAGGGCTGGCCTGCTCCCTGCAACAACAGAGACTTCTCCAGGGACACAAGAGCCTTTTCCCCTAAAAATGTTCCTTAAATGGTATCCAGAAAAAAAGAGTCACAGTCCCTGCTCTCAAATGAGTGTATTTCCATAATGATCTGCTTATCAGTGGACAGTAGTGAGGAAAGCAAGAAACTGGATGTTTGTTAGAGCCACCCAGTAATGTTACAGGAAAACTAAAAGCTTTTGCATGAATGTGTCAGCAAACCTCTGCCAAAAAGCAGCCAGAAAGCTGGCAGCCTTTCTGCCAGGTTACCTCAGCTCTCCTAGGATTCTGTGTTTTGAAAGAAGGAAGAAATCAAATTGAAATTTAAAAAAATAGTAAAATTGATAAACCATTTCTATAAATTGAATGAGGAACCTCATTGTGTACACTAGTCAGGTAATGCTGCCACAAACAAACCTGGGACATGGTGATACCAAGTGTCCATAGAGCTTGCTCAGACTGGTGGCATGTGCATTCTGTCATACTGCTTCCACAGCAGACCCTGAGATGAAAGCCTTTGCCCTTCCTCTCCCTTGTTAGCGTTCTGGAGGGTGATAAAGAGGAAAGACCTCACCTTTCCTGGTTCTTTCACTTATTGTAAGACTTCTATTTGAAAATGCCTGCCTACATTCAGGGCTGTGTATCAGAGGGCCACTTCAGTCAGCCTCTGCAGTAAACCATATTTATTGCATTCTGCCATATTACAGTTGACTGTACTCTGCCATTCCTCATCTTTATAACAACAATAAAGCCTTAAAATTAAAGCAATTTCATTTTGGATTGAAAAATGTAATAAGCTCTTGAGTGATCGTCTAAAAGGTCACAGTTGTTCTAAATAAATATTAAAATCGATGCATGATATTGGTGAATTCTGATGAGAAATCTTTATTAAAAATTGGTCTTAATTTTTAATAAGAGAACCTGCAAGTCTAAACATCAAAGGTCTTTATATGTATATGCAGGAGCATACACATACGTCATTGGCACATGGCAGTGTTCATTGTGATTCCAAATTCTGAAATTTTTCACAAGCTGTAGTGAAAGGAAATATAAATTCTTAGTACGATTTAGGTCAAGGTAGTAAAATGAATGTAAAAGGCAAGGTGAATGTTTTTCATAAGTCTCATTACTAGAAATGTAATACTAGTAATATTTTCACTTAATGGCACTTACTTAAGCCAGTCATGGCAGATGTCCCATGCAGTCTTATGTGCAGAAAGTCATAGTCTTCAATTATATGCGATGTGCAAAGCAAAAGGAAGCAGGAAGAGGGGCAATGTGAGCCCTCTTTTCCTTTTGTGAGAGTAAAAGCACCATCTTGGTGTATGACTATCCTTCCTCAGATTATTTATTCTGGATAGTTTGTGGGGAATGTAAGCCTTGAGGTGGGTGGGTGAAAGTTGCTCCATGAATAATGAAAGATTTTGATGATGGTAAGGGAAGAAGTGGGAGGGGGCAAACATGGGCTTGTGGGAGAAGAGGAGATTCAGGTGGCTGAGGATGCTCCTGATGATGGAGTGACAGTAACCTCCTTTAAATATGATGACAAGACAGGAATTACATCCCAAGAAGTTTTGAGAGGCAGGACAAAAAATCTGGAGTTTGATGTGGTAGAAGGTGAAATGAAGCTGAAGGTCAGTGGAATGAGTTTTAAACTATTCAAATGCTGTATATTTAAGAATATAATAAAACCTGGCAGTTAAATGCCTCCCTGACATCTGATCCCATCAGATCTCGGAAGCCAAGCAGGGTCAGCCCCGGTTAGTGCTTGGATGGGAGACCTCCTGGCAATACCGGGGGCTGTAGGTTCTGGTCCTGAGGACTTCACTGTAACCGTCCAAGCTCGCTCAGCCATGGCAGATGAACCTTAAGAGTTAAAGGGTGGGGCCAGTTCTGCACATGCTGTGCCTCACCTAAAAAATCCCCTGTGCAGGCTTGAAGGACACACCCATGTGGAGAGAGCCCTTCCCAAATCTTCATTCATGAAGCCTGGCCATACATATATACATACTAAAACCTCAAAGCTTTTCTTTCTATGTAGTATTTATTTATATATACATACCTCTCAGCTTGCACAGTGAAGTTACCATCCCTCAGCCTCTCTGCCAGGTTACCAGCAATGAATTTCTGCTCCTTACAGCAGGTCCCATGAATTTCATGAAGGTCCCTCTGCCAGATGGTGCTGGGCGTGCTGGTGGCACTCCAGGGATGAGCTGTCCGTTTAGTGTGGATTGGCAAACTTCAAAACTGTTGTGCCTCCTTGTCCCTGTTTGATTCACTGTACCATGACTGTGTTATGCTCAGGTTATATTTTGTTTATTATTTCATTGTCCATTTCTATTCAGCAACCTCAGAAACTTCCCATTGAAACTGTTCTTTGTCTTTTACATTTCTTTGCTCAGAGCAGTATTTAAAGTACGGCTTTGGTTATCTTCCTTTTTCGATACCCTTCCTACTCCTGCCATAGTGTAACTTTTGACACATTTTAAACAATATAATCAGGGTTATCATTTAAGTGATTAAATCACTATGTTTAAAAACTCTGTTTGAGCAGACTGTGGTGGTTGCTGACATTTTCACAATGGAACTTGCAAACTTGCCTAGTCCTTCTGAGTTCCTGATCTTCTCAGCCTATGGTCTGTGGATTATGTGTTCAGAACTTGGTGTTTTGTTGCAGGCAAAATAAGAACTTTATTCCATCTCACACAACCTTTAGAGAACTTGCCCATAAATGAGAAATGCTGTTGGAAAAGCTTTGCCTTGCAGGAGCTGAGTTTATGGCATGGAATGATTAGCACACAAACTATGGCACATGGTGTGCAGTACACACCATTACCTGCTCTGTGTCTTAAATGACAAAGTGGAAATCAGTCTGGTAATCAGCCCTTGACTATGCTATTTGCTGTTGTGTACATGCTGAAGGAGGAGAGCATCTGCTGCTTCTTTTTAAACACTTGTTAATGAAGCAAGAATTCTTCATGCCAAGAATGTAAGTGAAGGACTGCTTGTATCCTGACAAGAGAAAACTGGACTGGGAGATGTATCTAAGGTTTGTGCAAGGTGTGAAATCCTCCTCGAGATGGAAAGGGGGATTTTAGTTCCATTGCCAGCCCCCTAAGGAAAGGGCTGTCCTCCACCCTCCCACAATTCAGAGAAGCCTTCATCTGCTTTGCAGCTCTTCTTCTGCAGAGGGTGGTTGCTGTGGAGCGGTGAATGCTGAACCCCTTAGCATCTGTCTTCTGCAGCCTTTGGCCACCTCACTGTTTGTCCTCACTAAGGAACCTTTTCATTGTGATTTTCTTGCTCTACTTCTGTCTCCCAGGACAGATCTTTGACTTGTAGTAGTAATTTGCTGGGTCTCAGGGATTACTTAGTTGAAACAGCAAAGCTGATGCTTCTTCTTTGTAGCTTCTACGTCCCCTTTCCCAGTTGTAGCCCAGGAACATGGCAAGGAGGAATGGACTGTCCACTTCAGCAGCTTTAATCTGCATTTTTTTTATGGGCAAGGGCATTGTGAGGTCTTCTATTCAGAGTGTGACAGTCTCACTTTTTGCAATTGAACCTCTTCTTGGAGCATTAATAATTGTTTGGGATTTCACTTTAAAAAAAATAATGGAATAATGGCAAGCTAGAACATCCAAATAACTTCTAAATTAGTGTGATTGGTGCCAAGTATATCAGTGCTAAGCCAAAAATCCAAAGCCTTGGACAACAGATCATTCAGCTAGTTGATGTATATTCATTAATTGTTATGGGAGTAGCGAGGGAACAATGCACAAATGGAAGGGAATTATTTTCTTCTTTGTGTATACAAATATTAAAATAGGGCTGGTTTTGTTTATTTGTTAAATGCCAGAGTTGCTGGGTTTTTTCCCAAAAACATATTCTTAGTCCCAGCAAACAGTCGAAGAAACAATAGCTAATTAGTTTATCATCTTTTGCCTGCACAGCTGTGGATGGGAAGGAAAACTCTGCTTTTGCATCAGAGACCTTCACAATTCAGCCTTGCTAGCTTTAAGCCATTTTAAGAAGCATGCTTAGTTACTAATCTTTGTGTGAGGCAATTCAAAGCTCCTCGAAAGCTGGAAATGTTGAGTTCACAGCTCGAAGTCTGTTCCAACCTGGAGGCTGGCTCCTTGTGTGTTGTCCTCTCTGTTGCTTAGCACTGCATGTCTTTCACAACATTTAATTGCAGGCTTGCAAAACGTCTCAGAGAGCGGTTCACGAATAGCAACTTGCAGGGGAAGAGTCAGCCTCAAGGGTTTTCCTCTACTTTCTTACAGCTGTCACTGGACAGTGACACAAACTTTGTATTTAGTGGTTGCTCATCTCCTGTGATCTCTAAAATAAAGCCACCCAATTAATTCCCTTTCTGACTGTTGTTTTACTACTCATCTTGAGTTGAGGGATAAAGGGACAAAAAAGGAACACTATGTGATTTGTCAGTCATTAAAAGGGTGACTGATGTCTCCTCTTTCATTTATACTCTTAGCTTGAAATTTGCCATAAATCATGGAATCCATGTGAACTCAGGGAAGTGCAGGTACTAGTGTGTAAGCCAGCCAACAACCTGCACCAGTGCACGCATAGAAGCGCTAGTGGTTTGTTCTCTATTCTTTCATGATGTCTCTATTCAGTAAAAGTGTGAGAGAAGGAAACAGAATTGATTACTATATCTGCAGTCTTTCTTTTTGTTGCAGGAGGAAACTCCTTAATGGGTTTCCATGACAAGGGAATTGGTTACAAAGAACATATTAAACCTGCTGAGAGGGAGGGACTGTTTGCTTATGGGTCTTTAAGTTCATGTGTAATATACCAAGATGACTGGTTTTCACCAGGATTAAATTTAAGTCATGTATATATGTAAATCCAAACTTTTGCAGCAAACTCCTGTTATAATTTTTGATGTCAAAGGTGACTGGCTTGGTTGCAGTGGGGGAATAATTTTAAATCACTTTTCCTGTCTTCAAACAAAGAGTAAATAAATTCCCTGAGCCCCAGCTCTTTATACAAATAACAGTGCAACAAATCAGCTGTATGTAACAGCTGCTACCCTGTGTTCCCTCTAATCAGGAATGCAAAAATGAGTTCTTATAGCAAAAAGCATATAGTTTTGCGCTCCTTTTAATAAAAAAGCAGGGTCCATTTGAAGACAGTGTGCTTCAAAGTCCATGAATCAAACAAACCTGATCTGCTGCTTTTTGTCCCAAAATAATGTTACAGAGTCACTCCAGTGGGGAAGGTGCCTCGTCCAGCTGCTGTGATGGGTTTTCTTACCAGGAAGGGTTTGAATGGATGGCACTGTGGGTGTGGGGGAAGGGGATCTGCCACAGCTGAGTGATGACAGTATGGGCTGGAGTCCAGAGGGTGAAAGTCTGAGCAAGGCAGGTTGTTGCTTCCTGGTATCCACAGCTGGTTTTTCTGTTACAAAAATGAAGCCTGTTGGCAGGCACGGGAAATAAAATGTGCACTGCTTGGTGCCATTCTTTCCCTACCCTGGATCAAGGTGTAGATGTATCTGAGGCCTCTCACAAAAACATCACACAGCTGTAAAATGAGTACAAGCAGAAAAAAACAGCCTGATGATTGTAGAGTAGGATATAAAAGAGAGAACAGTTTCAGTTTTCTATCCCTTGAGACGAGAAAGAAATAGACCAGAATGGACCTGCTTACGCTTTCTTTTCTGTTTAGCCGAGTGTATATTGGCAGACTTCAACCTCTGAAAGGTGTGTAAGTTGTAACAGGACGGTGATACAGCACTGGACATAGACATGTGCTCACAGATCAGTTCCCCATGTGTGTACTTTAAATATAACTCCCCGAGCTACTCTGTTCATGGCCCTGAAGCCTGAAATTGGCGTAATTGGATATAAGGTTATGTGCGTGTCAGCCCAGCCTCCCCCCGCTGAGCCTTGCAGTAAATACATTGGATTTCTCTACATTTATGAGTTCCAAAAGCAACTGCCAACTACGAGCTCTAAGTGTAGGAAACTGCTTATCCCTAAGATGGTAACAAGACAAACTGGCACCTTTTTTTTACTAGCAGGATTATCTAACCTCATTAATCACATCTCATACTTGCAAACTAAATTAACAGTTTTCCATGTCAACTCAGTTTTTGTTGCCCAAGTTCAGCTGTGATCACAAGGAAACTATGGAAATGTTTGCACACATAAACACCAGGCACCTAGGAAACAAAACAGAGGAACATGACCTGCTTGTGCAGGATGTGAAACCAGCTACTGCAGTGAAAGCAGAGAAATGGTGGAGCAGCTAAAGTCACTAGAGCACACATATATATTGATGGCTCAGAAAGGGAGGTGTAATGAAAGTGACATTCATGGCTGTCAATGAACTTCAGGGATCTGAGAGTGGAAGGAACGAGGGATGTTGTAGCTAATAGAAAGTTCATTTTGGTCCAAATAGTTTTGAGGAAGGAAGTAAAACCTCTGTTGGAATAATGCAGAGAGCTTGTTAAAGCACTTTCCTCTCTCAGCCATCACTTAACTAAACCTACAGCTTAAAGCTTCCTTAGCCACCATGTGTTCTCCTTTTTCTTCTCTTGCTGCCTCATGAATTTCCACCTGAGCTAATTTGTTCAGGACTCTTACTGGATTTCGCCATATCTTTCACTGGCCAGCCTGAACAGCCTCTCATTACAGCCTGTAGGTTATAAATAATGCATTGAGAAGCTCTGCTCTTTGTTTGCACAATGTTTGAGCTGCCTGGTAGCATGTGCATTTCCTTTAGTCCATATAATTGCCCAGTTTGTTAAAAAGTAGGCCCATCCTTTATGTTTCAGGAAGGCAAATCTTGGGAGGCAGCTCCAGAGAGAACAAGATGTCCTCTCAGCCTAATATAAAACATTTTCCTTGTGAGAGCAGCAAAGCCTGGCTCTTACTGGAGGGCCGTAGTGCCACCTTCCCTGTGACCCCCGTGTGACCCATCCTTCTCCACAGTCTTGCCAGAACTGGTGTGGGGTCTCATTACACCTGGCAGGATGTGCCTCATGCCCTGAGGGGGAGCATCCTGCAAGGGCTGCTGCACAAAAAGCTTGGCCACCTCCTTGGGCAAGTTCCATGGCCTTCTTTGCGCTCCATGGACCTCTGCAAAGGGCAGACCTGAGGTTATAGGGATCACAGTATCCGGCCTTATAGATGGGCTGAGGACTTTTATCCCAGTATTGACATGCTTTTTTATGATTGTAACAAATCTAGTTCATGTAAAGGAGTAGAAAAAGCATTTTCTTTAAAAATCTTCCAGAGTCAGAATCACTGAGGGACTAAGACATCCTGAACACATATCCTTGGGAGATTATACCAATTGATAATGGTTAAATCCTTCTTGTCTGGAACCAGAGAGATGACTTTACATGTAATACGGCTCATTTGCCCTTACACCCTCTGAAAGTTCCTGATGTATAAAGTTTCCTGCCAAGCTCCACATCCATATAACAGTACCATTTCTTATATCTGATACTGACCAAGGAGTGCTTTTTGTGCCATTGTAAGAAAGTCCATGCAAATACTTCTTTTGATTTAGGTTATATTGTTGTAATTGAAGGGTTAGGATTTGAAAGAAAAATGGTCCAAATTCATTATTAATCTAATACTAGAGAACATAGAACTTCTAGGAGTTCAGCCAGGAGGCCAGTAAGAACCAACGAGCACCGTATGTTTTGAAGAATAACAACGTTCTTGTATTAGGTGTCTATATGATGCAGGGCAAATGAGTGGGTTTAAAATGGCTTAGTATACATTGAATTGAGATGAATCACCTTAATTTTCAAGGACAGCCTGTCTCTGGCATGGGAAAAGCCAGCCAGTATGTGCAAATGCATGAATGTAGGAGTCTGTGTATTCAATTCTTCATTTCACCTCCTCCACCCGATGCCTTTTATGTCACCAATGTAGGGAAGAAATGGAATTAAAAGGTCAAAATATTTATGAGTTTCATGAACAACAGCCCAGTGCTTGTCGTTATTGCAATGGCCTTGTAGAGACCTAGCTAAAACCACTACAACTTTCCACCTCAGCCTTCATGTATCAGCTGAAGTTTTTGGGAAGGTGGGTAAAACATCGTGTGCTTAGCTTGAGCCAAGCTGTGTACCTCTCTGGCTATGCTGGTACCAGGGATCTGCTTTATTTTGCTTATGGAAGTGTGAGGGCAACTGGAGGCTGCAAGGTGCATACATTAAGAAGAAAGAGAGGACTGTGAACACCTTGGTCTGCTGTGGATTAGATCTGTAGATGTCTACAGAAGTATGTTTAAGCAATCACCATCTTGGACTCTACTTAAAATGTCTTGATCAGTCTCTAATTGCTCTTTTGCCTCAGCACAAGGCTTCCTGCTTGAGAGAGGCTGTGAAGCCACAGCAGCACTGCTGTAGGCTCAGCTGCTGCTTCTGTCCTCCTGCAATCACGTTAAGGACTCAGAGGTATCACTGCTCTCTGAGCAGATCTTCTTGCTACAAATAATGGATTAAGTAAAAAATGCTAACTTTGTTTCATCTGTCAACAGCTTTGAATGAAGCTGATCAGAGTCCCAGTCCCTCCCTCTACTGACAGCATCTGGCAAGAACTGATCATTAGCTCAGTTTTTCCTTGTCAGTAAACTTAGAGGTGCATCCCACCAGACCTACTCTGTCACAGCTTCTGCTGAGTGTTCACATGACAGCTGTGGTTTGGCTGCTGTGCTATCAGTGTGCTGGTGACATTCTGCTGTGTGAATTTTTTTTCAGCAGATCCAGATGGTATAATTTCCCTTTTTTCCCTGAACCTAGCCAAGACAGATGGCTAGATGAGAATCAGCTGGCAGACAACCTGACCAGAGGAGGTGTAAGGTGTAAGGTGCAAGGTGCGAGGAGTTGGGCAAGATGTACAACCCAAAATGTGGTTGCAAGTGGTCACTGCACTGTCACAGCTCATCTTGCCAATGATTTTGTCCATTTTTTAGTATTTCCCAGAATCTGCTGGCTTTTGGATTCCCAGCTAATGAACTCTCCAGGCAGTATCTTCATACACAACATCTCAAGCAACAGGAAGGACCCCTATTTTTTCTTGGTCTCACTTTCAGGTTAGAGTACTGCAAGGTGCTGCCTTGTTAGCTGTCTGTGACAAGCCTGCTTCCTCTAGGAGATAATCCAGAGGCTGCATGGCTATGCCAAGGACATCAGCAATATCTCACTTATTTCTATCTGCTTCTGGAATCTCTTCTACCTAGTCTGCCTCATCAACTTCGCCATGGCATTTGGGCAGCTCCCAGTAACAATTTGAAGCACTCACCACTCTAAGTCTGGGACATGGAAACAACCATAGCAGACTTTCTACTTTTCCAATGGAAAGGGTGGATTTGACACCACTACCTGATTTCATAGTTTTTGTTTGTTTGGATATGAGTATTTTTTTTGCCTCCTGATCCCACATAGTTGGTTGGTTTTTTTTTAATTTAATTTAATTGCTTAACTTTTGTTTTGGGGAAGAAGCAATGAAATTCTTGGAAACTCAGAGTTTCTGCTTAAACATTCTGAAAGCAGGTTGAATTGATTTTCATGTTTCTGGAGATCTTATCTGAAGAAGTTAACCTTCAAAACCCAATAAACTGTTGCTTTTGATATGAAATTATCTATTTATATATACAGTTTTGATAGATATACAAAGTTAGTCTTTTCTGGCCTGCTAGTAATCCTGAGTAAATCCTGAGGCATTTGAATGAAAAGATGAATGATGTACAGCTGAGATGGTGATTAACAAACATTTCCAGTGTGATGGGATGTTCATACTATCTAGCTTAGATGCTCTGAATTGCATAAATGCATACCTAAAGTACCTTGAAGGAGATGAGGTGATTATTTTCCCTCAGTGAGCATTTCGAAGAGCCACTAGTAGAGTGTGTCATTTCAGAGTAATACCTCTAATCTGTACCTTTTTTCTGGTGGCCCACTTCAGTTTACCTGACAAAGACAGGTGTTTTAGATCACACTTTTAGTTTATTGTTGATGAACACTAGCTGGTAGGTTAGATCGATGTATACAGACGAGTTTGCTGCATTGAGCCCTCACAAGGTGGTGTAGGGCAGTCTGTTATTCAATTTGTAGTGGTAGAAACACACTCTGTAGCTACTGGCTTGTTCTGACTATAAATAACATGTAGTTGTCACTTTCAGCACTGAGGGAACCTGAGCAACAGGAACCTCTATTTATTTGCAATTTTAGCTTCCTTCACACATCACTGGTAGTGGAAATGAAACACAGAAAAATAAGATGAAAGCTCTGCCATAAGCTTCAGTGGAGCTTTAACATATTGCAAGAAGTTCCTGCAGGGATTTCCCATCTGCCCTTACCTACTGAGGTTACAGGAGCTTATCCACCCACAGCAGCCACAAAGAAATGTTTTTGAGATGTAAAAGCTGCCCTGAGCATTAGACCCTGCTAGAGATGCCCTTTATCCAAAGATTTTAGAATTTGAGATGCTTGGTCTCCTACCTTGAAATCTGAATAAACTGTTCCAATTTTCTGGGCATTGTTTCCTCTCCCCTATCAATAAAAAGCAAAGAGCAGTTTTCACATCCATTTAAGAATGGATGCAATGTGCTATAAATTATATGTTTCTAAATAGTACATTTTGTGCCAACAAAGTTTTTCCTTCTTCTCCCCATTTTTGTACTGGTAAGTGGTTACATTCTGCTGCTGCTTGAAAGTTTCCTTCACCATGCCTTTTCCATCATGAATTCTGTTTCATCTGGCCTTTGTGCAGCACCAACTGATAAAATATGTTTCCTTATAAACCTCCAAAGAACTGGAGATGTGTAAATGAGCACTGCAGTTGCATGCCCAGAGGATGCTCTTATGGCTTGGGAAACCACAGCCTGTGTCTGGAAGTCCCAAAATGTGTATTCACAGAGCATCCTGATGTTTTCAGAATGATAGTGAAAGAAGTAGAGATGTTTGATAACACAGAGATGCTTGGGACTTTGGAGCAACAATATTCATTGTGAGGGTGAGACGCAGAAAAAAGCTTATGCCATATTTGTAGCTTTTTCTCCATGCAAATCTGCTGACACTCTGCAAAGAGGCAAATTTCTTTTGTATAGCTCTATTGATTGATTTCCAAGATCTGTGGTTTCAGGGACTCCTGCTAAACTCATCCAGTCATGCAGGAAAGATTTTAAAATTAGCAATATAAATGTTGGCAAATAGTTGTGGATGAAATCAACTCTTGCTGTCTGTAATAATCTCCCAGGCTCTATCTCCATGGCCTCTACTGTGCAACACCCTGCAGAGATGTGCATGCCAGCACTGCATACAAGCTTTGTCTTGCTCATAAAACTAGGGTGGGGAGTGTGACTGAAAAGACCCTTATGTTGCTTTACATGTCCATTTATGAGTCTAAAACATATTCACAACAACCATTGTTAGCATTTTGTCCCTTGCTTTAGCCAGATGTTTCTGTGACCCGGTTTGCTGCTGTGAGAGATGTGGGGCCAAGTGGGAATTCTCAGTGCTGGTGTCCACTGGAGGTTGGCGTCACTCGTTATTGCACAGCCGTGCACTTTCGTGAGAAGCCACTCAGCTTCACTGACAGCTGATCTGGAGCCAAGACACCAAAAAGTTAAGTCACTGCTTCTCTGTGGCTGCTGCTGCTCAGTTTCCCATGGCATGGGGAGAGGTGATCCCGTGGTCCCATTTTACCCTCTTGAGTCCTTCCCAAGCATTTGCTTGGCTGTGGTGCTCTACCATATTAGGAATGTATGGAGCAAAGCCCAGGAGCCTGGATCAGGAACTTGCTTGTCAATCTGAAAAGCTGCTGCTATATTTAGTAACAAGCACATGGGAATAGCAGCTTAAATGTGGGAGGGGGCTGCTGGAATGCTGAAATGTGTTTGAATCCACTTGACTCTTGGTGAAAAGTCTCAGATTGTACTATCTTTAGAGGGTCTTGTACAGAAATAAATTACATTTCTCTGTTTTTTTCAATAAAAAGGAAAGCAATTCAGCTGTTGTATACCTCCACCACAATAGTTCTGATGAACAGCAATTACTGCAGATCAAAATAAAGCCCTTGTTAACTGTTTATTTACCCTCTTGTTTCAGTTGCATGCAAACTAATCAAAAGCGAAAGTGTATTGCATTTAAATGCAATTATGGCAGCCATTATAATGTGAACTACTTATTTGTGGTGGTTGTTTTTTCTTTTTTTTTTTTTTTTTTTTTAATTTTCATTTAATGTTACTTGAGGATCAGCAAAAGATGCACCTTGTGATTGAAATGCCCAAATAAGAAAGTGAGAAAATACTGTTAGGAGCAGGAGGATTTTCATTTGCAATTAGCACACTCACATTCCTCTCTATAAAGAAACAAACCCCCTTACATTTAGTGACCGTAAAGCAAGAGACAACCTCCTAAATTATTTCATAAAGGATTTAGTGTGGTAGCAGTCAGATGCATCTGCTGAACTACACTTTAACAGAAATATACAACTATGCTTCATCCAGAAAAGCAGGTTTCCTCATTTGCAGCAAGAGCAGTGGTTTGTGGTTTTCTTTCCATTTTCCACCTAGTCTAAGTGCAGGTCAAGTGACTCCCCTGCAGTCTGGTACTGAGTCAATAGCTACACAGGATTCCCCTAGTTCCCACTCATCTACGAGTCGCTCATCTACATTATCTCTAGGAAAAGCATGTGGGGCCAAATCACCATCAGGAAGGCTGAGGTGGGAAATTCAGTTAAATCCTCTTGCAGAGATTTATTTCCTCAGTACATCTAGAGAAAGAAGTTTGACACTAATGACCCATGGACGATTGATGTTTTTTTTGGAAGCTGGGAGG
Organism: Hafferia zeledoni; assembly: GCA_035583235.1. Taxonomy (NCBI): domain Eukaryota; kingdom Metazoa; phylum Chordata; class Aves; order Passeriformes; family Thamnophilidae; genus Hafferia; species Hafferia zeledoni. The sequence continues at coordinate 33,836,065 of JAWWEV010000043.1, forward strand.
GAATTTTTTTTTTTTGCACATGACAAGAAGGAGGGTCTAGAGAGCCCTGTGATCCTGCTGTGGATTTTGAATGCCTGAACTCATTGCCCTGCCTCTCTGTAGCACTGCAGTGTTATACCCATTCTGCCATAGCTTCACCCTCCGGCCCTGTAGGCAGAGAGCATGGCAGAGGCTGGAAAACCTGGCGCAGCTCGAGGCAAATACTCGTTTCCTTTCTAAGGCTGGTTAGCTTTGCTCTACATGTGAAAATGACTGAATATTTGTTCTTCAAAAAAGACTGTCTACCTTTGCTTAGCATTTGTCTAGTGCTATCCAACTGCTCCAGGTATACAAGATACACCTAGTGGACACATAGAGATTTGTATGTATATATATCTTGAAGGTATACACATACATTCACATATGTACTTGCTTTAAAGCCACTAGTGCTCTTTGGTAAGATTTTCCTGGTTTTGTGTTTCCTTCATTCTTCAGTAACAAAAAATACCCCTTAACTGGCGTATGGTTTGAGAACAATATTGTCCTAGCAGTATTTCCATGATGACATTGTGACCCAGGCCTGGAATGACAGGAAGCACTCCTGCTCAGCCTCCTGCAGGCAAAAACGTATAGCCCAGGTTAGGTAACACATGAAAACCTGCCTCCTCCTGAGGCATACACAATTACAGTAATTTGGAAATGACTGGAAATGATGGTACTTCCCATCCACTCTTGTAAGTCCAATAATTAACTCCCAGGTCCAGAACCACCACAGGAGAAGTTCCTGCTTTTCGATTTGCGCTCTCTCTCTCTCTCTCTGGTTATTACAATGTTCCAGCTTTATGATAGAAAACTGTTTTTTCTAATGTAAATTGCTTTCTCTTGTTTCCTCCATTATTTGCCCAACATTTCATGTGCATCCTGCTGTTGTATCCACATGGAGTTTTTCTCAAAACATGAAGGTAAATACAGCAAAGCAATGAGGAGACACCACAGCTTCAAAAAGTGTTATCTCAATTGCTGGGCTTTGACTCGGCATAAGTCAGTCTCTGAGGAGTTTCATTTATGTTTCATTTTCCGTATGAGAACCATTGTCCACTCTCCATCTGAACTCCTTCTGGGGAAAACAGCAAAGAAAATTATGCTTTGTTCCATTAATTAGGGTTTTTTCCAAATCACACAGCACTCTATGAATAACTGGATGCATATTGTGTGCATAGACAATCAATCATCAGTACAGTTTGGAAATATGCAATATATACCAAATTTTTCTTACTGCCAACTGAGCATGTCTCTGTCTGGAACTAGAAGAGCATTGACTGATGTGGGAAATCTGGGAGGTCTGGACTGCCCTGCTTCAAAATGGAAGCTGTGATGCACTGAAGCACTCAGTCAATGCTGCCCTCTCTTTCGACAGTCTTCAACATGGGCATCGTGGTAGGGAAGCAGATGTTCAAGCTTTAGCTTGTGGTAGTTTAACAAGTGTCAAAGACAGTCGTTAACAGCTAGACTTCTAGAATGGATGTACGGCAGGGGTAGGAAGTGGGTGGACACAGATGGTTAATCATGCCAAAAGCTTACAGCCTGGCTCTTTGAGGTCTAGAAAGAATTAGCAGCTCTCGCCCATGGGTGTGAATCACAGAGATGCACTTGCACACTCTGTGAAGGGGTCACCACTGTTCAAGAGCCACCTCACCCCAGTCGGGGCTCACCCTTTTATGTCACCAGCTATGGGGAGATGCCTCATTGTACTTCATAGCTCAGTTAGAGCATGGCTAGAGCTAATAACACCAAGGTTGTGGGTTTGATCCCTGTATAGGCCATTCGCTGAAGTGTTGGACTTCATGATCCTTGTGAGTCTCTTCCAACTCAGAATATTCTGTGAAGCCTGTGAACCTGTGAGATGGATGGGCCCTGGGTGAGCCCTCTCTGGCAGAGCACAGTGCCTCATAGAGGAGTAGTGCAGCTATATTCAGAGCCATGAAAGGTAGATATGCAGCCCCATCTCTTCACCTCCTCGGTACTGCAGGTGATTTTGAGAACAGTGTCTGAATGCAGTTGTTATGCACTCTAAGAGCGAATGCTTAAAATAACCTACAAGCAAGTAGCAAATCATTTTGTGTAAGAGATCACTACTAAGCATCTTTCTGTTTTCCTGTGACATGGTCACCCTGCTTAGCTCAAAGCCACTTGGTGGTCCATATCTGTTGATTGGCTGTAACTGGAAACCCAGACTGATGGAATGATGAACACTTTCTAGCAGTCTAAAAAGTCTAACATTCACATTAAGCTGACTTTCAAAATAACTGTGTTGATTTACCTGACTAAGCAGAGACATAACAATTTCCTGAGCAAGAAAACCCTTAACATGGCACTGATCTTGATCAGTGGGATATGAAAGAGAAATTAATGAGGGATGTTTCAGAGAGGTTAGAAATGTTTCCTTCCTTTGTCATTGTTCAGCTGTCCTTTTACTTGGAGTATTGACTCAAAAGATCAGGAATTGCACTGTTCAGAGGCTTTTGCTGTGCTTCTGATATCTGTCTATACCTCTCTGGGTTCCTGTATCACTTCTGTTGATATTATCCCTGCAGGTAAATGAGCATTTCTCTCCCAAGAAAATAAATCTACAATTCCTTCCTTTATCTGATGACTGCAACCAGAAGAACTGCTGGCAAGAGCCATTCTGGGCAATGCTCACTTCCAGTTTAGGTAGGAATGCTTATTAGCTCTGAGAGAATAGTACATCACTGATCTGTTCTCCTCTATGGCTCTTGTCAATCCTTGTTAGTCTTACTTTGCCCAAAATGGCTCAGAATCCTTAAAACCAGTCTTCATCTAGTACATTGTCCTGTATTTGTGATTGAGAAGATAGATAATGGAAGTATTTTCTGAGAAAATAGGAGCCTTTGAGGTATTATTCTTGGCCATTTAATTTAGAAAAACTGTGATATCAAGGGAAAGTTATTATTTCCAATGGCCTTCAGATATAGTTGTGTCATACTGAAAAACATGGGGCTTTCCCCCCTCTATATCCAGAACTGATCTGAGGAGAAAGGTATGATAATCCTGTAAACACACCTTCCATCACCAGCTAAGAGGGCACTCAAGGTTTATCATCCCTTGTTTCAGTGATGTATGATGCCTCTGACTATCAGTCCCAGAGAGTCTGAAGAGTAAAGCAAACAAACCCAGCTGTTCTGGCAGGCACAAGAAGTCTGTAGCTCTTGACAAAACACTAAACACATTTTTATGTGTTTTCCTGTGTAGGGTTTTCTGTTCCTAAGAAATCATCCTTCTTTAAGGTGGCAGGGAGGGATATCCTCACCTTAGGCCCCCTGCGTATCAGTCTTCCTCATGCTTGGATTGGCGTTGCTCCTGGCATTTACCCATGCCATGGCACCCAGACAGAGTCTTCTTTTCTTGCAGTCGTATTCCAGCTGTTCCAGGGTCCACAGACATCTCATTTGGCAGCCTACGCCTCCGTTGTTTCCCCTACTGCATTTAAACTAATCTTGTTCACAGGTCTTGAATGTAAAAAGGTGATAAACATTCAATAGCTCTTTTGTGTTTGTCTTCTGTCAAGTTAAATAATCTCTCTGATAGCATCCCATGGGTTTTGCTTGAGACTGATAATCCCCACTTCCCCCTTGCTGAACACAGGCTGGAGTTTCATGTGCTTCAGCCACAGGCCGCTTGTCTTTCTATGAGCAACAACATGTTGAAAAGTCAGATTGGTGAGGAAAATTCAAACTGGTGAGTACTAAGGTGGAATTTGGGCTCCCTACCAGACTTAAGGGCTTTGAGATCTGTAAAAAACATGGAGGTTAGGGACAAGTGAGATAGAAGCAGGACTTACCAGGGAAAAGAGGTGATTTCATGTGTACTTAAGTGAATGTGAACTGTTCAGTCTCAGAGATGAGACTAAAAAATAAGGCTAAAAAATTTGTTGTTTCCTGTGGAGTTTGCATTAGTTTTCATGAGGAGTCTACAATTTGCTGCATGTTGAGAAGGAAAAGGTTAGTATTGAAAGTGTAAAGGGATCGTTCTGGGGGAAAGATCTTTTTTTGAAAGGCATAACTGATAGCTGAAATCTTGGGAACCACAGTCATCTGTTTGCAGAAAGCTTCCCCACAGCACACACAGCTAGATTTTTGCCCTCACAAATATTGTCCTTTCAGGACTTATTTGATAAATCATGTCCAGCTCACTATCATTTTCCAGCCTCGTTTAACTTCATTACTGCTCTGGCCTAGTTGATGTTGTTTAAAATGCATGGGGTTTCTTGGGAATGGAACATATGAAATTATGCAAACTGTTTAGAGTAGCTTCACCTCAAGCATTCAGCATGGTTAAGTTAAAAGGAATGTGAGAGAACTGCGTTGTACTGACATGTTGCATTAAGGTCAGTAATTAAGTAATGTGTGTGCACTAATACATGTGTTTGACTGTAAGAGAAATGGACAATAGCAAGCACCCTGGCTCCCAGTGGTGTGTAGCCATGTAGGGCCATATTCCTCACTGCAGTGCTGTCTGCTTTGGCAGAGTTAGAGCAGAGCTGCCCTTTTTTGTTTCCTGTAGTAATGGCAGATGTATATGCTTATACTGAGTGCGTAGCCATTCTGCAACATTGCACAGCCATCTACAGTTTGGGAGAAATCAGCAAGGCCATGTCTGTTGATCTGAGATTTGATCTGGACAAATATCCAATACATGTTTCATATTAACACGGGTGTGTGTGTGTATATTTTTTATTTTTCCGAACTGCCCTCATATTGCCCCCTCCCTAGCAATATCAGAATGGTATTTATAAAACATACCTATTTTACCAATGCAAAGGAAGCAGAATTTAGGAAAAAGAAGTGTATGCAAAAAGTATATGCCAGGCAGATGGCCCCTGTGGGCATTGCACTTTGCTGCAAAGAGAAGACTGTCTGTTCCAGATTGCCCTGAATACAGTCAGGGCTGGAGTAGAGCTCAGGCCGTATGAATGGCATTACCTGGCAATTATCCCACTTCTGGACACAAGGAATAAATATTATGATGATCTGTTCCCTTCCTTGCAGTTGCAAATACATCAGGGGATTGTGCATGGCTTTCAAATGCTGCAAGTACTTCTTTGTCCCTAGTGAGGTGCAGATCTCACCATCACTTCTGTGAGGTGCGGTGCCTTCTGAGTCAGTGGCTTCTGCTGAACCTGCTAATTGTTAATATCTGTAATTATCTTCCAACCTCTTCCTCTCTTGTTTCCCCCCTCTTTCTTTAGCACAGTCTTTGCTGCTGCCCTGCTAATCCAGGCACCTACCCACATGAGAGTGGCTCAGTTTGTCCCGGACTGAGCATCTCCCTGTAATTTGCATGAAGTAGTTCAGAAGAGTAAGCCTTACAATAACAGACTGTATTCTTCCAGAAAGAGTGTGTTTCAGGTCAAAGTATAAGCATGTTGTTGTAAAGACTGTTGAATAGTGTTTAAAAGCATTGGGAAATTAATTGTTTATTCAGTGAAGTGTAAGACTCTGCTACATTCCCTGCCAACAGACCAAGGCACTGTGGTGTGATGTGATTGCTCTCTTTCCCCTAAAGCCTGAACACCAACCGGGGCCATGGTGTGAGACTGTCCCAAGCTTCCATAGCCAGGGTAGGACGGGATGCCTGCACCAAATGATGGACTCTCTCAGAGGGGTGGAAAGTGCAATAGTGCCTCCAGGCTGTTTTGCTATTCTGAGAGGTTGCCTTCCTCAGAAATCCTTGGCTGAAATAGTGTGATTCCCTAAGCAAAGCTACACCACTGACATTCAGAGTCGGGGACTTCCCTTCCTCAGAGTGCAACCTAGCCTGAAATAATGTCATATTCCATGAACTTTCCTACCTTTACCCCTTTTTTCTTAAATGCTCTGATTCTGTGAGTTTCAGTTGGGGAGGTGTGGGTGACTGGGATAAATTTTGCAGTTTAGCACTTTTGCTCATCCCATTATGTTTAGAAAGATGCTGACAATTCTGATCAGAAGTCCCCACTTAGATTTCAGTCATCTGCTGACACATGAAATGTTTTGGGTGCCTTCTGCTGGTGATTTCCAAAGCAATAAATGAAATAAAACTAAAGAAGGAACTGCCACAAATGCCCATTCCACATCTCTCTCTGTTTGTCTTTCACACTTTATTGGTATAATTACAGTCCATTTCCCCATGTTCCCTTAGCAACAGGTGAGGAGGTGGATGTCTGCCTGTCTGCACCACTGCCTTGTGCAGAGGACATGGCAAATGGTGCTGTTCTGCTTTCTGCCCCAAGGTGGGATGCTGCCAGGAGAGGAGCTCCTGTGAGATGCTGTTTTGAAGTACCAGAGGGGACTCAGACAGGTTTTTCTGATGATACTCTGAAATTCTCTCAGTGATTTTGAGTTTTATAACAAACATGCAGACAATGCTGCCAGACCTTGCACACTTTATTGTGTAACTGTGTCCTTGATCAGAACAATTTGTTTTTAAAATCTACCAGCTCTAGCACAAGTGTCTGGCTTAGGTCAGCTGGAGAAGGGCCAGCAGTTTCCTATACCTCTTCTCAACAGAGGGTTCTGTAGAAGCTGAACTCACTTCTTGGGCCTCATGGGCTACCAAAAGAAGATGATCCCATTTCCAGTTCCTCAGACACCTCCTTCCTGGCAGATGCTGGTCTGGGGTTGGAGCTTCTTGCCTCTGTTGCATCCCTGCCTGGCAGGGCTTCTGGGATCACAAAGATAGAATTGTCTCACTGCCTTTGTAGTATAATAAATATTGTCATGCAGAAGTGAATTAGAAAACTGTAATGCCCACCTGCATTTCCTAAAGTCCCATCTGAAATGTCCTTCCCCAGAAGTCCTAGCAGAGCATGACATGGGTCAGTTCTTTGGTACAGATAGCCAGGAAAATTATGGAGTAACAAAAAATGCCATCTAAGTTGTTCAAGCAAAAGGGAGACAGAAAAAGGCTAGCAGAGCAGGCAGAGACCACCTATCTTATCACCTTCCTAAACCCCTTGCCTGCGTGTCTCTGTCCCATCTGTTGTCGTCTTTGGGGGAGGAACTTGGTCACTACAGCTTGAGATGTGAGGGTCAGGGAGAAAGCTGTTAGGCTCAGGAGTAGAAAGCAGATGGGAAACATGCCCCATAGTCTTTTACTCTGTGCAATCTGTAGGTGTCATGGTATGGACTAAATGGACATAGAATCAGAAGCATTCCTGCCCTAGGTGAAAAGCTTCCTACAGGGAACCACCTTTCTTAAAACATTTTAAATGTAATTGATACCATATCACACATGCCAGCCCTTGGGTCCAAAGCCCAGTATCTGCCTGTGACTGAGTCCTGCTCAGAACAGGAGAGGAAGAATCATCTGAGAGTCTGTGCCCCCAGTGTGGCCGTGGTCTGCATTGCCTGTGGGCCTAATGGCAGCCAAGGAGAGAGGAATAGGAGCTGTGTCCTGCAGGTCCCCTCATCCTCCACAGCCCTGGATGCTCCTGGCGTGTGGGATGTCAGGAGATTTCCAGCTGGCTGGCTAGAGCCAAAATCTGGCTTCTCTGCAGCTCCACCAGGCTGGGCTGAGGCTTTAGCACTCTGACTAGTATTGTCTTGGCTAGAGCTTTTTTATTTACTTATAGAGCAAAGCTTCTTGTTCGGCAGGGAAGCACAATAGAAATAAAGACCCAGATGTTCTCAGAAAACTCTAGTTCAGGCTGTCTTGTCTTAATCTGTTAAGTTTAGCAATATGAAGCCACTGTCAGTCTTAATCTGTTAAATTCAGCAATATCAAGCCACTGGTATTGAAAAGAACCTTGTCAAATTAAATCAAACCTATTCCTTTCTGCATGGAAATGAATCACCTGAGTTTAGACTGAAGCAATTGCATATGCTGCCTGAGACTTACTTCACGTTCTCCTCTCAGATTTTAAGGCACTCATAAAGCTAAAGGAAGCTGCAGCTGTCTGCTGTGTAATTCCATGCAAACCATGGACTTGGGTGTCATTCCTGCCTGTACAAGGGCTTGTGAAAGATGCAAGAGTTTGGGACATGCAGAGCTGAAGGGAGAAAACCAGACTTCAAATGGACAGATGTCCAATTAAACAAGTTTAAAATTACTCTGGAAGGTGTTTTGTCTTCTTCAGAAATGTCTGAATAGTTCTTGTTTTTGCATAATTGAGTGTCAACCCTGCTTCCCCGTAGTGTGGCAGCATGTGGGGCAGTAGTGGGACATGCCTTTTCTGTCTGGTGGGTGTCTCTGGGTGCCCAAAACAGGAAAGTCTCTTGTTCTTGAGAAGGTAACATAGTTAAATTGCTGTGGGAGGCTGGAGGAAGGGTTTTCAAACTTCTCCCATGGACAAAGTGATCTTAATACAAAATCTTGGCATTTTATAATACAGGGTATGCTGCAGTGCTACTCCATCTGCATCTCTTCTTTGAGTTTGCTCAGTGTCATTACTGCCAGCTAAAGCCAACATGGAATCACAGGGAGGGAGTAGCCTTCACCTCCAGACCAGGGTGGAAAGGAAGTGGAAGGCCAGTCAAACCTTTTGTTTTTGTTTTATGCACTGAAGTGAAATTTAGAAGACTTAAATTCTACTGAGCTTTGCAGGTAGGGACAGACAAGCCCCAAGTACAGGTCTTGAAAACAAGACAGGGCTCAGAGGTGGATGTCCCTAAAGAAGCACCAGGTGGTAGTTTTCAGGGAAGAGAGGTGCACATAGGGAAGTTTATTCTGTTTGACTACTTGCTCCATTTCCTGGTTGGTTTGAAAACAGGTTTCTCCTGACTTCAAAGGCCTGTGGGCAGAACTGAACCCTTGCTTGAGAGTCCGCCAGAGTCAGACTAAGGCAAACACAGACCCAAAATAGACCAGCTCTGGCAGCCTACTAACTGTGAACAGAAACCACCAGCTGTTGACGGTAAAAAAACTATTAAAAAAATCTGAACTGCCTGGCGCAACTTGGTTCCTTTCATCCACCATGAATGACAGCTGTAGAGAAATCTTTGGAGAGGCAGAGCATTCGTTTCCCATTTCCAGAAGCAGAACCTGCCTTGGGTGACCCTTGCTGAGGGCTGCATTGGTTTATAAGACAAATGGTAAGAGAGTTGGCATAAAAATATACAGGATTATTTCTGATAAGATGCGGATACAAGCCTCTTCTTTCTACTTCAGCTCTTTCAAGAGGCATATCAAGTGTGTCCATTCATCTTCCTGCCTTCTCACCACGAGCTCTTCCAGACTCAACACCAGGTGATACTGCTAGTGCTGAGTAACTAGATCCCATACAGTCCCACTGAGTGACACAAACATATGGAGTTTTCTTCCTTTGGAACAACCTCCCCATTCCCCAGGGAGGTTCAGAGACCCAGTGAGAGGTGTAGTGGGTTTTCACTGGCTAGCTGCACCGACAGAGGAGCCAGTTTGCAATGCCTAGACTTGGAGATCAAGTGATCTCCTGAAGAGCTGGACCATCAGCCCCCTTTATGATAATTAGCCTCACTCTCCACTTTTTCTGCTATTCATGGGCAAAAGAAGACTGTCCACAACTCTTTCTAGGCTGCATCAGCATTGGCACAAGCTGTTTGTCTACATTTTTGAGAGATAAAATATTTCCTGGCCTCGGCAATAATTCTTCCCACCCTCAGGTCTTCTGAGAGACTGGGACTGCAGATTTTGGAGGTATTTGAATGAGCATTTTTAATTGATCTAAGTGCTAACAGAATCTACTTCAGGGACTTAATCTGGGAGTAGTGTAAAATGCTATGATAGCTCCAACCTTGAAGTGAGTTGAGTAAATTGCAGTGAAATGTAGATATTTTCTTAGCTGCAGAATTGTGCCCACATTTTCAGAGTAACACTGATCTCTTAGAGGTTTCAAATGCAGTGCAACGTTGCAAACTTTAGTTCTCCAGTTTTAAACTTCATATTGGCTCAGAAAGTGGCTGACTGCTTAGGCTGAAAGATATTTTAGGAAAAGGATCACCCTGGCCAAGCTGGTTTTTTAACTCTTTTCTAAATATTCACAAATGACCAATCCTGGATATAACTTCCGGGTTTGATGCACTTTGCTCTTTTCTGCTGTTACCTTCTTACGCACCTCACTGACGTGGCTTATGCAGAATAAACTGTCTCAATGGGATTTTATGCAGCATCAGGCAAACCTAATTTGACTAAATAAAGCACATGCTGGCCCATAGTTACCTCTGTCAGCAGTGCCTGAAACAACACCTATTCTCAATATGGCAACTACAGAAGTACCATGGCCTATCTTGTATTATAGGTCCAAATTACAGACCACGCAAGGAGGCAGGAGAAACCTTGAGAGTGTGATATTCTTCAGCACAAAGAAGCCTTAATAAACCTAGAGATCTTTAATTTAGGTCCTTTCTGTGAACTACATCCCATCACAGAGCAAGTGCATGTGAAATAGTCTCCTTTGTCCTCTGCTGATACATGTACTTACTTATGCATTGTGCAGGCAACAAAAGAAATACATGTTATTTTCTAACCTCCATCTGTATGTGTCAATGTCTGTAACCTTGTAAACACCACTTCCATTATGTGTGGGGTCCCAGCCCGCTCCTTCATGTGATAGTTAGAAAGCCTTCCAGACTGCCTTCTCCCCTTCCTTGTTCTTTGATCAGGGGATGAAATATCAGGAGTCATCAGGATTGTCTTTTTAAATTGTTTTAAAATGCCTGTTTGTTACTATGACTGGACCTGGGGCAATGCTAGATATGCCTCAAAAGTCTGCTTTAAATTAAAATGTGTATTGCTTGTATGGCAGGTTGTGATTGTGAATAACTGGCCTTCAGATGAAAGGCCAGCTCTCTGGGCATCTCAAGTTTCTGAGATGCATAAAAATGACAGATTGTATTAGTCAATAAAAAGAAAAGCTTTAATTTCTGTCTTTGTCATTGCTTGTACCAGAGGATCTATGTATTAATGCTAAGGGTATTGGATGTGTTGTAGGGTTTGTCTCTTGTCAACATCATCTTTGCTTCCTGGTGCACTGTCTGCTCCTACCTGGAGAGCACTGGTTTGTGCAGTGCATGCTTAGGCAAAGGAAAACAAAGGTAGACTCATTTTTCCTTGACTGACTGTTGCCTTATTTTGTGTAGATATTTTCACTTCAAAAATGAGCTGGAATTATACTTCTGTCAAAAAAACCTAAAACCAAACAAAACTTGTACAGCCAATTATACAAACCCCCTAACTTTTAAAATTACATGTTCTTAAAACTGGGGAGGAAGTGTCAGCTTGCTAAATTTCATAGTCTCCTACAAAGCATGGGACCACTATAAAAAATTCATCCTAACCTTTTTTCTTCCCCTCTGAAATAAGCAAAGGTTCCTGTTTTAACCACCTCTCTCAAAAACAGCCAGACAGTTGTCAGTAGAGGTTACAAAACAAGTGGCTGTGTGGTTTGAGATGCCAAAGCTATCTGAAAAACTTCAGCTAAAAACTCAAGTGAGGTTCATAACCTAGTAAGAGTACATGATCTAATGCTACAGTAATGACTTTTCAGGGAAGAAACTGATGAAATAGTTAAGATTTCAGAATATACATTGCTGGACACTGTAGGCATTAGGGAAGCTAGTGGGCGGCAGATTCCAAGGCCAGCTTCCAGTCTTTTGTGAAGGATTTCTCTTTGCCTTGCAATGATGGAATAATTAATATTCTATTGATAGACTGAATCTATCCACAATTAAGGCTGAATCATCTGCAGAGTTGTGCACTGCACGTAACAGTTTGCATTGGTGTGTTAACTATACTTCGGTGTATACTTCCATGTGTTATACCTTCTTACTGGCAATGGTTTGCTGTAATTAGCCTCAATGGGAATTTTAATTCCAGAAGCAAAGTTAGTGATTCCAACTCATCTCTTTTCCAGTGTATGTACACACATGCATACACACATATGCAAACACAATGTTCAGCTGCCAGAACTGTGTCTGAGTTGAGAACTGTTTTGAGAGCATTTCTAATAAAGGATACAATAACCATTAAGTTCGGGAACAAGATCAACTAGTATTTCTGTGGTGCTCTTTAACTTCTCACTCTGTAATTTATTCTAGTAATTTTTAAAATTACTGTAGTGTGAGTCTGTCTCATTAAGGTTATATGGGATTTCTCATGCTTACCAGGGTATAAGCAGCTCTTTGTCCCGGTCAGTGTGAATTTCTTCAGAGCAGCCATGGAATCCCCATGTACCCAGCAAGGGCTTGATGCACTGTGGATAATGGATTTCTCCCTACCAAATTGGTAGCTTTTAAATTCAGGCTGCATGTGATGAGAGTCATGCCACGTCCTGTCTTTACTCTTAATTCCCTCTTCAACCTACTTACTCAGTCTATACTTGTGAGAGATCAATTTTCCTGCTGCCTTCTGGCAGATTAAAAATCTGTGATTAATATGTAAATTATTTTTGTTCTTTTTATTAGCTTTATGTGAGTTGTGTTTAACCTATTGGCCTCCTCCATATTTCCAAACATGTCATATTCATCCATGTCAAGGATATAGGATATTTGCTGACAGAATAGTCAAATCCGTACCATTTGTGTAATAAGAATAAGTGAAGGGAAGGGTTTATGCGACCAGGCTGAGCTGAGCTGTCATGGCTTCAGTCTTGCAGAAGTGTTCTCATAGATTTGGCTGTGCAGTTCAAGGTTTTCCTTTGTATTTCCCAAGCAGCCCTTGGGAAGTAGCCCACTGTTGTCATTGCAGCTGTTTCACGAATAGTTCCAGTTGTTCTGTTATTTTTTTTTTTGTAGCATTTTCCCTAATAGTCAAGGTAGCCTGGGCAGATGAACATGACAGTCTCAATTTCTAGGGAAGCACATAAAGTAGACACTGGCAGCTTGTTTGTCTTCCACTATTCCACTCACCACCTCCCCTGCCTCTCATTTTAGCTAATACCCTCTCCACCCAAACCATTTTTCTGTTTAGCAGAAAATGATCAGGTAGCATATGCTGTGTCTCTGTCACAAGTCCATGCTTGAGCTCCCTGCCCAGGAGCCACTCAAAAGATAAGAATAACCCTTCTGCATCAGACCAAAGAGTGCCCTACCCAAGACTGGGGATTTTCACAGCAGCAGATGCCAACAGAGAGAAATGCCAGGATAGGCATTCCCATCAGAGTTACTGATTTTGTTTCCCTCTGGAGAAAAACTACCACCCATGTGAATGTTTGATTCACCTGCCCTAAAGCAAATGCTTAAAATAGGCTAATGAATAGCTCCCTAAAATGTGCCTTTTTCTCTCACTGGAGCATGAAGGAGCTGAGTTGAGAAGGTCAGCCGTCCACAGTCTTGATTATCAGTATCTGAAGTCAGGCAACAAAAGTCCCATTCACACAATGTTTTAAGACAAAACCTTAGATTTTCTCAGGGTTTGATCATGAGGGAGGGAATAAAGGAAGGAAACCCAGACTATTATTTGAGTAAAAGTTGTAAGTGCATGAAAAATTTTGAAATTAACATGGTTACTATGACCATGCTGATTATTCTGCTTACAGTCTCTGAAATCCTGTGTCTCTCAACAATTTAAGGTGTAGGTTTTGGAGGCATGGGTTACATACTGCTGCGTCTATGAGCTGACAGCCAGCAGTGGTTCGTTTTTATTGGTCTTGTTTTAGAGCTCATGGAATGTGTATATTTTATTCCAGTAAGCTACTCTAGAGAGAGTGTTGTTAACCAACAAACAAACATACCCTGAAAGAAATAAGGCTTTCCAATGATGATTCTCTATTGAAGATATTTTTAGATATTCTAGGCTATGCATAGAGAATATATTATGGTCTATTTCTGTTTTCAACACTTATCTTTGTAATGAAAGGCAGAAGGGATAATTCAAGCCTGGTATCTGGTTTCTATTAATCAAATTAAAAATAATGAGCTGAAATACTCTTTTCTACCAGCTCTCCATGAAGCATCAGTCCACCTATGCACAAGTGTCTAGGTACTGAAGTTCAGAAATACACACAGAAAAAAACAACCAAACAAAAAACCAAAACAAAACCCCCCAACCAACCAAAACCAAATAACAAACCACAAACAAACAAACAAAAAGAAGAAAGAATATTTTTTAACTTTTTATTTAATCCAAGTTATTTTGTTTTTTTAACAAACTTTCATGAGATAATACATAGGATGGGATATTCTGGGCATTTCGGTTTTAGGAGGGGAATTCTGAATTTCCACTTCTATATTACTGGCCTAAGCAAGGAAGGACAAGGTGCTTCTGCTACAAGTAAGTAGGAGGTTGTGTAGAATTTATGTAGGAGATTGTGTAGAATTTATGCTTCTTCTAATCCTGGTTTTAGCACTGAAAATAGTGGGCAACAACCTTGAAGGATAATTCTTGAATGTTCTTGGTTAATCTCTTTTTCTCATGTACAGGAGGACAGGACAAACTGAAAAACACAGGACACTATGACAGCCACTGCAACACTTAAACCACCATGCTATTACAACTAATATAAAAAATAGGAAGTTAATAAATTATTTTGATTATATTTGAATATGGGTCAGCAGTGCCCTGGCAGCCAGGAGGGCCAACCATGTCCTGGGGGGCATCAGGCAAAGGGTGGGCATTGTCCCACTCTGCTCTGTACTGGGGCAACCTCACCTTGAATATTTTCAAGGTGAAAATATATGGGCAGGTTTGGGCACCACAATACAAGAAATATATTAAGCCATTACAAAGTGTTCAAAGCGGGGCAGCAAAGATGGTGAAGGGTCTGTCAAGGAGAAGCCGTATGATAAGAGGCTGAGGTCCCTTGGTCTGTCCAGCCTGGAGAAGAGGGGACTGAGGGGAGACATCATTTCAGTCTGCAACCTTATTTTGAGAGAAAGAGGAGGGGCAGGAAACAGCAGGAAGCTGAGATGGGAGAGGTTTAGGTTAGATACCCGGACAAGTTTTTTACCCAGAGAGTGGTTGAACACTGGAACAGACTCCCCAGGGAAGTGGTCTCAGGACCAAGCCTGTCTAATTTTCAGAAGCATTTGAGTAACGCTCTCAGGCACATGGTGAGATTTTTGGGATTTCCTGCACAGGGCCAGGAGTTGGATTTGATGATCCTAATGGGTCCCTTCCAACTCAGCATATTCTATGATTCTATGATTTTACGATTTTTCATCTCCTGTCAATTATTTTTTATTAGAATAATCCTGGAATATGAAAGGCACATTTTAGTTTCTCAGTTCTGGCAAAGATCTGGGAAACAAGTTATGAAAATCAAAGAGATCAAGTATGATTTGGAAGACATGGCCTGTCTGGCTTCCCGGCAGAAGTGCTTTACACCAGCCACCTCTGAGCTGTGTTTGACATAGTGTGTAAGATATAGCAGCTTTGTAGCAATTCAACAGAGTAGATATAGGGAAACGTACTTGTCTACAACATGTTACAAGCCAATCAATTAAAAAGAAAGTCAGTCTTTGGAATGTGTTATGAAAAGAGTCCTATGGCTGGGGATTTTTATATTTACTTGCTCCGAGACAGCAAAGCCAAGTATTTGCTCTTGCATCTAGTTTCCTGAATTAATGATCACCAGAGGCTTTTGAAGGAGCATGAGTCAGTGGTTTCACTTGAGGGCACCAGATACATTCAAAGTCGAAATGAAGGGAAACTCTTTTAATATGCTTTGGGGATAAATACAAAATATAAGGAAAATTCATGCTCATCCAGCCATCAGCTTCAAAACGAAATATAAACAAGAAATGTCAGCCTTTACACTCTTCAGCTTTATTCTGAATCTTTAATATTAGCATGTTCTTTACAGTTATGTCTGTACAGGCACACACATATATAAAATATGCTCCTCTTGTATACATGTGTACACATGTGTGAAAATTGGGAGTCTCAAACTGCATTGAGCACTTTTGACATTCCAACTTACAAATAATCCTCACTAAGTCTAACAAGATTCCACCTAGTGCATTTGTCATGTTTCCATTGAATCAGCATAGGGAGGCCTGGAAACCAAAAAGAGCTAATGGTCATTTGCCAGTAAATAAATGACAACTCTCTTGTGGTCTATGACAACTGGATGAAACTAAAGTAAGACCAAAGAAGCATTAATTCAGATGGAAATAAAAAAAAATAATGGAACTTGCAGGCTGCTTAATCAGGGTGTTGCTCCTAAAATCAGTCTGCACTTTTATAAAATAATCCTATTAGCATAGTACATCAGGAGTACATTTTCCATGGTTTCAAGCTAATGCAATCAGAGATAGAAGCAGTATTTTGTCCAGCTCAAATCTCTAAATCTGCTTGTTGTCTAGAAATTCTTGAATGCCACATAATATTTATGGTCTATGCCACACTAGTAACAAGAGTTAGTTATATCTTATTATTGCTGAGTGGTGAACCTTTTCATTGTGATAAAATATTGAGCAAGCTATTAAAAAGGAAATAATGGCTTTTAGAAATGGTATGTACTGTAATGCTAAGCAGTGGCTATAAAGCTAGTCACCTCTTATCTATCAGTGATAAGAGTGATTATTTGTCAATAGCAATTGAGCTGCAGAGCTCTTTCTGGGGATGAAAAAAACCCTGCAGAGACCCAATGATCCACATCAACCTGTTTACTGTGGTCAGCCGATGGGTTTTCAGACACAGAGCTCACTGTAGCCAACACTGGTTACAAGATGAAGAAAGGGAGAAAGAGAGGGGCAGGAATGTGTGCCACATAGACAAGAGTTTCTAAGCTCCACTCAATATTGAGTCAATGCTATTTAGGCCTCCATTTGGCAAGGAACTTAAGCATGTGCTTAACTTCAAGCAAAGGAGTGTAGCTTCAGCCCAACATATGATACTATTGGAGAGTCCCATGAGCATCTGAGTATTCACAGTCATCTTGGCAGAATTCCTTTATATTTTCTATATTTTCTCTATGTATACCTTTTTTACATAGTCGTCATCTCTTAAATATAAGCAAGCGTTTCACAAAACCAAGATCTCTGTGGCTGGATGTCCCCATGCACTAATTACTGCTAATTTGTCAGCCTAATGAATTGTTTTGTTAACACTCTGATGCCTCAAGGGTTTTTCTGATTTTTGACTTTTTAATTTTTATGGATTTTTATGGATTTTTAATTTTTATGGATGCAGAAAATGCAGATTTTAGTGACTTAGTATTTCTAGCAACTTAAGTTCAATGTCTGTGCATGGTAACCCTTATCCCAGATCAATCCCTTGAAATTCCTCTAACTGTTTAGTCTTGTTTTCAAGGCAGAGTGCTGAATAATAGCTCAAAGCCTGTGCCACAAAACGTAAACCTCAAAGCCCAGAACACTGGAAGGCCTCCAAGTATCCCTATGTGCTATGAGGAAGAGGAGGATGAAGAAGAGAGGGTTCCACTCTGCCCTAGACTCAATTTCTCACAGGGTGTGCCAGGGGTGGGACAGGGCAGGACCAAGGGGATGTGTCAAATGGGGATTGGATGAACATTATTATAAAACCCATGAAACCAGGGACAAACACACACACACACACACACACACACACACACACACACACACATACACACACACATACACATACATACATACATACATACATACATACATACATACACATACACATACAGGTGCATCATCATGTATTCCTGAAGGCCCTAGGCCTGGACATTAAAGAATCTACCGTTTATCTTATGCCACACAGACTCAGAGTCCTGTTTTCTGCAGTTTCTTAGGCATCACTCAATACATACTTGAATTTACAGTCCTGTTCCAGCTTTTAAGAAAATCTGGATAGCCTTTTTCTTCCTTTCGTTGAAATATATTCTGTATTTCTATATAAGCATATATAATTTAATAAATTCTCTTCAGTTTTTTAGTAGAAACTTTTTTTATACTTCAAAATTTCAGTTGTTAAAGCCTGAGGGAAATTGCCCAGCAAAGATAAGTGTATTTTTGACCCACTTGTTTTTGAAGATGCTGGTCTGCACTGACAGTGGTTCCTGGGTATCATTATGAGTCATGCTTTCAAGTCACTAATGATTTCCTAAATTAATCTGATGCAAATAAATTCCCTATTATTGTTAGCCATGAGTATCTCTTTTTCACATGACTGCATCTGGAAGGGGAAAAAAAGTTTCCATTATGAAGGTACTACCACAAAAATGTCCATCTATGAGAATTGCCACATCTTTCTATTCTTCTCATAATCATGCCAGTGTGATACTACTCCTAGTCATGCCTCATTTTTGAGTAACAAGCCTCCAGTGAATGCAAGAGTCAGGATGGCTGATAGAAATACTTTTTCGCCATACCTCTTTGCTTTCCTGCATGGCTGTGGACAGAGGCTGCTCTGAGAAGGGCCAGTGCAGGGGAATGAAGAAGCAGAGAGCAAATCAGAGACCTGGGAACTGACCAGTGCTGTGGAGGCCCCTCCCTCTGACATCAGAACAGTACGGGCATCTTCCTTTCCTAGCACAAATGGTTGGGTAGTGACTGTGTGTGTTGCTGGCACTGGCTCCATGCATGGAGCCTTCATATTTGTAGAGCTTTATAGTTCCACTCATCCTTCAGGAAAGATATGTGTTGGTTGCCTTGGTAGTTTCCTAGGTAAACCTAGGGCTTGCAGGTACAGGGCAGAGATTACAGTTCTGGCCTCCATGACCAGCCCAGGAGCCCAAGCTTGGGAAGGAGTGGACAAAGGCAACAAAACCAGAGACACAGTCCAAGGAAGCTCAAAAATCACAAACAGATAATAAACTGGTAACTTTGTCACTATAATAAAATACCCTTGATTTACACAGGGGTACTCAGAAATTGGATTCATTGAAAATAAATGAAAACTCTAAATGGAAAACATATTTAAGAAAAAAAATTACACTCGTATGAGTGCATTTGGTGATGTTTATTACAAGTGACTAAGCAAAGTATATATATAATTTTTTTTTTTTTGCAAGTACCCAGCATATTCTCTGTTGTGTATAAAATTTCATTCCATATTTTTGCAAGAAGACTGGAAAAATCACAATATTTATTTTCTTTGTTTCCCACAGCAAAAGAGTTCATCTTTTCTCTCCTTTCTGTTTTAGGCAGAGTCTCACTCCCCAGAGGATGAAAAAGTAAAGATACCATAATGAATGTTACAAATTCTACCTCTGAACATGTTCCACTTCTAGAAAAGGACTTAAATTAGAAATGTTTCTTCAAATAAAGGTTTGTGTCCTCAGAGTTTTGAACAGCCTTATGAACTGGAGAAGTGCTGAAGCATAAAGCATCCTAAACCTTTCCTCTGTGTGGGCATGTGTGAGGGGAACTTGTAGGTACCTGTGGGTGTGGATGGGGAAGCAGTTGCCAGATGTACTGGTTTAAAGATAAGCCAGCGGGAGAAATAAACCTGACTAAAGAGAGATTACAATTTACAATTTACTAAAAAGATTACAATAAATACAATGATACAGAGAGAAATTGGGTTTAACCCACAAAAAACCAGATGTGTAACCCAGCACCCTGGAGCATAAACAGAATGGTGGTGTTCATTAGCCCTGTGCTGAGCACCTTATGGTCCCCCTGCGTGCAAAGTAAAAAGAAAGGAAAACCTGCTGGTGAGGGTGATGGTCACAGTCTTGTTGAGAGTGGTGGTCACAGTCTTGTTGAGAGTGGTAGTCACAGTCCTGTTGAGGTTCTGGTCCTCCTCTGGATCCAACGACTCGTACGAGAAGTCCCAAACTCCAAAGATTATATGAGCTCAGGTTCAAGTGGGAATACCCAGTACCTCCCTCAGTTTCACATTGGGTGATTTAACTCTGTGAGCCATGGGATATTTTTGGAATCTTTGATGGTTTGGGTCATTGCAGATGTGTATTGTGCCAGTCCCTAATAACCGTTAGGAGACATGACCCCTCAGGCTGGGTGTGAAGTGCTGATGCCTCCCTGGAGGGGAGTTATCACAGCTGAGTCACTGGTGTGAGGACAGAACCATTCCCATGCCTTGCAGGGTTCTCTAACACCCAGCTTGTAGCCTGGGGTGTCAGGTGTGCCCTGGGCAGCTGCTGCAAACGATCCATTATTAACAGTTCACCAGAAATTACATAGAGGGTGTAGAATACAGAGTTTTGGTTACACCCACATAGTGATAAACTGGCCCTGGCTGCTGTAACTAGGATGCCAGAAAACAGCAAGTCCAGGAGAAAAAATGTGGGCTCAGAAGGGTGTGAATGCCCTGAAAAATGGTGGTACTGCTGATTTTATGAGAGCTGAGAAACTCAGGATACCCAAAGTTGCCTGACAGTGTCCAAGGCCACCACATACTCAGGCCACCTCTGTGAAGGTGGCAGCTGGCACATGCAAAAAACATATATACACCTGTTGTGAGTAGGCAGCCCTGAAGAGGTTACTCAAACACCCATCCAGAAGCTGTGGCATGTCAGGATGATTCCCTGCTCCTGAGCAAAGCATTGAGGCTACTGCCTTTCTGCTTGTGCTCCAGCCACGTAACTGCTTGTGGGGGTGTAATCCATAATAGGAGAGGGTAAAAACTGAGTGTACTGCAAGAATAGGTGCCTGATATTAAAGGTAATAGCTTAGATTCCATTAATGATGACAGTTTCTTTGGTAAAAGTTGTTCTACAACTATTCATTGGGATCTGTCTTCCCTGACTTGATTCCTGGAGGGACAATAAAAGGAGAGTGCATATAACACCCACATAGTCTTTTACTGTGACCTGGTAAATTCCCCCACCAGGATCCATGTTCCTCTCTTGACACCAGGAAGGAGCCCTGGAAAGGTCACATATGCAATTGTTGTCAAAGCTAAGAATAAAAGCAGTTTAGAGGAGCTTTAGTAATACATTTCTTTTTCTTGCTGAAGAGAGAGAGAGATGAGCTGGGAGAACAACTTAAGTTTAAGATGGCCAAAACCTATCTTTTAATTTTGGCACCACTTTTATACCTTGACATGAGGTTTTCACAGGCAGAGATCCAATGCTGAACTCAAGCAAAAATAAAGGCACTTACTGGTCCTTAACACTATCCCAGTCTGTACAATCAAATGACAAGGGAGAGCCCCAGTTCCAGAGGATATGCAGAATAAACAGATAAGACCGTGTGATGCTGGCAGGGAAACCACAGTAGGCAGGGAAGGATTTGCTCAAAATCGCAAACAGGGCAGGTCCTAGCAGGGCAAGTGCACTGACCCAACTCTGCACCACACCCAGTAAAATGTAGTTCCCAAAGCAGACTTACCAGTATTTCTTCTTCATTTCTACCTTATCTTAATCTGAGTTCCTTTAAAATAAACTGGGAAAAAATATTAAAAATTGCACATTTAAAAAAAATTTCATTTGAAGTAGTCCTAGACACTGGAGGCTGGAGCCGCCACTAGTCATGGACCATAGCACAGCATTTGGGGCATTGAAATGGAAAATGGAAATACTCAAAAGTATCTAAGTAAGAGCAAAAAGTTATCCAGCTTTGTCTCACTATCTTGGTGTCTGTTGTATAAAGTAGAATTCCTGTTTCCTAAAGGAAGAATAATGTTAGTGAAGAAAAGCATTCATGCACTGGGCTTCAGATTCTAATGAATGTGTTTTAATGGGAAAGCTGTTTACTGCTTTGGAGTACGCTCACTTGAAAGTACAATGAGACAGCTTCTGTGATGGCTTTCTTGAACAGCGCAGTTGAGAACATGAATCATTCATGATTTATCATCTGCAACTGATGTCTTATTTATTCCCTCCTCTTAATTTAATTTACTTGTATGTATGGGAGATTAAATCACACTTTTTCTGCTTAGGCAAAACATAATGTAAATGAAAGCCTAATCAAAGAGATGGCAGCAGCCTAAAACTGTTGTGTTGTGTTGGATAAAACACGAACAGGCAAGGTGTAAAAATGAAGAGGCATGGTAGGAACCATAACACCCATAGAAAATGGGTGGTACTTTTATTTTGGGTAACAGTAGTTCTCGGCTCAGTTGGGCTTGATGCTGAGCTGCCTTGACAAGAGGTTTCTTAAGCAATGCTCAGATAAAAGCACGGTCTTGAGATCACTATCTTCAATGATATCAAGAATTTAAGAACTTGCTTAATGCTCTGCTTATTCTGTCTGGGTTATTTTCCAGAAAACAGAGGCTCAACATATTTAGTTGTTCTGACGTGTCTGCAGCTCTCATTCCATAGCAGACTCCATGAGGATGATAGTTCTCCAGAAATGCTATTTCCATGGGGTTTGTTGCTTCCCCTTTGAACACTTTATTGCCCTTTCATGGGCATGTGTGTCCCATTTCCAGTCCCTAGGATCCTTCACAGCCCATTCCACCATTCGGTAATCACTACCCTTTTTGGCTTTGGCAAACTGAGCAACTGAAGCCAAGGGAAGAGCTGTGTCTCAGCCAGCTGCTCCCAAACTACTGTGTTGGTTCCCTACTTCAACCCCTCTTAAAAGACCTTGCACTTGAGCTATGCCCAGGACATACACCTTCCTATCCTCACACAAATGCCAAAACATCTGGGAACTGTATGCAGGGAGAGAAGGGAAGATGGGGAGAGGACAATCAAAAGACCATCCTTCCCCAGCTAGGTGTTGTCTGTCTCCAGAAAGAGATTTGTTAATCCAAAGGGATCAAGATCTGCAAAAAATATGGCTTCTGGTATGTAGTTAACAGACAGATTTATTTGCACTTAATTGGACAAAAGTAATTTTTTTTCCTGGTATTTTTAACTAGGAAGGATGCAGCTGTTCTTGGTTTTTCCTTGTTTAGCTTCTGCTTTCACGTGGGCTTGTATTATACAAAAAATGATCCAGACTTGGTTTCTGAATGTCAGGCTGTTTGTCTGAGGAGTTTTAATTTCCCAACCAAGATAAGAAGCTTGAAAACTGATATCCCAGAGGGAAATTGGCTGAAATGCTGTAAACCACAGACTGTGCTAAAAGAAAGCCACCCACAGAGAAATATATCAGCACTGAGCATATGTTTAAAATTGACTTTTAAAATAGATGTAACTGGGGATTAACTGCTATCACTGTACTGGCAACTCAGCACCAGTGTCTGCAAAGAGAGCATGGGGATTTTAATCAACTCATTCATTCATGTCAAATCTTTGTAGCTTCTGTAAAAAAAAAAAGACTAAACTCTTCGGTATGTCCCTAAATGCCCCTGACAGCTGACTGTGATTTGATCAAAACACCTTGTTTTCTGAGTGCAACTTCCTCTTCCTTCGAAAATGAACAATTTTAATGCATCAGACCCCCTCTAACTTACTTCCATTGATTTTTTAAAAGTAAATTTTAACTTAAATATTGATACTCTGGCTGAAGACAATTTTTCTTTGGTGCTCTATTACTTATTAGACTCTCCATTGATAAGGAAAGAATTGATTGCAGACAGAACCTACTCAAACAGCTGTTCAGGACTTTTGAGACTCAGTGGAAAACACTCCCAGAATCACCAATTAGTCCTTTTGCATGAGCACTGAATATTCAGACGGAGACATTTGGGTCAGGCTTTGGGGCAGAAGAACACTCATTGCAGGCAGGATTTGCAAGGGAATGCAAAGGAGTCAATAGGTATCTGGAAAATTCAGTTCATAGAGAAAGGGAAAAAAAAAAAGGAAATTTGGAGGAACTGTTGTTTCTGGTTATGTGGGTTTATTCCCCCCTCCTCCCCAGTCATCAGGACAGCTAATGAGCTCAGGTATAGTACCTGCATGCAGGAGTTTTGCCAGTTCAGCTGTGTATGGCTGGAGTCACAATGACAGCAGGTGAGAGATTGGCATAAGCCTTATGTACCCCTGCAGAGACCACCAATCCAGTAACACCATAGACTAAAACACTGCTGTAAGAAAGGGCTTGTATTGAGCTGTGTAATATATTTTAGACAAGTCAATTCCTTGGCTGGCTGAGGAGACCACCTCAGTTTACTCCCAGTAGAGATCATGTATATAGATACTTCAAAATGTATGTATATGACTTTATTATCCTCATCTGGAGGTAAGTGGAAAAATCAATGATTCCCTTACTTGTAATACTAAATATTGTCCCCAAAAATGCATGACCAAGTGAGACACGCACAGACATGCCAAGCTCTGAGATACAGCACTTAGAAGTAAAGTGATCAAATTCCCAGGACATCAGTCTGCATAGGCAGTGTAATGTCTCAATCTGAGCAATTAGTGTCTTTTACTACAAGAAGTACAATATTTGGTGCCTAATACATTCCTTTGCTTTTGCTATGCTTGCCAACATTGATAGTGACTCACAGTAAAACAAAGGTAGCTCTTGACATTCTTCACGAACTCCCACTCATCAATTAGAGACCATAAAGCTTCAATGTTTCGATGTGGAAATCAGTGAGTTTGAGTGCTGGCTTGTGTGGCCAATGCTTATCCTTCAGCACATAATCGGCTCAGTACTAATGCGTTAGAAAGGCTCAGATGTGGCCAATCAAGCTCAAGCAGCAGCTTATTCTAGAAAGCTATTTTTGGAGCAGCTGAACCAAGCCTTAACAGGTTACTCCAGATAAGTCTTGTTACTGCATTTCCCAAATACCATGGGCAGTGGTTGTGCAGGAGGACAGCAAGAAGACTGAGCAACCTGGTCTAGTGGAAGGTATCCCTGCCCATGACAACAGGGCTGAAACTACATGATCTTTAAGGTCCTTTCCAACCGAAACCATTCTGTGATGCTGTGACTCTGACTCTAAGACCATATTAAAACTGGCTACAATGATTTGGGAAATCTCCGTCTTCATAACTCTTGACAGAGGCTGAAGTGATGGAGCAGCATTGCCATGCTCTGCCTTGATATAGGCTGAATTGTCTGTACACTGTCAGGATGGCATATATGTTGCTCTGAGCAGGGTGGAGGGTGATTAAACCATGCTGACCGTCCTTCCAAACGAGGCCTGGGCACAGCAAGCCAGACAGAGCATGGTTGACGGATGTTTTCCTCCTGGCCCTGGTGAGGAAGTATAAAGAGTGAGAAATCTGGGCTCAGGAGGACAAGTACCTTAAAGCTGCAAGATACAATTTAAGAGAAGGAGCAGAGAGCAGGGGAACAGTGTTTGTAGCTGAATGAGGAGCCTGGTTTAACTGTTGAAAAATCAAGAGTTCAGGACAGCATCAGAATCTACAAACGAGACAGAAAGATCCTCTGTCTACAAAAGGAAACCTCATGGGTGCCTGCTGATGCATAGGTGGCAGTGTCCCAAGCCCCCATGTCCAGTAAGCCTGGCTATGCTCAAGAGCACTGACAGACCATCTCAGCACCAATCCAGTCACCTTGGTGGTGACTTCTGGTGTGGACACAGGGCTGATGGAGCTCCCTTGCATTGCCTGGCATGTACTGAGCCAGAACCTGTGTGTGTACATGATGTTTTTGCTCTGCAGCAGCTGGGAGTAGGGCAGAGGGGGCTTTCTACACCTGTGGCATGGATGTATGCAGGCATATTTCTTATGCTTAGCTGTGGCCCAGCAGACCCTGTGCCTGTGGTGGCACAAGCCATGCTGGAAGAGGAGCTGGGACTAAACATCAGTGTCCATCCATGCGAAATCTCAAATGAGGAGCACAACTGTGAGTAGTCACAGTTGCCTTTGTGCTCTCCTATCTGTGGTCTCTGTCTGAGGTCAAACGCAAGTTTATACAGGAAACCATTGCCAAAGTCTGGCTGCAAAGCCAGGCATTTGTGGGTTCCCTTTATCCCACGTGTAGGACTCTTTGAATAGCCCAGACTGTGTCTTACTCATGGCCCCTGTTAGTCAGTATCGCTGGCAAATGAAGCTGCTGGCTGGAGCTGACTGTGAAGGCATGGAAAAGCAGCTGAGAGCCCAGCACAGCCTTCAGGCTTCAGAAACACATACAGGGATGTGCCTGCTGAGGTGAAACTGCTGCCTATTCTCTTGGGAGGGAAATCTCATGGGTTGCCTCTACAGAGGGAGTTGCACACAGTGGCACGGCTCCTTTCATGTTAGCGCAACCAAGTTTCATCAGCATAATCCCCTGTGTGGACATGGTCCTGATTCCTGCATCCAGACTCCAGCTCTGCTACTCCAAGAGAAAAGTCTTCACATCAGATCATGTCTTCTTACCCTCTCCTGCCTCATTCCTTGCTGTACAGCAGCCTCTCTGCTGGGCAGCTTGAGCATGGCACAATGAGGCACATGGTCAGCCAAGGCAAATGAGCAGGCACCATAAACCATCAAAAGATTTCTCTCTTTGTGTTGACGTCCAGTTACGGAGTTGTTTCAATAAAAACTGAACACTGGCCATGTTTTCCAAGGAAAGCAGAGTGTGAAGCCACTGAGGTTCCCCAGGGTAACAATTCATTTGCATTCTTTATCCTGCTGTGTTTTCTCCTTCAATTGAATGAAGAAGTCGCTGATTTCATTGAAAGTGCAGAAGGAAAACCTTCCACCCTGTCCTTTGTGCTAGATGCAGAAGAGTTTTGACTTTTCTCTGGTCAAAGGCTACTGTGGAGCACCATCCTGTATTTTCATCTTCCCAGTCCTCTCTAGGTAAAATCTGGCCCTTCACTCTTCACCCCAATTTTTATTAATGCTCTTCCCAGCTTTTCAGCTCTTCCCCAGGAAGCTTCCAGCTGCTTCTTTTGCTGTTGTTCTTCCTTTCCCTACTTGTCAAAAAAGTCCATAATTACCAGCTAAATTCTAAGACAATATTTAAAAAGCTAGTCTTAACAGTATGTTTTCATTTCATGTACTCCTCACTCAGCAGTGGATAAATCCAAAGTATAAAGGCAACTTTTAGAG
This sequence comes from Hafferia zeledoni, assembly GCA_035583235.1. Lineage (NCBI taxonomy): Eukaryota > Metazoa > Chordata > Aves > Passeriformes > Thamnophilidae > Hafferia > Hafferia zeledoni. The sequence goes on from JAWWEV010000043.1 coordinate 33,862,757, forward strand.
AGCAGCTACATGTAATTGGTGCTGTACAGCTATTTTGGAATGCACCCATGCAAAAGTCACCTGGTTTCAATTTTCATGATAAAATTCATTAACTTTGAGTGAAACTCTGCTCAGTTGGGAGTTAGAAGTTTGGGTTATGGTTTTTTTGTTTGTTTGGAGAGACCTGAAAAAGTTCACCACTTTCACATGGTTTTCAGATGAGATCAGGCAACCCTTTAAAGCCAATAGGTTCAGTTGCCGTTTGATGTTTTGAAGCTGCAAAAAAAGTCTATACAACTGAAAAATAGATTTCTGGAGTTATGATTTGTGTAAAACGAAACAAGAAAAGTTTGAGGTTTGTCAGCTGCACCTGAGAGCTGATGGGAGGCTGCACTATGGTGCCTTGCTGTCTGCTTGGCTTCCCAGCTGCCAGCGGAGCTGGAGGAGAGGAGGGTCTGCTCTGGCACAGTGGTGGTGTGCTGGCAAGAGAGCAGCTGTCAGCAAACGTCACATATGTGGGCTACACCAGTGATCTGCTGCTCTGATGTCTCAAGTGGCATCCTAAGGATCAAATAACCTAAGGACCCCCAACGTCTTGGTCTTGGAGCACATTTAGAAGCTGCACAGGAACAGGAAGGGTGGGCAGGCAGGGGTAAAGCCCTAGGACAGACTGGAGTCTGCAGTCTCCTCCAGTGCTCCCATCTGGCTGCATGTGCCCTGAAGCCAAGTGTGTCAGAGCTAGTATTGTTCCTCTGTATCTCCTTTTCTTCATGCTGACACGTCCCACTGTACCTGTGACACCTTGCTGTTGCTGAGTGGCTGTGCATTTGGAACAGAGTCACAGGGAAAAGAGGCTTTTCTTGCTCTGAATACCAGCTAAATGCTTGGTACCTACACTTTCTTGTTCACTGCCACCATCAAGTCTCTGAAAACCAGTGTGCTGTGCAATGAGAAGTTATCTTTGGCACTACAGTTCCCTCCCCAGGGCATATGAGAAGGAGATTTTAATTGTGAGTGGTGTGTTCTCTCCACTTGGATTGCCACTACCCATGTTCAGAAAGACCTGGGCAGGGTGCAAAGGTTACTTTGTATATGTGGGAAGATCAGATAGGTCTAATTTAGGTGCATAACACTGTCTGCCACTGTCATTTCACTTGTTTATCAGAATATATCGGAGGCAAAATAAGCATTAGAATTAAATAAAGCTAGATTAATTGAACATTACAGATAGAAGCATCTTAAAGCACATGCCAAAGAGTCTTGCCATGTTGACCCTGCTGCAGTGTCTCTCCAGCTGTGTGTCGTGAGCACAACAATACCATGACTGGCCCATCAGCTGCTGCTGGTTCTCCTCTTTCTCACCAACATCCTGCTCAAGCAAAGCAGAGGGATGCTGAAACCCTGAGGCACCAGCACAGCTCCTGCCTACCATGGTCGCTTGCATTTGTGTTTAAGGAATATAACTTTAACCTACAAATCTGCCAGAAAGGTACTGCTACCAATGTGCTAAGGAAGAGTGAGGAAACACATAACAAAGTAAAGAAAGGGAATGGAAGTGTAAAGGATGAATAAGTAGATGAATAAAAAAGAAAAGCAAAAGAGAACACAAAATTACTTGTTGTACAAGCAAAATTCCTTTCTTTATTTCATCTGTATTCACTCCAGTCCAAGTGTAATAGTTCTCAGAAGGTGATCTCTTGCATTTAAGTGGGCTGTAAATTTTCAAAGTAGAAAAAAAGCAATATAACATCTCTTCTTTGCAAGGCGAGGTGTGAGAGATCAGTCCTGCAGCCTGGATACGTCTCCATCCAGTGGCAAGTCCAAGCTGAGATGTGTCTGTAAGTGGAGCAGACAAAAGGGCCGACACTTTCTGTGCATGAAATCTGAGTAAATACACTTTCCCTTTTTTCTGTTTGTGAGGTTTCAAGGCCCCACTGATGTAGTGCCTCTGCTATGCAGTATCAGGAAGATGTTTATCTGTTATGGTTTCGGGACATGTGCAAATGATACATTCAGCTCCAAGTTTCAAGCCTGAGCAGGACTGGAAGCAGTATGTGGTCCTGAAATACTCACTGTGGGGCAGAGAAGTCTGAGCTTCACCTTGGTCATCACTGACTAGCAGCCTGAGAGGAAGCCGAGTTGAGCTGGATTCCTCAAAGGTGACTGACTTTCATCTTTTACATAATACACATTTTCAACAAAAGTGCCCTTGGGGCTGGACTGGTGCCACCTTCCATGAAAAGCCCCTGGAAAAGCTGCTGTGGCTCAGCAGGGAAAGACCATATTGGATACTGTCAGCATGTTAAAACCACCTGATGGGGAGGCAAGAGGGAGAATACTCTTGGCAAAGTTGTTGCTTGTTTCAGCTAAGGAACTTGGTAAACAAGGCTCTGAATAATTGCACCTCTGGAAGGGGATTTGAGATGAAAATATGGGGAGCTTCATCAGAAGAGAAACAAAGTTTATTTGCATGAGAAGAAATAGATTCACCTTTACCAAGACAGAGGTCTGGGCTGCATGGCACATTGTTTGAAGCCCTGTCAGAAAAGATGATGTGTTTCATAAAGTAATCATAAGTAGCATCCTAATGGATTCAAAATGCCTCTTTCACCCCCACAATGGAAATTTCTTTTTTGATCAACCTGACTTGCCCTGGAATAACTCAACCCAGGGCCCCACATTGCTCTGTCAGACATGCAACACAACCTTCAAGGAGCAAAACCTGCCCCTGCCTCCTACCTCCAAGAACAATCAAAAAAAAATTAACACACAGTTTTTAAGAGGGAGAACTAAATCAAAGCAACTCTTTGAAATACCTGCCAACTCAGACGTCAGCTCTTTAAACAAATTACTATAAATGAGTGAGTGTGAGTAGGCAGAGTGATAGCTGGGGCAATTTCCAAGCATGGCACTCATCAGGAATATAATGCTGTTGAAAGTAAAGTTGACAGGGCACTGACATACCTGTCGACCAACATTAAAGAGATTCAACCTGCTCCTCCCAAAAGTCCTGTCACGTTTCCCCTCAGTGTCAGAAATGTTTCTTGAAACATTTGGGTGTGGCTGGTGCCATGTTAATATTGTAGATTTAGCAAAGTGAAAAATAAAAGCAAATTTGATATGGAAATTAGAGACAGGCATAAGCTAATTATGCACTGTGATCCAGACCTTATCGTTAATAGTAATGCATTGCACTTCTTATTGTATGACATGGAACAAAAGCCTCCCTTTTTTTTTTCTTTCTCACTAAGGTTGCTGTAAGACCTGCAGAGCTGTGCTGCTTTTCAAAGTTATTTTTTTCCCCCACAAAATACCTAGTGCGATCTTGGATTGCAGCCCTTCCTGGTCATCCAGGAGCAGAGACAGCAACAGCTGTGCCACAGCCAAAGGGCTGTGTATGCTAGTGAGTATCTGTACACTAGTGTAGAATTATTTGAAATCAACTGGTTTACTGTGCAGAAAGGCTCACCCTAGGCATCAGCATGAGCTTCAGTACCAGGACATCCTGTTCAGGATTCTTGGCTCAGCATCACTGCTGGACGACACAGAGCCACACTGCACATGTGACGCAGATACCCAGCAGTCCCACCTCCTGTGCTGCAAAGTTGCACTGATCCCTCCGATGGAGGCAGAGGAAAGGTAATGTCTGCACAAATGAAATGGATAAACATGTATTTCTAAATTGCATTCTGTTGCATTCATCTTTCTGTATCCATCTCTCTCTCATGTTCTGTTTGGCATGATTTTAGTGAAGTTTACTGTCCACTCATTTCAGCTTTTCAAACACATCTAATCAATTTTACAGTTCTGCAGAGGGTTATCTAGTGTACCTGCAGCTGCTTACAATAGATTTACTTTTCTGCAAGCTGCATTCTTTGGTGTCTGGCCAGAGCATTTTACATCAGCTGCACAGACTTTTGGAAGGCACCTGATGGGATTTTCTGCCAGAGAGCACCTGGGAAAGCAGAGTTCAACTCAGGAGAAAAATCACACACATGAGGTTCAGCATCCCCAGGCCAATTGTCTGACTAGGAATCTGCTTAATTTTTCAGCTGTTCACATCTGCGACAATTTTGATTTCAGTCTTAAAATTACCTTTCAAGTTTCTTCCTCTAAGATGAAAATGGCTATATAACATAAAAGATTTTGAATGATAACACAAGGAAATCCTATTGTAATTTCCTCAGTCTGGTTGGGTTTTGTCTCATTTTAAACAAAGATAGAAAGAACACATGTAGTTTGCAGCCTCATTTTAAGTCAGTGGAGAGACTTAGAGGTGCTCTGACACAGGTTTCAAATACTAGTTTTGTCCTTGGAATAAGTTTATGTTGTGGATATGCAAAAGACTTCATGGTTTTAAGCTTCATAGCATTTAAAATGTGCTCCTGATACTAAAATTTCCCGAGCTCAGAGCTGACATTCTGCAAATATAGATGAGCTCCATGAATTAATATAGCTCACTGTTTTGAGGGCACATGAGGAACTGTCTTTCTGGTTATGCACTTGGCATACGACACTCTTTAGGCCAGAAAATGGGTTTAGAGCTGCACGGTTTAGTTTTGAAAATGCAGATTGGGTCATTTGTATGTTTGACTGTTTGATTCATGCATACAACTGTATCAGCAATCCAGCATAAGCCTGTTTGAAATGTGTCCTTGGCAGTCAACTGGGCATTTCTAATCAAGCCTGACTCTGGAGCTACTTTCATACTCCAAAGAGATTACACTATCACAAATCACTGGGTACCATTTCCAAATGGTGTAATTGCTGAGTGGCAGCTGGAGGAAATGCTGCCTGCTTCCTAATTTATAAAGACTGAAAATTCATTTGTTTAAATGAAAATTAGCTCTTTGTCATCTGGAAAAACAAAGTATTATATGGCAGTCTAAATACATCAGAGAAGAAGTGTGTCAACATGAAGGAAGGCAGAAAATGGTAGAAATCTGAGAAGGCTTACATGCATTTTCAGTTTTGTACAGATTTTCCTGTGGGTCCCTACAACAAAACCGGTCCCTCTGCTTTGCCATCTATAAAATGCATATGATTTTATAGTTTTATCTCCGTCTGAGGTCTACTGGAAAAATTTATCCTTTAATGTTTGCAAAATATTTTGAGATTTCCAATGGAATGTGTACCATCAAAGTACAATATGCACTATTGCTTGCCTTTTTAAAATTGAGTTCTGACTTAAGGAGCAAGAGATTATCTTGCAAGCAAAATTCAGCTAAAATGAACAAATTAATATGTATGCTTTTCACAAGGCCAAAACCCAAAGGGAATATTTTCTTTTGCTGGATTTTGGGATTTTTTAAGGTCCAGTTAATTCAGATTTCCAAGAAATCAGTCTACAATCTACTCAGGATGATCTAGCTACACTGGATATAGATCCAGCAGTGTGGATATTTGCCTGATCAGTTTGGTATTTGACTTACCTGGAAGCCTGTTAGCCGAGATTAATACATTCCGCTGACTTAAAGCAGATCTTTTCAGGGCCAGCTGAGGTATCTCTGCACAGTAATCCCACTGTGCTCTTTAAACTGATTTTGCATGGAGTCAGCGCAGGTCTGGAAGGAAGATCAAATTCATTGTCACTCTGTGTGCTCCAAGCTGCCTTAGCTACTGCTGTCTCCTGTGCATCAGTCTCGGGGAGGCTTATCAGCCCAGGTACAGCACAGTGCAGTGGGAGTATCTAATGTGGTTCTGCACCTAAATAAACAAGCCAGGCCAGAGCTCACTCTGTTGAGTCTGTAATATAGATACACTCCTCCACTGCTGCTGGAAACTGTCTGTATCTGCCAGGGTTACTGGCTCCTCACCATCTGTGCTAGACTGGTGCTCTCCTGGGGCCATGCTCACTCGTGTCTTCCCCTGCCCTGTACAGTTGGGATGTACCATCCCTGGACACCAGCTAGTGGAGAGCAGACACCATTGTCCAAAATCACAGAGGATCAAATTGTCAGCTGCTGTAAACCAAGGCAGCACCTTTGACACCAGCTCAGACTGCAACAGTTTGCACCAAACAGGGACTAGTACAGTGCCTAGATGTCACAAGACCTTCAGTAATTTTTCACTGGTCCTAGGAAGAAAGGAAGTAAAGTGTCAGGCTCAGCCCCCTGGGCTCACATCCTCCATGTTCCTTCCCCTTCTCTGTGTGTTTTTCCCTGATGTTTTTGTACCCCCCTTCCCTTCCCTGCCCTGCCTTCCTAACCCTGCCCCCAGATGTGCTGTCCAATCCCCTCCAAACCCCGCCCCTATCAGGACCCTTTATAAACCAGACCCCAGCTGGAAATAAAATGCTTTCCATATGTTCTCCAAACCTATGTGTGTGTGAATTATCTCAGGAGTGGTCCCCCATCCCGGTCCCGAGAGGTAAGAAAGAGACAAGCTGGTTATTAATTTTCTCATTGGTAATGGATCACTATACTGGAAAAGAGAGCAAAGCTGCCACGCCACAGGCAGCTTTAAAACAGTGTATAGATTAATGGCTGGGAAATTCATCATGCCATAGGTCTTGCCTAACTTGGCAGCATTACAAGTTTATCTTTTCACACACTTTTTTTTAATGGGCTCACAGACAAGCTATAGTGGCCCAGTGCTTGTCCTCTCAGCCTTTGTTAGATATTCAGGTGCTGTTCTTGACAGGGGACTAGGACTAGAGGAATAGACAGCTTCTTTCTCTCCTGCAGATACCACCCCCCCAGCATCAAATCCTGTTTTTCATCTGAAAGGCAACTGTGCTGGTATAAAAGTTAAACTGGCAGGAGAAATGAACCCAACACAAAAGAGATTATAAGTCAGAGTTACAATTTGATGAAAGTATTACAATAAATGCAATGATACAAAGAGAAATTGGTTTTAACCTACAAAATCCAGAAGTATAACCCAGCACCCTGGGGCAAAAATAGAAGAGTGTTCTTTGGCCCCTTTGCTGAGACACCACACCCCCCCCCCCAAACTTGGTTCCTCTGAGTCCAAAGTAAAAGGAAAGGAAAAACATGTTGGTGCAGATGAT
>JAWWEV010000043.1:33869847-33887496 GCA_035583235.1 Hafferia zeledoni
CACCTCAGGCTGGGTGTGAAGGTGCTAACGACTCCCTGGAGGGGAGTTATCACAGCTCTTATCTCACAGGCTTCTTTGACACCCAGCTTACATCCTGAGGGGTTGGGTGTGCCCTGGGCAGCTGCTGTGAATGGTACATCGTTGTGAGATATTACATAGAGGGTGGAGAATACGCAGCTTTGGTCACAGCCACAGAATGATAAACAGTCCCGGCTGCTGAACTAGGACAGCAGCCCACTCCTTCCTCCTAAAATGCTTTTAACTGGAACTGCAGGTGCAGTTGCAAACTTGGAGGCAGGTCCAACAGTATATTTGGACTCCTTTGAAGTCCTTCAGCATGTCAACAGAAGAGTACATCAAGTTTATTTATCCAGGAGAGTCAGGACAACACCTGCTCTAGTCTGTTGAATTATTATATGGAGAATGTGGTCTACTAGGTTTCATCCACTGGACTGTCCTGGAACTCCTTCAAAGCTTTCCTGGGGTTATTTGGCAGGGAAGTTGCAAGAAAGGAAAAACTCAGTCAAGTTAAGAAGGATGAAGACAAAGAACAGCAAGAAACATCAAGTCTCAAAACTCAGCTTGCAAGAGAAATGGAAGTTAAGGACAAAACTGTCCATAAGACGTTTGGTGGCAAGAGGACAGTTAGGAAAAAATTTGGTTTCATCACCCCACAAGCAGCTAGTCTGCAGCAGAGAGCACCAAGAGTGAAGCAAACAATTAAAATATTCAGTAGTCTTCTCTAATTGGGATCTGAGGAAAAACAGAACCATCAGAGAAAAGAGGATGCACTTGGATTTAGAAAGCAAAGAGTGGGATTAGCAAAATTAGCTGCTTTGAGATTGTGTAGTCCTGACAATGTTTGCCTCTGAACCCTCAGTGTGCTGGAGGAGGTTGTATTTCCACAGCACCTTAGTCCAGCTTTGAAGCTGCCCAGGTCAGAATCTCTTGCACACTCATCCTCATCTCTGCACCTTGTACAGCCTTCCCTTAGATATGTTCTACAAATTGGTGATGTACCATAGGTTGAAATAATCCTTCAAAGATGGAGAGGGAGGGTATTATTTTCTAACTGACAAAATTGCAGTACAAAAATTTTACTTACAAAGACAGGAATCAGGGGCAAGTCATGCTTTCAGGGCAAGAAAAAGTGATGGAGAGAAAGGTGGAGAATGATAGGGAAGGCACTAGGTGCAGTTGTAGTTGGAGTCAGGAATTTCTCACATCAGTTTCTGCCAAACCTGACACAATAAGGTGCAAGGTGGCTTCAGAGGTATTAACATTACCATTGAAAAGTTGTGGTGGACAGAACTGGTTGCTGAAACTGGAAAGCAGCAAAAATTATTCTATACACTTAAAAGAGGAAAGAAAATCTGCATAAAGTATAGATCTACCAGTCTAAATTTACCTTCTGGAGTAAAAGGAGAAACAAACTACCTATAAGCACAAAGAAACCACAACTGATATGAATTTCTCAAGAATTAAACAAGCCCAATTTTTTTCCCAGAAAGGACCAAAAGCCTGATGAAAAGGAGAAAATTATGTCAGAGAATATGAATGCAGTAGGGGTTTTGACCCTTTATTTCCTCTGACATTTTAAAAAGCAACTATAGTAACAAGTTCTTGGAGAAACTGGAAAGTTGCTGCTCAAATTATTAAAAATCCACTCTCAAGAAATAGTTATCAGAGGTTTAATGTCAAGCCAGAAAAGCATATTGAATGAGGACCCAGAGGTCTCTCCAAGCACATCAGTATTTTCTACAGTGCTTGAGAGGCTGTAAAAAGGAGGAAGTATACAAATAGGTAGCTGGTGCAGGTCCAGGAGGACCTGCAAGCACTTTGAAGGCAAACCTTGGACTTCCATATGCGCATGGCAAATGAGAGAAATGGTCTGGAAAAGTAGGAAGCAATTCTGTAAGGAGTGTAAAGTCAGGTGAGCATATGTCAGCAATGGTTTATGCAGAAATGAGTTGACTTGGGCCTGCAGGGTTGTGGAGGTCAGGTACCAGTGTCCCGCATGGGTTCTTCTTTTCAGTAAGAAGATATTTTAGAATGGAGAAAACAAAGGAAATGGAAAAGCAAAATTATATGCTTGCCTGAGCTGTGTCTGATCCTAGCAACTGCAATCAATCTCCTTTAGTACACCTAGTAATATTGCCTAAATAAAGTAAGAGAGACAGTGAATTGTATCCTGCACCATTTGAAAATCACTTGATTTTTGCCATGTAAATCCATACAAAATTTGGCCCAAAGAACTTAGCATGGATTAACTCCAGCTGCAACAGCCAGCAGGCAATCCAAGCACAGAGAAAGAACAAAAGATATAACAGTTTTGCTCAATATTTTCCAGTAAAGCATGAAGGAATTAGGAAATTACTAAAGTAAGTTTCTGTAAAAGGCAGTGCCCTTTTCTGAACAAGTATTATACCTTAAAAATAGAGAAAAAAACTGACCAAGCTTTCTCCCCTGCTGCACCTACAATATATAAAGGACTATTTTCATGGTTATTCATGGTGGAAGGATTCAGACTTGCACAATTGTTATTGAGGAGGAGGGTGTGCCAGGTTCTGTACAGACCCTTCCTAGGGATGGTCCTGCCCTTAACCTATTATAGTCGATGCAGAAGATAGAGACAAGCTGACAGGTATGAAAATGAGCCTGCCTGAGGGCAAGGCTTGAAACATTAGCCAGATGTGGAGACCCTTTGTCTATTGCTTCACTCGTTGATGGATCACTTTGGACTAATGGTGGTTTACACTGTCTTTAATTCAGTGCACACTTGGTATCGAGGTGCCTGCAGCACTGAAAACTCTGCTAACTGCTGGTACCGGTTCAATAATCAGAGAAAGACTCAGAAATTTATCGTATAGGAATAACACATCTCCACTTAAAAAATAATGGAATCCAGCTTTGCACACTGTTGTCCCAGGCTTACTGGTTCAGCAACTCGCTGTGCATAGAACAGCACAGGGGAACCAAGTCATTCTTGGGCACTGAACTGACTTGCAGATGGTTTCTGATACCCTGCATTTTCCTGGCTTAATTCTAGGTTGTATAATTAAATGTAATGTAACAAATTACATTGTCAAAGCAGACTGAGAAGAAATGAATCTTTCCAGCCTCGTTCAGTTTGTACAGAATAAATAATGTTATATTTCTCAGTCCATTGCACAGGGAACAGACAATGCCAACTGATTCCTTCTCTCTAATTGAGAAGAAATGGCCAGTTAATGTGGCTGGGAGGGAAATGGAAAGGTCTGGCCTTTCCAGTACTGCAGATGAAAGTTTCTGAAAATTCTTTTGCTTGGCAAAGTATCAGAAGCATTGTCTTTTGAGTGTAGCAAAAAGGGGGCATTTATAAGCAGACCTTACAAATTTTGTATGTTACTCTGATGGACTGCAGCAAAGAGAAGCAGCCTAGATGTCAAAGCAGTCCAGTTAATCACTGGGGTTAATTAGTCCCCTGCATTCATGAATGGCCACAGGTGCCAAATTACTCTTCTCATTCCACTGAGAAAGGAATTGAGAACATCATTTCCAGAGAAATATGTGTGGTTTGTATTTTCCTTCACCACTGACTGCAATAGAATATTAAAATACAGCCTGGCTGCAAATGTTCATGGAACTGGAAGTGTTGGCTGCCTGGAGTGGACTGCTGATATTCTGCCTGCTAAATACCTGCTCCTTTCCTGGCTGCTGTTAGCTATGACTGCTTTCAAAATGGTTTTATTTCTTAGGGTCCAATTAAAGTAGCTTTCTGTGCTGCCCCCTTCTCCCACTGATGTTGAGAGGCAGGATCCAGGAGAGCTGTGGATGCTGCTGCCCTACTACTTGCTGCTGGGTTGGCACCTCTGGGAAAGATGTCCAGAAGGATGTCCAGGAGCAGCACCATCCAAACAGCATCTCATACAGGCCTGAGAACAGGCTTTCCACTTATGATGGACAACCATTGCACAGCTCTTCCACCTTCAAGGTGAGGACCATATATCACATCTTTTCTGACACTACTTTTATACCATGACTTGCTGCACAGTAAACAAATCATGGCCTAAGATTAAAGGTGTGTCTTGCTGGACACATGTTCCTTTGTAAGAGACATGATATTGCCAGGCTGTTATTTCACAGTTCTTTGGATTTAGAAGGAGTTCTGTGATAGAAATGTGATCTACAGCCTTCACTTTGCCAGAGTTTACCAAGTTAGAAATGTAACAAGTCCAGGATATTTGCTCTATGGTCCTGTAATTTCAAGAAATGAGAGATAAGGACAATATGTCTGAAATACAAGTGTTTTTTTCAGTGAACTGGATTATTAATGAAAATGAAAGTTGGTAGAACTTAGGAAGAGCTTTTATCTACTGATAGGCACAAATGTCTGTAGAAAGGATTATTAACAATGTACAGTGTGGGTGTATTTGAGACAGAAATGTGGAATAAATCCTGTACTGATATTGAACTGCTCTACAGAGTTCTCTATCCCAGTGTGCTCAGTATTTGTGTTCCCATAGCTAGCAAAAACACTTTAAAAGTGGTTCATACTGGGAAGGAATGTGCACCTGTGGGTATCAGTCACTGGTGCACCCTGTCATCATGTTCCTGGGGTTTGTCCTTTGCTGAGCTGCAGTTCATGCAAGGCCAAAGATGGAAGGAGGAGGCTTTTAGTTCACCTTGTGTTGCCAGAACTCAGGCTAATATTTAAAATAACCTGTGGCTATCTCCAGCTTATGCCTGCCATCACAAGGAGCTGTTTTGGAGGGAGGGCTTTGAGTGCACCATGTTACATTGTCAGCGTTTGCTATGAGAACAATCTAAAGTCTGGCAAATGTTAGGGCTTTCAACAGATAGAAATACAAGCATGGCCCTCACAGCAAGATCACTACAGCTGAAAAACATGGATCATATAAACCTAACCTGTCAGATTTTGGCTACTCTACTCCTCGCATGTTTGCTGAAGATGTACACTGAAGGACATACGTTAAGTAGGGTTCATGGTGCATGAGCTGCACTGCCATGGTGTGCATCTGCCTGGCCATACCAGCCCATATGTATCACTGGGCACAGTGGTGTGTGTTGGTACAGCGTCAATACCAAGCTCTCAGCACAAGTGGAAATGGGCCCATGTGAAATAAATTCCTTGACTTTAATGCATGTCCTGATAAATGACTGTTTTACCTGTCTCTGGCAGAGGGGGATGTTTGATCTGTCAGTTTTTAATATCACTGTATTATATCTTACTTTTATTGTGTCTGAAACCCACTAATCTCTCTTCACCCTTCCACTTCTCTCCCTCAATTTACAGTATTCTGATAAGTTATGGACTGTCCACCTGTTACCTGTAACCATCTTTTCCGAACGAGATCCTGCCCCAGGTGGCATTTCTGTGCACTGTGAGGTAGGCATGGGCTGTGATGGAGTGTGATGAGTACTGAGGCTGCTTGATGGCAGCTTCCACTGGCCAGGACCTCCAGCTGAGACAGGTGGTGCTCCAGCACTCCTGGGTACCTCAGGGGAATCCTGACGGCCTCTGCCAGCATTGCTGCTCTCTGGTAAAAAGCCTTTTTGGCAGTTTGTTGTTTTATTCACAAAGTAATATTTGTCTTGAAAAATATCCCATGAAAGCATTTCTTTTTAAATAAAAAATAATATATTTACAGGGAAAAAAGAAATTTAATTTGAAACTATTTGTATGTTGTTGTGGCTTCTCATATTCCAGCCAAATGTAAGGCTTTGTATTGCTATTTCTAATTTCTGTATTATTCATTGATATCAGAATACTAATCCAATATTCTATTAAGATGCAATAACTAAGTCAAAATAACTGGATAATTTACTGCTGACTTCAATTATTTAAAAATTATTATAATCAGCTGTTCCTTTACATGGACTAAAACAACTTATTTTACATAACACAATGTTTTCCTATACATAGTTACAACATGAAAATTCTATGAAAAATTGACTAATAAAATAAGAATGGCATATTTGCATTCTTTCTTTACAAGGCTTTTTAGCTATAACATGCATGAAACATTTAATTCAGAAAATGAAATAAAACATTCCACTCAGAACTAATCAGAAGTTATCCATAAAGACTTTTTTATAAAAGTATTGCATATTAATAAACCATCGGCCTTTTACAGAAGACATAAAAATTTAATTAGAAGGTTAAAAAGTATATATGTCTATATATGTTTTTCAAAACAAAAATTTCAATTTGAAATTCTCTCAAGTCGTCCAGACACACACTTGCAGTGAACAGACTACTTTTAAGGCTCTCTGTTCCAGGGGAACTTTTCAAATTGCCCACAGTTACTCCAAGGCAATGTAAACCCAGCGGTAAGGTCCCAGGGCTCCCCGCCGTGCCGAGCTCTGGGGCTCTGAGGCGTGCCCATGTGTGACCGTGGGTGCAGAATGCAGCATCAAGGGCTATGACCTGCAGCTTTCCGTGGCAGTGAGGATGTCCACTGCACCGAGGGAAGCCTTGCTGGGAGATCCCTGCTTGTCCTGTTTGTCTGGAGGGCTCAGCACCTCGGCATGCTGTGGATGAGCCTTTTGGAGATAAGCACTGAAAGGCACAAATTGCTGTTGTAACACCTTTGCTTCTGTCCTTGTAGTTCATCAGTGGCCAATGGCCAGCTGGACAGAGGTGTTCCTGCCACCAAAAAGGCTGCTGGCTCCTCTTCCCTGGGCACCTCGAGTTTACTGGAGCTGCTCCTCGCCTCCTGGGCAAACCCCAGCTTGTGGCAGCTGTGAGACTTTGTGTGTGTTTGCACTCTGGGTCTTTCCCAATGCCAAATAGGATCAGTGCCCAGAATTTATTTTCCTGCATTTCGAGCTGAACGCCACTATAAACAGCTAAATTAGAGAGTGAGGAGGGCTCGGCAGGTACACCCACGAGAGTGTTAAAGGAATTTGGCAGGCCTCTCAGGTGTATTTTGATAATAAGCACAAAATGCAGATGAAGGCAAAATAGAAAGTGAATGCAGAACACCTGCTCTTGGCAGAAAAAACAGACCCAGCAAAAACACATATGAAATTCATACCCATCTTCAAGAGTCTGTTCTCTCAAAAAAACCTTCATCTTCTAAAAAGTTTATTGAGTCAGTTCAGGAAGTTAACATTTGAAGTATGGTCCCCCTTCTTCAAAATTAAACTGTTTAATAATTGATTAGAAGAAAATACAGTGGCCAAGTTTGAGAAGTTTGCTTCGCTTACAGCCATAATTAAGGATGATATTATTTTGGCTTAACACTGGACTTGTATATGCATGTGAAAGTGTGTGCTTGTTTAGGTGGTTTCAGCATAGAGGTAGAAGGGAACACATGGTTTACAGGCTTACAATGCATTAGAGGCACTATGCTTTGGGCACCAAACACTATGAAAATATAAACATAAACAATATTGGCCAGATCTAAGCAATATAACAAATGGGAAAGGAGAACACAAAGCTGGTCATGAAGTCAAGTTCAGAACACTCCACAGAACAGGTCACTTAAGAAAATGTTTGAAGTGATGCTAGGTCAAACTTCATGCCCTTCAACCCATCTGGGAAGGATGCTCTAGGAAACAGGCACAGAAAGCAAAGATAAACTATGTAGCAATCCTTTTTGTTATATGAAATAAAAGAGAAAATATCAGCAAGCTCTCATTATTTGCAAGGCATTGAATGTCTTGAGGACAAATACGGACCGCAGAAAAATGACAGATGAAGCCATCTTTTATCAAAACATGTTTTCAGTTTCTATGAAGTAACTAATCATTTGGTGATTATGTGGGCTGATAAAGAAACAATCATGGGTTTGATATAAAATTATAAGAAACTCACATGTGATGGTTTGAAACAGGCTGTCTCATGACCAAAATGTATTGAGTACACCTCAGATTTAATCCAAAGACCTCTAATTCAGATGTACCTCCTTCATCTGGTGTCTTTTTCACTGTCATATAATTTTCACTATTCCTTGGTGGTTATTAGCAATCTAACAAAAAGGTATATTGTGCAAAACCTAGAAAATCTTCAAGGCAGTAGGCTATAGGCTCGCTTGTTTGTGTTCCTGGGACGACAGCTTCTTTGTCCTGTCTCATGTCTGCAAGTCACAAGCACCCATTCTCCCTAGGCAGAAATACTGAGCTTTTCTCAGGAACATTGTCTTCTCATTGCTCCAGTTTTATCTCATACCTCCTTTTTGCTCCTAATGCCCATGAGAAATCCATGTCATCACAGAAAAAAATCTTCCCATAACTGCAACTCTGACTCCAATAGTGGCCAGTAAGGGCTATGTAAGGATGCATGCCAGTGATGGGAGAGGAGAGAGGTACAGCCTCCCCTCCATATGCTCTGGCATCACCTTTCTGTCACCAGTAACTTCAACCAGTCTTGTGGAGTTTACTGTTACCTTTGTGGACTTCCTTCTTTGACTTCATCTAACTACTTTTAACATCCTGTGGCAATTGCTCTGTGCTCAAAAGTAAATTTGGCAAGGAGACATGTTATTCACATTTCTTCTTAGAGGAACAAGAAGGAGTGCTTGAGTATTTGCCAGCTTCAAAAATAAATTAACAAAATCCCAAATTATAGGATGTTTATCTCCCAAGAAGCTTTTCCAGATGGAGAGGCGATTTGCAAGTAAAGCTTTCATGAAAAGTTGCAGGCATCCCCACTATAACAATATCATTATGGATGTACAGTCTGCCATAATCAGATCAATTTTTTTAGTTTAAGTTTACTATTCTACCTTAGATGGCACAGAAGATTTTGTGTGCTTTGCCTTTTTGTGTGAGTTTCTTAATACCCAGTAGCACAGTATAGCAAAGGGCAAATCTGAACGTCCATTAACCTGCTGACCACTGTGAACCAGTTTGTATATTCGTGATTATAAATTACACTGAAACTGAAAGCACAAAAATCAAACTAGTAACATGTGAAAGCTTTGCAGAGATATGAAGGGCAAAAGGGCTTACAAGATCTAATTTTTTTGAGTAGTCTGTGTTGCTTTGTAAAAATACTAAACAAATGATTCAGCAAAGTTGTCTGAGGAAACTGGCCACCAGAAGAAGAGGTGTCTTGTTCAGTCTTTTACAATTTATCTTTTGCCACTTTCTGCTCTTTACTAAATTCAATTAAACAAACATAAAATGGACAGATGAAGACAATAAGTTAAATGGTGATTTAGAGAGGCTATGCAAGATCAGAAGAGGGTTTACCACAAGAATACACCCTTGATGTTTTTCCCAAAGTGAGGCGTCATAGTGGAGCAAGCACGCAAATAGCCTCCTTTTTGCAGGCTTAAAATTCAAGTCAGGATGTTTCAGTTTTATCTAGGTTGCAATCCCATCCTTTACACACTGTCTAATCCACAGAAAAGGTACCATCAGTGTCAGGTAAAATGTAGTTTCAACCAAAGTAACAACAGGTTTTGCATTACTGCTTTTACTTTTGCCATCCTTTTCTCCCATGTGGCCACAGACTGTAGTGTCCCACTTTCATTGGATCCAGGGCAGCAATGTGTCCTCTGCAGATGAGCTTAGTGCAGACCTGAACCTATTGGGTGGCAGGACATCCCTTCCAGCCCTGCACAACCTGGGAGTTCTACCAAGGGAGTCCAGAGCTCTGTAACTGCAGGCAGTATTGCACAAGTGAAGGGTTCTGGTCAAGACACACAAGAGTTTATAAAGAAGTCTTCACACTCTATGACTAGAACCTGAGGCCAAAGAACATTTGCTGAATTTCATCTGTGAAATCTGGGATTGAAAGGGATAGGTGTGCAGGTCTGGTCTAAGGAAGAGCAGCTCTATCAGATCATGGCAAAGAGGTAGAAAAGTTCAGCTGAAGCAAGGAAAGCTGCCTCTTTCGTACACTTTGACCAGATCTTCCTAAGTAAGGTATTATTTGTGGATCACTTCATTAAATGGGCTGTCACACAAACACAGGCATATTTTAATGCAGGCTGGCTGCTAGAATTAATATGGAGACAAGGATGCCAGTGAGCAAGCCACTTGTCTAAATTCAGCTACAAGATTGGGTGAGTTGTCTGCAGGCAAGAGGTTAATGTCAGCACTGTTTTTAGGAAAGACTGACTCTTAAAATATCATATCTGAATGTATGGTCTTCTCAAGCTACAAAAATCTGTCAGGCCCATTGCCAAGAGGAATTGGGTTGCACATGCTGCAATTTTGTTTCCTTGGTGCTTCAGCAGAATGATCTGCACACATATACGTTTCCAAATACAGGACAGCCTTTTTTTGGCAGTGGGTGCCAAGGCATTTCTCCCCAGCAATTGTACACCCTCTGGATGAACATGTTGTATTCCATGGGGGTCAAAAGTCAAGGAGGAAATTCCTGGTTAATAAGAGCCACAGCTTGCTTTCCTGTCTCCTCTGCACAGCAGCCTGCAAAGGTGTTCCACCTAAGCACTTGTTCTGCAAGACTCCAGACTCACTGCACTCTATGTGTAAGTTATTTTTCTGTGATTTGAAGACTAAACTCTTGGTATGTATCTTCAGGCTGAGGTACCTATCACAACAGCATCTGCCTTGGGTGCCTCTGCATCGAGGAGAGAGCAGACCCATCAGATGCTGATTAGAATCTTATTTGCAAAAGTAATCTCACTTACACAAGGAAAAAATGTGTGTATGTTTCTGTGGGTGTGCAAAGAGGTGTATGTAAGTGTATTCACATCCCTACAGTTTTACAGGACAATTTGATGCTGTCTGAAAATGCGGGCTAAAATATTTAAAAGCAAAGAGAATAATCTGTGGAGAGGAATACAGTGTCCTGCTAAAAATGTTATATGTCTGGTCTGGGAATACTTACATTTTAAGTGGGCTATAAATGAATACTTAACCACTTTAGTGCTGTGAAGTGATGGCCCTCACGTGGCCTTGGGACATGTGCATGGTCTTCTTTAGCTGCCACTCCAACTGAAAATAATGGGAGCGTGTATAACAGAGCCAGCCTGAAGCAAAGAATTGCCTCCAGGAACTACCAGACTGTCCTCTGTCTGATATAATGCAGTGATGGCTTCAAAACATTGTAACTCTGCTATCCTAGATGCAATAAATGCTATTTACAAATTCCAAATCAAAAGCACATGTAAGCTGAGCCCCACATTTTAATACCTGGAATAGAACTGCTGTTGCTATACAAACCATAAAACATTTTGTAAGAAAGAGAGAAATATAGATCACTTAGTACATAAATCATTTTAGGGTAGTAATGTTGTGTATCATTAAAAAAAATCTAATATAAAATTTTAGCCAATGAAAGTGCAAAGTTTAGTTACTCTAATTCATGATTGGAACTATTTGGACAATCCCTGCACATTTGTTTTGCCTTTGTGAGCATTACTAATTTTCGCATGAATTATCATTCATCTAAGGATTCATGCCTGAAGTGTAATGATTCACTATTTATACCATTTGTTATTCTCTTCCAATAAATGTTTGCTACTCAGTCACAGGAGGGAAGCACAGAGTGACTGTGCAGCTCCCCACACAGCACAAATAGTAGTAGCAAGAAGCACTGAGCCAGTTTTGGAGATGAACTAAATCAGTCCAGGTAATATTAGACATAAATCCCTCTTCATTCCTTTCATGCTCCACCAGAGAAACAATCATCCCCAGCTCAGCACAGCTGAGTTCTTTCCAACAGCATCTCAGTTCCATGCTGAGCTAACTGGAGTTGGTGGCAGGATAAGACATCAATCAACCTCTCCCCCACTAGACTGAGGGAGCAGAGCCTGGAGGAGGCACTTCAGGCTGTTCTGCCTGTGTTGCAGTGTCCCTGTACTTCTCTTGACTGGTCAGGTGCCATTGGTATTGGCTTGCATCTTCCACCCAATACCAAAGGAAAAACAGGAACTTTAGACATAGAAAAATATGAAAACCGAATCAGGGATTTTAATGAAGGTCCAGGTGGGCATAATCAAGACTGAGTGTGTGCCAGGGTCAACTAAAACAAAGCACCACAGCCAGGTCTTTGTGTTCACCAGCAGTGCTTCAGCACTGTTTACCATCATTGAGTACCTGGGGTGACACATATCTCCCTATCCTTTTCAGTTCAGCAAATCTGGCAGTGACAGCATCCCATTATCACAATATGATTCAGAAACCTGGCTTCATAGTATCCTGTGTAATGTATTATATTACTGATTAGCTTCACCCCTACAAGAACAAGTGCAAAGCAGAGGTCCGTCTGCTGCCATCAAACTGGAGCAGTTGCTTATAACACAAAGAGCTCAGCTCAGATCAGCTGAGCTCCCTTCCTAGAACATTTGGCATGAAGGACATTTTCTGCATCTGATATATTGAGAGCACCTTTTATTCCCAGCATAAAGTAATCTGTCCAGACCCTGTTCACCAAACTGTGAATGCATGTCTAGTGTAGACTGGGATAGTAGAGCCAAGAAAGTCCAAAGAAAAGTGTAAAAAATTCACAGGGGAAAAAAAGAACCTGGATTCTAAAGTCCCTAAGTTTGGAGAAAAGGTGTGTTTGTGTGTTGAATGAGAAATAAACAAGAGCAGGAGGGAATTAATCAGGATTTAAGTGCAGTATTGGAATAATTATTCATTTTGCTACCCCAAAAACCCACTTGTAATTGAAGGTTAACGTAGGAAGGCAAGGCATAGCTCAGTCTGTGATTGACACTGTGGCAGCCCAGTCCCCTGTTCTTGGCTGGAATCTTCCACACCATGTAAATAATGATACACTCAAATGGCCTTTGTGACTGAAGCTTTAAAGATACTCACAAAAACTTTCAACACAGATAGTTCTGCTCCTTTAGAGCTGTGATTGGGGTGACTACTGATTTTCAAGTTCCTATGCTGCCGTATGAGGCTGCTGGGTAAGTGCTCCCTTGTGGCCCAGTGGGTGGGTGATGCTCAGGTATCATGCTCCTATGTTGAGTATCACTGCACACGACCTCCTGGTTACGCCCTACGTCTCTGTTGTGCACCAGTATGATGCCCTCCCTCTCCTTCTGCTTCATCTCCATGAAGAAAGGGTCTGAAAAAACATTTCTCTTTTATATTAAGGTGAAGTAAATATTCCCTGATTGGTCTTTAAGGCACTTTGCAAAGGGCAGAAAGCATCCTGTGCTAACTAAATTTTGATAGCTTTGGGCTTTGCTTCGTTAGGGATTTCCTAGGCTTGTAAGCACACTTTACTCCCACACGCTGATCAGTTCTGCTCAGCCAATTTCTCTCTTTGGTGCTTTCATCTTAGTTTTTTGGTTCATGGTTGACTTACACCTGCTTTGATTAATTTGTGGGCTAATCATTCATTTTCCCAGGTAAAGGTATATTTCTGCTAACTATTCCCTCTCTTTTTTTTTTTTTTTCAACACTATGTACTTCTCATTGCATCTCCTGCTAAAGGTAACCTGAATTTGTGTGGCCTGGCTTGGAAGGAGCAATTCAGAGCACAGTGGATTACACTGCACATCATGCGCTGCCCAGCATTTTCATCACTGCATTAGTGCTTTTCCTTGGCATTTGTAAATTTGAAATCAGTAAGGTTTCTCCATAAGGCATGTTTCAGTGCCTTAGTGGGAGCCACCTTATTCCAAAATGAAGACAGCAAGTAACAGGCTCGATCATTTGAGAAGAGCAATTTGTTGCAGAGAGCAGAACACACGCATTACTTTGGGTCCATCTTTATTGCTTCCAGAAGGCAACACTCTCAGGAAAGTTTTTATGGCCAGATATTCAGCTTTTCCAGCTGTTGAAATATTTTTGGAAGGACCATCATTCAAGATAAAACTGGGGATATGCACTGACCTTTGCAGGAAGAGAGTGGTTTGGCTCAAGGACTTGGCCCTTCTGGCCAGAAGGTGGCTTGGAGTTTCATTCTGTGACATCTCTAATTGGACCTCATTACTCAATCTAATGGCCCCACTCAAGTCTGGGTTGTTATCCTGGAGTGCAGAACAGTAAAATCAGAGCCTAACCAGGCCTGGTATTTTGAACCCTGGAAAATCAGCAACTAATTTATGTGCTGATCATTACCATGTCATTAACATAATCACTTCCTAGCAAATCAATTGTGATGCCCTTGCTGGCATCAAGAAGCGCCTTGCACCACAAATGCATTGCCAGAGGTCTCTGATTTTGAGCTGGAAAGCCAAATCCCAGTCCTGCAGGATGGGATGTGTATTCTCATCACAGCTTGTGAATGGAAGGAAGCCAGTTCTGGGAGTCCCCTTCACTGCCTCAACACAGGCATTCAGAACCACATGAAATCTCACCTACCCTCACATTGCTGCTCCTCCAGAAGTAGAGAAGGGCTTCCTAAAAGTCTTACCACCCCCATGCAGGTGTTATAGGTGCTTGAAAGCCTCTTGCATGGCACCTTGTACTTGTGTATGGGCAGTTGAACCTGCTTCTGGTGGGCAGCCAGCTGAACATGGCTGTCTGTGGGCTAGTGGAAGGATTCAGATACATGAGCAGAGGTTTTCTAGTTCTGCTGTATAAGCTCTGATCCTCACATGGCAGTGGGCACAGACCTTGAAGGTCCTCTGTCACAGCTACTGGCCCCCCCTGGGAGGTCACTGCACCCCATGTATTCTAGATGACAGCTCCTTCCTTCAGGCAACCGAACCATCCATCTCTGCTAACCGGAAAGACAATTTGGACACACAGTGCTCAGACAGACTCCTACATACTCACACTACACGCAGGTTCCTTTATTTGGAGTCAAACTGCAGCCCTGGTTTTCCAGAGGCAAGCTGTATGAAATGTTTCCAAACAGTAATGCCTTAAGTCTGCTTCTCAGAGTGAGCCAAGTTAGCATGAGACACAGGAGGTTCTGCAAGGAGCTGTGACTTTAGACATTTAGTTAGCTATTGCTAAATATATCAGTACATAATTGAAAATTGCAACCTTTTGGGGACAATATAGGAAATCTCACCTGTCTGACTGTAAAATCATAAACTATTTTACTGTTCTTTGACATATTTTTTTTTTTTTCTTTTTTTTTTCTTTTTCTTTTTTTTTTTTCTGTTGGGAGGGAAGTAAGAGGCATTTTTTCAGTTAGAAGCAATCACAAATTAGATTTATACTGAAATAGCACATTGGTAATTGATTAAAATCATAACAGTTTTTAACTATTCTTTCCTTCGCTTTAATACTAAGGTGAAGGTAATCATCCAGCCCAACTAGATTAAGCTCCCACAATCAGCATAAATTGGGCCAAGCAGATGCTGACCCCAAAAGACCTGATTCCAGCCACTTGTGCCCTTTTGTTCCAGCAGCAGTGTCCCTGCATCAGTGGGATGAGCCAAGTCAGGAAATTGTAATCTGAAAAGGAGTTTTGCTGGGTTTTATACCTGGTTAGTTCTCACCAGATGTGGCTCAGCCAGGCACTTCATAGAATTTAATGCTGGCACATGAGAGATGTAGGAACAAGTGAGTATGTGTCAGCTTAAATCTATTATGAAATCACAGTCTGGAAAAACATCTAACAAATTTTGAATTTATAGTCTGGGGCAATAAATACATCTTGCAAAACTTGGACTAGGTGAAAACTATTAATAGCTTAAATGCTTAAGCCTTTGTTTTCTCTGCAAAGCAGCAGTGACTGATCAGCACTCACTCTTGCGTGCTGATCTCGCAAGTCTAACAGTCTTTTCCCCGCTGCTGAGTGAGTCCCAGATGGTTCATAGAGCTATTTGTCCTACATACTTATAAGGATCCATTATCTGGATAGCTGACTCATGCAGAAAAAGATTTTCCAAGCCAGAATATTTCCTCTCAGTGCTCTGTGCTATGATTTTCAGGCATGCATGCAATATTTTAATTTATGTATTTATTATGAAATCATTCCTTTGAAAAAGACTCCAGTGGAAAAAAAAAGGGCATATTTAAAGTTGCAATCAGAACATAGTGAGGATTGAGATCATTCTGCTGCCACAGGGCCAGAAGTTTTGCAGCTGAGATTGTCATAAACCAAGCACCTGCACAGCTTACTTTTGGATGTTCATGCCAGTGATGCTAATCTTCCTGATCTAAAAAGCAGGCTGCATATCCAATGAGAAAAGGCAAGAGTGTCTGGTGATTTGCAGAGCAGGGAGAGGCTGCATGGAAAGCGTATGCTTGTGCTGTGGAAAAAGTAGAGGTTTTTTTATTTTGCAAGTAGTCTAGCAGTTTATCTACTTGATAGCAGTGTCTTTCATATGGTTTTTTTTTTTTGGAAAGACCAGTGGGAATAGTAGGATGAGTTTTGCTAAGGCAGGAGCAACTGCCCTTTTAAAGACATACTCCTGCAAAGTCACAAGTCACCAGTTTGACCTCCCAATATGGCACTGGGGAGAAGCTGTAACTGTGGTGCAGGATGGCAGAAAGGCCAGAAATGTCCTCCTCCAACAAGACAGCTCACCTCATGTCATCTCACTTCATTCCCCCTAAGCTAGCAGGCAGGCTCTGGGCAGTGTCTCCTTGCAGACCTCTTTGCCTTCCACATATGTAGAGCAAAGGCAGGTGCCTGTCAGCTGCTTACACAGGTTCCTTCCAAGGGCTCCCCATTCTCAAAATATGCCTTAGATTTTATATTCTTATCCTGGTTCATGGGCACTTTGAATCTGGGAGGGGTCTGCAAAGGAAAGATAGCACATGCACTCAGATTGTATTTCATCCTGGGTTACATTACATGGGTGGGTACAAACACAGCCAGAGCATCTCTGCCTGCCAGCACAAGACTGGATGCCCCTTTGGCATGACACAGAGCCTCACAGGGAACAGCCGCAATGTGCACTATAGCAGCTTTACAGCATCTTGTCTGCAGCTGGCTCACACATCTGGCCTGGCTGGACAAGGGCCCAGATGTGGCTGTAACCAACACATCCATGGAATGCAAGCTCTGTGGTAGTAGCATCATATTTTTCCCCAATGCATGTGGAGCACCTGTAGGAAAGCACATGTGCTATAGTAGCATAAAATGTAGTAAACAACCTCCATGTGTGATAAATGAACAAGGTGGCATTGCTGAAATCAGGACTGGCTACTGTGTTGTCCTGCTCCTTGCAGATCTGTTTACACCTTGGCAAAGGGGAGTTCAGCCATCATTTGGAAATGTAACACAGTCGCTTTTCACTGCCTGAATCAGAAAAACCTGCATCCCCATGCAAATGGTTAGAAACAGGCACCATGACCCCTCTTCATGTGCATGTCGTGGGCCCAGCCAATATAAGGAAAATATGCTACTATTATAAGGAAAAGATGCTACTGCAGCAGGTGCAACAGCTGCTTAACAATGGATTTATCTTCTCCTTTTCTGAACACATTCCTGTTTTGCTGAACTTTATACTGGCTCTCAGACTACTGGCAGGTTTTTTGGCTTGTCAGTCCTTTAAATTCTGAACTCCCTCTCAAATCCATTTAAACCCCCTATTAGCACAATACTTCTGCTTAGACTAGTTTTGGCATTTTTTAAAAAAAGAGACAACAAAACACAAAAGCAACAATAAAAATTGAAAATTTGCTTTGCCATGGTCCCAACAGCTTCACAGTCACTTGATGCCTGCCTTTGTGAATCAGCTTACCGTTCAGCCAAAACAAGTTTCTTTAAAATATCCTTTTATTACTGTCTTAGTTTGAGGGGAAAAAAACCAAGATGTTTACTCACAAGAGGAGGAGGGGGCTTCCTCCTCAATAATCACA
>JAWWEV010000043.1:33887596-33899265 GCA_035583235.1 Hafferia zeledoni
ACTCTCTTTGTTAACTACTGGCATGGGCAGTTAATGGCAGGGGAGAGAATTTACATAATAATTCCAAACTACAACAATTACTTCACAGGGTATTAACTTTTTGCCATTGCAGACTCAAAACAACCCTATGCTTCCTGGAACTGCTTGGACTCTATCCCCTCTTCTACTTCCAAAACAAAGACTTCTTTTAAAAAAAACTGTGCTGGTTCAGACTGCAGCACTACTGGACAAGCAGATAGAGAAGAAAAGGGGACAAGCGGCTGAGCAAAAATGAGGGTAGCAGAAGGGCATAATCCAGTTGCCAAGATGAAAGGAAGACGTGACCATAGATACTAGGCTAAGAGAGGGAAGTAGTCCTTCAGAAAAGGCTTTACTGATAGTGTTGGTGTGCACAAAATGCATCTGCAATGAGACATGCTTCTGCCAACAAGACACCAAGACAGTCCTAGACTATCAAGTGCTTTCTTAACATCAGCATAAGAAGTGGACTAGTAGCAGTAGCAAGCCCCTCTGTAACACACTCCGATGGCTCACTGGGACCTGGTCCTGCTGGAGGAGGACTACAGCTGCTCAAAATTATTCTCTTGTTTTTTTAACTCCTCACACAGTGCTTGGGGCATACTGAAAGGAGGCTGGTTCAGCACATTCAAGAAGACAATCCCAGATCTAATATTTGTGGGGAGTTAATTTTGCTGGATTATTTGCTTGATCTGAGTTTTAAATGCTCTGGTTAGAACCTGCCTGTGAAATACAATGGAGTCCACAGCAAACCTTGTTAACTTAAGGATGTTTTTGTCCTTGCTTCTGTAGAGAAGGCTACTAGCAGAAGCTTGGCTTGAGGTGGCACAGTGCTTTTGACGTGTACAGATTTTGGGTTTTTTTTCTTTCCTTGACTAAGGACTTGAAGACTAAAATACCTACATTTAGTCATCTTCATGTGATCTGGGTACCTATGGTCCTCATAATGGAGACCTTATCAGTACAGTCAGTGCCTGTCCATGCCATTAAGAGTCTAGTTCTTAGCAAACCAAATTATTTTCTAGAATCTTTTCATTGTATTGGGAAGTTAAACAGCCTTAAACATAGCCAGGTTGCTGATAGGTGCTGAGTGCCAAACTAGCTGCTTCAGGGCATTATTCCAGGTTTTGATGTGCTGCACTGGGAGGTCCTGTGTTGCATCTGCCACCTCCCTGTAGACGTCTCAGATTCTGTAGCATCTCAGGCAACATGAGAAGTCTCCGCAGAGGCAATTGAATCACCCTCTGAGCTCAGGTGTTGGCATCTCTGTGCAAACACTTCAGTGTAGGTACTCCAGTCTTGAGCTGAATCTTACATAATGCAGCTGTGTGGCAAATAACACTGTCAGTCTGCACAACAAGGCTTTGCTGCACCTCCCCATACTTGTGTGGGGTGGTACAGCCATCCCTCACAGCACTATGCTCAGCCTGCAGCTCAGCATTTTTGTCCCTGCATCCTTTCTTCTCAATAGGGATGTTCTTCCTCTTTTGCTTTGTGCTAGAATCTCACCCAAGGAATTCAGGGCTTTTCTGCTGTTGAAGATGAGAGGGATTTCTTGTAGATCACCCCAGACTAGCCTTGCATTCTGGACTGATTTTGTCTTTAGTGGTGTTCATGTCAGTGATGCTATTAAGTGTTATGACCTTCGGTAGGAAATGGAAATGTTTTTTCTGTAGTTGACAGTGGTCTCACTGCTGATACTGCAACTCTATGCTGTGACTGTTTTACCAAAAATTCTTGGGCTCCTACCACACTCCCCCAGCCCCCTCCCTTCCTCCTGCAGCTCTGCAGAAGTTGTGCTGACACCATTTTCTGAAAATGTCTGCACCCAGCATCCCTCCAAATGGGGAATTTCCCAAGACAAAGAGGAAACCATAGTAGGAGGATCTGCCTGGGTCTTGTCAGAAGAAAGTATAGTTCTTAGGATCTTGTCTTCCCTCATCCTACTCATTCACACCATTGGGCACTATTTCATTCCACAAAATACTAGGACAAATGTATTGTAATCAGAATTCTTTAGAAGAAAAAAAATGGGCAAAAATACAAGGATATTACCCATTTTGAATAAGGAAGCTATTGAATAATTATATTCCTGAAATATTTCATGCTAAATGCTAGGTAAAACTCCAGCATCAGAGAGTGCTGAAGGGAATGAATGGGATTGGTGACTTTAAGTCATTACCATCCTTTTAATACATTTATAAAAGCGAGGGATTGATGAACAAAGATCAAATCTCCAGGTTTTTGCCAAATGCCATGTAGCTTCATCATGATACCTTTTTGTCTTTTACTGAAAACCTTACTGAAAGACATGTATAAACATGATTCTGAGCATGTGCTGCCAGCTGCCTCCTATAATTTCACAGGCAATAGGTGGACTGCGCCTCGAGAGCCAGCAACGCCAGCAAGCTCAGTCCCTGAAAATGGCTGAAGTGAGGATGTCTCAGTGCCCACAACCCATGCTGGGCCGAAGTAATGCACAGTGCTGGTAAAGGAGTTGAGCACTGCTCACTCTCCACACTGGGAAGAGCGAAGCCCTGGGGCAGTGCCACTCCTCCCTCTACTCTGCTGAAGCAGGCAAGTGCCTGGTGGCACATCAAAATGTCCAGGGAGACTTTGTACCCATGTGGCTCACCCTGACACCTGTACCCTCTGCGTGAAGCAACACAGGCAGGAATGCCTCCTTCACTGGCACACAGAAATACCCTGCATTAACAACACCTTTGTCCATTTTATTTCATCACAGAGCTTCTCAGAGTATTTTCTGTTTGGTTTTGTTTTTATTGATTTAAAATTCATCAAAAGGAAAGCAAAGTAGATTTTTGCTCAGCAACAGTCCAGATGAAGTCAGTTTTTAAAAAAATATATAAATTTAAATAACCAAACTATGGCTTGTCACTTAGAATGAGACCAAATATAAAAAATATATAATTATTGTAATATGTAACTGTTTTTTGTAACTTGAATAAAATCAAACACAAAATAAAATGCTTGCTTCATTGTTTCTTTCTAGTTGACTGCCCACAAGCCTGTAGTGCTTGAAGAGGACGTCAAAATGAGAGCTGGATGGGAACATTTCAATTAAGTGTTTTTCACCAGAAAATGCTGTTTCATTGAAACCAAAACTGTTCAAGGAAATACATCTGTAGTTGAAACTTTTGTTAGTAGTGTTTTGGGGTTCAGAATTATATTTCCGATTCAAAGGAGAAAGAAACAGACAGATAATCTTAATGCACAAGACTGAACATCGCCCGAGTTTGACTCCTCTCACCAGGTGAGTGAATACACCACTGCCTTAATAAACGCTTTCTCTCTTTTCCCTCAGTTTTTTTCCTGACAAATTTCAACAGCCTTTTGATCATCGGTATAACTAAAATAACTGTTGACATCTCAAAATATTTTGCAAGCTAGAGTTCTCATTTCTAGTGAGTCCAACTAATAGCCAAATGTATGAGCCTTCTTGGTATGCCTGTTCAACTTCTGTTTCAGAAAGCATTAGGCCTACAAGAGATTAAAATAAAAGCATACATTGAGAAATTACCACAGAGAACACAAATATAAGTTCTTGAAATAGGTCTGTGTGATTCAAAGTGTGACTAAACACTGTTGTCCTTCACTTTTGGAAGTGTCTAAAACTGACCATCGGGTAGTTACCCAACAGCTGATTTTGGGCAAGCAATCCAAAGTAATCTCTTCAAGGCATTAAAGTATGAGGTGTACCAGACTAGGGAGTCAGAAAGTATCCACTGAAGCACACAAGTTGTTAACAAGCAAACTCAGGGGGATCTTTGTGATCCTAGGAAGAAACCTTCACTGATGGGAGCTGGGTATTATAGAATCACAGAATATGCTGAGTTGGAAGGGATCCATCAGGATCATTCACTCCAACTCCTGGCCCTGCAGAGGACACCCCAAGAATCACATCATGTGCCTGAGAGCACTGCTTCTTGAACTCTGTCAGGCTTGGTGCTGTGACCACTTCCCTGGGGAGCCTGTTCCAGTGCCCAACCACTCTCAGGGTGAAAAATGTTTTCCTGATATCTAACTAAACCTCCCCTGTCTCAGCATCCAGTCACCAGACCCTGGGGCCCTTAGATGTGAAAGACATCCCACCACTACCATATTCATTTTAAAAAGAGTTTGGGATTGCACTTGCCTGTGCATCTTCCCTTGTTAGCTTTGTAGTTCATGCTTTCTGTATTCTCTCTTCCTAAAGAAATAAAATGAGAAAGCACACACAACAAAAGTAAGATGTTTAAGATACCAAAGTCTTTTATAATACCTAATCCAGTTACTTGTAGTTTCATAACCTGACAAATCTCTTTTCCCAGACTGGGAATCCTGACTTAGGAAATGATCTGATTGGGGTGATCTGGATTTTGAAGATCACTGGAGAACAAGTCTGACTCTTACAAACAGATATTTTCAGGAACTTCAGTGGCTTTGTCTGTTATCAAAACAATACAGCTTTGTTTAGCCAAATTTTTCTGTTTACATTTGCAAGGAAGTTGTGTTTTCTGCAATGGGGGTGAGAAAGTTTGGCCCAACACTCATAAGTTACCCTTGGTCAGCTCTTGCATAAGAAGAGCAAAATGGCACATCTGTGCAGGACATGAAGGATCTATGTCCAGGAAATCAGTGGTCAGTTCAATGCAAGCCCCTTATGGCTTGTCAGTGAAGGTAGACAGGTAAGGTGGAATATCACAACTGATGATCACAATGGCTGCTGATAGACTGGGGAGACCTAACATTGACATCTGTCATCGGGCCATCATCCATCATAGTTCTGACTTCTCTCTTCTGATTACTAGGAGCTTGAATTATTGAGCAGACCTAGTTCATGGCAAGCTGCCACTTATGTTCCTGGGAAGGGTGAATACAATAAGAAACAAATGCCTAAAACTACAATTTTGTATTTTCTCCAAGTCTCTTCCATTGTGCTTCCCTGCTGGGTTAAAAACAAGGCAAAGTGGGGAGGTTTAACCAAATGCCGAATGTTTTTGCATGGCCATGACAAGTATTCAGAGGCAGTTAAACTTCCTGTCATCAAAGAACCAGCTGGAAAAAAATGTCAAGCCAGTGGAAAGGCAGCACCTTTGAAAAGGGGAAGGCTCACTTAAAAATTTGACAGGAACAAACCCTCTATTACACTCCTCTCTTCATCCCTCAAACTCCTCAGACAATTAACATAAACTTCTGGGACTATAACAATGTAAAATCATCAGCAAAAGCATGCTCCAGTCGCATAATTTATTTGCATGTGCATCAGCATAGAAACACTGGCACTTGCCCCATCTGTGTTCATAGCCCAGCTTCTCTGTCATAGAGAGCCAGGATTTGTGCTTTTCAATCCAAGGGTGTTTCTGACATTTCAGCATTCATTTTCACCACAAAATCAAAACAAAATGTTCAGGATTTCAAGGTCTTACCCCTAGAGGATCATGGCTCAACAGCAAGACAAGGTGGATGAGATGGTGCCGCTGGTGGAAGATGTAGCTGCCTGTGGGACACAAAGTGCTTTCCTCTAGCTCGAAGCCACATGCCAGGCACTGCCACCATGCCAGGGACCCTGAGGAGGATGGAGAGGGCTCAGTGCCAGGGAGCGATGTGTCAGGAAAGCACAGCCCTGCTGCACCCTCCCACAGCTCCAGACTTTTGGGTGTTTTCTAGTTAAATGAATCAAACCTGATCAGGAGTCAATGGGATCAAATAACTGATACATAAATAGTCACCTGATCTTTTAAGAGGATGAAGATCTTTTTCTGTGTAAGTTAACTACCAATGGGGTAATATCATCTCTGAATCAGCACTGAAATAAATCGTTATCTCAATTATTTCTTGCTATAAAATTGACTTCATTCTGGCTCCTTTTTATGAAAAGTGCCTATAAATTTGCTTTGCATAAGAAAGGAAGCAATAGCAAAACCTGTTACACTCTATGAAATAATATTTTGTATCAGAAATAGATTCTAATGGAAAATCCTCTTCCCTTCTATTCAGAGATGTTTTCAATTATCTTCAAAACTGAGGTCACTGAATGGTGCAAACTCCGCCTTCAATGATGTTGATACAGTGCCATTAAAGTCAATGAGATCACATATGTTTGAATGATGGCAGAATACAGCCCTGCATGTTTATTGCAAATGCATTTGTCAAAGCATTCCAAAGGATGAAAAGTGCATAAATAAATGCAGCCTCTGTAAATATCAACACTGTTACTGAATGGATATATATTTTTATATAAGTTCATACAAATAGAAGTGGATTTGTGGCTGTTTCCTTTAAGTGGCCTTCCCCACTTCTTAAGTTTGCCTATCCAGGCCTTATCTCCCATTCCTCCATCTGTAATTTCAGTAAAATACATGAAGAAAACTCTTATAAAATTCCAGTGATACAACTGTCACAGTAGCTGTGTATACATTTCTATTTTGAGAAGAAAAGCTTTTTGTATTTTGATTCATTGTCTTTGACAGACTAATCTAGAAGCATATATAGATTCTATTATAGACTATTAACTCCCTAACAGTCCTAGGGCTGGGAGTCTTTCCAGGAGGCAGTTCTCCTTTTAATCCTACCAGCCCTTAGTTATACTGTTTGTATTAATATTAGCAGCGACATTTTTAAAAATTCAATAGTAATTGAATCTTCATTTCTTCATTATTTTCCATCTACCATTCTTTTCCATGAGAACCATGACTCATGCCAACAAATGCTTAGGGAAATATCTTCACCTTGTAAGCTGCAAAATACATTCTACCATCTGGGTAATTTATGGCAGCAATTTGGAAGTCTGCTGCGCCAAACACGACTAGCTGGCAATGAGTGCAATGTTATTAAATCTGAGCAACATGTGACAGTAATCTCAAATTAATTTTTGAGAGAAAATGCATGCATATTGCAGTAGCCTATAATAAAGAAATGAAAGAAAATGGTGGGATATGTATTTCCAAAAGTTTGTTTTTCTGGTAGTTTTATACACATTAATTGTTTATTCTTAATTTTATTAAGTGATTGAAGCAGAGATGACACAAGTAGAGAGACCTGACTATTGAATGTACCAGGGCAGAATTCCTTGGCTTGGAGCTGACCAGAATGGTTGGATAACACTGATGACAACTCCATTTAGCAGAAACACCTTCAAGGAGTGGAGGCAGATTGTTGAAGTCACAGGTGTAATTTTGTGAGGCTGCTAACTCATGCGAAAACCACAAACTGTCAGGTCTGTGCCAGGCCTTATCCTCATGTAAACGCTTTAATCTCGTGTAAACGCTGGGTCTCTGTGAGGCTCTGGCTGGAGTTTCCTAACACACTCTCCCACGTGGGGAGTATGATCGCAACATGCTGGAAAGAGAGAGTTTCTGCAGATGTGCTTGACAAGAAAAAAAATGAACATCGCTTTAATTAGAAGTGTCCATAGGAAAAATTGCCTTTTGATGAACAACTCCATTCAAAATGGTTAGAAGCTGTTTGGGTTTTTTAGAAGCGGGTAATGACTTTCCCTCACCAAAATGGTAGGGGTTCTAGCATCACTGTTTCAAAGAAATGGAGAAGTGTTCAAAGAAAAGACGTGTCTTTTGGAAGATTTCATTTAAATAAAGTTTCAGTTTATCTTCAAAAAATAACGCTTTTGATGGAAATCTTTTGGCCTGCTCCTTGCAAAGAATGAATCTCCCTGGAATTTGTCAGAGCAAGTCTCCCGCAAGTCATTTACAACAAACCCCTACAAAATATTTTCAGGAAACGGAAACCCCATAAAAATAATTGCAAGTCAGCCTCTAAATGTTTGTAAGGGTTTCTGTGTGTCACTCTTATGAAAGCCTCAGCAAGTCCACCGCAAAATTTTTATAAGAGCTGCACATCTGACAGTCCGAGCCTGAACAGTTTGAAACATCAAATGATATCTTAAAACCTGTATGGGTATCAGTGTGGAGATAGGCTGTATGGGACACAGTTTTCTTCAATGCTGGTTGTAGGGGACTGGGCAGTCTGCAAGGCAGGTGTCGTTTTTAATTTATGGAAATCCACGAGGCATACTCAGAGGAGAGGTACGTTTTCCTGTGAGAGGTTACTGTAAATCACTGTCCAGTTACTATAAATCACTGGCTTTCCAGCTGTTCCCCAGCACCTACAATCCCCCAACTTTTCCCTGGACACAGTAGTCTCAGGTCACACTAAACACAGCCAGTGAGGAGGAGAAATTGCCTACAAAATGCTGCATATTCTGCAAACTCTGACTTCATGGTCTCCTGCCCTGTGTTTCTGTGGCACTGGGGGAACAATGAGAAGAGCAGCCTGGGTACCTTGGCTATTCAGGCTCACAGACTTCCATGCCAGCTCATCCTGTTCACATGCAAAATATGGGACTTACTCTAGTTTTTGGGCTGCCTAGTCCACAGGTAGTTTGCAGATGTCTGGAATCAACATAGATTTTACCCAAACCTGTGCCAGTGTGTGCTTGGGCAGTCTGCTCTGTGTGGATGTTGGCCTCTCGCTTATCCTCAGCAGCTCTTTGCAGACGTGTTTGAGAAGGTGTGAAATGCTTTGGGATAAAGACAAAGACAAGTAAGCCCAGCTCACTCCATGTGGCTGCTTGAGATAAAAGCCACAGTTGCTTAAGATGTGCCAGCATGTCGGTCTGCAGACAGATAAGACTTTGTTTATGGAATTATTTGCAACAAATTCTTTATTGTTGCCATTATTTATTGACCAACTATAATTTGGCCATCTCCTTAGGCTGATTTCCACTCCTCAGAGCCTGCTCTGGTAAGAGATGTGTATAACTTGCTTTGCCTGAGGGTCACTTGGAGGCATTTCACCTAGGAGGTCCCTCCCTGACTGTTCATTCCTGATGGTACCTTGCTTCAAAAGGAGCTATTTTCCTCCCAGTCTGTATCCAAGAGTCAATTATGACCTTCTCACACAAAACCTGGATGCATTTGGAGATGAGCTGGGAAAACAACATATTCCCATGCTCCCCATCAGGCAGGGTGCATAGAGCCTATCCTGGTCCCTGCACAAATCTCTTATGTGGAAAAAAAAGTGCTTTATATGTATTGGTCATCAGGTTTGATGATAATTTTGAGCTCAGAGAAGCACAGGGAGGACACGGAGAGGATGAATAATCACCTGCAATGGGGCCAGAAACCAGCCTGTTGCATCTGCACTCACACGCACAGTACCAGCATGAGGACCCCATGCTTCCTCCTGCCCAGGAATGGAGGATGGAGCTCTCTGTCTGAACACCAAGCTCTTCTCTCTTTTGGCTTCGTACAGCACACAGAACTTACAATATCCCATCAGGAACAATTTAAGACAGGAGAAAAAGGCACAGAACAAAGCACCTATGTGGTTTGTTGAAAGTCATGGAACCTTCAGTTACAAAGTGCTGTATTTTTGTCCTCTTTGTAATTTTAAAATTAAAGACTATTTTCCACCATTACTATGTCGAGAATAGCTCCTGCTCCACTCTAAAGTTCACTTTCCCAGCGGAATAAAGCTTATATCTGTCCCACTGCTCAGTTTCTCACTTTAGACCTCAGAGTAATTTTTGCACTCATGGCTAATTTTATTGAGATTTGAAGGGAGGATGGAACATGGGGGCTTGGAAGAGAAGAGGAACACTATTAGGCACCACCACAGAGGAGCTGGGTATCAGTGAGAGCCATGCTGGCCACCAAGCTTCACCAGTAGTGCTGCTGGTGTGAAATGGCCCCATTCAGCTTGCCTGGCAGGTACCTTGCAGCCTAGCAGGCATTTCACTTTTCTCTCAGCCGAGCCCTGTAATGTGAGCAGTCATAAATGTGGCCCGGTTGGAAGGGGAAAATTACCGAAGAGAAGAAATCATCTGCTGAAAAATACTGACAGAGAAAGGGCAGTCAGCCTAGGACTGCTGATGAATGGGATTCCCCCTGAGGGTATGGCTTGTGAATCAGAAGCATTCTTGAAAAGTGCAGCCAAGGTACCTAGAAACTGGAGACATCCCGAAATACCACAGATAAGCAGAAAAACAAGGAACTGAAAAAGCAACTTATCATGTGAGAAGGTGGAAAACAGTCTGTGAAAATAAAATTGCTCTTAAAGAACAGAAAGCCTCACAGTGTATTGGCAGTTATAAGTGAAATCATACATTAACAATATCTATTGACTGCTTGAAGTAGGATGTCCTACATCCTCCTATGTCTTTAACTAAAAAAAGACTTTTGTTTTAATCCAAAACCGAGCCCCTGTCTCACTCAGACCTTCCCACCTGAATCTCACACAAACTTTCTACAGGATCTTGGGCTCTCCCTAGAGATGCCCGGCTTACCTCTGGCTAATCCTGTGAAGTGACACTCACTCTGTTATCTTTTTGGTTCAGTCTGTTTCCCCTCTTTTGGGGATGGCTGTGTGTGCAGTCCCTGCATCAGACTGGTTTGTCCCCCCTCTGCAGAGATTTTCTTCTGAAATCTAATTTGCTTCATATTGACATTATATGTATTCATTATTTTGCTAATGACAAGTTGTGGTAATTGGTAAGTACATAACTACTTGATTGCCACTTCTACTGATTGTACTACAACACCAATTAGCATGATTGATCAATACCATACTATTGACTGAGACTGCAATTGATTGATTCTAGTAATATGTTATAGCTTGGGATATATATCTATTTCCATTCATATTTACTTTATTATTCATAATAGTGGTGATTTTTGTGGTATTTCTGGTAGTCTGTAGTTAAGTCTTTTCTGGGGACACCCCCTTGTTGCAGAGGAGAAGCTTGTGTGCCATGCTGGCGGTGGTTTGTGCCTCTGGTAGGGTCTCCCATGCCAGACAGGTCTCAGCTGAAGGGTCAGACAAAGTGTGTCCATGGGCAGGATGGGCTTGCTAGCCCTCTGGCAACCATCCTAGGAGAAGGACAACTCTAACTCCAAACCTAGGCACTTAGCCCTATAAGGCTATCCATGTAAGAAAAGGATACTCTAACCAAACCTACATCCTGAGATATTCACTGTCACCATCCAAGCTCACTTGGCCGTGGCAGATGAACATTAGGAGTAAAGGGTGGGGCCAGTTCTACACACGCTGTGCCTCACCTAAAAAATCCATTGCGCAGGCTCAAAGGGTTCACCCACATTGCAAAGCCCTGTAGCAACAGGCGAGGGTCGCAAACGGCAGGTGATAGGAAGCAGCTGGATGCCGCACACCCAACCCTGCATGCAGGTGGTTCAGGATATTGGTCACTTGAGACTGACACCGGAGATGACAGTCTCGTGAGGCAGCATCCTGAATGACCAAGCAGCCTTTTTTAAGGAGAGCACTGCTTGCTCCACATGGAGAGGAGCTTAGAAAAGGTGGCCTAAACAAAGCTCATCTCCACACCCCACCCAGTTTGATAACCATGGCCAATGGGCATCTTCTGATGCAGCCAAACAAAGACAAAGAGACAAAGGCATACACCTGCTTCCAAAGGTGCGTTCAAATTGACACTCACATGTTGGAACATTAGAACCATGCTTGATACTGTGGATAGTGGACGTCCTGAGCATCCTTCTGCTCTAATTCCCCATGAACTCACAACTCAACATCGATATTGCTGCTCTCAGTGAAGTTCATCTTCATGAGGAAGGCAGCCTTAAAGAACATGGTGCTGGCTACACACTCTACTG
>JAWWEV010000043.1:33899365-33930761 GCA_035583235.1 Hafferia zeledoni
AATAGAGGGGGTAGAATACACGACCTTGATCACCCCCACACAGTGCCAACTGGTCTCACCTGCTAAACTAGGACACCGAGTGATGCCTAGTGCAGAATGTCAAACAGACCATCGCCTTGTGCGTTGCAAACTTAACCTCCACTTTAAGTCCCAACCTAAGAGGGGCGGCATTCCAAGGAGGAGGCTCCAAGTTAACAATCTTCAAAGAGCTACAGTGAGAGACAGCTTTTAGGTAAACCTTCAGACTAGACTTAAAGATAATCCCATAGATCCCTCTCCTGAAGCACTTTGGCAACATATTAAAAATAGTATCCTGCAGTCCTCTGAAGAATCCTTAGGGTTCTCCTCCAAGAAAAAGAAAAGACTGGTTTGATGAAAACAATCAAGAGATCCAGGAATTGCTGAAGAAGAAAACTGCTCACCAATCACACTTGGCTCAGCCATCTTGCCATGTAAGAAAAGCAGCCTTTCGTCTTGCATACGGTAAGCTCCAACAGAAACTTTGAGATATTCAGAACAAAAGGTGGCTCAGCCTAGGAGCCCTGAAAACAGCATACAGATCCACACACCAGGTTCAAAGCCCCCTACTCATCACAGATGGCCAAATGCTTCTCACAGATAAAACCTCCATCCTAAACCAATGGTCTGAACATTTTCAGACTCTCTTCAGTGCCAGCTGTGTAGTCTAAGGTTCAGCAATTCAGCACATTACACAAAAATGAGTAAAACCCAAATTGGATATAGCTCCTACTATGGGAGAGACACTTAAGGTGACACAGCAGGTGAAAACTGGCAAGGCAGCTGGGGTTCATGGAATTTCACCTGAAGTCTGGAACATGGAGGTCAAGCACTCCATGCTAAATTTCATGAGCTTGTTGTGCATTGCTTCAGGGTCTTGGCCACGTCCACATGTCTCCAGGCTCTGGCCCCTCACAGGTATTGTGAAAAATTAATCCTATCCTTGTCCAAAACCAGGACAGAAGCACAGAGAGGAAAACAGCTTTGGGGCATCATTTGCAGAAGTTGAAGAGAAGCTGCAAAGATCTGTGCCAGGCTTTCACCTCTGCTCTCTCCTGTCTTTTCCCACTTTTCTCCTCTCTTCCTCCACATTTCCTGTTCTTTTCATCCCTGTAGTTTAAAATAGCAATGTTGCTTTTTCTTGCTTTGTTTGGTAGACTTGTATATATATACACTATATATAT
This sequence comes from Hafferia zeledoni, assembly GCA_035583235.1. Lineage (NCBI taxonomy): Eukaryota > Metazoa > Chordata > Aves > Passeriformes > Thamnophilidae > Hafferia > Hafferia zeledoni. The sequence goes on from JAWWEV010000043.1 coordinate 33,900,568, forward strand.
TTAAATCAATATAAATGTATCTCTGTATATCATTGCATATTGATAATACAATACATGCAACATATATGTTGTATGTGTATGCATGATACATGTTAAATAAATAGCATATTATATATATTATATATATCAGTATATGTATTCTAGGTGTATATACATGTGTGTGCATATCTTTTTTTATTTTTATATTTATATATATATATTTAACATTTTTGAAGGCCAACAGCTTTACTAGCTAAAGGAAAGGCTTTTGTTAGGAAAGCCTAACAAAACAGATAATTCTTTCTATCATTGGTTTAACTGGAATTGAGTTACACTGATTACTACTGGTAAGTTAAATAAGAGGCTGATTTAACTAGGGCAGGGCTCCCATTAGATTTTTACTTGCATTTTCTACCCTGTTAAGCATCGCAGCTGCAGTTAAATCAATTGGCACCATCTGTCAGGATGTGTATTTTCAGTTGCTTATCGGGAGTACCTAATCTCAGTTAATGTTTCAGCTCATGCTCTAAGTTATCTGCCAGTGGCTGCATACAGGATTTCCAGTTCTTTTATCAAAATGTAAGCATGAAACAAAAACTGAACAGAGGCCTCCAGAAACAGTATTTTTTTCTCCTAAAGGAAGCAACAGCAGTGGGGCAGACCTGTGCTCAGTAAGATGCTCTATATTCCCTGCGGAGCTGTGTGTAGCAAGAGCTGAGTGTATACTCCCCAGGGTATGCAAGCTCTTCTCTTGGTGTTTGGTGGTCAGGGCAGGTCAGTGAGGAAACACAGAGAACAGGAGTGAAATTTTATACACGATGAAGTAAAAGCAAAGTTTATGCTATCTATAAGACAGCCAAAGTATTATGCATGATTTGTTTTTTTCAGAGGTACCAAACACCAAAGTCAGAGGAGGTGAAGGCACCAAGAACTTCAGCAAATGAGGCCCAAAGGGCATCATTACAGAGAAAACATCTGTGCATTCACCAAGTGGGGTGATAAACTGTGATAAGGCCAGGAGCCACCACCCAGCACTCACAAGCTACCAGCCCCATGCAAAAGAACATCCTGTGTTTATTCCAAGATGCCGTGGGAGGATTGCTTCCCATCCAGCCCAGATCAAGTGTGTCCACACAACTCTCACAGTCTCGAAAAAGCAGCACATGCTTGTGTCCTCAGGTCCCTGCCTGCAAAGATACCTCTTGGCCACCTGTGGACCACCCATCTCCTCTTCTGCAGACCCCTCAGGGCAGGACACAACCACTTCTGTCTTTGCTCGGCAATCAGCGCAGGGACAGCCAAGGCAACTCTAAGGGCTTCTCTTGCCCTTGTCATCAGGCATCAACAACTTTGTACAACTGATGTCAGAGAACAGATGTGACACACAGTGTTAGAAAAAGCCCTGGGTGGTCAGAAAAGGGCTGATCCTTGGTGCATGGCTGCCTGGAGATGCTTTGGTGAGCAGGCTGAAGAGACTTCCTGTTTTTTATACAGGTTTTCCCCATGTTTTGAAGGCAAAGTCTGTTTTTCTTCAAAATGAAAAGCAAATAGAAGTGCTACTAACTCAAAATGCAAGTCCTGTTTTTTACAGCGATCTTCTTCAGAAACAGAAGGAAAACAAAGGCTGCATCTTCTCCATGGCGCTGAGAACAAATGACAGAAATCACTAGTTCCTGCTGAAGGTGAGCAGAATTGATTTGCAACCAGAAGAAACTGCTTAGCTGCGCATGAAAGACTCAATCCTGCTGTGCTGACTCAGGCAAATCTGCTGCTTAAACACACAGCCTGATGCTTCAGATAAAGTATTTTTCCAATGCTCAAGATCTCTGTTCAAAATCAGAGCAATGACTCTGTGCCCTGCTTGTATCAACACGTGCACATGTGTGCACACATATCCATGGTGGAGCGTAAGTGGGCTTCTCACAGCCGTGGGGGAGCTGTGCAGGAGGCAGTCTGGCTTTTTAAAGGCATGTGTCTGCAGTCGTATTCACCAAGCCCAATTCAAACATAACCATTTGTCTTTTCAAACTGCACAAAAAATCAAAGTCAGCTCTTTCACTGTGCCCATAGGCACCCCTCTGAGCAGGGTCACACCATACGCTAAGGCAATCCAGACACTGCCCTCAAAACCCAGATCCTGTGCTAAAAAATTGGTCTCCCAGAATTTCAGAAACTGAGGTCAGCAGGCAAAGTAGTTATTTTTCCTAATGGAAGTGGTCCTATCTGTGCAACCATACAGATACTTACTAGGACTCATGTGGTTTCTGAAATGCAGAGTGACCTGGAGAGGGGAGTGGGAAGTAGTTATCAAAAATTGCAGATGACACCAAATTATTCAGGATACTTAAAGTTGAAGCAGACTTTGGAGATCTGCAAAACTACTTCATGTTGTTGAGTGACAGGGCAATAAGTGAAAAAGCTGATAAGCACTAAAAAAGGCTGATATACACTAAACAATACACTTAGGACAAAAAATACGTAGGACATGTTGGGCCTTCCTTGCTTCTGCTCAGGAAAGCAGCTTTGTCATCACTGTTAAAAATTCTCTGAAAATATCTGTTAATGCTCAGAAGCTCTGAAAAGGCAAATTGAATGTTAGGACTTCTTAAGAAAGTGTGGAACACAAAATGAGGCTCACGATTTTGCCAGTGAATAAGTCCATGTTGTACCTCAAAATCATGCAGACCTGGTCATGCCATCTCAGATACACAGAAAAGAAAAAGAAAAGAAAAAAAAAGGCAAAAAAGGATGACTGGAAGGATCCTGCAAAAGTAAGGAGCAGCTTCCACTGGTGGAGAGCTCAGCGCACCCTCAGTTTTGAAAAGCAGCAGCCACAACAGAAATCTGTGGACATGAGGGTTGCAAAACAAGGGGGCAGGGTTTTAATCCCTGCTGCTGGGTTCTGCAGAAGCCATGAGTGCAAAGATGCCACTGGTTGGTGAGAAAAATTCACAGAGCTTTGTTTCCATATGTGATTGCCAGGGTGCAGCTCTGGCTTGGGGAGGTCCCATGTCTCTGACTGCTGGAGGCTTCGTGAGATTTTCTGTCCTTTCCCTATTTTTGTACTCTACCTGGTACTTTTGCTGATGGCCACTTCCACAGGCAAGACACTCTCCTGGCAGACCCTTGAGCTGACCTTCCCTGTCCCTTCTTCCATTGCCCATTCTTACATTGAGAGTATCTGGACAGAGAAACTTGTCAAGATACGTAGAGGTAACCTAACAGAATTTGAGCAAACTAAAGACAAATCTTGCTTGTGCTCTCTTAACCTAAATGTATTCACTGAAGATAATCCTGTTTCCTCAAGGATACATCACACACCTTACAGATTCATAGTGATTTATTGGCCATGATTTATTCATGGTCTAAGAAGCGATTGATACATCATTGTTTGCAAAACCGTTACAGAAACCTCACTTTGATGGCTTCTTTCTGGCCAGAATTCAAGTTTAAATATAATATAAATTACTGTATTGTGCCTCAAAGACTTTCTATTTTGATTTTTTCCTTTTCTCTTTCACAGTCTCAAGGGGCAACAAGCCTATGGCAGTGTGTGAATGAAAGTGTAGCAGTGCAGTCTTTGATGACTTTTGCATGTAGTCTCAGCAGGAGACTGTACTATTTTCCCTAAAATAATTCTTAATATTACATCATCTTATTTAAAAGTTCATGGAGACCCATTTCTATCCTAATTACTGGTTATTGGTGTCTTTATCCAGAAGTGAAGAAACATGAGACACCCTGATGCTTACAGAGTACAGAAGTCCTTCACTTCAGCACTTAGGGCAGAATCTGCCCTGGTTCATAAGGGCACAGGTTCGTCTGGTCCTGCTGGAACCCGCCAGTTTTTTATTCCACAGGTAACTTGACAGGCATAGTCAAATCTGATCTTGAACTACTTTTTTTTTTTCTTTTTTTTTTTGATTCTTGCTGATTGTGCATATGATGTCTCCTTGAAGGCAACTGAGCTACCCTCGGGTCATCGTCACTGCCTGGAAGAGCATGTGTTAGTGGATAAAATTGTTGTCTATGTATTTAACTAGCTTGTTGCTGCTGTTGGGTTTTGTCTGAAATTTGTTTTGCTTATTTATAATAGTAGCATGAGTGCCCATAAGATTGTCCCCATTTTGTGTTTGAAAGATGCATCATTATTTTTTTTGTTCCCCTAATGTATTAGGAGAACACTTTTAATCCTGCCAGTTTCAATAAATTGTATAAATATAGCTGACAATAAAACAGCTCTGCTGATTTAATTTTTTTATTAATAGTGCTAGTTTGTCCCTACTGAAGTCCATAGATTTTTGGCAGAAGAAGCAGCAAAGAGATCATCACAGTGGAAACTATTCCCATGTGAAACTGGGTACTGAAAGCTGTACAGCGTCCTCAACCCATGCTCCTAGACTGACCATAGGCAACTATTTTTCGGAATGATTCCTCATCTCTTTTTACTGTGTAAAAACCATGTGACATTTGAAAGGGTTAATGAGTGGAAGATAATATGCAGGGATAGGTAAGCTCAGCTCATAATTTGACACGGGATTTTATGCAAATTGAGCATCAGGTGTGGTGCAGTATTCATGAGAGTGAACTGAGGCCAGCAGAGATTTCTCACTTTAACACTCTTTTTTTTTTGGGTGTTCTGAGCGCCTGCAAGTTCATTCATCATCACAGCTTTTAAAAAAACATCTCTCCCACCTTGCTACCACTATACCCATGTTTTATGAAATGCTTCAGTACCCCTTTCCCAGTCTTGGCCAGGCATTAAGCAGAAAACCTATTGGTACATATAGTAAAGCTTAGTCATAGGAAAATGCCGTTAAGCTGAGGAAACACACAGAATGCTAAAGAATGGAAAGATGACGGAAGAGGTGTGATCAACGCCCCACGTCACTACCCGTCTCCTCGTCATGGGGGAAGAATGACTCCAAAGGGCTCTCTGAAATGTGCAAAGGAACAGCTGTTTCAAGAAATATTTTTTTTCACTCTCTGTGCTGGGGCTGGCAGAAAAGCTGATGCAAATGCTATGAGTCCTGAGACAAGGGAGGGCAGAGGGGACCAGTGAGGGGGCTGTGGTGGGAAAGGCACCATGTGTGCATCCCTCTGCCCACAAATCCAGGGAGGAGGCTCCACCAAAAAACACCCAGGGGCTGTGTTACTCTCATCATAGCCCCAACCACAAAAATTTTGTTAGAAAGTTCATGCAGTGACTCACCTGCCTGACATGCACTTTGTCCGTGTGCAAGTGGGTGGCATGGGGAGCCAGACCATTGGGTGCACACTGGCAGAAAGTGGTGGGCTGAGGTGGTATGGAAAGTCAGCGGTCACCATTTGCTGTGCCAGGCAGGGGAATCGCACTGCTGCCTCCATGGCACCTCTTGTGGCATAAGGATGCCAGCTACCGCCCACTTCTCCATGGCATGGCATAGTAGTCTGGCAGGTCATGGGCATTCCCAATAGGCACAACTGCCCTATGGACACACACTGGCATCTGATCTGCATGCCCTGCACCAGGCAAGGTTCCAGGGTCAGCTCCTGCCTGTGTACTGCTGAAGCTGCCTGCAGGGATTTGGCTAATACCTGTGCTGCACAGGGCAGCTGCTCAGATATGGGCTGTAGCAGGGTCACCAGCTGCCTAATGGCAATCTCCATTATCCTTCAAAGGCACCAATACTTTAGGTATTTGATGTAGAGAACACAGGTAGGGAAAACGGTATTTGTGGAGGAATAAGAAAACAGTCGAAAAGATGTGCTGCTCCTATGTGTGGTGAATGTGTCACCCTGTGCTGAAGGCAGAAGAAAGCATAGACCCTGGGAACAGCAGGGAAGTGTTGATTGGAGGAGCTCTGAAAAAGCACCCAGCACTGATGGGGCAGAGAGACCCAGCACCCTGGGACACAGGTGGGAACAACTCCCAGAAGACATCAGTCCACCCCACTGTCATGGCCATGCCCAGCCCCAGCCTTGTGTCTCAGCTCAGTGAGCATGAGTGTGGCATTTAAGAGAGGACCAAGTACTGTGGATGCTGGAATACAGATGATCTCCCATTCCTGAGCATCAAGGCTGGCATCAACACACAAAGGCAAGTGCCCAGGCTCACAAGGCTCGTGCCCAGCCAGCAAAAACACCAAGGAACAGCACATTCGCCAGCTCCACCAGCTTCCAGATGTCTTTCCACATATGTTAGATAGAGTGTTTCTGGAAATTAAAATCTGAACGTGGATGGAAGCCAGAATGTTGTTCTTCTGCTTTCTGTGTTTTTGAAAGTGTTTTCATTAATTTTATTCTTGAGCTGCTAAATGACAGGGTGATTTTGTCTTGAGATTCCCAGTTACTTACCCCCTCTGCCCCATTCATTTAACTGTGCTTTGAATTTCAAACTGTGAAATTTCAAACTCTGAAACCCACCAAAGGTCACACACCCATTCATCAGTCATGCTGAGTGTAGGGATACCAAGGCAGGGCTAATGTTGGCACTGAAAAAAGCTTCCAGGAGTCTTGCAAACCAGTGGTGTTAAGGGAAATGCCTGGTCTTAGTTTTATGTTCCCAGGCTACATTTACATCAAGAAAAGCCTCCGATGGTGCTAGTTGAGAATTTTCTTTTGGAATGATTTCTCTCCAAATATGCAGCTTTTTGTTATAAGCTACCAGACAAATAAAAATAGAAGCACTGTCTGCTGTGCCACACACCCCAGAGGCTGTTTCTAACCTGGCATGGACAACCTTTCTGAAGGTCTCTTCCCCATGACTGCATGCTATCCCCAGGTTTTAGGGACAGGTAGCATCTTGCTCTGTGTGGGTATATGGAAGCAGCCTGGTGTCCATGGCAAAGCCAGCCCCACTGCTCAAGTCCCCACTCAGAGATCTGGATGCCAGTCAACTGCACTCCTCTTGCAATGAGTTTGGGAAGTGGTGACAAGCCCAATGGCAGTCCAAAAGTTGAGCAAACTGGGAAAGGGGCAGCTACTTCTTGCTCTCTTTGCACTGATACTGCTCCTGATGGCCAGTTGCCCAGACATGTGCCTTTCTGAATGAGAAATTCTTGTTTATGTTTTGTTTTCCTCCCACTTAAAGAACCTTACAGAAATGAGATTTTGAGCTTTCACCAGTTTATGTGTTTTGTTTAGCAACATGCCTTGAAAAGTAGGGAAGAAAACATAGTTATTTTCATCTTACTCCAGTTCAGTTTTGTTGTGGATTTGGCGCAAAAGCTGGAGTCATTCACTTCACCCTAAGCTGCTGATGTGCCAAAATACCACAGAAAGTCTATCAGCGCTGCTGAAAGCAGGAAGTAGCAGAAATTTCTGGAGAGAGGTTGTTCTCGTGACCATTCAGGGGCAGTTCTACAGATCCAAAAGTACAAAGTTCAGACAGAGTTCAAGTATTTAATGTTTTATTGGAGTGAAACTCCTCAGCATTTGCCATTTACTCACTGCTAGATCTCTATAGCTCAAGGGGTGTTGGCTGCCTCTTTCTCTTATGTTCTTCAGTTATTCCCACCTTATGTCATTAACCTAGATCCATGCTCACATTTAGGAGGACATCAAGTCCCAAAAGGTCAGAGATTCAAGGGGCCAAGCACATAGCAGATCTCCCAGGCTCATATTAAGGGCATTCCTCAGCACAGTGAGGATACCCTGGTCCTGAACAATCCCTAAGGTAACAGCTGGTAGAAGGGAACTGTAGTGTTTGATATGCTCAAATCCTGGCTGTGTATGTCTCTTCCCTACTTTTCTCAGCATTTGTGATAAGGAGTTTCCAAACAGTAACTCTCGCAAATACCTTTTGAGAGGTTCTTGTCCCAGAAATGCAGAAAGGAGGGAGGAGAAATACCTCAATGAAAAGGAAACTTGTTCAGAAAAATACTGCCTGATTGTGGTCAGTTAACTCCAGCTGCTTCTGGAGAGCAAGTGCAGTATTGTGCATAACCATTTTCCTGGAGGTTCATGCTCCCGTTCCCAGCCCATAGCCCAGGACGTAGATTGCTGGAGCACATCAGGAATAGACAGCACTGAGGTACTTAAGATTTGACATTCCTTTCCATATTCCTTGGCATCGACCAATATACTTTGAGCCTTGCAGCATCTAAGGGCATGAACAGGACAGTAACATTCATCTGGCTTTGGAGAATTTGGGTTAAACTAAGCGTTTGAGTGAACTGTCTCCAAGCATGGACACATACAGGTTATGACCAGATTCTTTGCTTATTCTTGATGGCAGCCAGCTGGAAATCCATTTGTGATAACCTGATACTTCCTCTTCCTGTCTGGGATACTTGCCTTGTGTTCTGTGTTCTTGAATTTTTTGGCTAATGTGATTTGTTCATACTAAAAATAAGGTCAGGAAAAATATTCCCTGATTTGTTGTTGCAAAATAAAAAAACAGTCTTTCTTCATCAAGTTCTGCTGTCTTGTGATCTGCAGTTGAGACTGAAAATTGTGACTCAAATCTCAACCCAAAGAGATTTTCTTATACAAAAGTAGTCATTACATTTTAAAAATTCCAGAAAAACTTAAAGGTTGTGAAGTCCAACAATCAGATGTTACAAAAGGCCAGGGTTTAGGTTTACTGTCAGCTTTGTTCTTTGAAATTCTCTCTCTTCTTCTCCCTTCAGCACATCACACATAGCATTGTCTTTAATTACAGTACCTCATGCTCCTTTTTTTCACTTTCTGTGGAGTTGCTTTGGAAAATTTGCCACTAATCTGGTAGCTAATTACAGAAAATAAATTCCACAAATTTATTTATACCTCTGTGTCTAAGACAACACAGTAAGCAGGGAGGAATCATTCACAGTCCCTGTGTATGGTTTCCATTCAGAGGACAAGAGGATTACAGTTGGGTATCTTTGATGTACATTGTCTAAAACACAGGAGGAGGCAACTCTTCTAACCAGCACTTAACATGAAAGGTCTCTCTTTGGGCTTTCCTCTGTGCCATTTTCCTGGCCACAGAGATGGTATGTCATGTTGTCTTTTCTCTTGCCTCTGAAGGATCTTGTCTCCTCCATCCCTTCCCAGGTAATGATGGCCTTTCATCCGTCATGTTCAAGCCATGAGTGGCTTTGCCTGCCTGCTTAGCTTTGGGAAGTGACTTTTTCCTCTGTTAAATTTGGAAATCAGGTTTGCAGCAGTAAGTTGCTTTCCTTTGCTGGTTCATCAGGCTGTTATGATAGTGATCATACAAGTAAGAATATTACTGCACATTGGACATCTTTCTTCCAAGGCTGCCTTTGGAATGAACTGCTATGTATTTTCCTCACCCTTTCAAGTCTGTGTTTTTCACTACAGTAGCTGCTGCCTACATATCCATCTGATTCTTGTATGTTCAGTAAAACAATATGGGAAGATGTTAAATGTATGAAAGAGTGAAATATCAAATAAGAATATTTTGATCCAGTTTTGTATTGTTAAAAAAAAAAAATAGGAAGGAAACTGCAAAAAGTAACCACAAGAACAGAACATCAAGAGAACACCAAAACCATATTTTATCACAAGAGGGCAGTGCATATTAACAAGTGAGGAAATAATCCACGTTTCACAGAAGGCTAATTCCTTTTTTTTCCAAAAAATGTCAAAATCTCTGCTGCCAGTGATAAAGGAAAAAAAAAAAAAAAAGATAGAAAATCTTAGCAAGCAGTGCTTTGTAAAATTTATTGTTCACTGGGACTGAAGGAATCTGTGCCTGGTACTGGGTATTGTGATTTTGTAAGAGAAGTGAGAAAGCTCTGGGTGGCACAGTGGCACTGGTTACCCCCATTTTCCCATTTCCCTGGCAGACAGCTGTGCTACCTGCTGAACTGTCATTTCTTTTGCTCATGTATCATGACCATCAGAATGACCAACCTCCCATCAGATGTATTTATCCTGGCAACAAAGAAAGAAATGGATATGGTGTCATAAAATTATTGGTGTTATATCAAAGGTTAATTTAGCACTTCTCTCTCTCTGATCACTTTCTTAACTATATAAATTTGAAATGTGCAGTGTTAGATTTTCATAGAATAGACTCTATTTTAAAAGTGACAATCCTGATAATGTAATTCATGTTTAAATCATACCTCAAAATATTCTCAGATATTTGCAGGCTCAGCAGTGCAGTAATACTCCTATAAGGAGCATTAAAAATAAAGTATGTATTTGTCAGACAGAGAAAGGAAACCAGGTAGCAGTTAATACAAACTAAAGCTATTAAAATTTAGAGAATAAAGGAAGCTAAAGAGAAGCCTATAGCACAAACAAGAGATAAGTACTAATATGAAATCAAGCAATGTAGTTGACGAAAAGAGTTAAGTGTTTAGAAAATGTTAAGTAAGGGAGTACCTCAGCAAATATTTCTGACATATTTTGATAGGGAACAGATGATGCACTTGACTAAATGAAGATGATGAAGCATTTTCCGGACCATAAATACCTAAGGAAGGAAAAAGCAGTTGTCTGAACAAACATCTATGCCACTGAAAACAATTTTTAGAAATATTGCAAGACTCTAGTGAATTACAATTGGACACTGGTGAAGTGTTGATATTCTGCTAATATGGAAAAAAAAAAGCAGAGAAGGATATATGAGGTTATTGGCTGGTAACTTCCTGAGCAAATAATTGAAAAGTTCATATGGGAGTAAAAAGACTAGCCTTAAAAATGAGAATGTGATGAAGTCCTGTAAGTTAATGGAGAATAGATCCTACGAAGCAAACCATAAGAGGGGTTTTTTTTTACTTAGTATCAATTGCTACTTAAAATAAAAATAGCTCAATAATATACTAATAAATTGCACTAACTGGAAAGACAACTGGCTTAAAATGTGTTTGTCTGTAAGGAATTGTCCTCTAAAAGAGATGCTAAAGCAGTTCTATGCGCAGACTACTATTCAGACTAAATCCAGGCAGCCATATATAAAGCTGGTTTTAGTAATTGAGGTCTATTTAAGTCAGATGCTTTTTAATGCAACCAGTGTAAAGCTCTACATCTAAACTAAGGAATTCAGACCTACAGAGAAATGACTGAGTGTTGGAAAGTGGTAACTAAAATCAACCAAGTCCACAAAGTGAAAGTTCAACATAAATTTCCAGTGTGCTAATATGGAGAGAAAATCAAATTAGAGTCCTCAGATTTTCTAACTATAAAATTAGCAAGAAATTGAAAGGAAGTGGCTTTATTTCCTGATGAGGTGTTGATAAGGATTAATATGGTGACTGCAATTTTGGTATTGATAAGTTGAAAAGAACCATGACAGATACTCAGACTGTTGAGAGAAAATCTTTGAGTGAGAGAATCAGAGTAAAAATCTGCTTAGAACATCACAGTGAAACTGAGAAGTGACTCTATAAAGATTAGTAAGAAACTTGTCAGAGGGGAAAGCAGGGTAATTAAGGCCTTGTTTACATAGAAGAAAGTCAAGAGAGACAGTCCAAAAGTTTATCTGGCTTTACAGCCTCTGAATATATAACTTTCAAACTTCTGTGGCAGAATCTGTTCCTTTTCATTGCAGCTACTTTTTGCCAAGTTACATGTAGACACTGATCTCTTCTCTGTGGTGACCAGTGACAGGACCCAAGGGAATGGCCTGAAGTTGTGTCGGGGTGGTTTAGGTTGGGTATTAGAAAAACATTCTTCAGCCAGAGGGTGTTTGGGCACTGGAACAGACTCCCCAGGTAATTGGTCATAGCACCAAGCCTGACAGAGTTCAAGAAGTGTTTGGATGATACTCTTGGTCACATGGTGTGACTCTTGGGAATTGTCCTTTGCAGGGCCAGGAGTTGCATTTGGTGATTCTTGATCCCTTCCAACTCAGCATATTCTGTGATTTTATGTTTCTGTTATATCTATTCTTGGTTCTTTAGATTCTTGTACAATTAGTATCTAAATATCCATAGCAGACTATTAATTTCCCCTCTAGGATATCCATTGTAGGACAGGATCAGCCACCAGTGTAGATTGCTCTACACTGTAGAACACTGTAGTTTCATTGCAGATTCATTGTGGATTCAGCATAAATTCATCTACACTGTGGAAGGCCAATCCTGGGTGTGTGGTGAATCATGGCCTCATGTACTGTCAGCTACACTTGAAGACAGCTATGGTACAGGGCAGGGCTGTCTCCAAAGGATGCCATGAACTCTTTTAAGAAGACACAACCAAAACAACTGATCGGTCCTCATGGGCAAAGTAACCAGATGATACCTGAAAACCAGAGAAGCGTTTTGGCTCCACTGAGTTGGCAATCCTTTGCTTGGGGACATCTGAGAGTAAAGCAGATGGGGCAAAACCTAGTGGGAACAAAATGTTTAGAAAACATAGTAACATCTCTGAAAGTGAGTGGTGTTTATAGATGTCCCAGCTTTTGGACAACCAACTCTGATACACATGCTAGCAAATCATGCCATAGAAGTAATAACTTTGGGTAGACAAAACCACCACTTTATAGACTAGCCACCAAAAAATTGTTTGAGTCCATCTCTCCCTGTCTTGGGAACAAGGGAGTATCTGTTGATTTGGTTCCATTCCTTTTTCAACGTTAATGTGGCTAGGGATTATTTTACTGATAATTTTTTCATGATTAAATAATATGAATATGCTATCTGGATTTGAGAGATGGCATATGCTCTGGATGACAACAATTCTAATGTTGATACTGGTGAAGGTCTTCAGCCCACACATTGTTCTGCGCTGTAGTGCTGTATAAAGAGGAGTTTGGTTTAGAAAAACCTGATTCCTATGTATGCATGCTGAGTACTCCCTCCTAGCCATTTGTTTATTTGCAGAAAGAAAGTTCTTTTTTTAGTCTTTGCATTACTGATCATAGACTTCTCAGTTGCTAATTACTATACAGGTTCTTTCCAAGAGAAGGGCAGAAGAGGAGACAGGCTTTCCACACCTATGCCATACTTTAGAGACTTCTGCATTTGTAATATTGAACTTATCTAGCTGCTGCTTCTCCTTAAAGAGCTCAAAGGAAATGCTAATACTTGTGAGATTACCTTACATTGAGGAGAGGAACTGCAATTTCTTCTTTAAATAAGATAAGCACATGCTTCCTAAATTGAGCTTTTCCCTAAAAAAGTTGCAGACATTCCATGCACTGAGTGTTCAAGTGTTTGCTACTGGTTTGTATTTTCAGTCTGAAGATATTCAGATACCATCATGATCGGGTGGATGATAAAACCCTGAGACAGCTGGAAGAGGAAGATACTGTTTTTACACAGGACATTATTTTGTGAAGTGTGGTTATTTGTTGCCTAAAAAAAAATACTTGACCTAGTTTAATTAAATGTGGGTTGAGGTTCAGCATTTGAAAACTGGTTACTAAGGAATTATACTGCTTTAAAAAACCCACTATAAAACAATCATTTTTGTGGTCTGTTCTCAAAGTAACAGGTCAAGCCACTCAAACACATGTACTGTATTTCCTCAAAGGTAGCAATGCTGAAAATGCAGGTGGTTTGATACTGCAGTTTAACCAGAAGATGTTATTTTTATGCCAGTTATACCAAAAGAGCGAATGTCTCTCTGAAGCAGGTCCATTTGAGCATGGTTTCATTCTTGGGTAAATTTTCCTTTCATACCTACTGTAGCTGGTGAAAGAAAGCAGTGATTCAGATCCTTATTTTACAAAACTCAGCTTAAAATGATGCTTATGTCCAGGTTTAGCTGACAGCGGTAGTTAATGCAGTGCTTAGGAACACATCCTAATACAGGCAAGTGACTTCCACCACAAGATCTACTTGTTACTGTCACAAAATACAACCCTGGAATGAAAACCCAGCATCTTTTGATCATTACCGGTGTGAGCCAGGTGTTAAGCAATGACAGCTCTATACCTGCTGCCACACTGGCAGTGATTGAAAGCTGTAAGCAGCAACTGGATGCTTTGGTGGTCTTTCTTAAGGACATTAATAAATGAGTCTATTTATGAGCAGTTTCCCCCTAAGTGGTGACATTAAATGTCAGTCTTCACTGTGAGGACTGTGAGAGTATGGAAGGGGCCTTAGGATGTTTCTGAACCTATTACAGCCACACCAGTTGACTCTGACTGCTGATCTGCTCTTCTTGTCTCTGCACTCATTACCAGAGAAAGTCCTGGTAATTAAAGATTTTATAACACCTGCACTACTTATTTCTCTAAGTCACAGGACCCTTGTTTCAAACACAGATCATCACAGACTTAGTAGGCAATAGAGTAATGCGTCCATTTAGGAAAAATAAAGTTGGATAACTGGGTAAGCATATGAAGAACAACTGGCTCCACAATGTGACAGGGTTCTTTATTATCACTCAGAAGTGTTTTTCCTCCAGGGATTTCCGTTCCTGAGTAGTAGAAAGGGTGAAAAGCGTATGTAATGGTACAGCAGTGGCAGGCACTGGAAATTTCTGTGAACATTTGACCAGTACATTTTTTCAAAAAATCACAGCTCCCTGAATCCATTTACCTGTGGACTCTGACTCAACAGCTTGCTACTGTTGGGATGGCAACAAGTTCTGCTAATCTGCAGAGTCTTGATTTTTTATTGTTTCTTTTTGTAGCAATCTCATATTTAGTAATGCTCCCAAAACACACCTGTGTTCCAAAACACACTTTCTACTATGCCTTGGCATTTAATCAGAGTTGCTAAATACATGTATTTTTAACAAAAGTTTAGAAAGCAGCAAGTAGCAATTTTATGCCCGGTTCTAAACACTGGCACAGGAAAAATGGTTGGAATATGTTGGAAGAAATGAGTTATTTATGTGACAGATTGCCATGCAATGGAACTACTTGGCAGACATTTGGAAATCATTGAATTTATTTGGACTTGGTAAACCTGAAATGAAAGCAATTTTAAGTGGTTTTGAGGAAACAAAAACAGAGTTTACCAGGAACTCCTAAACATATCTTATAAAAAAATAATGACTCTTACAGGTATATAATATTTATACCTACGTGACTATGGCTAAAATATCCAAGCCTAACTCATCATTCTCACGTTAGTCTGATGTAACTTTATGAGATAATTCTTATGAATTAAACTTGCCCTGAGACTTAACCTCCATCATGGGGTTGTGGTCCAATTTTACCAAAGTTCGAGTATTAGCTCATAGAAGGATGTTATGAGGTGATGAATTTATTTTGTAGTAATGGAATTTGCTCCTCCAGAGAATAAGACCTTCTTCAGATCATCTCCCTTTCTGACTCCTTCCTGAAGTCTCTGAAGGATCAGGAAGAGTTTCTAAAAAAATGAAAGACACCACTTCTTGTTGCCCATGGTCAGGCCCACATATGAAAAGAGAATGAAGAAATGGCAGGACAGATCTGATACATTCTCTAAAAATTTTAAGCAGTTCACTGCTGCCTCACATTCATCACATTCTCTAGATGTCATCATGTGTCACCTAATTCTGAACCTCTAAATTTTGAAGACTTGTTCAGTTGCTTTCCTAGAGTTGCTCTTTTATAACTATAGACTAACTCTGTACCCTCCATTGAACCAGTAAGCCTTCATAGCACCACTTGTATTTTCACTTTGCATAGTTAACAAACAGAGGCCATGTCATTATAAGAAAGAATGTCATATCTTATCTAACATAGCAATGCAATTTGAAAACCCACTTTACACGTGGGTGGACTGAGAAGCTTTTCTGTAAGTCTGCAGTAGACTAATAAAGCTTAAGAGGAAAGCTCATTTAAGATAAAGCACAAACACAGTTTCTAGATAAGAATCTCCTTAGTGAGATAAAACTGCCACAAAATACATGCTGGTATTTGATCAAAAGTAACTGCTTACTCATTTTTGAAAGCTTAGTTCTAATCACAGACACATAAGACACTTTCCTCTCGACTGAAACATCAGAGGGTGAGGTGTGTTTGTAATCAGCAGGTTTTAGAAGGTGTAGAACCATACACATCTGAATAATCTGATGAGAATAGTTGTCTTTGGTCATATAAAACAAACTCCAGTTTGTAATAAATTGACCTCACAGTGACACTCAAACATCAATTTGTTTTAATGTCCTCTCCATTTTTTAAGGTCTCTTAAGAAAATTAAAGCACAAAGTTGTTTGCACTTGTATTAGTTCCTGTATCTTTGCATGTTCTGTTTTAATTTTTGATCTCTACTAGGTGCATTTAGCTACAGTGCTATTTTGAAACTTTCATATGGTTTAGGAGCTCAAAATAGAAATGTTATTTATCGCAAGAGGGCAATGCTTTGCAAAGGTGCAAAGATGGTAACTCTGCAGTTGTGGCTTTGTTGTACAGAGCTTCTGGATGTGTAGAACCACAGAATTATCAAGGTTGGAAGAGACCTTTAAGATCAGCAAGTCCAACCATCAACCCAGCACTATCACTGTAATCCTTAAACCACTAAACCATATTACCCAGTGCCAGACCCGGATGCCTCTTAAACAGCTTCAGAGCTGGTGACTCCACCACTTCCCTGGGCAACCTATTCCAATGCCTGACCACCCTGACAGGAAAAATTTTTTCCCAATTTCTAATCTGAATCTCCCCTGTCTCAGCTTAAGGCCATTTCCTCTGGTCTTCTCACTGCAGGCACACTAGAAGAGACCAGTTCCCACCTCACTACAACCTCTTTTCAGATGGTTGTAGAGAACCGATAAGGCCCCCCCTGAGCCTTCTCTTCTTGGGACTAAACAAACCCAGGTCCCTCAGCCATTCCTCATAATGCATTTTTTCCAGCTTCCTCTTGAACCTTGTTGCTCTTCACTGGACATGCTCCAGCACCTCAATGTCCTTTTTTAAATGAGAGGCCCAAAACTGAACACAGTACTCGAGGTGTGGCCTCACCAATGCTGAGTACAAGGAGATGATCACTTTCCTAGTCCTGCTGGGTACACAGTTCTTGATCCAGGCCAAGATGCCATTGGCCACCTGGCCATACTGCCAGCTCATATTGAGCTGGCTGTCAAACAGCAGGGCCAAAGGCCTTTCTGCTCAAGCCACTCCTCTGCAAGCCTGCTCTGCATGGAGTTGCTGTGACCCATGCAGGACCTGGCACTTTGCCTTATGGTTCCTCATGCAGTTGTCCATAGCCCACTGATCAAGTCTGTCCAGGTCTCTCTATAGGGCCTTCCTAACCTTGAGCAGATCTAGACTACTGCTCAATTTAGTGTTGTCTGCAAATTTACTGAGGCTGCATTCAATCCCCACATCCAGTTCATCACATCCAGTAAAGACATTAAACATGACTGGCCAATTCAATGACTGGGGACAAGCCTTAAGATAACAAATTCCCATTACAACTCTTGGGGCCCCTCCAGGACATGCAACACCTCAAGCTTGTCCTGCCATGGGGGAACAGAGAGGGCATCCACTGACTCCTTACTTTAAGACCCAAGATGAATAGCAGCATGGGTGCATCCCTCCTTTTTGCCCCCACAACCACCTCCTTCTCCTCCCCAAATGATGATAATGCTCCCAAAACTCACCTCATTTATGCACCAACCCAGCTTGCAGGAACCAGACTCCATCCAGTGCTGTTTTCCTTGAGTTCCTTACAAATTGCAGCCACATAGAGGACACCTTTGAGTGTTTAGTTCCACCGTGAAAGTCAGCTATAAAATCAGTACTCAGCAAGTGGTCTGGTCACCCCAGGACTAGAAGCAGAATGGGGGAATGCTGGAGTTAGTTTGGCCTTACTAAGGAACACAGAAATAGCTGGGCTAGGGATTTTGTGGTTTCGCTAAATTTCTTTTAAAAATGTACTTATTGAACTCTGTTGTTTGTACATGTGGTTCTTACTGCAGGTGTGTGTGTGTATATATACATATACATATACATGTGTATATACAATACACATGTATCTATAACACCACTACTTAACTGCCAAGTTCTTAAATTTGATTTTGTTGACAAAGATGAAGTTTGTCTTTTTTACAAGGGATTTGTCTTTTGACAGCTCCTGGCAAGGTGGAAACTTGATTTCAGCTGGAGAGCATTTGCTGGAGCAAGAGGTCACCTCTGAAAGTTGTTTTGTATCATAGAGAGAAGAATGTCAATAAGATCTTAAAGATAAAAATGCTGCACAAAATTTGCTCCTACATCAAAGCTAAGACTTTGCCTCCATACTTTGCTGTAATTTCTGCATTTCATTTAGCAGCAGTATCAGCTCTAAGGCAGTTAAATGCCTCCCTGACACCCGATCCCGTCAGATCTTGGAAGCTGAGCAGGGTCAGCCCCGGTTAGTGCTTGGATGGGAGACCTCCTGGGAATACCAGGGGCTGTAGGTTCCAGTCCTGAGGACTTCACTGTCACCATCCAAGCTTGCTCAGCTGTGGCAAATGAACCTTCGGAGGTAAAGGGTGGGGCCAATTCTGCGCACGCTGAGCCCCACCTAAAAAAAAAAAAAAACATTGCACAGGCTGGAAGGGCACACCCGTGTGGGGAGAGCCCTTCCCAAATCTTCGTTCGCGAAGCCTGGCCATACAGTATCAGCTCTAAACAATATTTCAGTCAGGCGGAATTAACTACAAGTTTGTAATCAGACAAAAGTGCTCCAGGATTGGCAGTACTTTGGTTTATGTAAAGCATTGCTATTTTTAAAGTATTATGCATTAACACCACATAGCTTAGATAACTGTCTGCCTCATCAAACATTTTAGCAGTACTGCTCTTGATGGCTAATGTACCCTGTAACAGAGTGAAATACTGAAGAATATGAAAAACGGTTTTGAAGCAATTCATAGAGCACCAAACTTTAAATTAACTAAATAATTTAAAGTATTTATATTCTGATTAAAGCAAGCTAAAATTCTGAGCAGAGGAAGGAGTCAGGACTCAAATTTTTCAGCCAGCTTCTGCATATACCCTCTAGCTATTTCACAGTGGTCAGGGAGATAACTGAAGCTTACACTAGAAACAAAGCTGTATTTACACCTTGTTGGGATATAGAAAACAGCTTTCAACATTTCTGAACAGTTTTACAATAAAGTAAGATACTGCAGATTTCTAAGAAAGCAACTCATCTCCAGTTTTATTAGGGTTGAAGGATTTGGCCTGAAGAAAACTTTCAGTTCAACCACCACTTGCAGTTATATGCAGCCAAAGATCCTGTTGTAGAGGGACCATCACTTGCTCTGCAGTCATCTACAGGCACTTTCTGATGTCAGTAAACAAACGCCAAATTGTTTTCCTCCTGACTGGGGAACTACAGTAGTCTTTTCCCAATCACCTCACCAGATGAAGGCTAGCACAGAATCACAGAATACACCTAGTTGGAAGGGACCCACAAGGATCATCAAATGCAACTCCTGGCCTTGCACAGGACCCTCCCCAAGAGTCACACCATGTGCCCAAGAGTATCATCCAAATGCTTCTTGAACTCTGTCAAGCTTGGTGCTGTGACCACTTCCCTGGGGAGCCTGTTCCAGCACACAAACCCCCTCAAACCTATTTCTAATATCCAACCTAAACCTGCCTGACACAACTTCAGGCCATTCCCTTGGGTCCTGTCATTGGTCACCACAGAGAAGAGATCTGTGCCTGCCCCTCCTCTTGCCCACCCCAAGGAAGTTGCAGACTGCAATGAGGTCTCCCCTCAGTCTTCTCCAGGCTGAACAGACCAAGTGACCTCAGCCACTCCTTCTACAGCTTCCCCTCAAGGCCCTTCACCATCTTCATTGCCTTCCTTTGGACACTCTCTAAGATCTTAATATCTTTCTTACATTGCAGTGCTCAAAACTGCACACCATATCCGAGGTGAGGCTACCCCAGTGCAGAGCAGAGTGGGACAATCCCCTCCCTGGACTGGTTGGTGATGCTTTGCCTGATGCCCCCCAGGACACGGTTGGCCCTCCTGGCTGCCAGGGCACTGCTGACCCATATTCAACTTGCCATTCACCAGGACCCACAGTTCCTTTACCATGGCACTGCTTTCCAGCATCTCATTCCCCAGTCTGTACAAACATCCAGGGCTGCCCTGTCTCAGGTGCAGAATCCCAAGCACTTTTCCTTGTTTAACTTCAAATGGTTGGTGATTGCCCAGTTAACATGATATTTATAGCCTTTTTATGGTATTATCTTTGACATTATAATATTTTTATTTATAATTATTTATTCATCAAAGTAGTTTCTCATCCATGTTGCAACAGGTTTGAAGCATGTTAAAAATATAAATTACTCAATGGAGTAGTTTAATCCTGAATTCCCCCTTTACTCCTTCCTTTTCTGTTTTCTTTCCCCTGGAAGTATTTCAATATGCTATTGCTGGTCTCATGGGAAAGACAAGGCAGTTAAATCATTGCTAGAAGTTTTGTTGAAGGATATTAAAATGCTGTGTTTCCATTCTGAAGTCAAGGAAAATTGTATTTCCCCTGGTCAGTACCATCATCAGGTTTTTGTGAAGTGGAATTTTTGCTTTCTGGTCAGCATTCATGTGAATTGATTCATGTGGCAGAGGTATGTGCCAGAATCCAAAGGCTGCTCAGCCCCACCTAAAGAGTTTTTTGCCTATAAAAGAACCACTACTGAGCTTGTGATTTCTTTAAATATGTTCATTTTCTTAAAAGCCTAGGATACTGCAATTACCAAACTAAAAGATTGTTGGGTTTTCTTTTTTATTAAAGCCAAGGTTCCAAGCATAGAAAGTGCTACAGCTCAGGATGCCCACACAGCTGTTGTTTGTCTCTCTTCTGTTTATATGTCATAGAATAGAAACATAGAATCATTTAGGTTGGAAAAATTCCTTAAGATCATTGAGTCCAATCATTAACCCAGCACTGCCATGTTCACCATTAAAACTTGTCTCTAAGCAACATATCTTCCATTTTTTAAAATACCTTCAACCATTTCCCTGGGCAGCATGTTCCAGTGCTTGACAACCCTTTTGGTAAATACATTTTCCTTAATATCCAATCTAAACTTCCTCTGAAACAACTTGAGGCCATTTCCTTTCATCCTATCACTTCTGACATGGGAGAACAGACCAAACCTACCTGGCTACATCCTCCTTTCAGGTAGTTGTAGAGAGCAATACATATCCCCTGAGCCTTATTTTCTCCAGCTTGAACAACCTCAGTTCCCTCAGGCTGCTCTTCACATGATCTGTGCTCCAGCCGCTTCACCAGCTTCTTTGTCCTTTTCTGGAAATGCGCCACCACCTCAAGGTCTTTCTTGTAGTAAGGGCCCCAAAAAAACTGGACACTGGATTTGAAGTAATCATGATAATATCTAATTAAATTATATCCCATTTCAATCTTTCTACCCACAAGACTTCAAGTCCAGTGAGGCAGAAGAAGAGCAATATTCAGAGGAAGACCCTGAATTGCATAGTGGACACTCCTGCTCATTAGACCTCTCCCTCCCTTGTGATAAAAGTTGGAAAATGTGCAGTATATGAAGTAAAAAGAAATTCAGAAAAAGAAAGAGCCTGATTTAGGTCATAGCACACTACCCTCAAGAACTGTCCCTGCTAGATAGGTCCATTTGGATGGCAGGAAAGCAGCAGAGACGTATAGAGATAGCTGTGAACTCTCAACTGTTCTATTAGCAGAGCTTTCTCTCCTACCATCCATAAAGAGCATTCACAAGCAAAAATGTAGCAGAGCACAGTGATTTCATAGATTCATAGATGGTAAAGATTTTTAGGTTCCAAGCAACACAGATATATCAAGAAAGCCACGAGTTACTAATAAAAGGATAATATGAGGTAAATTACAAATTATAGCCGTAACCACAGATATTAGATTATTACATTGAAATTTGTGTCAGATGTACCAAGTGAGATTGATTTCATTTCCTGTGTTAAGTGAAACATAATATGAATGAGCAAAGCATGAATCAGTGAAGTTCTACATTCTTGAATTATTTTTCAGATTGCAAATTTTATAGCGGCTGTGATCTTCTCTTTAATATTTTTAATTCATCATCATACTCAGTAACAATTAGGACTATAAGAAACAATAATCTATTTTTTTCTTCAAAGGAAACAGATTAATGTAATCTGTATAATCTACATAATCTATATATTATGTATGTAAACTATATAGAGTAGTCAATAACTTTATTAATTTAAACCAAATAAGAACATTTTTCAAACTAAAGGAAAATCAGTCCTCCTTCCGCCTATAATGTTCTATTTTTGGTCAAATTATTTTACTGTTTTATAGAATCACAGAATGGTTTGAGTTGGAAGGCACCTTGAAATTTATCTAGTTCCAGCCTCTGCCATGGGCAGGGACCCCTTCCACTAGACCAGGTTGCTCAGACCCCACCCAACCTGGCCTTGAACACTTTCAGGGATGGGGCATCCACAACTTTTTTGAGCTACCTGTTTCAGTGCCTCACCAGCCTCACAGTGATGAATTTCTTCCTAATATCTACTCTCAGTCTACCCTGTAACAGTTTGAATTCATCTCCCCCTTGTCCTATCACTATAGGCCCTTGAAAAAAGTCACTCTCCGGCTCTCTGGTAGGCCCCCATCATGTACTGGAAGGTGCTGTAAGATTTCCCTGATGCCTTCTCTTCTCCAGGCTGAAAACTCCCAGCTCTCTCATCCTGTCTTCAAGGGAGTTGTGCTCCAGCCCTCTGACCATTTTCATGGCCCTTCTCTGGAACCTGTTCTAACAGGTCCATATTTTTCTTGACCTGGGGATGCCAGAACTGGATGCAGAATCCCAAGCAGGGTCTCACAAGAGTGCAGTAGAAGACAAAAATCACCTCTCTCAACCTGCTGGGTCAGGGACCTGCTGCTTTTGGGACAGGAAAACTTGCTTCCCAAAATCTGTTTAGCAGGACAGGATGTTCTCTATCTAGTACAAGGTCTAAGTACGACTTGTTATGGTGTGCCTCAGTTTTTCATTTTGAATCCATCCCTATTTCCATTGAAGTAATTTCCTTTTTGTCATACAGGACAGTATCAGTCCTCTTATTTGTCAAGCAGTTATCTTTTTTTTTTTTTTTTTTTTTTCTGTTTTGGTTGTTATTGTTTCTACATGCAAAAAATAAATGGAGGAGATAGAACTGGCGTCACAAATAAATATTCCAAAATCCAGCTTAGTCTGTCAAATAGCAAGGAAGTTGATGATGACAATACCTCAAGAGATATGTCTTTCCTCCTAAAATGCAATATGCTGTGCATCTCTTTTCATTTAATGACAGCAACAGACCATCATCACTAGATTACAGCAGCCACATAAACCGATCTTTCTGAACTCATTTTCTTCTCACATTCATTTGAGTCTGTAATGAATATGATGAAAAAAAAATGATTCTGCAGAAATTTGGACAGTGAATTGGAGCAGGAAGCTTGAAAACTGAGATTAAATGCCAGGCAGTTTGTAAGGTAAAAAGTGCTTTTGTCCTCTCTTAACACTGACAGCATGAAACATACAGAGTTCACTTCAAACTCTCTTCCCATACCATCATTCCCTTACTGGAAAAAGGGAAACATCACACCAGTGTTTTAAGAAAGTGAAAAGGAGTACCCTGGGGAATACCAGTCAGCCTAAACTCTGTGCCCAGTAAGGCCACAGAACAGATACTCCTGGAAGATATGTCAAGATACATGGTGAAAAGGAGGTGATTAAACACATCCAACAAGGCTTCACCAGGGCAAATCACACCTCACTAATCTGCAGATCTTCTATGATGCAATGACTGCCTAAGTGAACAAGGAATGTGCCACTGCTATCTACCTGGACTTCAGTAAAGGCTTTGATTATGGTCACGTACAACATTACTGCTGCTAAATTGGAGAAATATGGGATTGAGGAATGGATGAGGAACCACCTGAATGGCTGCATCCAAAGACTTGCAGTCAATGGCTCAAAGTCCAAATGGAGAAGAATAACAAATGGTTTTCCTCAGGGGTATGTACTGGGCCCACCATTGTTGAGTATCTCATAAATGACATGGGCAGCAGCTTTGAGCACACCCTCAGGAAGTCTACAGATGATACCAAGTGCAATACCAGAGTTGATAGGCTAGAGGGAAGGGATGCCATCCAAAGGCACCTGGAGAGACTGGAGGAGGGGGCCCATGTGAATCTGAAGAAGTTCAACATGGCCAAGTGTAAGGTCTTGCACCTGAGTCAAGGTATCAGTACAGACTGGGGAAAGAATGAATTGAAAGCAGAACTGTGCAGAAGTACTTGGAGGTATTGATGAATAAAAATTGGATATGAGCTTGCAGCTGAGAGAGCCAGTCTTACGCTGGGCTTCATAACAAGTGTGGCCAGCAGGTCAAGAGAGGTGGTGGTTCTCCCCCTCAACTCCACTCTCATGAGACCACACCTGGAGTGGTGCATCCAGCTCTGGGCTCCTACCACAGAAAGGACATGGACCTGTTAGAACAGGTTCAGAGGAGGGCCACAAAAATCGTCAGAGGGCTGGATCACCTCTCCAGTGAAGACAGGCTGAGAGAGTTGGTGTTGTTCAGACTGGAGAAGAGAAGGCTCCAGGGACACCTTTCTATATATGAGTGGTTTATAAGAAAGATGTAGAAAGTCTTTATACCAAGGCCAGTTTTGGCATGACAAGGCACAACAATTCTAAAATTTAAGAGAGTAGATTTAAATTGAATATAAGAAAGACATTTTTTTGCACTGAGATTGGTGAGGCACTGGAACAAGTTTCCCAGAGAAGTTGTAGATGCCCTATCTGTGCAACTTTTCAAGGCCTGGTAATTTTGACTGAGATTGTTAAAGATTTTCTAGCAGACACAAGTCCAAAACAAATTTTGCTGAAATCTCCATTATTGAGCAAAATAACTAAAGCAAATAATTCAGTCCAGGTCTGGTGTCTCAACATATCTGGATTAGAGAACAAGGTTTGAAACACTAAAAAACAAAAAGTGCTATAGTAAATGCTTGTGGGGTTAACCTTGCAATGTAGGCATTGCTGATTTTATTGCATGATGCATGAATATGATAAACAGTACTACCATGCATGAAAGAGTTACCTGTCATGCCAGAGTATCTAGAGGTCAGGCCATTTTTCTAAGCAAAAATACTGATTCTCCCAATCTGCATGCGAGCTGCTTAATTCCAATTCATCTCCAAAATGTTTCTTCCAAGGAAGCCAAGTTTTTTGAAGGAAGCAGCAGCTACAGGAACAGAGATTGGAGATAGTGATCAGCATGCTGTTAATATCTGACCAACTGCAGCACACAAAGACAGATGCCTGATATTGTTTCTTGCACTAGAAGAGATAGTATTTTACAAGGGGAACTTCCAGGCAGAATTTTGTGTCTGTTTTACCTTGGTGCTTTCACAAGTGTATTGATATGACGCAAGGGTGCGTTGGGAGGGAGAAATAACACTTTTCCCATATTAAATAGTCACTGAATACTATAATTTGTAGTCCATGAGGGACAAGACAGAAGTATCACAGAATCATACCATCAGAGAGTCACACAATAACAGAATCACAGAATATGCTGAATCAGAATGGATCAACAAGGATCGTTGAGTCCAGCTTTTAGCCCTGCAGAGGACCATCCGCAAGAGTCACACCGTATGCGCAAGAGTATCATCCAAATGCTTCCTGAACTCTGTCAAGCTTGGTGCTGTGACCACTTCCCTGGGGAGCCTGTTCCAGAGCCCAACCACCCTCTGGGTGAAAAACATATTTCTAATGTCCAGCCTAAACCTGCCTGACACAACTTCAGGCCATTCCCTCGTGTCCTGTCATTGGTCACCACAGAGAAGAGATCTGTGCCTGCCCCTCCTCTCCCCTCACAAGAAAGTTTCAGACTGCAGTGGGGTCTCCCCTCAGTCTCCTCCAGGCAGAACAGACCAAGTGACCTCAGCCACTCCTCCTACAGCTTCCCCTCAAGGCCCTTCACCATCTTCATTGCCTTCCTTTGGACACTCTCTAACATCTTGATATCTTTCTTGTATTGTGGTGCCCAAATCTGCACACAATATTCAAGATGAAGTTGCCTCAGTGCAGAGCAGTGTGGGACAATCCCCTCCCTGGACTGGCTGGCGATGCTGTGCCTGATGCTCCCCAGGGCAGGCTTGGCCCTCCTGACTGCCAGGGCACTGCTGACTCATATTCAACTTGCCATTCACCAGGACCCCCAGGTCCCTTTCTGTGTCACTGCTTTCCAGCATCTCATTCCCCAGTCTGTACAAACATCCAGGGTAGCCCCATCCCAAGCACGGAATCCAGCACTGTCCCTTGTTTAACTTCGTATGGTTGGTGATTGCCCAGTTCTCTGATTTTTTGAGGTCACTCTCCAGGGCCTTCATGCCTTTTAGTGTGTTACCGCTTATTTTCCAGATCAGTGACGCAAAGGGTAGTTTTGGCTCATCACATCTCCAGTTGGCCCCAGAAAAAGAAGAGTTCTGCATGTCTCTTTGGGGTAACAAAATTTCCTAGGTTTTTTACAAAACTATATTAGGTAGTGGTACAAGCCTTCCTAGCACAGGAGGGCATGAGCCATACTAATTCTCTGACTGGGATTCCTATGGATCACATATTGCTTGTGAACTGCTTGATCAGAAAACAAAGAAAAGCTTTATTTGAGGTATTGGATGCCATGAACATTGCCAAAGCAATTTTATATTATTGATTTGATGTTTCTTACTTTTGAAAGTGAAATACTTTTTTATTATTCTGCTTAAAATGTACAACTGTGTTTTTGAAGACTTGTGCTGTGTACAGATGCAAATAATGTCTAGCACTTACATAAGTATTGTAATCGGACAAAAAAAAATGGTAAAAATAGGAACATAGTGATAATGACGACAGAGGGACAAACCATACAAGCAAAATGGAAAATGAAAATGGGTGTAGGGAAATAGAGTGTTATAGTTTGCAATATTAATCATCTCAGGATTTAATATTTCCTATTTAAGTAATCGTTTGCTTTACAAGTATTACCAAACCTGTGGAATCTGTATTTTAGAAGGCTTAAAGCAAAACATGTATCTACCAAGTGACAAAGCTTAATTTTAACCCACTATTTTTAACCCCAGGGTATACTATTTTATTTTTCTAATGTATTTCACACCTTTTATTACAAAGTTGAGGCCTTTGTCTCACTTGCACACATGTACTCATAGCAACTTGCTCAAAAATCCCCAGCTTTAAGAAACTGCATATGAAGCAGAACCTAAGTAAAGGTTAGAAATTTTCATTTCTTCAAAGAACAGAAAACAGCTATTGATAGGCGACTTGTACTTCTTTTCTTATCATATATATGAGTGTAGTGCTGGCAGTTTCTGAATTATTACTTTTTATTTAAACAAAAAAGTCAGATGCCAAATAGATTGGTTGCCATAAGGTTCCAACTCCCAGTAAAGTAATATTATTAAACTGTCTTTACATTTTTCCATTTAAAAATGCCAGAATAACATGTGCAGCAAAGTTGCTACACTTCAGGCAGAGCAGGTCATACTGTCTAATGTTTGCATTGCTGGATTCTTCCCAAGAGATTTTTTTTTGATGGTTTATAACCCCGTTAGACACAAACTGTTCAGTTTTTCCATGCTAGGAGTCCGGTAAAGGGTGATTATTTGTTTTTTCTTACTTCACCGAAAGCTATTTAATCACTTCTAAGAAAATGTTAGAGGGGAAAAAACTGTCGCTCTGTTGGTGTTAATTGAATCTGTTGATCTTTCTGATAGCTTTTATGCTTCTCTGCCAGATGAAACCCTGTAGTGGGTGCACTATATGTCAAGATTCCTTTCTCCTGCTTCTTTGAGAGCTGGACCAACCATAGCCAATGTATAAACACTACAAGAGACTGTAGTTTTCCAAATGGTCAAGAAAGTGCTATTTCCTTCACTTTAGAGAACTTCTGTATCTCGGTGGTCTTTCTCTCCATCAAGCACTCTGTAACCTCTTGGTCCTTCCAGCTCTAAGCAAGCCATAAATGCACCTTCTCAGAACTCCTACAGGTGTTGGGACTGGAGACGCACCATTCTCACTGAGTAGCTAAGTATGTTTCTCCTGATTATGACTGAAAAGACAGTAGCAAGATTTTTCTTGTAACAGTTGTTTTCAACAGCTCCAAGCAAGGACAAAGGTCAAGAGTAGGTTTCCCCAGCTGGTATTCTGAGATAATTGGAAATACACTAAAGAAACAAACAGTTTTAGCAGAAAAGTTTCAAATTTTCTAGTTAAAATTAATTGAAGAAACTATTCAGCTTCAGCAAATTTGCAGGGGAACACAGAGGAGATTTCAACAGGATCTGTGACATATACACTAGAAATCTGCCAACTACCCTGCCACTCACCACTCCCATGTTGTGCCCTCATTCACAGCCACAAACTGAGGATCCTTGTAGGTTGCTCTGCCCTTCGGTCTTAGAGAATGCAATCAGCTCTACTTCCAAGTGCTCTGGGCTGGAGTCTAGTCCTGTCACTGATGAATCACTCCTCAGATTTACATGGTGCTGGAGATTCCAAATCTCATTGTAAACAATGACTAACGCTCATTCACATTTCTCTCTTTGTAATTTTCTTGTTTCTCACTATTGGCAAAACTGAGTAGACTCTAATGCGACAACAAGATCCTTGTCATCAGTTCTGTTGCAGCCAAGCAGGGTTGGATTTGTTTTGGAAACAGTGGCACAGGCAGCCCTGAAATGTGTTCTTGCAGTACTTCTGCTTGGTCAGCATTGTCATGTACTTGGCTTTCTGTTCTGATTGAAAATTAATTTTTATCTACATTACAGATCAGTTGTGAGGATTTTTTTAGTTTGTTGTTATGTATGTGTCAGATGCTCCCAGTGACGCAGCAGCAAATAAGAAGACTGGAAGCAGTGCTGGAGTCTGACATCGCAGGATGTGTTGTGCCAGGGGGAGGGAAGTGGATGCTGATGGCTGTTCTTGGCATGAGCTTTGCACTGGGCCCAAAGAAGGTGGGCCATACCCAGACATGTTGAGATCAGGGGGTGAGGGGATGGCTGCCCACCCAGCACAGCATCCCACTGCTTGGGGCTCATCATGGAGGCTTCTGTCAGTTCTTGGTTTCCTCCTTCCCGGGACCTTGTGTTTGCATATCTTGTGGTGTGGGCCCATGGGCACCACTGCCCCTAACCCTGCTCCAGGAAAGAAATGGGAGGTGAGAACTGCAGAGACCTACAAAAAACTCAGCAGGGGTTTTGACAAAAAAGGGAAGAATATCAGGCAATCTCTTGCCTCTGATTCAGAATCAGGTAATCATGATTTGAGTCATATGGGTAATAATGAGTTTGAGTCATATGGGAAAGCACATCTGCCACTTGCCTTTAACAGCTCATATTTGAGTTTGCAATGGATTTGGTATCTTTGCCTTAGCACCACTTACTGACAACATAATTTCTGACATCTGTCCATACACTAATTTTACCAATAAAAACCATGAAGATTTAACATTTATCTCCTTCCCAGTCCAAACTTATTTTACATGGCCAGGTTATACATTACCCGTAAAGCAGTCCACCATTTCTGAAGGATTTAAGGACTCCTACATCAGAGAGAATTACTTAGGAAATATTTCTTATTCTGCATGTTAAGGAAACTTCCCTGCCTTGTTAGCCAGGAGCCACTCTTCCAGTCACTCTCACACTACCTGAGCTGGGACCAAAGCCCCTTCACAGCTACACACACCACACTCACACAGACCAGTGTCCCTTACCAGCTCAACCCTTTGTTTCTCATAGAAGAGTATCAGATGTTCAGACTCTTAAAATAATTTAATCATGCATAGCTCCAGGTCTGTATTTCTTTGTCTGACCATTGGTGAGATGTTTACAACTGTGGGGTCTTCAGTGCCAGATGTTATTGCCCAGTCTTGTATTCCTTAGCACCTCATCCTGAGTTCCCATTTCACCCCACTTTGAACACTACCAGGAATGAGGCATGCACAACACCACTGGGCAACCTGTTCCAATTTCTCATCACTCTCTATGTAAAAAAATGTCTTCTTTACATCAAATCTAAATTTACTCACTTTTATTTACCCCTTGTCCTATCACTACATACCCTAATAAAAAGTCATTCTCTGTCTTTCTTATAAGCTTTAGAAATTGAAAGGCTACATCAAAATCTCCCTGGAGCCTTCTCTTCTCCAGGCTGAACAATGCCAGTTCACTCAGACTTTCCTCATAGCAGAGATGCTCCAGCTCCTCAAACCATTTTCATGGCCCTTCTCTGGACTTGTTTTAATAATAGGTCTGTGGTTTTTTGTGCTGGGGGATCCAGAGTTGGACACAGTGCTTGTCTTGGTTTGAGGGGAAAAACCAAGATGTTTACTCACAAGAGGAGGAGGGGGCTTCCTCCTCAATAATCA
>JAWWEV010000043.1:33935322-34043163 GCA_035583235.1 Hafferia zeledoni
AGCCATGGGCTACCAGCTTTTCCAGGAGTATATAATGGGAGACAGTGTCAAAGGCCTTGCTGAAGTCCAGATAGACACATGCACAGCCTTCCCCTCATCCACCAGGTGGGTTACCTGATCATAAAAAGAGATCAGGTTGGTCAGAGAACACCAATCTACATACATTGTTCATTGTATGTGCAAAATATTATTCAAGGTAAGGAGAGTCCTGGGTGAAGAACAGATAAATTGGAATTGTCTTTAAATGTATCTACATTAAAAATTACTCCTAAAAATTGGAGCAACTTCAAACTGAACAGGAGAGACAAGAACATATTATTTCAAAAATCAAATAGCACCATGTGTAAGCTCTTATGAAGATATGTGTGGTTTCTACAAAAAGGACTATAGATAATATTACATCAAAAATCCCTTCTGATTCCTATTTTTCAAAAGAAAGCAACAGCATTGGAACAAACAACAGGGTCATTCCCAAGAGATTTGATACTGATGTGTATAGGTATTTGTATAGATAACTTTTAAGACTTAGGCAGAAGACTGGTGGTAGCAGTACATGCCAGACTTGAACCCACCTCGGCCTTTTAGGATGTACTTAATAGACTTTTGGCATGGAAGATTCTTCCCTTAATTTGAAATTGAGCTTCTTAAAAATAATATGAAGCCATTTTGTTTACTAGTGTTGCACACTTGTATCCTGGGCAATTAATTTTCTTCTGCTATTCTGGTAGAGATCTTGGTTTCCATTAATATAGACAGCTGAGGGGGGAAAGCTGAAAAAGGCTAATAAAAATATTATCAATGTTTGTTTTGGTGGTGGTAATATCAGCCAACCTGCTGATCTGGTCTGTGTTTTCCTCTATGCCTTTTGCGAATTATTTTATAATTTTTCTTTCCATTTCTCCTTTTAAAGACAGAAGTAATAGTACCTACCATTTCCTATAAAATGCTGTGAAACACAGCAGTGTCTGAATGAGAAATTTCTATATCCCAGACCAGGTTTATTAAAGAAAACCCTATGTGTCAGGTTCTGAAGATTTAGCATCTAGTAAAGAATGGTCTAAAGTCTCAGGAATTTTATTGTGGTTCACCTTAAAAGAAATTAATTTGCAGTAAAATCAACCACACTTTTAGGTTTCTTGAACAAGGCAGACAAACACTTCCTCTTTCAGAGATGAACAATGAACTCTATGAGAATCTTTACACCTTCCTCTAAAAAAAGATAGGCTTCAAATGTTTACCTTTCCTGTTGAAATCATCTGATTTATGCAAGTGTTAATTGAGCCTACAGTCATTCACAAAAGACTTTTAGACAATTTCCTATTAGTCTGTTGTGGTTTTGCATGCTGAAAAATCAGCTGGGGGGTTTTAAAAAAGGTTTGAAAGGAGATTACAGGAGTTGAGTGCCCTGTTGAAAGTGGAATTTGGATACTTTATACATTTGTCTGGAATTAAGTTGTTATTGGAGAAGTATTGAAAAAGTATTATGAAATACTGGTAACAATCTGAGAAATATACTTGAAGTCTTCATTTGTCTGACGGGTTTTGCTCTCTGTAAACCTACGTTTTGAGCTGTTAAGATTAAAACAACACATTTCCCAAAACTGTATTGCTTAATTGACTGGAGAGAAGCATTTTGTAAGTGTTGGCATGGAGTTATTATACTCTATGTCTGTGACACAAATAGCACACATTTTAAATTTAAAAATAAGAAATTAATTCCTTTTCCAGTTTTACTATCTTAAAGTCCCTGTTGCATCTCCATTCTGGCCATGATTCAAAGTTCACTAAAGTAAAGGGATTGCTTTCCATTGAAATCAGGAGATACTGGATTGGTACCTATTACATTCAACAGAGATATAAAACTATTTTAAAATGTTCAGCAAATCTAAGTAGCTGTCATATATGCCTTTTTGTGGTTAAATAGCATATACTCTTGCTGCCACAAAGGTTGCTGGAGACAAAGTCTTGCATTTTTTTTCTGTCTTTGAGTTCCTGTACTGTAACTTGAAACTCTGCTTGAAGATACTGGATGAGGTTTTCCTGCTGCAGTTAACTTGCCCATCTAAAGCAGCCAAAAAACACAGGAAGTTTCCTCCTGTGGTTGAGAAATTATCCCTCATTTGCAACTGAACTGCTTTGGTCCAATGAAACATAAATATTATATGTATAGTACAATGAACTGCCTCATACTACTAAACAGTGAGGGAAAAGATCAGTTGCTGGTACCACTATTTGACCATTTAAAAAAGCGAAGTAATTTCTTTTTGAATTCTTTGTGTACATATGAGCTGTCCCAAAAGGCTTTATTTTTTTACATTTATGGGCTTTTATATATTTACATTTAGATATCTTCAGGTGTTTAGTAGACAGCAATGCTGAGCTCACTTGCAAAGTAGGAGAAAACCATGAATGATGGAGGAAGATGTCCAAAGACATGGCCATTTTAGAAAATGTCACCCTTATGTTTTCTCATTCTCTTTGGCTAGTGAATCCTGTTCTTGTGATCAGATGGTAGCTGTAATTAGTCTCACATTTTTACTGGTTTTGGTATGTTCTCCTGAGGAGTAACTTTGAATTGAGCAGTCTTACTCCACGAGAAAAATTGGCACCTGCCTTTACACTTTGTCTGGTGTTTTCTCATCTCCTGCAAGCCCTATACATCTCAGTCAGTCTATGTACCATTTGCTGGCTCAGCTAATCAAATGTCAGGTCCTTAAAACTATTGTGTCATTCACCTTCATGTTTTGCCTAGGTCAAGCCTGTTGTTGTTCCTCAGCTAAGTAACACCTTGTTTTCCAGTGGAAAAGTGCTTCCAAAAACTTAGCAAGCAGATGAACTGGATGCCAGCCAGGCAGGTGGACATACAATTGTTAAGAAATCCTGTTTCCCAGAAGATGATGGGCTGAATTACTGGCACCTTATGGATAAATAAAACAGACTACTGGGGGTTTTTAATGGGTTTAAATTCTTCTTGTCTGCAATGAGGCTGCATGAGGCAGCTGCTGGCACCTGGTAGTTGTCTTTGGCTGAAGACTTCATGGTCATTTATCCCAAAATCCCTCATCTCCATGCTTGCTGGTGTTGTCCAGTTGGATCAGGCTGACCTGGAATCTGAGATGAAACTTTTCACACTCCTTCCCCCTACCATTAGTTGGGAAGTCATTTGAGGGGGCTTATATCCTGCACAACAGTCCCTGAATTCCATGGTCGTCTTCTGCTGCACTTAGGCACACTAGTTCCTGCCTCTTCAAAGATGGATGTCGAAAGTGGCAGGAACAGCTGCAGCTGCTTGGGTCAGTCTTGCAGCATTTAGTATCAATTTCATTTGGGAGTAACTTCAGCTAAGCTTTTTTCTCTAACATCATTAATTGAGTGTTTCTGTGATTTGGTTTTTTGTTGGGTTAGGTTGGGTTGGGATTTTTTATATTGCAAACTTGAATTAATCATGTTTACCTTCACAAATATTCTCATCATGAAAAATATTTTTTACTGAGGTCCTGAAAGCCAACAATGCAGAAATAAGCAAACTAGCAATTTTTAGGGACAGGTAATAGGCAATTTGGTTTTGCACTTCACTCTGTCTCAGAGTTTTCTATTAGGAGACTTATGTGCTCCAGGTGTTCAACCTGTACTTTTCCCTCCTGTGAATGTCTGATTACAACTCTGCATCTCAGTTTCACAAGCACACATGACTTTTCTAACTCAGGATCAGGTCTTCAAGGACCATGTACAGTTTGTGAGATTTGAGAAACTGTGTGTATGCATCTGGTCTGCCTCCCTCCCTTTCCTGGCTCTGTTTATAACAGCAATTTGTATTATTCAAATCACCAAGGCCATCATGCCAAAACAGTAAGAGAAGCTCTCTGCCCCAAAGACTTTCCCTAGTGTAGGATGGGGTAAACCAGATGGGTATGGACACAACCAAATAGGCAAGTAGGCACACGTGGGCAATATAACCTGCAACACTGAGAACTGTGCATCTTTTGGATCTAGGCAAGCTCATTCTCATTGAAGTAGTCTTACAGGATTGTTTCATTGTAGCAAGTAGAAGGCCCAGGGAGTCACCTGGCCAATGTACTAATGGGCTTTATTCACTGTGGGCTTCCTATGCCTGAGCATGGTGCGACACAAGTGAGGGAGGGGTGAGAGGGGAATAAGGAATGTGTGAGCCAGAAAAGGGAGAAATGGTCAGGCAGGAGGAGGTGGACCATAGTCATAAAGTGACTATTGACCAGCCTGTGATAAAATACACACTACACCTCAGGGGTTTGCAACAGTGTGTGACTGGAGAGAGGTCAGAGACAAAAAAAAATAATGAAAGAAATTAATCTGAGAAGCACATGAGAGCACACTGAACATAAGAAGACAGATAATGTTAGACACAGAAGATGTTGTGAGTTAAGAAGTATCACAAGCAGCAGAGTGGCCAAGGGCAGCCTAATTAAGGCTGAGGGAGGGAACCTGTGAAAGAGAGTCATGATGACTCAACAGTGCTTTATGTCCTCTGCCACTTGCGGGTGACGAGGGCAGCAGCCAGCCACAGCACTGGCAGAGGACTGTTTCCACAGCAGAACAGTGTGATCTTCAGCTTCAGTGACCACCTGGAATGCTCAAAGCTTATGCCTGTCCTGAAGAACTAAGAGGAATTCTGTGTAATGTCTGCACCCAATGCTGGTGTCAGACTCTAAAGTTAGAAAATAGAACTTTTCTTTCTCCAAGTGCTTTACTTGTGGCTTTCAGATGAGGCTGACATGGAAGAGCACCTCTTTGTCCTTCTAAAGGGGAAAGAATACCCCTGGCTCAGCTTTTTGCTTTGTCTGACATTAGTTCCATCAGCCCTCAGAACAGCATGCTATAATGTGACAAAACAAAAGCTTAATTTTTCTCTGCAGTTTAACTTCTTCTACCATGTCTTTTTCCTTGGGGAATTTCATTAGAACGAGTGGTATTTTTTGGAGGTGTGGTATACATTTTTTTTCTGAGAGTCACAGGCTCAAAAACCTGTGCTAACATCAGGCAATTTTGTTTCCTGTCATTTATTACCATGCTAGTATGAACACTTTTTTTTTTTTTCCTAAAGCACATAACTTGTGGTCAACTGCATCTGGTACTACTACACAATTACGGTAAATTTGCATTTTACAAGCTGAAATTTCCTGTAAGCTTTCTGTGGGCTAGAACTATAAAATGAAACTAAGCAAACATGTTCTAACAAATGAGAAAAATTATTTTATTTGACTTATTTTTGTTTGGTTTTTTTTCACAACAGTATCTGGACTGACTGTTGTCCTACCACAACATGGGACAGCACAAAAAAAGCATCTTGCAAATAATAGTTTTTAAGATATTTGCAGGCATTGTGCTCTGTCACAATAAATCTTGATACTCTGCAGGGACCTATGGGTGGGGATGTTTCTAGTGAGCAGTCAATTCTGAAGAAACTTACAAAAGATCAGTTTTACTCTGTATAATATTCTAAGCTGTATGTAAGAACAAGAATATCATGTTTTCTTACTTGTTATCTCACATTATCGTATGCAGCCGTAGAGGCATAGTGCCCAGGGTCCATGGGGTTTGCTTTACATGACTTAAATAGAGTTGATGGATGCCATTAATTATATGTAGTGTAAGGTATGAGTAAGTATTAAGTATTATATGTATCTGCAACTTTATTCTGTAGGGTTTCAACTGTGACTGGAGATTTCCTAGTGAGACACATGCAATGAATAATGCTGGTAATGAAAATTAGGACTTTTCTCCTTTCCTAGGGAAAAAGGAATGTGACCAGAACTAGCAGCATCCATATTAGTCAGTCATTTCTAAGTGAATGTCTTTCCTATGTCCCCATGTTCACCATCTAGAAGAGAGGATTCAGTTTGTTCAGCTCTTTGCTCTCCGTTGACTACAGACACCAGGAAATGTGCAAAATCTTTTTCTCAGATGACAGGTTTTCCTCAAGCTGAACTTTCATAATCAAGCACTGTGTTGATCCAGGATGGAGGCTGAGACTAAGGAACATTGCAGCCACTGGGCTAGCTGAGCATTTTGCCTGCCTGGAAGGCTGAATCCAGACAGCACTGCCTTGTCTCAGTTTGTGCCCAGGCTGGCTGATGTAAAGGGATTTGAAATCCACCATTCAACCTTGAGTGGTTTTTGGTGCCATGCTTAGACAAACTGCATGGTGTGTGCTGATTCAATAATCACATGTGTGAGCTTTGCTTTGGAATTGCATAGGTGGGTGTAGAAACAAGCTGCATGGTGCTATATAGTTCCACATCTCTGTTGAACAGTTTGCTTTTGCTTGGTGGAAATTGCTTTTGCAGTGAAAAGGTACTGTATGTTTGCTTCAAAGGGCTGTGTGTTTCGGGCTAGGATGCCAGAAAGTTGTGCAGTAAAGGCACTGGTGACCTTTTGAACAGGCTGTCAGAAGTCAAGAGCAAGAAAACTACTTTTTTTCTTGGGTGTATTCACTCATGTTCTAGATAACTTTCCAACCTGACCTTTTGAAAACAGTCTGTTTACACATCCCACACACAGCTAGATCAGCAGTGTGAGACAGTGAGGGATGGCATTAGATATGCACAGCTGAGTGGCATATAACCGCCACACTTGCACCACACGAGCCACACTCACATTCTCCCCAGCTGTGTGCCCAGGGCTGACCCAGGCCTCGGACGTAGTGGGGCTTCTGCACCCTTATTAGGGCTACTATGGGGACTGTGACCACATGTGCTGGTTTTGGCTGGGGTAGAGTTAATTTTCTTCACAATGACTAGTATGGGACTATGTTTTGAATTTGTTCAATGACAAATGACATCATGTCCCAGAAGTTCCTAGCTGCTGTGTATGACATGTCAGTGTCCCATGCCTGGGTTAGATCACTCATCAAAGGGCTTTTTGCCATAAAGGGCATCATATAGTGTGCAGCTGTGCCAGGATGAGGGGGCAGTGAGACAGCCCAGCAGCTCTCCTTCCTGAAGCATGGCACTGCAAACCTTTCCCCTCCAGATGGCACGGAGTGCACATCTTTTCATAGCCATTTCCTGCATCCTGACTGTATAGGAAACCATAGAAGAAAAAGCTCACTAGCTTGATTCCTGGTAAGGCAGGAATTTATGACTGCATGTTGCTATACTTGCATGTTGTGGGGAGCAGATTCATAAAGGGGTGTATCTGAAGACATGGTGTTAATTGGTGCCATAGCACTTTTAATTTAGTCACACAGATCTGGCAGTGCAGTTCCCACATCACCTGCCCTCCTCACCCGCAGGGGAAAAAGCTTCCCAAGAAAGTGGATTTCTTCACTGCATTGTCACAGAAAACACACAACAAAGAGATTTTCATGGTAAGCGCTTTATATAGCATAGCTGTAGGGCTAAAATCCAAAAGACAAAGTCATCATGTGAATATACATGCACATATGGGCATATATGGGTAGCACAGACTCATCTCAGACTCTGCAAGTGGGAGATTTTTGGATGCGATTTCAAAATTCCTGATTGTGCTTTGTTCCAGTAATAGTAATGGACTAGAGCCATTCAAAGTTGTAACCTAGCTTGAGTGAGGATAGATCTGCCTCCAAGGTCTGCCTCAGCTACAGACTCTTTGCTTTTCTCATCACAAGGTGTGACTTCTCAGTGCAGAATTAACTTGAAGAGCAGACTTTTATTTTGATTTGGGAGGAGGGAGGAGACATCTCTGACAGACTCACTGGGGAAGATAAACTGGGTGAGAGTACTTTTGGGAGGTCATGCTACACATGACAGCACAGCATGGGGACCCAGCCTCGGCAGGTGAAGTAGAAGATGTATCACTATTAAAGCAGAGTGGCAGGTAGTCCATAAGCAGAGGTGAAAGCTGATAGCTGTCCATCGGCCCCCAAAGTCAGTGGAGACCACAGAAAGCATATAGGAAGAGTTCAGTAGTATCTTCTCCAGCATTTGATGCACAAATGTAAAAAAGACTTAGTGAAGGCTGGTGTGCATGATTGATTTGCATTCCACTTTCTCAAGTCTCAAAGAAATGCATGAATGGTTTCATACCACACCAAAACCTCCCACTAAATACAATTTGGTACTTGGCATGAAATTAGAAAGTACAACTCTGTAGTTTGCATGTAGAGCTACAATTTAGAAGAGATTGATCCAAGAACAAGTCTTTGTGTCACAGGCTAAATGTGCAATTTCAGACTGACCCTTATGTGGAATTAACAAATATGAAATCTGATTTCACCTGTTCTGATTTTCAACAACTTTATCCTTCCTGATTTAGCTTTTATTTTCACTCACCTCAGCTGATGTTTATAATAAATTCTTAGATTCTTTTGATTTGATATTTCTTTAGTCATACTGTTCATGTTGTTTCATGCCATAACAGTTACATTCATTGAGAGGTGATAAGCCTGGCCTCAGTTTGTCATAAAAAGATATGGAAAGAGATAATCCTATCCACATATAGAACCACTGGTTTGCTTAGAAAATGTCCACCTTTCCAAATGATAGTTATATCGTTTACTTCTTCTATTTCACTGGGTTAGCTGTTCTCAGTCTTTCCTGACTTCTCCCTGTCCAGACTAGTAATCAGTATCCCAAACTCATATAACAGTTAGCTGCCATTTTTTGTCTCAGTATTTTGGCTTCTGTGATACTTCCCTTGCCCTACCTGTAGTATCATCTGTTTGTTCAGGCTGAGGATCTTCCACTACATTTCGTGACTTGTCCTTATGGCTTCTCTGAATGACTAACACCAACTTCAGTTCAGTACAGTCAAATGGAGTCATACTTCCTTCTAGATCCAGGCTAGTGACCTTTCCTCAGGCCTGCAAGTCAGGTATCTCTTTCAGGTCAACTGTGTCTGAGTCCTCATATCCCAGCTGTCACCGGGTCTTGCAAGTTCTACAGAATGTACAAATACACTGCCACCAAACACAACACTATTTCCATTGTTGGGGGTTGACCCTGGCCAGACATCAGGTCCCACTAAAACCAGGCTATCATTCCCCTCTGCAACTGGACAGAGGTGAAAAAATATAAGAAGAGTTCATGGCTTGAGATAAGGACTAGGAGAGATCACTCACCGATTACCATCATGGACAAAACAGACTTGAACTGGAGATAGTAATTAAATTTAACAGAATCAGAGCAGGAGAATGAGAAGTAAAATAAATCTTAAAAACACCTTCCCTCCACCCCTCCCTCCTTCCCAAGTTCTACCTCCCACTCCAGTGGCACAGGGAGATGAGAATGGGGTTTCTGGTCAGTTCATCACAGGTTGTTTCTGCCACTGCTCAGGGAGAGGAGTCCTTCCCCTGCTCCAGGGCGAGGTCCCTCCAATGGGAAACAGTCCTCCATGAACTTCCACAGTGTGAGCCCATCCCATGGGCTACACAAACTTCTTCACAAACTGCTGCAGTGTAGGTCACTTTTCCATGGGGTGCAGTCCTTCAGGCACAGGCTATTCCAGCATGGGTCTCCCACAGGGTCCTAAGTCCTACCAGAAACCCCTGTCTAGCATGGGTGCCTATCTCCACAGGTCAGCAGATCCCTGCCAGGACCTTGCTCTCATACCAGCCTCCCATGGGATCACAGCATCCTTTGG
The DNA here is from genome assembly GCA_035583235.1 of Hafferia zeledoni. NCBI lineage: Eukaryota > Metazoa > Chordata > Aves > Passeriformes > Thamnophilidae > Hafferia > Hafferia zeledoni. Next base: position 33,944,920 of record JAWWEV010000043.1, read on the forward strand.
GCATATACCTTCTTTGGCATGGGTCTCTCCATGAACTGCAGGGCCACAGCTGTTTCACCATGGTCTGCACCACAGGTTTTCAGCTCCAGTGCCTGGAGAACCTCCTCCAGCTCCTTCTCCACTGACCTTGGTGTCCGCAGAGTTGTTCATGTGTTCTCACTCCTGTCTCCTCTGGCTGCAATTTCATCTGCCCAATAACTTTTCTTCCCCCTTCTTAAATATGTTATCACAGAGGTGTTACTGTCATTCCTGATTGGATTAGCCTTGTTCACCAGTGTGTCCATCCTGGAAGCTTTGGGCAGCTTTTCACAGAAACCACCCCAGTAGCCCTCCCACTACTAAAACTTTGTGATGCAAATCCAATACATCCATTGACATAGCTAAAAATTAACAGCCAGATTTTAATTGCCTCTTCACTTTCACTCTTTTCCTGTTCCAGCATCCTTTTTCTGGCTTTCAGCAATACAATCTTCTTTTTTATGTTTGTTCAAGATGGTTCAATCTAAGCATTCTGCATATGCCACATGAACCAGTTTGCCATTCCAATTGTATCCCTCAGCAGATTTCCCTTTCTCCTTTGTGTCTATATCTACCTGCATGCATTGGCATGACTTTTTACCCTCCTTCTCATCTTCTGTGTGATACAGAGATGTCTTCTATCCTGAGGCCATTTTGCTGCTGTTTCACACATTGAACTGTATCACAGTTATACATAATTTTTAAGAAAATATCTAGGTTGTTTGAGAACAGTATCCAGTTTCCAGCAGTATAATGAAGTGGACAGGAGTTTCCTCACTCACCTACACATATACTTGCTTGGTATAAATTATTAGCAAATAGTGTTTTTATTTTTGGCATAAAAGTCTTATAGGACCACATGTCTGCTTCAAAATGGCCTCCTAAACTTGGTGCTACCATGTTTCAGTAAAAACTAATGAAACAAATGTGTGCACACAAACTGGTAAGACCTACTGGACCTGCCACTTTTTGTATATTGTCTTGACCTTTTTGATAGCACCTCCCTAGATAAAGAGTTCACTTTCTTGAGGTAGTTGTGCTCATAATACAATGTCAGCACTGGCCTGCTCTAAGTGGCTTTGAGGCCACAATTTACTGTATACACAGGACTCGGGAGCAGCCTGTGGTTTCACTAGACATTTTTTGTAGAAGAAAACGCCCTTACAGAATTGTAGCCTCTGCTATGGGGAAATTGGTTAGCCTCATATGGCACACCCTGATCATGTTTCCCAACAGCATAAGGCAGAGGCAAAATACCAAAAAATTTAACAGCTTTTAGCTGAAAAGTGCTGTGTCTAAAAGTGGAGAACATAAGGTCAGTCTATGTGCCTCAGCAAGCCAAAAAGAAACAGACATTTTCTACCCAACATAAATAACCAATTTATTAAATCTGGGGTATTTTGTACAACTTTTGCAATAGTGGGGAAGTGGAGAAATGAAGTGTAAAACTCCCAATGTTCTTGTTGTACCTAGGAGTTTCTGTTGTAAATGATCTTCTAGCCTTGTTATCTTCATTTTAAGATATCTTCCTTATCTCAAGAGGAATATGAGTGAAATATCAAATATCTAACCCTACTGCATAAGCAACTTGAAACAAAAGAAAGTAAGAAAAAACCTCTCTTTCTATTTCCATCCTTTCCAAAAATGGTCATAATGAAACATTGTAGCACAGGGTTCCAGCTGGAAAACTCCAAATTCCTTCTTAAACAAAAGTAAATGTGTCTTTCCGGGTAGGGTCTGGCACATATTTAGCTTTCATACAACGTAAATTAATAAATTCAAAAATTCTGCAGAAGTAGTGAAATTATTCCCACAGCCTCTGCAGTCCAGTTTGCCATCTCTTGGGAATTCCATTTGCTCAATCAACAAATAGGTTTAATACAAGACAGTATCGCCAACATTGCAGGGGCATTTGCTGGAGAATGTGAACATGAGTCATTTCCACCTCAAATCATACTGAAGTCATACATGTAATTATTGCTGTAGCTTAATGGAAAACAAGTAAAGCAAAACAACATAGAAAAGACAGAATTAATTAAATTACACACTAAATCCCTTTCTTAGTGTATTATATCAAACATGGATAAATCAATACATATAGTTTTCCACTTATGGAAAATTGTTATCATCCTTAGAAAGCAGGTGGAGGCAGGAGAGGAAGGCTTGAGGATCTAGATGGAAACATTCAGTGAATTCAGCCTCTCCTGAGTTAGCAATATGGATCCCATATCACTTCACACACACCCCCCCCCTCATCCTTAGCAGCAGCCCCTGAAGCTCTGTTGATTTACCTTTTGGCTGTGGAGGTGATGATTCACCTGGCCGTTAAAGGAGATCATGGCTGTGAGATGAACACTCATAATCACTTTAAATTTAAACCTATTTAATTCCAACCACATTTGCTTTCTCATTCTTCAGCTGAGAGAACCTGTTTCCATGATGTTTGATAGCCCTGCCTTTCTGCATGTGCAACACAAATGTGTCTAAGCAATTTTTAATTACCATGGGTGATATCCCTTTTAATACATTATTTTAAAATCTAATTTTTAAAGAACATGAACCATGAATTTTTTCTTATAAAACATTATGAATTATTAGGTGACACAGCCTCTATGTCCTTGTAATAATAATCACCCTTGACTTGACATTAGGCACTCCTTTTCACTGTTTTCTTTACTATCTTGAAAAAGTAAGCATAAAGTGGTTTTGTTGCCCATATTTTTAATTACTTTATTGACACTTTGGTTTTATGAGTCAGCCAGAGAAGTTGTTCAATAGCCCTGTGACTAATTTAGTGCCTTTGTTTATACAAACAGCTGCAAGAAGATCATTTCAGTGATACTTTAATGTGCTGCATCTGAAGTCTGTGCTCCTTTGCTGCAAACGGTGCTCACTGCTTAGCTTTGACAGCTGAGTAAAATCACAGTGGGATTCATTCTTCTTCTTAATAAAATCTTTTTCACCTCAAAACTGTAGCAGTGGGCTCGACCATCTCTGCTTGCAAGGCATCCAGCAAGAGCAGGTATGTAATACTCTATATTAGACACATGCAGGGAATGCATGGTTCCTTTGAGCCATACCTCCCTGTCAGCTATGTAGCAGTTACCCTTCATTTCATGAGGTCTATGATTTGGTTTTCTGTTGGTTTAGACACCTGTGCAAGCTGAAGGCAGGCAGGGGTTGGAGCTGAGCTGTGTGCAGTGCTCCTGGCAATTGCTTTGCCACTCAGCACAGAGGTGAATTTCTGTCCACGCAGCTCAATAATTCTTAAAATTGTACATCTGGTGGAAAGAAAATTTGGCTTGCTTTTGGCAATCTAAGACAGATGTGGTGATATAAAACCAGGCTGTCAGATGGTGGTACTGCCTGGGACCTTTTCTCCTGAATTTTCTTGCAGACCTTCCCCTCACCACAGCCTTCTCAAGCACAAGAAAGATAACATTTCCTTTTCAACAATTTTATTTAATGATTTAACTCAAGAGCGTAGTCCAGATGCTAAGTATAAATATAAATGTTGCAGAAAAGTTGTTTTTTGGGCAAGTTACAAGTGTGTGCATCTCTCAGTAAGACACAACTCTGTGTGACAGTACTTTGGTGTCGCAAAGCAGGATGATAATGAAAAGGAAATTCATCTTTCTTCTTGGGCTAACCTTTAGTGAAACATTTTAAAACTCCAGACCATCTAACCCCTATCACTCCTTCTTGGAGGTGAAAAATAGTAACAGCACTCATGCTGAAAAGTCAGAATAGCAAAAACTACTTTGATGCTGACTATGTTACAATGTGTTTGCATATTCCTGTGGCTGAAGAGGTATTGTGCGGGAGGTCTCGTCTAGCTCAAACGGAGACAAACTGAGAACAACTATCAGGAAGAAAACAATAGCAGTAAAAAGGAACAAAACCCACAGACTTTCCTCTGAAGGTTAAACTGATTAGCTGCAGGTAAGAAATAGCCAGACAAGAAGTAAAACTCCCACACTGAAATGTTAGACTCATTATTTCTTATGTGAGTGATAACCAATTGATGGATACCACAAAAGACTAAAGGGACAGAGCATTACAGTATCAGCTCAACTGAATAAACTGATACTGATATTTGATAGAAGTTCACAGGATGCTAATAAGTTTCATAAATCCAGGATGCAAGTGAGTGTGATAAAATAGAATAAAGAACATAGAAATTATTATAAGGGTCATAATAAAGTCAAATAAGAAACAGCTGAAGTGCTTCCTCCTAGGATATGGAGGGGCTGAAGGTGCAGAAAGAGTGGTTTGGATTTTTCCGACAATGGACATACATGGCATGTAAAGAGACATATATTCATTTGATAGAGATTTCATTTGTGCTCAGCTATCATTTTCTGGGTCACATCTCATGGGAAGCAGTAGGCCCTGAAAAGAGATCCATAAGAAAGGATGAGTTTTGACCCTATTCATTGATTGAGGAAGGCTGGGCTCTGGAAAGGGCCAAGCAGGGTTAAAAATATAAAAAATTAAAAAAAAAATAAAATCAGAGAACTTGCCTGGGAGTGAGAGAAAAAGAGAGACAGGTGACCAGAAAGAAAAGTGTCTGGTTACAGTGAAAAAAAACAGGAAAGCAATGGAAATTTAAAATAGAAAGAAGGACTGAGGAAGAAGGTTAAAAACATTCCAAAGCTTTGCTCATTTGTCTGTCTGAACCACTAAGCAAATGCTTGTCTGTAGCTCATTCACTCTGAATACAAGACCAGAGAAGATACTAGGAAACACAGGCACCAGCAGAAGAGCTATCCATGTGGGAAGAAGGTCAGGGTGTTTCATATTTTTTCCCACCCAGAGGAAAGTGCTCGCTGACTGAGATTCTGACTCAGTATTTCCCAAGATCCCTGTTGCATGACTGTGTTGCATTTTCAGAAATGCCCCTCAGAGAAATGCACACAAGCACTCTGTCTTGGAAATGATAGATCACACTTACAATAAGTAAAAAAAGAAGTCTATGCAGTGGAAATAGCATCCTCTTGAAAATTCTGCTTCTGTATTGTTAGTTGTCTTCTCACAGTTTCAGAAAGTTTATCAGAAAATCCTCTTTGGAGTAGAAAATGGCCTAACAAAATTGAAAATCTGTGAATTGATGTTGTACATGATCTTAGAAAATTAAAAAAAAATATGTGAAATGAGTTCTGTATGGATTAAAAGAATGCCCAGGACTATTAAAAGCTTTGGAAAGAGAACAGACCTTCAGACCTGAGCTATTCCTTATGTTTAATCAGAGTCTAGAGGCCAAATGGCTCTCCTCATGTCCTCCAATAGCACCTTTGGGTTGAAACAGCCATTTCAGTAAGTGGCTTCCTATGAGTAGTCAAACACCATTTTTGTAAAAAATGCAAATGAAATTTTATTTGGCTTTGTAACTTCTTTTTTTCAGGTTTTGCGCTTTTATGTTCGTTTTTTTCTTTGAATGTCATGTGAAATGCTTATTGTGAAACAACTTTTATCACTGGACAGAAACTACTTAGCTGAAGGACTTTTATTTTTCATCCAAGACTTTGTTTTTTCTGTACTCAGATTAAAAGATACCTATTTTGTCCATCTGTGTGTAGCTTGTTTTGGAGATAGAAGCACAAATACATGAGAATTTCTTCTGTTAATTACCGTTCTTTCCCCACAGTGTGTTCATGTAGCATTTATGCAGTTGGTCTACACATAATTTTAGAATTCATAAGAACTCTCTGAAAATGAAGAGCTGGGTTACTAAGACCAGTTCAAGGTTTTAAAATGAATAATTTTTTCCATTTGTATCCTTGCCACTAGCCACATATGATAAACACCATCTGAAAACCACATGATTTTTTGCACCATTCAAGAAGCAAATGATTTGTACAAAGTCTATGGAAAAAAAACCAAACAGTTGCTAGACAGGCGACATGAAGCTCACCAGCTTGACTTTCATATGGACTTTCATCACTGCTTCTTTGCTTCAGATAAGAAATCTCAATAATTTCTTCATTCAAACATCATTTTTATTAAACTGTTCTGTTAATCTACAAAGTAAGGGAAAAAGCACAAGAATGACATAGGGCAGTTGACAGCATTTTAAGTATTTTCTGCGAATTTGAAAAGTACTGTATGTATTTTAAATTAATTGTTAACTGGTATTTAATGTAATTTGAGAATTTTTTCATTTATCAATAAATTATTTCTTTTCCATAAATTCACTGCCATTTTATTCCAAACACCCTTCTACTGGGCTAAATGAGGGAAAGGACTTCACCATATTTATTTGTTATTAAAACTGAAACAGTTTGTCTTTAGTTAGTAATAAAATCTTTCCATCATTGGGTGAAAGGTGTTCGCTGAGTGTCTAGAGTGACCGAAAGAGAAACATGGCACAGGCACCAAAACTTATGAAGCTGAACCATCCAAATTAAATAGAGCCTGTGGTGTGTAGAGGGTTTCTGATGATGCTGAGCAACTCACATTCTTCTTGCTTCTCAGGACTGTATATCAGGTTCAAATGTGAAGGAATTTTGAGACAATTTAGGGAAGATAAGAGTATTTTCAGCAAATAATGTGAACAGTGGTGGTTGTTTTCAATACATATTTGTGGAAATGCATGATCTGTTTCAAACTTTCAACCCCTTCTATACTTTGTCATTTATTCAAGTAATTTGTTTTGTCACACCACTCAAGATATGAATATTTATTTTTGTAAAAAGCACCTATATTGATATCTAGAACAAAGTTTCCCAATTCAATTAACTTTTAAATCAAAGGTAATCTTTCAATTGACTTTTGTAGATTTCTTCATCAATCAACCTGCAGCAAAAATCTCAAGCAGCACCAGCTGCACAAGGAATTATATACTGCAAGTGAATAGCATGCAACTGGCTTTTCAATAACAATCTGCACATGGTTCTTGCAACAAACTTAGTAAGACTAAGTTCTTTGGCATTTGTTTAGCCTGGTAGCCAAATTTTCAGCATAAGTAAGTATTTCAAATTAAATTTAGCAGCATAGTCCATTGAAATAGTGTGGTCATGCAAACACAGTGGTGAGGAAATACTTTATAAATACCTGAAAATAACTTTTAAATGATTGAACAGCATCATTTACAAAGTGCTTCAGTTCAATAGTCCATTTTAAACATGAAGCTAAAATGGAACATCTATATTAGTTCTTATAAGAACATAAATGATTGACATTGACATTTTTAAGAATGCAACCAGAAATCTGTGGAGGAGGACACAAGATGATAATGCAGGGAGGCATGAAAGTGGACTGAGGACAGATGTGCCTGCCCCAGAAGGAGAGTTGCCAGTGAACAACATCTGTTGTTTGACCTTCAGGAGCCTATCAGAAGGGGTTGGGGGGGGGGGTTTCCTTATCTCTAGTGACATTAACAGTCTGAGGATAAAATAAAGTCATGAATTGTGGAATGACTTTCCTTCAATTGACTTTGGGTTCATTGTACATGATGATACACTTTTCAAGCATACTTTTCTTTGGAAATGGTTATGCATATGGGTATCTGTTATTGAATCCTGTTTGATGACATAGATCCGATCTATGAAGAAGTACCCAGTGTCACTTACTCCTGTTAAACTCACAATCATGAGCTGGTTTAGAGACCACATTTACCTGACTGGAAGCTTTCTGTTTTATAAGGTCAAGGTCATTTTTGACCAGGGATTTAGGGGGAAATCTCACAAATGGCACATTTGCCTGAGAGGTAGCAGTGAACATGGAGTGATGCTGGAGGTTCCTTCCCACTTCGTGCGGAGAGGAACAGAGCCCATTTTGATTTTAGTTTCACTTTGGATGATGTGACCACTATAGAGACACAGCTGTTTTTGCCATGGATCAAGGGATTACTCTGCTTATTTCTGCAGGTAACTTTTGGCATGCATCTTCCTTAATGATGGTCAGGAAGACTTTGCTTACTGTGGGTGGGCACCTTGGTAAGAAAAGAGTGAAAGAGGAAGCCAGAAGACAGATGATCATCTTTTGCTATCTTGCATCAGGACCAGCTGCTACATAACACACCCAGAAGTCATATTTGTTGCTGTTGCTAGACCATCGTGCTGCTCCTCACCTACTTCAAAAGCCTACATACATCCCATGCATTGCAGAAGTTGCTGTTTTCACTTCTCTGCCCCACACAAGACATAAAAGAGGTGAGAATTTTCATATCCTTAGCTATTTTGGACTGAAAATTACAAACTTGTCTGACAGGTTTAAGTTTTTCCACCACCCGAACTTTTTAGACTTTTTTATTATTCCTGATTCCCACTGACAAAAAAATAATCCCTTGGTCACTTCTAGACTACTGGGGAAAGATAATGACAAGGACAGATTTGGGCTGAGCACCTTCACTCAGGAGTTGTGCAGGACTAGAGGCCTTGGGGAGTGCAGGATACAACCTGCACTTGAGTCTGTCCCTACACCAGGAACACACAAAGTGGGCTTATTGGCTCTTAATTTTCTAAAAGGCCTCAGGAAAATCCCAGAAAACTCCAAGCTAATAAAGCTGACATCCCTACCACACAACACCAAGGCAGAGTGGGCCCATGGAAAAATGTGATGCCAAAGAAAATAATAAATATGGCATTTGTGATGGGATATACCACACTTCATAGTTACGCAAGAGTTTACTGAAGAGTCAATGAGCGCAGACAAAGAGGAGACAAAACACTACCACATCTTTGAAGCTTCAAATAATCTCTGATGAGTCTCACCATAAAGCTGCCAAAGAAGTTAAGCTATTCCAAGGAACTTCTCACATAAATATACAACTGCTGAAAACATAAGAAAAAGGAGCAGGAATCAGTGAATCATTTTTGCAGTGAAGTAGGTTCAGTCATGAGAGGGCTTGCCTGTGGCCTATGCCATTGGTCAGGCACTGGAATAGGCTGTGCAAGTAAGCGGTGGAATCACCATCCTTGGAACTCTTCCAAAGGTGTGTGGATGTGGCGTTTGGGAATATGGGTGAACACAGTAGTGCTGGGTTAACAGGGCTTTCTGTAATTTAAAATGTAGCCATCAGCAATTTGAGAAACAGGGAGCTGTGAAATAATTAAGTTTGCTGAAGTACTAAGTTATTTGTATTAATTTAGCTACTCATATTCACAATTAAGTTTGCTGCTATAGTAAGCTATTAATATTCACAGCTAAGTTTGTTGATGTACTAAGATATGCAGGATACAGAGAGGAGGTCCAGCTGCAAAGAACTGTTAAAGGATTTCGAAATACAGAGTGGCAAGGTGATAAAGTGGCAGATTAAAATCAATACTGATAATATGAACGAATAGAGAGTAAGGGCAGAATCAAAATGCTGCAGAAGTGATGCATAAAACACAGTGATGTGCTCAGACAATTCTGTCTTTCCTTTTGAATTTTCCCCTTTCTAATTTTAACTACTAAAGAGGAGATAATATCTTTTCACTCCCAAGCATGTGCATCTGTTAACACTCAGATTGTGTAGCTGGAAAAAATTGTGCTGACCTTCAGTAAAAAGTGTCCAATACTTCTGCTACATTTTTCTTTGTAAATATTAATAGTAGCATTAAAATTGATTTCACACTTACATTTAACTTAGCTTAAAGTACCTTCCTCACTTGGATATAGTGAGGAATGACACAGAAAATGAGACCCAGGACTCCTGCAAATGTGAGAGAAGAGATGATAGATTTTCATGTTAAAATTGATTTGCCTAATTTGTATGTTGTACAATTGTATATCATATGAAAAAAGCAAGGGAGGGGAGAGGATAGGGATGGGATACAGATGGGATGGGAATGGGATTTAAAAAATATGTTCTTATGGAGGCTGATTTTTATCATGTTCTTTAGCACTGTTATCACAGTAATAGAGCAAAGTGAGGAATGTTCAGTGGTTAATCTTCAGCACTTGGTGGAAATGGGTTGCACAGACTTATACTGCGTAGGGAAAAGTCAGGTCAATATAAGAAACTAATTCTATAGATTTCTTTGAATGGTTAGGTGACTGTGGCGGCACTGGTGAGTCCTGCAATGTCCAGTGTTGAGTTTAACAGGAAAAGTTCAAAGACGCTTAAAAAAAAATCCAGTTGGAAATAAGGATACTTTGGAGGAAAAGAAAAAGAAGAAAATATCCAACCACTCAACTAAACAAAGGAAAAACCCCAGACCAACAAACTATCAAAATGAGAGTGTACAAACACATTTTGTCAGCATTGCCAGTTGCTACTCTATCTCTGCACTGCGCATTCCTTCCTTATTTCTCTGGTATCCAGCAATATCAGGAGAAGAAGCTGGGAAATTGTGTGACTGAACAATAATCTCTCCCCAAAACACTTGTTTTTTAAAGCCAGATTTAATGTGATAATATCAGGAATGCATGGGACAGCAGAGCACAGAAAATGGCACAGGCTTGGGTACACACAGCTAAGGCAGGATGGAATAGGGAATGGTATTTCTTCTGGATATATAATGATTTCCTAACTTGTTTTTCCATGGACCCCTTTGGCAGTTTATAGTCCAATAAAGTAATTCCTAACCAGTTCTGGCTTTAAACTCAAAAAATAGGTTTTCAGTCTACTCAGATGTAAATCTGTTAGGTTTTTCATTTTTCCTCCCCTCCCCTCTCCTCTTCTCCTCTTCTCTCCTCTCCCTTTTTCATTTAGTCTTCATTTTCTTTCTCTTCTTTTTTGATTTTTTTTTCAATAGAAGTTGCTATAGCCCACTGTGTGTCCACAGAGGACAGTTAGCCTCTTTTAATAACTCATAAAAGAGCATGAGTACAGAAGGACATGTTGACTATGTTAAATGCTTACTGAGGCTTCTCATGGTTAGTCCTGGAACAGGAGAAATCCCACAGAGTTATTTCACTTGCATCTGACATGCATATGCATGTCTGTGAGGACTACAAAAAAGAACAGCTGTTTCCTTCAAAACCAGTTCAAGTCTCCATGGTTACTGAGTCACTTTGTTATGACTGTCAAATAAGAGTATGAATGAAAGTATCTTACATCAAGGGAGACAGCTGCACCCGTGGGAATAGGAAGGGCTGCAACAATTACAATTAAACTTGCTGGACTTACTCCAACTAAACTTTGGGTTTGATGGGGTGCTATTTTTGGAATCTGCTGATTCAGTCAAAGTTCAGGGGGCAGTTGGAAGTCTCATGACAGCAGGAATGCCAAAGAAAATTTACTCCATTCCCAGCCAGTCTGCCTCAGATAATTTGCTTGGTAAAGCCCTGACGACCTGAGAATTTGGAAGCCCAAACCCAAGTCTGTGAGACTGCCCAAAGCCCAAGCAGCCCCAGGCCTCCAGCTTGTCAACTCACAAAGAGCCTGGCAGATGGGCTGATCTCAGTCTAGAATCCATATCTTTGACTTACAGAGAAATTTGAAATGGTCTTTTATTTTAAGTCAGAGTAACAACAAATTTCAAATTATCAATGTCTTATTATAAGCAAAATCATGTTTCCTTATCCAGATACAGTAAAACTTGGGAATTTGAAACACTTTTGCCAGATTTCTTCAAAAATATTATCCATTCCCAAATCTTGGACAGGCAGGAGGAAACAAAATGTACTTTATATATCTGGGCAGGGCCATCTTTTGTGACAGTGTAGAGCAAGACTAGCACTTTACTTTTCACAGAGATTATGGTGAATAAACATGCAAGAACACCATAATTATTTATTTATATATTTATTCATTCTTATATCAAATTCAAATTTCAAGAAGTTTCTACTGAGAAATCCAAAGTTTTTATAATACTCCAGTACAAAAATACAGTCCTTGGGAATAAAAGCTTCCATACCACTATCTCTAAATAAATTAAATTACATCAGTCACATTTAAATTATTCGGTATAAAAAAAAATACAGCAACTTTTTTAAATCTGAGAGTTGAAGTTAAGTCAGTGCAGTACAGTTAGTCACATTCCCTTGGGTTGTTAAGTAAGTTGGCCTCCCGGTAACTTCAGTACATAACATAGTAAATACCAACAATTAATAATCAATCCTCTCCTTCAGAAATGTGCTTCAGCTTTTGCTTATCTCTAAGCATGTCTATTTGCTTGGTTTAGATTTAGATATGTTTAGTAGTAAGCAGACATGAGCACGTTTTCCTGAGTGCAGTAAGCTCCCCATATTGGTGCTTGTATCTATATGCCAAATAGAGGAATGATGAGACTAAGCTTGTAACAAGCCTCTCTCAAGATAGCACCAGATGGAAAGCTGGGTAGCGTATCATGTAATTTTAAGATTTCCATATGGAAACAGGGTAAACATTGCTTCATTCTGTATTTTTAGGTCAACAAACATATAATAAATAGACAGGATTTTAAGAAAAAGTTATTTCTTATATAGTAGTAGGCAGTATAAATACTTTGATTGGTATTTCTTTATAAATAATTATTTAAAATACTTAAATATTAATAAATAAAAGTATAAAAAATCAATAGAGAGATTAAAATTTTTAAAAGTGTGTCACAACAAGATTTGCACAATAACTCATTACAAAAGAACATAAGATGTCATTAGCATCTGCACTGCCTTCTTCTTCTTCTGTGAGAATTTGTGGTATCCCCCAGTTTTTGTAAAACGCTGAACAGCTCATTCACAGCTTTACGTTGAATTTTCAAGTCATTCATCTGTTAAAAGAAAAAAGCAAATGGAACAAAAGTCAGGCCAAGAGCTGTAATTATTTTCTGATCCCATCCCACAGGCTACTCCAATACCAGGGTAAAATGAATGGACATCTGCAGTTTTCAATTAGTCTTCTACCTAAATCCTACAACAAAGAGCCTCTTTGTCACAGATTCTTGTTTTCCACTTTCTATGCTACTTTGCAACACACCACAGACCAGCCATATCCTGTGAAACAGAGCTACTCTGTAGTTAGAAGCAGCTAACTCCACTGGGGTATTGTCTGCAGACCTCTGCAGAAGTCAGTGCTTTGTGCCATTGGCACTCACTCAATAAAAGCCAAGTGCTTCTAAAACCATAGAGCATTCCGTAGCCTTCCATCCAATTTCTAAACCACAAATGGCTGTGTCAATACCAATTCTGGTGTGCAAACTGTGTGGCAGTGTTGCCAGCACCTCTGTGCTAAACTCTGATAAGACTCAGGAGTCTACCTCAGACCACAGACCTGCAGTAGCTGTTGCAGCTGGAAACATTAAGTTTTCCAGTGTGCAGTGAGCTAGACAGGGGTTGCTGAAGCACTATTGGCTTGAATCACACTCAAATCACAACTGGAAAATATAACATCATGAACCTTGGAGGCAAAGGAAGAGCCTTACCTTAAGCTCTGTCAGGTTCTTGAGATCTTCCATCTTCTTTGAGCCATCAGAAAGGCTTGCCTTCAGAGTGTAGAGCTCCTCAGATATGTTCCTGACGTGGGCCTTTGACTTGTCAGTATTTTCAAGGATTTTCAAGTACATGGAAACAATCTGACTCAGGATGATCCTTTTTTCATTTCTCTGTTGAAAAAGACAATCAGAAAGAAAGGTATGTGAGTGCTCATCAGCAAGGAAATTAATGAAAATAAAGCAGAGCAGGCAAGGGCTCTCACTGCCTCTTGAAACAAGATAATAAAGAAGATGTTGCAAACCATCTCCTGGGCTTGTCTGTACCCCAGGATCAGTTCATGGTGCAATACAAAGCACCTTGATCCTTATGGGAGGCATTTTCATGTTTTTTGGTTTGCTTTTTTTTCTCTTTTCCAAGTTACCAAAGGAAACTCTGCTCATGTTCATTCTACCCCAGCTAATTACACTGCTTCAGCAAGCTGCTTTGTACCAAAAGTGCTCTACAAAGCATCTGAGATACTTTGACATTTCTGATTCTGACTCACCTCTGTCCAGTTTGACAGTCTGTCCGTAAAGATAGGTCTGCCATCGGCTACATCTGAATGACTTGAGTTCTGCAACAAAGAACAAACATATCTATTATACAAGCAATACTTGTCACAAGGCAAATAAGTGTTTCTCCCATCAAACAGGCAGTAAAATCCAGATTTTTACACCACTGGTCTATAGCTATCAAAATGTTTTCACTTCTCTAAGCACTAATCCCAGTGCATGGCTGCCTAGTATCAGAAATTGCGTTAGTCTGCTTTTTGATGTCTTCTCCTGCTACAGTTCATTTGAATAGAGATGTTTAGCACATCTGTTTTCCTGAATGCTCCTTGCAAGTTTTGCTATTGAGAGATGAAAATAAAAGCTTATAAACACAATGATTGGCTAGAAAACCATTAGACCTGATCTAAGCATGTTTTCCAGTAAGTCAAAGTCCAGCAGTGTATAGTCTGTGGCTTTAAATTAATCTAGTGTTAGTAAAGTCTCATATGGAATAAGACCAAATGATTTTTTCTATGAAACTGTAGTTTATAGAACTGGAGAATAGCCCAGTAGCCCACAGTGAGGCACAGGGGTGTACAAGATTAGTGGGCTACTGAGAGACTTACAGGAATGGAGTTTAACCATCAGATGTTAGCCACATGTTGTGCCAAATTTTAGGAAAATAAGAGCAATACAATTCTTCTACCAAGGAAAGGGAAATTTACTCACTTCCTCTTCTGCACATCTTGTCTTTTCTTTTTTTTTTCTTTTTGTATACAGCAGTGACTACTTCCTTCTTTTATCTGCTCAGTAATTTAAATACAGTGAGTGCAGGGGGGAAACTTGCAGGCTGACAAAAACCTTCTATGCTGATTGGCTCCCCATACTGACCACACTGCCAAACTTTTTTTTTGTTCTTCTTCAGAAAAGTGGGGAGCACCTACCATGAACCAGAGTCTTAACTTCAGTGCAAAAACCTCACCATGACTCAGGATCTCTTCAACAGAGTTATATATATTCAAGTGAGATGCCTTCTGGTCTATGCTAATAGCAAATTTAAGATACGATATAAATTTTACACCCACTTTCTTACCAATCTGCAAACACTGAACTATCTTGCTAGTCCTCACCACTTCAGTGTGGTTCTTTTACTACTGAATTTCAACTGTCATTTGCACAAAACTATGACAAAATCAGAGCCACAAATAGCAGCAGACTGTTGCAGTTGCTTTCACGCATTTAAGGAGAAAAACCCAACAAAAATATATTGAGAATAAAAACTGTTAATTAGAAGTGACTCTATTGTAGATCTGTTATCTCTATGACTAATCCCAGCTGAATTCAACTCTGAACAACTTTAATGCTGCCAAGATGAAGGCTGGTGAATTAACATTACAGCTATCAGGTTACCAAAATTCTACCTAAAAAGAAAGAATATCATGCCAGATTACATTTCTATGCCATATCATAGTCACAGATGTGGAAGTAGAATGACTGGAAGGTGCAAAAGAATATGAAGTAGGAACCACCTTTGAGCAGGACACTACTGCAACTAATAATAAAAAAAGTGCATTTGTTAAAGCAAAAGTTCATGTCCATTCTTTTTCTATTGCTAACTAATACTAAACACCCTATTAACATTGCCAACATAATATTTAAAAAGTCAGTAAATTATATAAATTGAATAAGTATTAATATATTCACCATAAATTGCATTAAGATTTCTTATTATAAAATATTTCATGTAACCAAAGGCTGAATTGAGCTAGGAGAAACTCTTATGAAAGAAAGAGCACCCCTGAAATAAATGCAAAGTACTACACTAACAATGACTATTGTAAAACTGAATCAGGTTAATGAAAGAGCTTAGCAAGGCCAAAGAAATTGTCCATATTCTTGTTTAAAAAAGATATAACCAAAAATTTGTTCCATTATTACCCTCTATGGGTACATACTGAGTATGTCAAGCAGTGATCAAGTTTAGACAATATGTAAAGCACAAGCAGAAGGAGAAAAGAAATGCAGTAGAAGACTATACTTACAAAATCAGCTTTCAGCTTGTCTATATCATCTTGAAGTTGAAGCAGATTTAATTTATTTTCAACACGTCCAAAATAAATCATGATGATAGATAGAACAAACAAGCTGTAGGTTTGGAAAGTCATTTTCTTGGTGATAGTTGCAGTTAAACTGCTCAGATAAGTTCTGGGAGATGTCAGCTCTAAGAGCTGTGAACTTCAGCTTCTGATAGTTAAACCTTCTATGAGAAGAAAGTAGACGAATGAACTTCATCTGCCTGTCAGTGGTATTTATACCTGGTCTCAAAATTTTTTATTTCGTCATCACAAGCTATGTATATTTAGACAAGATAGTGTCAGATAAGAACCCTTCCTTTTTGGCTAAACAAGGGAATCCCTCGAAAGCATCTTTGTTAAACCATGGTCCTGGAAAAAATTTCAGTGGTTCATCAATGGGTAACATTTATGTGGCACATTCTGAAGTTTTTTTACACGTGGTTGGGGAAAGGGGGGAAATTATGATACTGATCGAGTAGAATGCATTGTGGCTCAAGCATATTCGTACACACACTCTGAAAAAAAAAATCCCTACGTGTGTTGTGGTTAAAGGGTCAGTATAGCAGTCAACTAATTTCTTTTAAAGTAACCACTGAGATTGCCATGACATTCCCCAGAGTCACTTAGAGATTCAAATGTTCTTCCTACTGCTGTCCTTTTCTGAAACACTATTTGCATTCTTTACATGGTCTAAAGTGTATCTCTGCTGCTTTATCATTCTTCACCTCCAGACTCAAAATAGACTCAAGGGAAATGAGGTTCCAGTATGGATTCAATTATGCACCGTATTAAATTCCTCTATGGTTGCCTACTCTCTGGGAAAGCAGAGTATTTAGTACTTAAGACATTCATTTCTACTTTGCAATAATAAAGTTCCCCACCTTCCCATTCATTTGCACTAATGGGGGTAGAATATGAAAGGCATGGAAGAAACAAGCCCAGCTGAAGAAGACAGGATAATCTCTAAGTGCATACAGAACCCTGAAACAACTGTATCAATGATAGCTGAGGAAAATGTTTTTCTCTGGGAACTAAATGGATATAATGGGATTAAAGCTTACTGTGAAGAGTCCTATGAACAAATCAGATAATTTTAGGCTATAGTATATGAATGCAGGGTAGGCAGGAGCCTAAAAGGGAAAGAAAGAAGGCGCCTACAGGGAAAAAGGAAAAAGAGTAGATTAGGAAGAGGGCACCTGTGGGCTCAGTTCACACAGGCTGAAGTGGAAGATGCCTGTAGCTCATAAGAAACAGATGAGGATTCAACTGGTTCCCACCAGGTATGATTTGAAATCTCCAACACAGCCCCACATGGCTCTTTGGGTATTCCTTGCAAGAAGATGCCCCTTTCCCCAGCAGCATCTCCTATCTCAGCAAATGATCACTAATGCCACCAAAAATTTTTAATCTGCAGGTTGAAAGAGGACTTCCGTCTGTGGAAGATATCAAGACTTCTCCTACTATTGCAAACAGCGAATCACCACTTTGCAGGCATAAGAAGCAAATTCCACCAATAGTTGCAGGCCCAAAAACCGCATACTACATCTGCCTGGGAATAGCAGCACGGACAGATGGGACATATCTCACAATATGTGCAGTGGTACTGCACAACAATGAGGGCTGTGATCTGCTTGGGATAGTAGCACTATGCAATGTACATATTGGTTTTAGGTTAAGAAGTTAAAACTGGTTAAGCACTATGCAACGTACATATTGGGTTTAGGTTAAGAAGTTAAAACTGGTTAAGCAATAACTTGATTGCTGGAAGTGTTGACATTAAAGTAAGGCAATGATTCAAGATGTTTCAAAGAACTGTAAATAAATGCAAAATTAACATACCCACCCATGGTAGTGGGGTTAAACTAGATGATCTCAAAAGTCTCTTCCAATTCAAACCATTTTGATTCTATCATTCTGTGCTGGAAATCATAATCATAGAATAATTTTGTTTGGAAAGGACCATTAAGTCATCAAGTACAGTCACTAACCTAGCACTACTAAGTCTGCACTAAACCATATTCCCAAGCACCACTTCTACATGTCTTTTAAATACCTCCAGGGATGGTGATAAGATGGTGGTCTCACCAAGACTCAAAGTGGACTCACAATTCAAAGTAAACTCACAAATGTCAGCACACTGAACAAACCTATTGATAATGTTGAAACATCTGAATTGCTATGCAAGGCAAGTACATTCACATAGCATATTGAGGCACAGCTAAATATAGTTTTATACATACAGGAAAATAAAGCATATTTTACAAGATGGGACACATGCTGAGGTTTATTGACTGGCCATGAGACTATGGAGCAATTCTTTCGTAAAGTGTTGGAAGGGACATGTCAAGAGCAGAGGGAAAATAATTCCTGTTACATATGGCACTCTTTATTCTGTCAGAAACATACAGCTAGAAGGGGGACTGTGTCTTCAAGCCCAATTTTGCCATTACAGGTCCTAATTTGAGCAGTGCTTTTCCATTGAATTATTAGAGATTTTGTAAAGAAGAGCTCCAAGTAGGGAGCTTGGGAAGAGATTCTTTATTCAAAAAATTCAGTCTTCTTAACATGTTGAGGACAAACCACAACACAATTAAACACAACTAATTGCTGTAATTGTCCAGCCAGGCAGAAGATTCCAGAAGCTGAAATATTACACCAGTAATACTGCCCTCTACAGAGACCTATTCACTCAGAGTGTGCTGGGTTAGACTGTCCTGTTAAATCTGTCAGACACACATTTCATCCACAGCAGGCTGCACCTCTCAAGTGACCCTTCTTTGGTCTGACACTGCTACTAAACTTCTAAGAATAACAGGACAGTGAAGTATCAGAAAGAAATTATTTTTTCAACTCAGTTTTGTAGATGCTGGTTAAAATTTTGAGTGGTTATATGGCTAATTTGATCACTAAATCTCGCACTCCAAGAGGCCACGCCATGCATCCAATTTTGCAGGTAAGAAAATAGAAGCACAGAGCAATATGATTCATAATCATTCAGCATCTAGGAAAGGTAAATCTAGGAATGAAACAGGGTCTCCCAGACCCATTGTGGTCCTTTGCCCACTATGTAGTCCTGCAAGTATTATATCATAAACCAAGGCAAGAAATTAAGCAAAGAACAAAGAAGAAAGCCATGAGGTTCTGTCACACTACCTTCTGAGTGCAGGTCTCACTTCTAGATCTTTTATGTTTCTCCACAGTCACATTATCACACAAAGCATTGAATGTTCTTTGATAAATCATCAGACAGAAATGTATTTTAATACAGAAATATAGGATCCCTTTTCCAAATCCTTTACATTAAAATAAATGGAGTCATGTTAATGTTGACATGCTTCTCTCATAATGTTCTCTTATGTTGACACACAACATAACATCTCTGCAAATAATTTTGAAATTAGGCAACAGCCTAGAGCAAACAGTCAGAACATGAGGGTCCTGGAGTCCTCCATGTCCTGTGTCTCTCCCAGGCTTGTTTTGCTTCCCAATCCACCCAAAAGTGATGAGCCAGGTCACCATTGTCCAGTGCTTTTTTTTGTTGCCCAAGAACTGTGAACAGGCAGGTTGTGAGGAAGGCCCAGATTCAGATGGCTCCTCTGCTCTGCCTTTCCTGAGAATCAACGTGATTACAAACAACACAGTGGGGATCCTGAAAATATCTGCCATTTATGACACAAAGTCAAAGGCCTAAGAGCATCCAAGTTTTTAATTTGTGCTCCTTAATAGATATCTACTGAGTGCATGCTGTAGAGGACTGAACATTCAGCACTAACACAAGCTCTTTGAGCACTAGTCCTAATCTAGTTGAAAGAGATGCCCAAATAACATTGAAAAGTCTTGTGATGCATAGAATTGAAGCGGTCGTCCTGTGTGACTCCATAGTCACAGCTGGACCATCATCTGTTCCAAACACAGTGGGAAATTAAACCAAGGCATTTTTTTCATTTTTCTGCCTGGAAGTCATTTGACTGCTCATGCAAAGCAGAGGTTTCACACCTTTTTCTTCATGTAACACCTTATACCAAATACCCGATGATGCCCTTGCAAAGTCATGTCAATGTTGCTATGACCCCTGATTATAGCTTTTTCCCTTTCATTTTTTGTTTTCTGCACACTCCTCAGAGTGTTGACTGAGTGGTTAGTCAGCAATGCCCTTGCAAGTTCAGCAGATCTCTGCCAGACTTTCCTTTCTCTAAAACTCAGTCACTTCCTCTATTACCACTACCCAAGGAAAGCAACTCATGGTTGGAAACCCCTCTCTGAGTTGTTCTGACTTTGTATCACACTTCACCTCTTAGTCTCCCTTTCTTATAAAGCCATAAATAAAATTCCTTTGGTTCCTTCTTCAGAGTGCTGGGCAGGAGGGCGAGGAGGAGGTGTTGGCACACTTGAAGGCGTTAAGTGATTACAACTTTGCCTACACATTGTACCAGTGCTATGCAATTACTAAGTGTTGTTATTCATTGTACTACTATCTGCAAAGTAGATGTCTCGATAATCAGTCTTCGTGTCAAAGGGAGACAAAGGGGACTTACAAGAAAGCCAGTGAGGGACTTTTTACAGCGGCATGTAGTCACAGGACAAGGGAGACTAAGTCAAAGTGACAGAGGGAAGGTTTATATTAGGTATTAGGAAGCAATTACTTACTCTGAGAGTGGTGAGATGCTGGAACATGCTGCCCAGAGAAGCTGTGGATTCCCCAACCCTGGAAATGTTCAAGACCAGGTTGGATGGGTCTCTGAACAGCCTGGTACAGTGGAAGGTTCCCTGCCCGTGGCAGCAGGGGTGGAACTAGGTGACCTTTAAGGTCCCTTCCCACCCAAACCATTTTATTATTCTGTGACTTTACCACTGACCCTTGCGAACACATTATTAAAAAAAAAAAAAAAAAGGGCAAAACTAAAACCACCACCACCACCACCAACCAAACCAAAACCAAAAATTAAAAAAAGCATGACCCATCACTCCCCTACAAGTGATGATATGCTCCATCAATGCTACACATTGGGAAGGATGTAGTTATCTACTCCTTGTGACAACTGGATCTCTGTGATTCAGAGAATATTTCCAATGATCAGTAGAGGTAATGTTAACACAAAACATCTACTCTGTTCCATAAGAATAAACTTTCAGGTCAAAGAAAAGTTCTGAAATGCTCAAAATTAGCTATTTTAACATTTTTCTAAACAGAATACTCTGTTCTGCCCATTCCAATGACTTTTTGGAGATGATATTTTTTGAGAGGTTTGAAAAACCAGTTTGTACCAGCTGAAATGTGACACGAGGAAGACCCTTTGGCCTCCACTACATACATCCATCTGCATGCAATTGGCAATGGGAAAATACATATTATTGATCCCTCTTTCCAACCACTAATTCCTCACACACATTAGCTGTTGAGTCTTCTAAAGAAAGGGAAAGAAGAGGAAACTAACAATCGGTGGTGTTGGACATCTAGAGAGACAGATGTCCAGATAGGTAACGAGCTGATGGGTACATCTGGAAGTGTAAGTTCGAAATTATTAAAATCATAGTACCTTGACTGACACAAACCATCTGTCTCATACTTTCGTTCAGTTTTTTTTTATTTGGTAAACTCATGCAGTATGGAAAAAAGTGTACAGATTTAGAAAACCTTTGAAAACCTTTCCCCGCCAAACACTAATTATTCCTTTCTGAATTAGCAAGAGGAATTAACTACCCGCTCATGGTCTGAGTACTCATCTATCCTGTAAGCAGGAGTTCAAGCTTCTGCTTTGCCCAAGAAGAAGAGGATAGCCATGAATAGCTGTTCTGGGCTGGCCTTTCTCAAACACTGTTGTAGACTTTTTGGTAATTCCTAACTGTATGACTATCAGCTCTGTATTGTCTAGAGACTCCAGTAATGGCATAATACGAATATTCAGGACCCATGTTAAAATAAATTTCTGGAGTGTATGGAGACGATAACAAATATTTTTCTCAGAACATCTGTCCTCATTAATGGCTGTTCATGTCCCTGTTTACAAAATCAGCATAATGCTATGTTCCTTTCCTTTCCTTGAAAGACTGTTCAGCTGACATATTCTAAGTCTGGAAAGACGGACCTATACACACATTTTCTCATTGCTGATTGTGCATGGATTGCAATATGTAATGGATAGCAAATATTCCTTCTTGTTTCTTGTGCCTTATTTCAGGTTGGTACAAATCGGTTTTCCAGATCTCCATAAAAACACAGTCTACATGCATGAATATTATAGAAACAATAAGCTACCAGTGAAAACTAACCATGAGAAAGGTAGGTGTAATTCTAAAATACTATTTTCCTTGTCATAAAGTATGGAAAATTGTAGAAGACAGTGATGGATAAACATGGTGTGTGTTTGTTACTTAGGATTCTGCCATTTACAATCTTTCCACATATCCAACTCCTGATTAAAATCTATTGCCTATTAAACAGAATAAAATTCCAAATCTTATCAATTTAAGTCCATATCAATGGAAAAGCAGCACAACTGTTGGCACAGCAGCAACACCAAGCATGGCTGGTATTATAAAACATACCTCCTGTGCTATAACAACAGAGTGTGTACAGGTTTTCCTACATAAAATCTTCCATTTTCACAAGCTCTTCTTCATTCTTCCAACAGGAATAAAATACTTTTGATAGCTTTCTGCTTTCAGCACCATAATATCCTTTGAAAGTACTGCTGATTCTGAGCATTGTATCATGGATATTACACTATTTTTTTTTCACTTTAAAGCCTCAGCTTCTTGTCTTACATGATTTCATGAATCACAAGGTTTATTTTAGAGTTTTGGGGTTGGTATTTTTTTCTATTGACTTTTTGATCATCATGGTTGAAGGGAAAATACGGAAAACAAGAACTTCTAAAAGCAGACTAAAGCAAATAGAAAGCATTAGGATTCAAACATAATCATTTCAAGGTTCTTCTTAAGACCTTTGAAATGCTTCTGCCTAGGTTTTTTAGGCACTAGCACCCACAACATTCTTATTGTTGATTTTTAATATTAAGCAGGCAATGGTATCAATCCCATGCTATGAGTACAACATATTCACTTCAGATAAGAATTTTGTGCCTTGGTGGATGTAAAGTATTCTACAAAATGAAAATATATTTTATTAAAATAGTTTTCCCAAAAGTGATCTTCCAAGGTTTCTTAATTTTCCCAGCTCAGGATATTCTACAATTCCATGATTGCCTAAAAGCCCTGCTCTTCGTAAGACAAACTTGCTAGTATTTGCATTACCCTTTCTACAAATATTTCCATTAGTTTTAAGGTAATATTTTAATTCACTTTGAGATAGTTAATTAATTAAGAAAACAGTTCCACTGTAAATTTGCCTGTTATTAGTGGTTCTGACTTTCTGATGTTTCCTGTCAATATATACATATATGTCAACCTTTGCTGTATATTAATAGAAAGAAATAATATTACGTTTTACTTGCAGTGTCTTTCCCCAGTTCCTGGTAAATGAGTGTATGTTTTACTCTATACTTTAACTCTCCATACAGAGACCACTGGTATTTCACAGTTTGCTATCCAGTTTCATTTTCATAGGATTAGATCCACCTTCAAAAGAAGCACAAAGCCACTAGAACTTCTGCATCTGAGTAGCTATGATAACACCCTACAGCTCTTCTACAAAAGATTTTTGAAGATAGAGGACCAAAGGATGTTAATCCAGGATCAGCTGTTGTTTTCTATATGTGCAACCTCATGAAATAACACAGACTCTCTCAAAATTCATTGCAGATTGATAACATTGTAAATCATCACCCGCAATCAACTTAATACTTTTCATACATTCTCAATACTAAATCAAAACAGTACTTTTCAGACTGTACCCCTGTCAGTCAGCCAGCCTTGCTCATCTTCCTCTTGTTACATTTATAGAATTTTCTCCACGTGTTGGATTTTGTGATTCATTCCTTCTCCTTACACTGATTTTCTGTGCTGTTGGCTTTCATTTGCATTGGAGCTTTTACGAATTTAAGTGCCATTCGAGTTTCATTTTACAGTTGCATTTGTTTTCATAGTTTAAGTACTTTATCATATAGACATATTTATTGTTAGAAATTTATACTCATATTTAAATTTGGAAGAAAACAGTAGTGAAAGCAATGCTGTAATGTTTTAATTTTTTATTGCGTATTTTAAGTTGAAATGTGATCACTAGGGCAGGGAAATTGATCATTTTCATAGTATCAGTACACAATTTATAGTAGTTAATTATTACATATGTACATGCAAACAGAAGTGTGTAGGTGTGAGCACTTGTTGGAGAGTAAGTCAGTAATGTGTTTCAAGCATCAGTAGGAAAATATCCATTAAATGTATGACACCAGCCTACAGAGTGGATATTTTCTGTCATAACCATTTGGAAACATCCACAGGACATTTCGTAGAAGAAATCTACCACACGGTGCAATCTTCTCTCTAAAACAATCCAGGAGACAGTTTGGTGGGGATTCCCCTTATCCACAATTCTCTTCAGTGCTGCTCATAATTGTGTGAGTAAGCAAGCCAGTCATCTTCACTCACAGAAAAAAAGAATCAGATTGTGAGTTTGGTCCTACCTGTTTTTGTCCAGCCTCCAGAACACGTATGAGAACACCAGGAAGTCGGGTGTAGAAGCAGTTCACCCATGGATAACATTTTACTTAGAACAGAACTTCCTGGCAGAAGTCTACTTGCAAAGACTTTCCAGTTAGATTCAGAATTTAAAGTGAAAGGAGAAATATGCAAGACCTTTGCTTTTTAGTAGTTAAAAAATGAAGAAGGTACTTCACACCCTAAGTACATTTCCTCTTCATCTCACAGGAAATAAGGCTGCCTATAGAAGAGCTACTGCGGGGCGAGTTTAGATACACTTTATTTTAAAGTTGTGTAACTTCGATTTTTGAAGGCTTGGACTAACAACTAGGAAGTACTCTGAATAAAGACCCTCTAGTCCTCTGGAGGCAATGTAAAGAATGAATTAGCTAGTAATAAATATTTTTTTTTTTAAATGGGGAACTATATTTAAGTTGATTTTTTTGAAAAAACTAATGAGTATATAACCCCAAATTAAAATAAAGCAGGTTCTGAAAAAGATAGTAAAACAAACAATTTTTTTTTCCAAAACTACAAAAGCATTCTTTTCAAAAAGAACAAAATACAATCTCAAGTAGCATACTTTAAAGCAATAAAAATGTAGGTACTGTGGCAGGTTGCGTTGCTAATCTTTTTTCCTAAGGAAATTAGACTTAGGCAGTTTTTTTTGCTGTTAGTTCCTTTCTTGTCAGTAACTTCTGAGTAGAGTCAGCAATTTCTCACAAATTTGAGAAACCCAGAAGTTTCACAGCTAATTTAACTCCTGCCACCTTCATTAAATTTGACAGTTAAGCAACAGCAAGATCACTCTACTAATGATGGACCATGTGTTGATATTTTGAACTCTATATGAGTTAGTTACCATGTAAGAGGGGAATACCTTTCCAAAGAGTGCTATTTGGTTGTTGTGAAAGAGTATTAATTTCATCTATTTTTCAAGAGTTACTAACATCTAGGAAAGTCTGCACGGCAATTATGAAAAACTTCCAAGACGTATGAAAAAGAGTTGTTAAAGGAACTTTTTCACCTCCCACTTAAACTAATCTTACTGTTTCATATTAATGTGGGCTCTGGACTCTTACTTCATCCTTTTTCAAAACCTCTGTTTTGCCAAGTCAGCCTGTTCTGTGCATATCTATGCTGTAAATTTGAAGGAGAAACTGTGGCACGTGTCACAACAGTTAATGTCGGTTTATTTCAATCTAGCTAGTGTAAATATCAGTGGCAGAGGACCTGTGATACACCAAGATTTAGCTGTGGTGTTCTACCTCTGTCTCCATGTGCTCAGGCAATGTACTAAAGTCCTTTCACAGTTTTGCAAAAGTAATTATAAAAGCTGAGTTTCAACTTCAAAGGGCTCAGAATTCAGACACACTAACTCTGGTTTCCATCAGCACATTTGAACTGATCTCCTCTTTCCATAAGAGAATTTCATTTTGGAAAACCAGCAATTCTGGTTCAATAGTTGCTAAAAAATGTCAAAGACATTTTAGACTGGCTTATAATTTTTTTCCTGCCCATATAAGGTAAAATGATGTATCAGTGAGATATTCTACATTAGTATGCCAGTTGTTCCACACATGGGAACTTAAAACCAGTCTCCTGATCACCACTCACTGGATGCTGAGTTGCATTTGGGAGCACTCTTGGAGTCTCCAAAAATTAGTTCCTTTCAGATAAAATAAAACTGGAAAATGTTTTCAGAAACTCTCTTGATGTTCTCCAATTGTTAACAGGAGGTCAGGCCACAAAACCAGAGAAGAGTTAGTTCAAAATAAACTCGAACATAGTTTAGAAGTTGGGTCCTCAATGCCAATTTTTCAAACTTAACAATCTGCTTCTATAGTATTGCTCCTTTTGCTAATGAAGACATAAGTTATCTTGCAATAATTCTTGATCGTACCAAAATGTTTAAGCACCCAAGATGAATGGTCTAAGCAATGGGAAGCTTGAAATTAAAATAATGTTTATGCTAGATTCTGAATCAGAATAATCAGGCACAAGTAGATTGAGAAGTGTACAGAAATAAATATTTGGGGAATAAGCAATTAAATATTTGAAAGCAGTCATGGATCTTCTCATACTTAGGTAAACATAGAAACCTATCAACAAACTCTTTCATTTCTGGCATTGCAACTTGAATTGCATTCAAAAGGGGCTGTAGTGAGATGCATCTATTTCTCCTCTGCTTCCAAGGAAGTCTTTGCAGGAACTATCAAGGATTCAGTAATAATGAAGTGTTGATTAGTTGAAGAAGCAATGCATTCTCATTGTTTTTCTAGTCACCTGGAATCAGAAGGTTATGCTTTACTGATATTCACAGGCTTAGGAAGTTTGTAGGTCTTAGAGTAACTCCAGAAGTGCTACTGAAATAATAAAAATTAAATAGTGATGTAGCAGACACATCTAGAGCACAGACAAAAAAGTTTAGGTAAAGCAGAAATAAAAGCTGTGATGAAGAAGAAATTTTTTATGTCATGGAAAGAGCCAAAAGCCAAAATGTCTGAAGGAATACATTGGAGTGGGGAAAAAAAAAAAAAAAGTGGGTCTGGATAAAATATCATAGTAAAATACATTCCTCTGGAGTCATTTAAGGTGTCAACAATCCAGTCCTCTGGTTGGATAAAGATGAGTTATAATAAAACACAGTATGACTTAGAAGGTAATTATTACTGGGGAAGATAATATTACAGTAGGTGCTAATTCTCTTAATAAGACTGGACTTCGGCACATGAGTTGTAAATTTTCAGTTAAACAATTATATTTGCATTTCAAAAAGAAACATTTTGAGAAGCTTCTAATTAGAAGGAACTAATCAGTGGCCCAGAAGGTAAAGATAAACATGAAACAAGACCAGGGTTCTGCAAGTCATAAGTGCAAAATTCTTTAGAATTTGCCCAAAAAGTAATGAATTAAGACAGACAGGAGTGCGTGTCTGCTGATGGGGACATGGAAGTGCTAGTGGACAGCTGAATGGAAGCAGCAGCAAAGGCAAACAATGTCCTGGGCTGCACCAGCAGAACTACAGCCAGTGCCTCACGGGATGTTTCCTCGCCCCATTCTGCTTGGCACTTCTCAGTCCACACCCAGTCTAGTGCACCCAGCTTTGATCTCCCCAGCTCAAGAGAGACACTGAAATATGGGAGAAAATTCTACCAGTGGCATCCAATGGGATTAGAGGGTTGAAGATCTGTACTTATAAAGAAAGACTGAAAGAATTGTGTTTGCCCAGTCCCAGTGGTGGGACTTATTTTCAGATGTTCGACACTGGGCTTGACAGGGTCTTAGATAACCTAACCTAACCTATTCACAGCAGAAGTTTGGACCAGGTATCTCCAGGGCTGCTGGGCTTTTCTATGATTCTATTCTGATAAGAGCAGCCAACCCAACCACCCCCTCAAGAAAAACAAGAGGATAGAAGGGCCCTGAAGGACAGAAGGAAGGCCTAATCAGCATCTTGGATGTCAAAAAGGGGTGTGAACTAACTTCCCAAAATCACAGCAAATCAGCCCAGATAAAAACAGAAGTAGAAAATTATGTTGTCATAATGCAAACAAGAGGAGCACAAAGAAAGAAGTGGGGTTGATGTACGTGAAGAGTGGGATGGATATTTGGATACATTCTAGCTCCAAAATTGAATAGACAATTAATTCTCAATTTTTAATATGAACAGGCACATTAAGAGGCATTCGTGAAAGTAGTAGGTGAGAGAGATTATTTTGAGAGTAGTTGACAAAAAACAGAAGTAAAGTCAGGATGACTGAAGGCAACAGGAATGGAAACAATCTCCTCCAAGGCAAAAGCATGAGCAGGAAGGTAGTGTTAAAGGTTCTCCTATCAAGGAAGCAAATGGAACAAATGGGCACATAAAATTGCAGTTGCAGTAGAGAGAAATTTGAATTCATCTGTCAAATGAGTGGTAGCACTTTCAGATTGGAGAACACCAAGTGTAATAGCCGTCATTAAGAAAGGGAGAAACGACAAGCAAGGCAGAAAGAGATATGTTATCTGACACGAATGGTGTGCAAAGCTTTAGAACAAATTATGAAATAATGAACCATTAAAGACAAGGAGGGGAAAAGAATAAGATGAAGTGTGGGTTCAATCAAAGGCAGAGTGAAGACAGAAGAATTGGGTTTACTCAAGAAGGGAATTAATAAAATAGGGAGACATGGGATTGTGTGTCAGGCTGGGTGTGTGGCTTATAGTCAGAAAAATTTGGAAGGACACTCTTTGGAGGAGGACGATGACCCATGGTGCCATTGCTCATCCCAGGTACCATTAAGGCAATGTTGCAATAGAAATGGATACTGTGAACGGATGCCGTAAACGTTAACTGGGCAAGGTGTTTTCCAGAAGATCGAGAGGAGCAACGCCAATGTGCAGTTGTGTGTTAACCCTGTGTTATAGATTAGTTCAAACCAGAAATGGTCCAGAAGTTAGGTGGAGAGATCCTGTTTTATAGAAGAAGTCTAAAAGAGTTTGGCTTGTTCAACTTCAGAAAAATAAAGGCTGGGAAAAGAGCTAATTGTTATCTGAACTACATTAGAGTAGGTAAACAGTGAATTCAGTAAGTCATATAAGCTAACAGAACAAACTGATACTAGACAAAATTTCTATAAACTGTCCGTGAGAAAATTTGACCAGAAGATGGAGAACTTCTGGTAATCAGAGTGTGAAGCTTTGCAAAAGCCTTTCCAAAAAATAACGAGTAAGGGTTCATAGGTACAAAACTTCAAAGTATCCATTCCACCCCTGTGCTCAGTATCTGGAGGATGTAACAAAAAAACTTAGAGATACCATTTACAGTCTTAAAAGTGATCATTTGTACCAGTTGGTCTAGTGAATGGCTGTCTTGTTTCAGCTAGTTAGCTAGTTTCAGGCTAACCAAATTTCCTGGGTTTAGTACTGAAGAGTACAATCTTACTTTCTTCTTGCTTTCTTACCAAAGAAATGTGGTGTTTCTTATGAAGTCAGTTCTGTACATGAACTGTAGTCTGGGGGATTTTTTATCTTCCCTCTCACAGGTCGGATTGAACTGCTATCTTTAATAGCTTGTACCAGAGGGCACATTTTCTTATGCCTCTTTCTTATATCCTTTGCAATATTCCAATGTTTCAAAGAAATGAAAAGCTGGAGCAGACTCAGAAAATCAATAGTGAAATCACACACAAAAATTGCTTCATTCTCCTTCCTCTCAGTAGTCCTCACTCATGGATGAGTTGAGTATCTACATTCACATTTTTTGCCACACTACAACACACGCAGTCTATAACAGTTCTTAATCCTTTTTACACTCAGTGAAACACTCTTTCTAGAGTTTAGGCCTGGGAACTCTGTATCAGATTGCAGTTATCCAACATATCTGTGTGGCCTCCTCCCTTCCTTCCATAAAATCTCCCCCAAAGATTTACTTGTTTTGCCTCTATGCAGAAGAAAAAGCACCAGAGTATTGCTTTCCATGGTCCGAAATCATATTGTGCTGAACTTATCTATCAGTTGAGTGTGGTTCATATCAGTAAGAAATTCACCTCAATTATCCTTTATCAGTAGACCTTTTCAGAAGTACAGGGCATGCAAGCCCATGTTGGTGGTCTCAGAGAGGTCAACCCACTGACTCAGATTGCAGCTCTGCATCTGATGCTGCACCCTCTTTTTGTATCCTTTTGCAACGCTGCAATTTTCTCCAAACTTCGAATGCCCTTGGCTATGCATAAGTGGAATGGGAAATTTTTTCTAAAACAACCCCCAACACTTCATAAAGCAAGAAACCAGCTCCCATTCCCACATGGACCTCAAGCTTGCTCCGAAACCTCAGAAATAGCCTGAAACCAAGAAGCATCATGGTCATCCTGTTGCTGTTCATATTGTGGCTCTCCTCCATGCCAGGGAGCCTTCAAGGAGCAAGGGCAACAGCTGATATCTGCCCACGAGACTCCAAATTGATGGCTGGAATGAGCTGCCCTTCTCCTTCCCCATTGCAGTTGTCCTCTGGCTTGGGATTTACCTCTGCAAGCCCTTGCGGATATTGTTGTACATAAGGCACTCTTTCCCCAACTGCGGGTAGAAAAACAGGTTGTCTTTTCCACTGACAGCCTGTGGTTTCTCATTCACAAAAAAATTTTCCTCACATCTGGGAGGCTCACTTGTTTTATCAAATGACTAATTAAAAGCACCTGTGGTTTATCTCTTTTAGCTTTCCTCATCACTTGGAAAGTGCTGCTGGTTATTCCTTAATTGCTATGCAGGAACAGAGAAAACATTTACACTGACATGACAAAATTTGTCTAAGAGACGTCAGTGGGTTCTTCACATGTGGTTAGGGGCAACATCTTGATCTGGTGACAACCACTTTATCTTTCAGGCGGTGAGGCAGAAAACAGGAAATAATTGATAATACTTCTTTAATTATGAACATAGGCTACAAGCTTTGCCTAAAATGATAGAATAACTGTGGTGTATTCTGCTGTTAACTACTGCTCATTGAATCTTTAGGAGAAACAAGTGGACCAAAAAACCCTCTACTCTATGGCTACTTCAAGGAAGTGATTTCCTTCTCATCAGCTCATCTGAAAGTGTGGCTGCACCAACAGTACCGAAACAACTTAAATAAGCAGCACCGGGAGAAAGCGGAAAGAAAAGCATCTATCAGTTAACATTAACAAGTGATGCACGCTAAAAACCCCCAAATTTTGTTATTATGTCAGGTGTGTAAAGGTCTTTTTGAAGCCTAAAATAGAGAAAAACATGATATTTGATTGAAAGGCTGTTTGAAAAACTGACCCTGCTTTAGCTTCCGAGATCTGGGACTGGGCATCAGGGTTAGGGTTAGGGTTAGGGATAGGCATTTAACTGCGTATCTATAGCATCTACATACACCTTAATATCTATACAATACCTCATTCATAATCTCTGTTTGAGTTTCGATCTTTTCTCTGCAACTCCAGCTGCTAGAAGCTTTACTTCCTGTTGTCTTTAAGTAGATTTTTTTTTTATGTGCAAAAGACAGCAACATGCTGAAACTACAGATAAGAGCCAAACACCTCAGGTTCCTCTACTCACCCATCATCACTCCTCTTCTAAACTCTTCTTCCTCTGTTTCCCTATACCTCTACACACCCTCTTTCACTAAACCATATTAAATTTAGATTTTCTCAGGTTTCTATCTCTGACTATTCAAAAATCAGGGAATGGTAACCAGATAGCTAATATTACTTAAATATCTTAACACAACATGTTATTCTTCTGCTATGTCACTTTGCTGAGGCGGAAAACCTGTTTTCCTCCACCAGAAGCAAACATATCTCTAAAAAGGACATCATAACATTGGACAAGAAGGGAAAGCACTTTGGGGCCATCCAGGGTCAATGGCCAAGGAGCAGGGAGATCTGCATGATCTTTTTATGGACCACACATGAAAAACCTCCCTGGCAATGCCCACGCTGAAAGGAGAGGAGCAGGAGCAAGATCAGGAATGGACTGGTTCCATCCCCAGGGCCTTGGACCAAAAGCCTCAGTATCACTTGTGAGGGGCTTGCAAGCTTCAGAAATAACCAAAAGTGAAATATCTGTGACTTCTCATCTGTCTTAATTCTTTCAAAATTCATTCAGTTCTTTCCTCTCACATGATTTGACTCTCACCTGCAGTTTGTCATTTACCTCACACAAACATTTTGTGGCCAGACAGTCATTCATAGTTTTCCCTTCTACAATGGACACAAAGCCCCTTGTCTTCCAGCTGTGACTCCAGCCAGCTCTGTGACACTTTGCCTTGACAAGAAATGATGCAATGGCCCTTCAAAGTCAGCCTTCTGCAGCTTCTATCAAGATCCAACTGTATAAAGCCCTGGCCAGCCCAGTCTGATCTCCTTGTTTGCCTTGCTTTGAACGGAGGTCAGGCCAGGAGCCTTCAGAGGCCCCTTGCCAGCCTCATGTACCTCATTAGCTTTATGATCATTGTTGCCTTTCAGAGAAGCAAAGAGACTGAAAAAGTCAATAATGTTTTGCAGTTCAAACCTACTCCTGACATATGTCACCAGCATCTTTACTCCACAATAGTCTCTACCTTCATTCAATGGTATTATAATTCTATTACCTTCCTTTTCACTCTATCAGTGCTCCTCATAGACCTACCAACTGCCTTTATGTTTCCAAATCTCTCTTCCACTGGAGCCAACAAAATAGGAATGTCAATCTAAACACTGATTTTTAAAAGAAAACTGAATTAAGGTAAGACCATTCTTCACATGTGTTCTTGAGAGAAAGTATTCTACAGCTCAGCAGCTCCTGGTAGTTTTTATAAGGTGATACCCAAATGGCAGTCATTATTTGCAATATGAAGAAGCTTGGATAGCAATGAGATAAGCTGTAAGGTGACCACTGCAATGGCTGTGCAAGTGCTGCTGTAACCTTTCCATTCTTCTAATAGCAATGCCTGCCCAGGGATTGCTTCTCTTCAAAGCCCCACAATTGCTGAGGGGGAAGATGACTTGAGCAGTATCTGGCTATGGGGGGCTATTTGGGAAGCATCTTATTAATCACTACACCAGAAGTCCATGTGTTTCATCTTTGGCCATACATCTTTGCAGTGAAGAGTCTGCTGTTGCAGTATCTAGAAACTGGTGCATGTTGTGAGCATGAAGAAACAGGCATGAAATGGCCAAATCCAACACAAATTACATCATTGTCCTAGTCTCATTGTCATTTCCAAGTTTCAGGAAAAAGTCTTCTAATCTAATCTTCTAATAATTCTAATCCTCAATGAGGAAAACTATCCCAGTGTTTGCCAGGAGAGGTTTAGGTTGGATATTAGAAAAAATTTTTGACCAAAAGGATTATAAAGCACTGCAACAGGCTGGCCATGGAAGTGGTTGAGTTGCCATCCCTGGAGGTACTTAAAAGACTTGTGGATGTGGCACTTGGGGACATAGTTTAGTGGTGGGTTAGGCAGTGCTGGGTTAACAGTCGGGCCCAATCATCTCAAAGGTCTTTTTTGAACAATTCTATGATGTTATAATTCCCTGATTCTATGACTACATTATGACACCACCTCAGGACTCCAGCTGAGCTCAGGAATTTGCTGTAGATGGTTAAGGTTACAGAAGAAATTACTTATTATGTGATAATCTCTGACCTTAATGTTTTGCACTTTAGGGAAAAAACACTTCAGAGAAAGCAAAAAACTGTATATGGTCTTGTCTGTGATGGAAATTGTTGTCTTCACTGATAGTTTCTGTATTATTTACATAACGCCAGTACTGCATATTCAGCTGCTACTTTCCACTAGATCAGTGTTTTTCAAGAAATTGTGATCTAGTGACAATTTTAATGCACAGACACATATTTTTCATTCTTGCTTTTGCAGTAAGAGTCATAAAATACCTTCTTTTTTCCATGTAATGAGAGTCACTGCTTCAAAAAGACCAAAATCCTGTGATAAGCAATAGTGACAACAAATAACACTATGTGGGCAGTAATTTCCTTCCAAGGACTTCACTGTGCTAAGCAAAGATAAATTAACCTGGGCTAATAGTTGATAGACAATTTTTTCATTTGCCAAAAGAGAACAGTTACCTTAATAAAGGAACTTGTCTGTGGTCAAAATTCTGTAGTAAAACTAGAGACTGAATTCATAGCTGATTTATAAACCCAGTTTTGGCTATAAGCCTATCTTTCTTCCCTGCATTTTTAATTTAAATTCTATGTTTGTGGCAATTGAATATAGATAACTCAATCTTTCTAATCCAACTGCATATTTATCTCAGTTTCCATCCAAGAAAACTGCTTATGAAATATGCTCTAACAATTTCTCCATCAGCTGAAGTCAGAAGTAAACTAGGACCAACATCAGTCTTGTTTTCTAAGAGTGACACCTAGAGTCGCATCTGTAAAATTAAAAGCGTGATCCACTTGTCCAGTTTTTAAAAGCAATAAGCTTTCATCCATACTTATTACTTTGACTTGTATGTTAAATATATTTAATATGAACTATTTTGTTACATTTTTGTGAAGATGCAGCACAGTATTTGTTGCTAGGTGGCCTGCATATGGCATGTGTCACTTATCACGACTATTTTCTACTAAATAAAGACCTTTGTTTTGCACATGCTATTTTTGCCTTTCACTTAGGAGTGTTTAATGAGTTTGGAAAGGTGATTTTCATTGCTGCATGAGATGCTACACGCCCAGAGATGCTCTCATTTTATAGACAAGGCAACTAAGAGTGCAAAATACCCTAAGCTGTATGGAAAATGAGGGCTAAAATAGACAAGTCCTGAGCTTTTATGTCATACAATAACTCGATTTCCCTGTCAGATGAATTGAGGCAACTTGCTGCAGCCTGACTTCAAACCCTGCTGCAGCAGGTCTGCAATTGCCCATACCAGCTGGAGGGCTGACCCCCATGAATGCAGCATAGTGGGGAAGAAGGTGTTACTTGCCCTTTTCAAAGTTCTTCTGTCTCTTCGTGTGTCATCCACTGACTGAATGTGGTAACTCAGCAAAATTTCCACAAGAAAAATCTTTGGCAGCCTGAATCACCAGAAACCATTGCCCATGGATCCTCTCAATTAAACATGGCAGTTCTGTTTGCAGGTGTCACTGCCTCTTCCGCAGCAGAGAAGCAGCAATCCCTCCAGACACAGGGGGCCCAAGATCTCATCTACTGCTCCTTGACAGCCTCAAGAACTGGACAATGGTGTCTGATAGAGGCTGGTGAGGCCATGCCCATGGTCAATTTTCTATTCAATACAGCAGAGTTTGGATAAAAACCATTAAAACCAAAAGCAAACCCAGATTTCACAAGCAAATGGGTGAGCTGTGTGAATAAACCCTTGAAAAAGGATGTTGTGTAATTAAAAATTAAATTACATGCTCAAAAAGGACCATGACATTAAATGTACCACCTTTGTCACTGTTTATCTAATTAACTCCTTCTATTAGTTAGACATTTGCCCTGATATTTACAAGCCGATGTTGAATATTGTGGTACAGTGGGACTACAATGTAATTGTTTGTCTGCAGGGCAAACATTTGAAATTATGGAGTTATGCTCTTAGGGATGAGCAAGTGAACATACACTCAGCCAGCCACGTGTCCTTTCCCCAGATCCTCCTGTTGCCCAATTCACCCTGGAATGACTGTCACACCATGAGACACCTTCCGGCTCCTGCTCTAGCCATGTGTGGCCAGGATGGGCCCTGCACCTTTGGGCAGTGGTGTCCTGTGTCTGCCCAGGTCTATCTCAGCAGCCTTTTGTCAATTAAAGGCCTGGCTCAGCCTTTTCTGTTTCTTGTCCCTGAATGTGCTATTTCAGCAACAACTGTCTTCATGAATTCTAAAAGAGAGTTAGAAATGTGTTTCAGTCTTGTTAGCCTCCTACACATCATCTTATTGTTGAAGGAGAGAATTTTAAATCAGCCAAAAAAGGAAATTCAGTAAGATCTAAGAAATTTGAAGGTGATTCCTCAGATTCAGGAATGTTATGTTCAGACTTTTTAAAATAGTATTCATTTGTTCAAATAAAATGCTTTTGCCTGGTAAG
This sequence comes from Hafferia zeledoni, assembly GCA_035583235.1. Classification (NCBI taxonomy): domain Eukaryota; kingdom Metazoa; phylum Chordata; class Aves; order Passeriformes; family Thamnophilidae; genus Hafferia; species Hafferia zeledoni. The sequence continues at coordinate 33,980,967 of JAWWEV010000043.1, forward strand.
GTACTGCAACAAAACCCAGTGTGCCATAGGCACCAGCACCTTCACACTCAGACTGAAGGGTCATCTCTGCTAATGGGCCATTAGGGACTGACACAATAGGCAGTTGCAAAAACCGACCAGGACCATCAAAGATTCCAAAAATATCCCATGACCCACAGAGTTACATCATCCATTGTGAAACTTCCCGACTTTGAGGAGGTACTGGGCGTTCCCACCTGAACCTGAGTGTATATAATCTTGGGATCTGGGGACTTGTGGTACCACTTGTCGGATCCAGAGAAGGACCAGAACCTCAACAGGACTGTGACTGCCAGTCTCAACAAGACTGTGATCATTACTTTGACAGAACTGTGACCACTATCCTGATCAATAAATTTCCTTTCCTTTTATTACTTTGCACCTGGTGGAACTACATGGTGTTCAGCACAGGGGCTAACAAACACCATTCTGTTCTAGTTCCAGGATGCTGGGTTATACATCTGTTTTGTGGGTTAAAACCAGTTTTCTCTGAATCATTGTATTTATTGTAATCTTTTTTAGTAAATTGTAACTCTGACTTGTAATATCTCTTAAGCTGGGTTCATTTCTCAGGTCAGTTTATATTTAAACCAGAACATCTTTAGCACACTGATGTATTCAATGATCCTTACATAATAGGATTTGAATAGGATTCGAAATTTTGCAGAATCTCAGGCCCATAGAATTACTAAACACATAGATTTGGGAATATATTCATAATCCTGGTAAATGTTCAAAAATGTGAGAAAACTAGAACTTTGTCTTCATTCTGTACTATATGAAAGGCATTTTGGAAACTACTACCATCAACTTCCATAAACCTCTCTCTAACCATTTTACAATCCTAGTCAAGCCATCTATTGTGTTTTCTGCATGTTTGATCTCATGTAGATCATGTGACATCTGACAGCCATGCATGAATGCTAGACCAAAGTTTTTAGATGAATTGGTATATGTTTATTAGGAATCAATTATTACCTTAAATTATTAGTAAAGAGGCAGTTAAATGCCACCCTTATGCCCCATCCTGTCAGATCTCAGAAGCTCAGCAGGGTCAGCCCCAGTTAGTATTTGGATGGGAGACCTCCTGGGGATACTGGGGGCTGTCAGTTCTAGTCCTGAGGACTTCACTGTCACCGTCCAAGCTCGCTCAGCCGTGACAGATGGACCAGAGGAGTTAAATGGTGGGGCCACTTTCATACAGGCTGTGCCTCACCTAAACAATCCACTGCACAGGCTCAAAGGACACACCCACATGGGTAGAGCCTTTCCCAAATCTTCACTCATGAAGCCTAGCCATCAATAGTAAAGATAAGCAGTATGTAATTATTTTTCTTATCTACATGTAGAATGGCTTGTGTATACTGTTATATACCTACAACCAAAAAAATCCCAAAGAAATATAGCTTAGTGGCGGGATTTTCAAAAGTGGTCCTCATTGCTTTGAGCTGTATCCACACAGGGTGTCACAAGATCATGCCCATGACACATGGGACATCGTGTCTGATCCTTAGGGTAGCAGATTCCAAGTTATGCTTGGTGCGATGTGTTCAGGTGCTGCCTGTGTGGCAGCTGGCAGGCAGGTAGGCAGGCAGGCAGGATGAGGGCAGCAGCATGCTGTAGCTGCTCTGGAGGCAGAACAGACATAGCTGCTATGCCAGGATTAACTGCGAAAGCTTATGAAAATCCCTCTTTATGTTGCCATGTTACAGAGGGTCTTCTTCCATGGGATGGTGTTGCTGACAGACACATTGTACATCCGACTCTGTTCATTTTCAGGACTTTTGGGTAAAGATCTTGTTTAAGCCCAAATGCAGCATGTTGCCTGTCACCTTCTCATTCTTCATATGATGGTTTGTATGTAGGCCTGAATCCAGGGAAGGAGAATGTCCAGCTCATGGATGGCCTTGTAGATTCCCTTATCTCCAAGCTGTTGGGGAGATAAAGGCATTAGAAGAGAAACTACCCACAGGCTTTGAACAGTACAGCAGGGAGCCAGTGCCTCCTGGTCTTACCTTAAAAAACACTCTCCTTAATTTTTTGACTGCAGAAGTTAACCTTCTGGATGGAGTACATGGAAGCTGAAGGATGAAAAGAAAACCAAAGATGCTTATGCAAGGAAATAGTGATGAAGAAGAGTCGAGCCCACAGTGTGGCACTACAGGGCTACCAGTAAAATGTGTGAACTCAGCATCGTTTCAGCTTCCCCCACAACTTCAAATGTGTTTGTCTGCATGCTTCCTACCAAGTCAAGCTCACAACACAAAAAATTGGTAATATGAGTACCTCTAAGTCTCTTATGAAACTCTTCCTATTTATCTCAGGAATTATCAGTTGCACTTACAGCTGTTGCACAGTGTGTCCTAGCTCTAAGATTCAAGCCCTTTAACTCTGAACCCTCAGAGAATGCAAGCCTGAGGGCCAAAGATCTTTACAGAGAATAGGGGGCTATTTTGCATAATTCTGCAAACCCTTCAAGCATGTTTATAAAGCTAATTTATGTTTCCCCCTGTTTTCCTGCTCGTTCCTCCACTGTCTTGCTAATTATACACTGATGAACTTAGTCCTCTCCTCACCATCTAGCTCTGTCCAACCAGCACTGGCCAGCCAGAGCTGTTCCAGGTGTTTCTTTTGAAGCTTCCTGACTAAGATTTGTGAGCAACCTGGCTTGCTGATTCCTCAGCTCCCTGTGTTCTCAAAGGGGAAGATACATTCTTTCAGGGGAATAAAAGTGGGAAAATCTGATGTTTTCTAGTCTATAAACAAAGACAACAGGTTTAAAAAGGAAAAAGGCAAAGGTCCTCAACTCATATGGAAGGATATGACTGCTGAAATGGATGGGTAGTCCTTTCTGTGTCACATACAATACTATAAAAAGAAGCACGTTTTCAAGTTATCTTTTGTGCTTTCTAAGGTAACCTCACATGATGAAAGTGGAAATAAAAGCAAACATTAAAAAAAGTGTAAATAGTAGTAAGCTTTTTTAAATCTTCTTAGCAGGGCAATTCTTTCTGACTTGGGGGTTTTTTTTGCTTGATTTTTCTTTTTTTTTTTTTTAAGGTCCACTTGTATGATGCAACTTTGCACAGAAAAAAAACCAAACCAACATTTGGTAGCAGAACTGACTTTAAATGACTATGCTGGCTTTAGTGGTGATACATATGACAAACTCTGTTCTTCCTGCATAAACAGCAAGTAAATAAATGAGCTAGCAAGTAGCTTGAGCATTGCAAGCAATACCAAGTCTCTGATCAAGGTCTACAAGGACTGACTACAATGACAGAGAAATTACTGAAGATCCTGAGGGGAATAAATATATTGTCCTTCTGCACTCCACCCAAATATGAGAAAACACTTCAACAATCCACTACTGATGCAGGGACTTAAGCCAAAGCTCTGAAATAACTTCATACTGTTCTCAGCAATGCTGAGCAAATAAAGAGGTCAGTGGTGCTACAGGTGGATGCTCCCAATATCCAAGTAAAAATGTCTGTTTCCTTTACCTTACAGTTATACACTAAATGAAAGAGTCTTGTTTCACTGCAGAAAATGGATTTAAACAATTTAGAGCCTATGTATTTTTTTAAAAAATGGAACTCGGACCCCTGTACAATTGAAAAAAGATTAAAGCTTCCTTGTGTGGACAAAACCAAGACCTATCACAGTGCACATTGTAGCATAATGTCTTCAAAAGTGGTTTGGAGACAAATATTGTTAGGATTTTAAACAGCATGCATGTCTCTAGCTGGCTGAATTACAGCCTGAGTTTGTGAAAGAGTAAAGGGTGGATATGTATATAAAGGTTTCAATGTTTCGCTTAATTGTATAGAGAACTTTGACCTTGAAAGGTAACAAAATCATTACATAAGTATGTTGTCGTGGTGAAAACCTCTTCAGATAAACATCTTGTAACTTAACTAGATAATAACAATTAAAGAGCTTATGTAAGTGGATGAATGAGTGCTAATTCATTGAGGAATAATATGATGGAGAAATCTGAAGCTTGGTATTAGCAAAGAATCCATTACTTTCACTCCATTCACAGTTTCTATTATTATTTCACATGATTTTGTATTGGTTTAAATTAATGCAAACACTTCAAAAAATGTTAGTTTCCAGAAATGCCTCCTAGAAAATCACGGCAAGCCATTGTTTCTCAAAGAACTATTGTTTTTCAACTACCAGGGGAAGTCTTATCTCTCCTACCAGCACTTTATAAGATCTAGAAACAAGAGTTGTTATGTTTAGACTTGTGTTGGGTAAAAAAAAATGGTACCAATTATGAAAAAGTATGCAGGAACTCTGAGAAGTCTACAGCATTTTTTCTCCATACAGCACAGAAACAAATGTATTACTAAGCTATATAGCAAGTTACAGTTACTGGTGGTATTTAAGAATAATTGATATTCTGAATTCAGTTTCAATTGACAGTCCAAACTCAGTGTGTTAGAGTGTAATTGTTTTTCTAGACAAGAATGAAATCCCTATAAAGTATATTATAGCATCTGGAATTCTATTACAGCATTCTGGAGTTACAGTATAGCATTATCTGGAATTTTGACAGACAGATAACCACAGCAGAATGATAAATGCTGTGAATAAAGGCTGTAAATGATAACTGTTTACCATAGTTTTAAATGCAGAACCTGAAAGCTAGTGGAGATTTCTCCCATTGGAATGTGAATCTTTGTACATTATACAAATACTCAGTTGGGTTCTAAGCTATAACACTGGAAAAAGATCTTTGAAGCTGTTTATTCTTGCATTGCAAATATTTGTGTGCACATAGAACCAATGTTTTTCTTTCATGCTACCATACAATTCAGGTTAGACAAAGTTTAAATTCGTTTATTTCATACAATTCATTAATTGTTTGACTTCTCATCTTGCTCTCACTTTTTAAAATCACAATAGACATTTGTCTGGGTATCCATGGTTATATTTCACCTTAAGTCATGCTCCATTTTTTGGGATACTGTGTCTTGTGAGGATTGCAGGTTTAGGGGAGAAAAAAGCACCCATAAGATATATAGTTTTAAGACACAGCCAGCTGTAATTTGTTAAAAATAAGATGAGAAATGATCTCCAAGTATTGGTAGCATTTTGCCTAGTGTTAGTATGTGTATTTGAACGGGCAGAAGTGTGCTTTAACTGCTGCCCTATTGTTATTTACATGGTGTTGGTAAAAGTGCCTCTTCTCTGTTGCAAACTGTCCACCCTGGGGACATTTTGCCAATGGTCAGCATCACTCCCTGAAAACCTGCTCTGACTGTGGGCACAGTTTATTCATGGGAACTGGTCCAATGTGCTTCCCAATTGTGGTTCCTGCTTACTCATGAGACACCACCAGTTCTTTCAAAATTCAGTACGGAAGAGCAGAGATGACATGAGAGTGAAGATTGCACATGTGCAGTGGGTATGCTGTTGAAGAAGGAAAACATCACTAATGTTAAGTCGCAGAAACTTGAGGAGCTACATCTCTCCTTGTGATTATCCTGTCTCTTTGCAGCTTTGGTGATGAGAGGGCAGCACAAGGTGATATCACCAGTAGGGAAATGACTTGTCTCCATGGAATCTCTTCCAATTTGCCCACTCCCCACAGGCTCACTCTGGGAGGAAATGAGTGGTGTTAAACTTCCCTGACCCCAGGGGGGAAGCCCTTACGAAGTTGGGCCCTCTGCTGTGGGACACACCATGACTCTGAATCATCTTCTCTATCTGCTGAAAAACTGAGATGGAGCCCTTTCCTATTTCATATGGACAAAGTTAGTTTAGCTCTCTGGAATATACTCACACAGGCGTCCATGTTCGCTTGCAGGACCTGGAAGGCACTAATAACATACAACTTGTCACTTCCTACCTCAAGGTGACTGAAAACATTGTTCACATAGAAGGAGAGGAGCTGATCTCGAACACTGCAGTTTGTCTGAAAATAAATCAAGCAATGAGTTTCCAAATGAAAATCTTGCCAGTCAACTTTGACCTAAAACTTCAACCCCATAAAAATATGCATCTTTAGAAAGCATGCAATCAATACAATCATTTTTATGAACTGTGGTATACCCTTGGCCTGTTTCCTTTTTTTTAAACAGTTCAATCTACCCCTCTAGTTTCTGAAGAAAAGGCAGGAGGGTGCTGTGCTGGCAGGCACAGGAGTATTGGTAAGACTAATCATGAAGAGAAGTGACAGCAACAAATGTACTTAACATACAAAGAATGAATGGAAGATAAATTGGAGAGTTAAGTCAGACCACCTTGGCCAAATTGCAGGAGGAGTTGTGGGTGTCATCATTCCATTCCTCCACATCAGTGTTTCATGCCATTTGATATGCTGTAGGGTATTCTGCTCACTGCCAACTGCTGCTTCAGAAGAGACCAGTCATTCTGCCAGCTCTGTGTCATATCTGCCTGGCCCATGAGTCCTTCTGGACATTCAAAGTTATTTCAAATGTCTATATACCTATTTTCAGGCAATGAATCAGATGTGAAATTCCCATCAGGAAGGTAATGCGACTTCAGATTACACCACCCAAATGCAGATGTCCCACATGTAGGTCCCACAGCCAAGTAATTGGTGAACTCCAAGGGTCATCAAAGGCTGGTTGGTCTGTACTTGAGGATAAACTGACTCAGTTGGCCCTGCTGTCTAGATCTCTACATGAAGAAAACTAAAACATCTCACACACTTGCAGTCACTTACAATTAGACACCTCAAAGTTTGTTTCTCACTCCCTTGCTGAATTGCACTGTGAACCTCTGATCTCTCTCTTTCAGTCCACCTGCAGAGGTCTAAGCTCAAAGCAGCTCCTTGGGTGTCCTGACTCTGCACAGCATCCCTGGGCTATCCGTGGTACTGCACACCCTCAACAGAAGGTGCTCCAGCTGCCAGGACAGTGGCTTCATGTGAATGGGCTGGTGCTGGGAAGCGTTGCTGGGCAGGCTGGTGTGCAGCCACCAGCTCACAGGAGGAGTAGATGCTACCATGAGCGCACTCCTACCTGACATAACACCCTCACCCCAACTTCCTGGGCAGAGCACCACTGCAACGACCTAGAAAGAAGTGCCTCCAGGCAGGCTTTCCAAGTCCACCTCTTTCTTCCTGTACCATGATCAACTGTCCCCTCATGTGCCAGGAGACTATCCCTTTCCATGTGGAAGAAATAACACTCTTCCTCTAAGCAGAGGAATTCCTTAATCATATGGCTTTCATAAATGCCCTTCCCAATTAAACACAAGCAAATTTTCCATTGACTGTCATTTCTTTTGATCACATATTTCGGTTTCTATAGGCCAAAGGAAAATCAAATTAAGAAACTGGAAAACCAGTAGTATAAATCTTACCAGAAACAGCATTTTTGTAGTCTTTTTAAGCAGTCTTGTGGTCTTGATGAGATCCTTCTGGAAAATATAATTTTCTTGTATTAATTACCCTGAAGAGAGGAAGGGAGACAGAGTTTCAAGTCTGGTTTGTACAAAACTTAGCAGTAATAATAACAATCTTCGTAATCCTTTTGAGATGTAGGATTAGGACTCAGTAAATCTGTGTTCCAATCCTAACCTAGCTACAAACTTCTTCCATGGCAAATTCATCCAGCCTTTCTATGCATCTTCTATGCATCATTTTTTTCTCACCTTTACAAAAGAAGTAGCTACATTATCTTGTCTCTCAGGACTGTAGAGATCATTCAACTTATTAAAGTTTCCAGGAGTTCAGTAATGAAACATCTATAAATAAAATAAACTTTTCTACTAGTGGGATCAACTTACAGGAATAGATGCTTTTAAACTAGTTGCCTTGATATACAGGTTCTCTGTCACTTGGAAGAGCAGTTCTTTTCGGCAGGTATGCCTTCCTGTAGGTGACTTTTTGCCTTCCACAGTGAAAAGACAAAGCAGAAAGAAAAAATGCCCAGATCTGAAAATAGAACATATTTTCATCTTTGCTCCTAAATCTTCGTGCCTCTGCAGTCACAGCAGCCTATGTGACACAGCCAAACTGGTTAGATGACAAAGGTTAACCTAATTTTGTTAACCCTCAAAGCAGCTTCTGCACCGAGATGCTCACGTAGATAACCTATTGCTCATGTGGTGGCTGATCGGTACTCTTGCTGTGCTTTTTTATACATCTTGCTCCACTTTCAACAAATTTGACCACAATCATCTGTGACGTTTCTCTAAACGATATCTCCATATTTACTGGCAGCAGGGTCAAGGTTTCCAAGAAAGAAGAACTTCCCTATCATGTGAGAAGCCTTCTTTCATTTAAGTAGTGGTCAAGTGAGGAAAAGGTAGTTGAATGTTAGTTTAGTTTCGTAACAAAATATACCAAATGCTTGGTTTCGAGGTTTTTCTTTATTTTTCCACAAAACGTTATGGTGGCACTTTTCTGAAAGGTAATGGCTCAGACACAAAAAAGATCTTTGCTTATTTACCCTAAAACTCATTAGAAAATCTGTTATCTGTAAGGAAGCGATTCTTAGGCATCACTGGACTGCATTGACTTTGAAACTTCACTGTTCAGTTTTTGAGAAGCATTTTTCTTCAAGTGTATGGCAGATAATAACAAGGGTGTTTGCTGCCTATTTTAATCTCTATAATCATTCTTTTGCCAGGGCAGGATTTGGTGCAGTAGGAGCAGTAGGCTGTTTAGTGTGAAAGGGAGGGCTTCAGGGAGGGATCTGTGCAAGGGCCAGAGCCTCCTTGGCTATCTAATCACTTTAAAAGTTCCACTGAGAGCCACAGGCACTGGGAAATAATGCACAAGACTGCAGCATACCCACCACAGAGGTGGTAGAACTAAAACCATAGAATCAGATAATCAGTATTCTACAGAAGTGCTAAACAGAGATTGGGCAGTCTGTGTCTCTGACCTCTTCCCTAGATAGGCAAATGCTGAAGGATTCTCAGGCATCACTCCAGACATGCAAGAACATCACTCAAAGAATAGACTTCGAAATTGCAAAGTGACACCTGCAATGTGAGGCTGTTAAGCTAAGGATGGTTGCAAGTCAAATGTCCAGGTCACTGGAACTGGCTGAGGTGAATGCAAGAAGAGGAAGAAAGCAGGTTTTGGTTGAGCCCAACAATGCTTCCCTGATACTATTTTTGTTGGAAGTAAAAGCAATCCCTTGAAATGTTCACCAAGGACAGTTTTTTACTTTTAATGTTTCAAGAGCAACATGAAAGGTCTTAAACAGATCAGATAAAATGGTTTAAGGTGCAACTAAAATGATTCAAAGGCACTGTGATTTGCCAGAGCCAGTGGCAGAGCTGTATGTCCCTCGTGGCACCATCAGTGTGCCCGTGTCAGGGACATGTGTCAGCTCTGGGAGGAAGAAGTGTGAGACGAGCTGGGCAATGAACTCACCTCAGCCTTGATCCCCCTGCCCATTTACACAAACAAGCATGCATGTGGCCTCCAGGCCAAGCTGGACTCACATCCAGCTTCAAGGATTCCACCTGTAACAGCTTGGGAAATGCTTTCCTCCACAGAACAATGTACACATCATAGTAGCTTCACCATGATGAGTTCCATGGACAAAAAGGATCAACTTGGGGAAGAGATCTTAGACTTTTGTAAAGTGGAATTGTTGGAGACCTGAGGCCTTATGTGCATTTTAGTGATTGTGTGAATTGTGGTCTGTATTTTAAACTCTGTGAATGCTGGATAGGCTTTCCAGGTGCAGTGCACTAAGCCTTAGCACACATATGGACAGAAGATTAGCCACTTACTCCTAGTTCGTTCCTAGAAGAGGATTGTGGGGGAAAGCACTAGAGTCAGAATGCAAAACGACCTTGGGTTCCCCAAGGTGGTACTCCTTGGTAAACAGTTTTCCTCTAAATGGAATAAATGGGTCATGTAACAAGTCTGTAATGGCTTTTATAAGAAAATCAATAGTTTTCAACATCTCTGAAACTACTGATGTTGCTGGAAAACCTTAAGCCCACAAGTTTCATTTTGTCTCTTCTATGAACTTGTCTCACCGAGCTTACAGAGCTGTAACAGCGACACTTGCATCGGGCTCTAAACACCTCTGTGCATGAAAGGACAAACATCTTACTGAATTGGCTAACTTGTCAACTGAGTGGTGTAAAAGGATGCAGATGGATGCAATTGCATAGTGACCATACTTAAACAAACAAACAAACAAACAAACAAACAAATAGGAATTAGGGCTTTCCTATCTTTCCTTTCATAAAAGAATGGTGGCTACCATTTCATAACCAATCCTGTAGAATTGGTTACACTTCCACAATTTTTTATATTCTGATCAAAAAATAGCCAATATTCTTCAAATTTTTCATGTGTTACTTGTCCAGAACAAAGATGCTCTTTTCTTTCTGGGTCTTGGATAGCACTTTGTACACTGTACTTTAGTACCATTTTGGCACTCAGACATTATTATGGTATCAATAATATAGAATACTGAAGAACCCACACTACTCAGTATTTTAAAGTTTTAAGAAGCAGCAGAAGAAGCAAATTGAGGAACCAGCCCTTTTAGCACTGAAGACAGAAAATATCTGCAAAGCTTTATATGAGCAGTGAAACTGATGTATCCAAAGACAGTTTGAGGACAGCAGTCAAGCACACCACAAAGCATGTTGGCGTCCAGTCCCAGGCAGGAAATCACAGGAGTTCAAGGAGCCTGCCCTAGAGGAAATAGGCTCTCATATGGAAAATTTTAGATGTACAGTACCAACAAGTACTTAAGGAACAATAAAATAGCGATAACACAAGCAAAGTTCTTGTGTTACTTTTATAAAAAATGTGTAAATCTGATAATCATCAGAATGAAAGAGAAAAAAAATAACTAAGAAAAAACATTAAGAAAAACTAATGGTGCGACCAGCTTATTAGATAAGAAAATCTTGCCTGGTTTACCCTGGGTAGGAACTAAGTTTCAAAGAAAGCTATGTATGACCGGGGCTCCACATGAATGCATGAGACCACCAGCCTGAACAAGACTCTTTCTTCTCTGTCTTATTGTGAACCGTGGAATTGTCTTGATCTACCTGGGTTTAGTAGGTATTATTAATATTAAATTCTCTTGGTCTGTGTAGAATGAACAAATACATCTACCTAGTAGACATCTACCCTTGTCTAGTTTCTTACTTATGAATCTTCTCACTTTTCTCATTTTCTGTTTATTTCATTTCCTGTTAGTATAACTAGGACTAAATAAGCCATGTAATTCCTATAAATATTACTCATATTTGCTTAGCTGATGTTAATGTTATGCTGTCTCTTAAGACTATTCTCTGCTATTTCTTACTACTGGCTTTTGTTCCCTCTCCTGTTTGATTCACTTTGGTCTTTAGAAAAAGAAGAGGTCTACAAGAAGAGCTGCAGTATTTGTCTTCAGAAATATGATTTGATAAGTAATAAATAAGTTTTCTGAGCTTTTACAAAAACTGAACATGACAACACCACTGTTGGGACATAAAAAAATTGAGATACCCTAGTGCCTCAGTTGGAGAGAGAAATTTGAATCAGAGAAGTTCCCAACATTCAAAACTGATTCTGCAATTTTCAAAAAATTGTTATAATGAATAGGCACATAGATAAGCTCTACATAGCCACCAGTGTTTAAACACTGTTTCTTGTAACCTTCTATTAGTATAATACGAACTTTTGGAGCTGCTGTAGATTTTACTCAATTACTGAACTGTTAGGACCAATTTTTCAGACAAGGGTACCTAAATTAGCCATGCAAACTCAGCACACGTGCACTTGATGATGCACTGTCACCAGCTTCAGTAGTCATAAAAGTCAGGAGAGCAACAGAATAGCACATACAGATGGTGCTAGCAGCTCCAGCTTACCTACTATATGTACACTGCTCTGGTTAGGGAAAAAACCCTACACAGTGAAATTGGGACAGTGCAAAGAAAACTAAAAACATTGGATGTCTAGGACTGGATGTCAGTCTGGTGCCTTTCCCATCCTTAAACATGAAAACCCTACATTTATTCTCAGGACACACCTACATTACATGGTGCCTTTCTGGGTGCTCCTCAATTGCCTTTGTTGAAGAGCTACAAAGGTTTAGGTTGGAAACGATCCCTGGGGTTTGCCTTGTCCAACACTCCTGTTCAAGAAGGGCCACCTACAGCTGTTTGCCCAGAACTGTGTCCAGTCAGGTTTTGAGTATCTCCAAAGATGAGACTTCACAGCATTAGCAATTTTTATGGCCGACAATTAACCCCTTTTAAAGAATGTGCAGCACTACCTAAATAATTCAGGATACTTTTCAAATATCCAGTTATGTAGTTAAAAATTAGTAATCACTTCATGGCTAGACAAGGAGCTGAATTTGACATAAAATCTTTCTGTATGTAGCCTTTACTAGTCATATTCTTGCAGTCTCAAGAAGAGAGATTATGAAAGAAACAGATATGAAAGTGTTTGAGCATGTTCACATAATTCCCATCAACCAGTCAAGTGATCTCACTTAGCAACAGTGATTCAGTCCCCAAACTCTTCAGAAAACATTCGTCTGCCACCACCAAACCCTCTCCCTGTGCCACAGAGTGCACACACGTGCTCAGCAACAACAGACAACTCAGCTTGCCCAACATAGGCAGGTGGCTATTCCAAACACCTTGTTTTCTCTGTGATGTACAGGAGCCTTCAAGAGTCTGTGACTTGCTTTCTTTTGTAATGTCATCATGGCTTTATAAGAAGGTTGTACTGAAATGATGAAAGGAAAAAGCCAACTGCATGGAAACCTGAGTCCAGTTCTGGGGGAGGAGGATGTCCACAGCTGCTAGGCTGGTAGAAGTGTGTCAGTCTGCATGGCACCACTCATATGCTGGAAAGCTTCTTCTTCCTTCTATCTTTAAGTGCCCTTTTTCAGTTTTCTCTCTCCCTCTGATTTTTTTAACCTTCTTTCTTGCTTCTCTTTTCAAATTTTTTTGAAGTTTTTTTTTCCCCTCTCTTCTCTTAACCCAGGACTTCCCTGAGCATCTTGACAATGCCAACACAGGCCGCCCATACAGCTTTATGAGTGATGTCAGCTGGGAGCTGGACTGGAAGATTGTGAAGCTACAGAAACTACAGTCCCCATCCTGGAAAAATTTCTTGGTGTTGGAAAAGAATATTATTTAAGACATGAATTGAGCAGAATGTTCAGAGGCAGCAGTGTCCTGTACGAAACCAATTTTGAAAAGCTATTTAAAAGCATGATTCAATAGAATTTCTGGACAATGTTCAGAAACTACAGTGATGATTTAGGACATAGAGAGGTATAAGTAACCTAACTGGACATTGGTAATTAATACTGGCACTGGATCTTTCTGCTGACATGCCAGGCAACAAATTGAACCATATTAATAAAAATCATTCTAGTTCACCTTTATTGGAAAAAATAGTCTTTCCTCAAGAAAACCTAAACCAAAACAAAGCAAAAAATAGCTAGGAAATGTTTGCTTGCAGTGGTATTCCATAGTTCCAGTAAAGGATTGAAGTCATCCATTCGGCTTGGAGCTAAAGCTTTTCTGTTTAGTGAAACCGGAGTCCTAACTTTAGCCGGCCAATTTTCAACACCAAAAAAACCTCCTGCACAGGAAAATGTGAAATAGTTGCCAAGTCATCTCTCAGGACAGCTTTTTCACGAGCGAGATTTGGGCTCAAATCCTGGATGCTGTTGGTCTGACTGCTGCAGAATGGCTGCAGCCTTGATTCTCCAGTGGTAGCACCAGAGAACAAAGGGAAGAGAAAGAACATTGCAATAGGCACCAAAATTATTTTCCAGCATATTTTTCCATTGGAGGTGCCATTCTGCTTCCAGTGAACTTAAACCTATTGTCAGTAAATGTGCTTCCCCTCTGTTATCTTTCCCTCATAAGCAATCCTTGAGCCCAGAATAGTCTGTGACCTTCAGTAGGAGATTGCTGCCATGGGGCATCTCCCCAGATTTCCTTCTACAATGTCTTAGTGTCTCCAGACTTGTCCACTTCCCACTGTATATCACTTCTTTGTGAAGGGGGGCTTTCAATGAATCTCATCAGTAGGGGCATTTTTAAGGGAAAATTTACTTACCTATTTTTTATCACAAAATACAACTGGAAAGAATTAGCAGATGCCACAGATGGCAAAATATACATTGAGATTAGGAAAATTCTGAGGGGCTGCACAATTAAAACAATAGGGAAACTTTGTGTTAAAAACTTTCTGCCTAAAAGACAGAATTATTTATTAATACAGCTAAATAGATCATATATTTACTTATATATAACAGTGGTTAGATCTAGAAACCAAAGTGGTCGTAATGAAGTTTGCATTTCCTACATTATTGATAATTTATTTTAGAAACTGAAGAAAAAGTAAAATACTGGTTCTATCAAACTTTGAATAACTTGCTTGTCTGGAGTTTCATTTATTAGCCTATTTTTAGGGTCTACTTTTTATTTAGTCTGTAACAAAATAAGTAAAAACATGCACAACATTTCAAATTATGTAAATATTTTAACAAACACCGTATTTGTGAAGTTCTTAAATGAAACAGAAGTAGCCCATCTCTTAATATTTGTAGATTTAGTAAAGTTTTCAGGGAATCCTTATGTGCAAAATTACAATTAGAGACTTGTGCATTGAGTTTACAAACGCCCATACATCAAATTAATTTTGTAACAGAAGTTTAAGTCATCTAATCTACTTATAGGAGTGAAGCAAAACTAATTAGTAACTTCTTGATGCTCTCCATATGAAAGTGACTACTTACAATTTTTAAAAATATAGTTTCCAGTGAACAATCAATGGAAACCTTTTTTTAAAAAAAAATTAATATCAGTACTGGGTTTTCCATTTTTAAATTTCCAGGAGAAAATCACACCTACATAGAAAAGCAGCAAACACATTTTTAAAAATCCAATAAAAAGACCTTCCAGTCCTAATTAAAGCTTCATAGTTACCATTTGCTACCAAAAAAAAGAAATTGCCATAATTTTTCTGAATATTTGTATTGTTAGATCACAAGAAAGGCTAATTCTATAGTGCACTGTGTGGGCTGGTAAAATCACATGGCAGCCTGTATTTTAATTACTTTTTTCCCACCTCTAAAAAAAACTTTCAGTACTTATGCCCATTTAAGAAGAAGCTTTCTTGGAAAGTCCCCACATAAATTCTTCAGGGGTTGTAAAAATTTTCCTAACACTTCCAGGTTTAGATTAGATTATTAGAAAGCAAATTTTTACACATGAGAATTCTTTTTCTTCAGAATAGGCATTTTTGTAGCAGATTTCCCTTCATTCAGGTTAGCAGCTCCATAAAAATAATAATTTTTGCCCTGATCTTCAGCCAATGTGTTCCAAAGCTTGCAGCCAAGCTCTGCAAAATATCCCAGGTCTGAAGTGTTTGCCAAAATTCTGAACATATTAAAGTTTATTTTAATTAATCTGTCACTTTGGAAAAGCAAACATTTTTTTTATCATGTACTCCTGTAGCCACAGGGCAGGGACCAGGAAATAATTTATCAATCTGCCACGTCTCTCTTATCTCAGTTCCGATAATGAGGTTACGGCATGAACCCAACCTGCCAGTCAAAACTTCATCCTGCATGTTTAAGAAATTCTCTGGTTTACTTTTCAGAAGTGCAGAAAAGAATGAGTTGCTCCTGTCTTTCTATTTTCAGAGAAACCTCACATGTTCACCTCACCTAAAAACATTATTATTTATTCATTTCCAGCATCAATGGGTTACCAACAGAAAGTGAAGCCCACAATTGTGAGTACCAATGGAAAACATCTAAGAAATGAAAATTGCAATCTAATGCAGTTACATTCTTACTGCCAAAAGGTTTCCAAAGTAAAATGGCACAGGCAAAACTGCTTGTTTCTGATTCTTTCACTTGCCAGTAGCTTGACCCCTGAGCAACATAACACCCTGAAGTCCATACCTGGAATCTGTCACACCCCAACAATTGACCACTAGAGGCTGGATGTCCAAGTCTGCACCATAACCCAGGGCCCATGGAAGGGACCAGACTCTCAGAGCACACCTCCCCTCCTCTGCCTAACATTCTGGCTGCTGGCAGGGCTAGGAGACAGGCTCTACGAGTGTCCGTGGGCAGCATCTCAGCATTTGCTAGCTGGTTTTCTGACACCAAAGCTAGGGCAGATGACTCATGCAAGGCTGCTACCAAAACGAGAAAAATACCTGGTGTCTTGGCCATTTGCAGGATGAGAGTCTTGGTGACTGATTTGTTTTCTGTTCCCAATCACTGCTCAGAAATCCTTGTCATGTAACAACTGAAGCATTAGCAGATACTAAAATGAGAGCATGTGACAATGTTGAGCAGCTCCTTGTTGTGGAGCTTCAACTTCACACATCAAGTTAAACCAGATATTTCATGTGCAAGTAACTGTCTGGCATTTTCTGACTTATGGGTCCTGTCAAATCTGTAAACTTTCCTATACTTAATAGTCTTATTTTTTGCCAAATGTTGTGCTTGACAAACAGACGCTCTCCATTTTTGAGTTAGCAAAGTAAAAAAATGCATCAGAGTTGATAATCCCTAAATCTGGGAATATCTACCTAAAATCAGTTACCTAATTTTCTTTAGTGGTAGAATGTGAAAGAGTCTGAAATTTCTTCTCTTATTCAAGACTGGCAGAAGTCACATTATAAAGCATGACTACTAAAGAAGAAGTTGGACAAACCAGAAATTTTATAGACATGTTTGATAAGAAGTATTAACCTAAGACAAGACCTGGATAGTTTTAGGCCAACAATAAAAGGTGACTGCAATGACAAGCAGCATCTAAACTTTATTTTGGAATCTCTGCTTCCCAAACATGTGTCAATACATTGGACTATATGGAACAAGCCTTTCATCAGAGCAGTCCAATTCATCACTTCCATTTTAGCATCTGTGTTGAAATCTTCCATTTTTCCTTTGTAAGATAGTTAACTTGATAAACACACAAACTACAAGCCTGATCTTACACACCTTGAAGTCAGTAAGGGTTTTCTGTCTATCTTCTGTGGAGTAGGACCAGATACAGGATAAGCTAATCCATTGGGAAGTTCTAACATGTCAAGGGCTAATGCAAAAGACAAATCAGAAAGTCAATCTTTGTGATTGCACAGCTTTTAGACTTTACCAGAGACACATGATTGCCCTATTCTTTTCCCTTCTGAATGAACATCATCACCATTCTTTAAATGTGCTGTAAGAGTGAAAAGTTATTCTCTTTTGGAACACCATAAAATAAAATGAACTTTAAATCAGTGCAATTTTGCAGTTTTTGGAAAGCAATGTCACTATGCATTTCCCTTTCAGTGATTTGAAACTAGGGCCACAATTTCCATTGACAAACCTTACTGGTGCTTGCAGATACAACCGTACAACAGTTTCAAGTCAGACAGTTAAAGACATATTTACCAGTTTGGATTTTTTTCAAAATATTCTGATCCATGCTGCCCTACACTAAAGAGAAAACATTTTTAGTTTAGAAGATTTGTCCATTTTTAAAATTCAAATTTAGAGAAGAAAAATGGCCAGACCTTGGAAATATTTAATGCTCTGCCTTAATCCTTCATACTGGAAAAATGTTTACATTTGGGTCTCATGGGTTAATTTTGCAGAAGATAAACGGGTGATTCTTCTCAAAATAATTTTGATTTTAATCTCTCCTTAGAGGAAGAGAGATGTAGGAATATTTTTTTCTCTAAACTGTTTATCAGTGAATTTCAGATTAAATTATAGAAATTGACATCTGTGAATTTCACCAGGGATTTGGAATTTAAATGTTAGCAGGGACAGTGATTCCACAGACTTCAGAACAAATCTTTTCACTTACATAGTTCTCTAACACTTTTGTTAGTAGTGAAAGTCACACAGTTAACCAAGAAAAAGGTATGTGTTGAGTCATGTGTAGCCCCAGAGATGCCATCAGCCTTAGCATAATTTATATTTTGTAATTTACCTCATCCAAGTAAGACTTCCTAACATATTCTTGAATGGCACAGAATCCTGGTCTAGATCTCCTGAGAGACTGAATTATTTTCTATCCAAAATATGTTATTTTATGTCATTTTATGCCGGGTCCTGCACTTTGGCCACAACAACCCCCTGCAGTGCTACAGGCTGGGCACAGAGTGGCTGGAGAGCCGCCAGGCGGAAAGGGACCTGGGGGTACTCATTGACAGGAGACAGAACAGGAGTCAACAGTGTGCCCAGGTGGCCAAGAAGGCCAATGGGATCCTGGCCTGTGCCAGGAATAGTGTGGCCAGCAGGACCAGGGCAGTGATCCTTCCCCTGTACTCTGCGTTGGTGAGGCCACACCTTGAGTGTTGTGTTCAGTTCTGGGCCCCTCAGTTCAGGAAAGATATTGAGGTGCTGGAGCACGTCCAGAGAAGAGCAACAAGGCTGGTGAAGGGACTTGAGCCCAGGCTGACGTTACCACACACCAGTGGTTTATGATCAGGATAGTTTCAACATTTTACATTGCCTAGAATATACTTCCAGCAGGAATTTGGAAATATTTACCCCTGTTATTCTAGGTCATTTGGGCATGATATATTCATACACTGAATATGTAAATCTCATAACTGAATAACACTCCATGCAATGTATTTAAGAGATGCGTCTTAAACTGTCACCAATACTTACTCAGCAGGATGTGGAAACTTCTGTTCATGCTTTGGGTTCCTCTCCCTTCACAATATGAAGTTTCAGAGGTAGTTTAAATGTTTTATAATTATCTGTGTAGCAAACAGTGCTTGTTTTGGTCACCTGATGTAAAAGAAGGGGCGGAAGAGCCAAAGAAGTTCAAATTTGTCAGTAGGGTGGTCTGTCAATTTCTGCTCAGGAAGAGATCCTCCAGCCTCTATAAAATAGAGGTGTCCTCAGTGAAGGATGTGGAGCAGGTGCTTTCCCTATCGGCACTAGGTTGAGGACCTCTGGGAATTACAAATAGTGTATGACTTGGAGGCAGAGAATGAAAAGGAAAATAGGGCAACGGAAATTAGAATTGCATCAATAATGGAGTTTCTCTTTGGTGACCCAACTGAAAAATTAAACAAAAAGAATTCATTTTGGGTCAGCCCAAAGCACTTGTCTAACTCAAAATGAAACAACTTATTTTGCTTTCAAGTCTCTTTACAACCTTTGAAATAAATGCACATAAAATTCTAAACCAAAATACTGTTTATTCTGGAAAATGTCAGAACAAAACATTTCAGCATGATTTTCCTTTTTGAGCTGTAACTATTAACTGATTGAAACTCAGCTTGCCTGACTGAAACTAAATTTTTATTTTGTTTGAGTCGGTCATTGTTTGTCCCAGACATTTCCCCCTGTTGTAAGGGAAACCTTCTCTGACTTCTACTTCCTTTGTCTATTCAAAACTGACCATTGCCACCATCCTTCACACACCCACAAGTCACATGTACCCTGCAAGAAAACGTATGAAGGAAATTCTGCAAAATTTGCTGTGTGGCATTTCCAGGGCACCAGCTCATGAGGCTTCCGTGGTAGAGTCTTCCAGCTGGTGGTTTTTAGGGTTGGAGAAGTTACTATTTAGCTGACTTCATTTTTACACTTTTGTGGACAAATGGGTTTTCATCTGGGTTTAGTCCCAGTGTGGAAAGCTTGAGAGATTGATTTGACATTTCTGGGTAGGGCAGCTCAACAAGGACAATTTAGAAGAGGCCTAAAGGAAGTAGAAGAAGGAAATAAGTTATCTATCCATTTGTGAAGCAATTGTATCAAGGTGGAACATTGTCTGGCTCATGGTCTAGTCTCTATTTATAGTTAAGGAAGAAAACAGGTACTTTTAGGGCATAATCATGTTATTCTGTCCAAAGTGCCAATCTTCATAAACTTCTAATGTAGACTGGACAATTCCTCATAGCCTCCACTGACTGTAAAGAGAGAAGGGCATAGTTTGGGGAAAGACAGTGTATGTCAAAGGTCAGTGAAGTGAAGTTGAAGTGAAGTGAAGTGAAGTGAAGTGAAGTGAAGTGAAGTGAAGTGAAGTGAAGTGAAGTGAAGTGAAGTGAAGTGCTCATTTGGTGTTTAAATTCCCTCCCTTTGCTGTCAGTTGACACAAGTTCAAGTGATAAGAGAAAGGATGTCAGCCAACAGCTCTTCACAACATCATTGCTTATTCCACAAGAAAGGAAACATATATCCTACTGAATACAGCAAAAGGTTAAACGCCTTACACTGTCACACATGGTACCAAATCTTGTCTGGCTGTCACTGTTGGGTCACTTCTGCCATGATTGTGAACAGGCACATAAATCCTATGTTTTGAGATGCATCACCCAAAAGGATCATATGCTGGTCTAGTATGTGATTTCTACAAAAATGCGTCATGATTTCAGTTCAGATAAATCTTGTTCAAAATAGGTATGGATGGACGTTTTTAAATGCATCTTTAAATTCCTCTGGCTCAGGTGTACAGGATGGGTGTTGCCCTGATGAATAAATGGTAAGTCCTTGCTCGAGAAGACTTCAGCAGTTGCTGAAAATCCGCTATTACGTATTTCCTCTGGCTTTCTGACTATTTGGCTGCTTTTCAACCTTTTAACCTTAGTCCAGTCACCACTTTCCCTGCTGCACTAGAGCAACTCTGCTGGCTTTGGGCAGGAGGCATTGCTGAAGGACACGACATATGTATGGCCAGACTTCGTGAAGGAAGATTTGGGCAGGGCTCTCCCCACGTGGGCGTGTCCTTTCAGCCTGCGCAGTGGATTTTTCAGGCGAGGCACAGCGTGCACAGAGCTGGCTCCACTCTTCAACTCCTCAGGTTAATCTGCCACAGCTGAGCGAGCTTGGACAGTGACAGTGAAGTCCTCGGGACTGTCACAGCACCCGGTACTAACCAGGGCTGACCCTGCTGAGCATCCGAGATCTGACGGGATGGGATGGCAGGGAGGCATTGATCTGCCAGGGGACAGTCCCCATTGAGACTTGAACTCAGGACCTTGGGATTCAGAGTCCAGAGTGCTCTCCTTTACACCATAGGACCGCTTCTTGAAGGACACAATAATGACAAATTAAACTGCTTTTCAGTGACTTGGGTTTTTTCCATTTTGGAGCTTGTGTCAAGAGTAGGCACAAACACCCTCTTCTGAAGGACTCTCAAATCCCTATTGCTGCAGAACACCATTTGTGCTCAGCACGCTTATTGATGGACCAGTGAGAATGCAGCACTCTGAGGCTTCACTGTCAGCTGCTTCCTGACTGTTCGTCTCCATCTCCTCTGACCCAGGGGGACACTCTGGGGCTTTGCACCAGCAGCTATTCAAGATGGGATCTTATCTCTGGCCATACTGAGGCAGAATCAATGGACCAAACCAGTGACTCTCAGGAGCAATGCTGTATTTCCCACTGCCCCCTTACAAGAACTGATACGAACCTACATGACTGACATGCTCCCTGCTAAGCCCTGGCCTGTGATAAGTTGAAATTGCAGCCCTGTGGTGAAGAAGGATGTCCCCAGACCGAGTTTGCATCCTTTTTAGATACAAGACTACAGCCATTAGTCCAGCAAAGCCATAGGCATAACGTGTATCATCTCCCTTGTGTTTAAGGAAAAAAGCTCTGCAAATGACAATATTTGAGGACAAAAATATTTATTATAATAAATTAAAGTGTAGGCATTTATAAAACATTCCATTTGCATATAAATATCACACAGCAGTGTTAATTTCATAGTTCACTTAAAACCTTCTGGTACAGTTTCATAAATACATTTCCCTGGATATTTTTCAATTAATCTATATAAATAAAAGTATTGTATAGTTACTAATTAAAAATAAGTTACCATTAAATACAAATTACAAAAATTATTTCTCAATTAGTCTGAAATACCAACCTTTCAGGCAACGGTCAGAAGGGGGCAACATATGCAAGAAAGATTTCCAAGCAGGAGGCTCAAAACATCCTGTCTACCTCTAACTGTCTATCTTGATCAAGGCTGATCTATAGGTGTCAAATTTCAGTATAGAAAAGACAGAAACAGTTGCTGCGTTCCTATGGAGATGAGGAGGACAGGAGCATGCCTTTGAAAATAACTAATGCCCTACGTTGAAATTGAGCTGCAGTGTCCTGGAGTTTAAATTTTTGAAGAAGACAGCAATATGCATCCTCTCTCTGCCCACTTAGTTTGCTAGTTTTGACACAAGTGAAAAATATACAGCATCTGGGGGAAATGGGTGTAGTTGCTGTAACAGCTAATCTGTTTATCACAAGAGATTTTCAGAGACTTCAAGTCTGATCTGAATTTCTTCAGTTTTTCTTCTTGTTCCCTCCCTTCTTTGGTGCATCAGTACAGGCATTTTCCATGTAGTCAAACAGCAAATCCAGTTCTCCAATGGCTTTAGTCTTTCCATTTTCTCCCAACTAGAAAAGAGCATAATACAACTCATAGCAACTCATTATTTCTCAGAAAATTGAAATTAGGATTGTCATAGAAACTGAATCAAGAGCTTATTTTCCTAATTCTCTCACACAGTTCTGTTAGAGACATTATACCATAAGATAAGAAATGGCTTGTTCAAATCTAGACTAGGATAAAAAGTTTCTGCAACCTAACTTTTTAAGGTTTAAATTACCATAAAATGTGCGGAGACTTAGGACAATTGAAGGAAGGCTGAAAGGGGAAACATCACTAATCCCCTCTTTAATGCCCCTGCAGGCTTCACCTCCCAAATAATCTCCAGAGTTTGTTTCATAATTAGGTCAGACTTAATCCAGCTAAATTATTGGAGTTTGAAACTGCTTTTTTTAAATGTTTGGAAAAAATGTACCTGTTCCATTTTATTCTTCATTTGTTCCAGGTTCTTTTCAAGGTGTTCTCTGTTTCCTGAGAATTTCTAAAAAAAAAAAAAAAGGAAACATCCAGACATAAGATTGACATCTGTATGCATAAATGTGCTTTTTTTTTCTTTTTTTCCTTTTTTTTTTTTTCTTTCACACCTTTCTATCAACTCTGTGTTTCATATCTTTGATCTGAGGTTTCCTTTCATATCACTGCCTTTTGCCACTGTTTGTAGCATTCTGAGATTCAGGAGCAGCAACAAGAGTCAACACCCAGGGGAAAAGAAATACAGTGTTACTCACACAGGTGCTCAGCTCCGAGGTCAGAGATGCCAAGAACTGTGCCACCTCCTCAACATACGGGTACTGGTTCTTGATCTCAGTGAGGAGAACATCTTTTACCACAATCTCCACAACCCTCTTCATCAGGTAGCAGCGGTTGTTTTCCTACATATGAAAGGAAGAGGTCCTGTTAAATCAAGGCAAGAGATCAATGAGTGCTGCAGAGGGATACAAAGAGCAGACTGCTCATGTAAGGCTTACCTTGATGTTAACATAGAGATGCTGCCCAATCAGTCTGTTGTCTGTGTCCTTGTCTGAAGCACTGGCCTGAAAGGAAAATAAGGAAATGTCAGGTAGGGATGGGAACCTCACCTAAAAATGAATAATAAACCCTAAGATTTTCATGAGTAATGAAAGTGCAGGTGAAATGAGGAAATGGACAACACAGTCTGTATAGGTAGGTAACTGTGAACATTGTGTCTGTTTCTCCCCTTAATTGGATGAGATTCAAAGTCAGTATCACTGGAAAATAAATAAGCAGAAGTCTAAATTCATGTCCCTCTCTTAAACATCAGATGTCGTAGTGGTTATGATGACTAAACCAGATGCCACAGGTGGCTGACCACATGGTGGCCCCCAGTGCTGCTGGCAGGTGCAGCAGCTGTTGATGGTGTGTGCTGGGGGAGACCCACCCAAAGTAAGAGCAGCCAAGAAACCTGCCCAAGCAGAGTACTGTAAAATGCCAGAGCATCTGCCTGGCTGTGACTGAAGTCATGGGCAAGCCCAGCTCCAAATGGACTGGGCAAACTGAGAAATTCAATCTCATGTTTCATGATTGTCTCATTTTAGCACAGTAGCTGCTTGAAGAGAAGGAGCTGCACTGTTCCAGGGGCTGCCTTTCCTTTGGGGAGCAGGAGGAGAAGAGGCAGCAGCTTCCCCTGGCTACACAACCAGCAGGCAACAGACCCGCTCCACACCTCTAAGCTCTGCCCTAACTGCAAATGCACTTTTTTTCTGGAGAAAGGCATGGGAAAGAGAGAGGAATGCCAAAGGCTGGAAGCCAGGGCACTGACAGAGGAGTAGGTCCTCAGACCGCATCATGAAAAACATGTGGGTTACTGTACCCTTTTAGCCAAGGTGTAGGTGCGATTCCTGATGTAGAGCTGCTGGAAGTTGGTCTTCCTGAGCCTGCAGCCATGGTGGGCAGTAGAAGCCCCTTTCAGAGGCAGACAGCTGGTGAGAAGGAGAGGGATACAGCAACAGCAGCAGAAGAAAACCCATCCTGGGAAGCTCTTGGACAAGGTCTGCAGGTAGGCCATGGCTCACGGTCCAAAATCGTCCGTTCCAGAAAGTTGCAGCTACAGCACTCACTACTGATGAGAGAGAACAGGGTTAGCATCAGGGAAAGTGGGCAAGGCAAGGTGAGAACAGCACAAAGACTGCAAGCTTTACCTTTGCTGTGATTCTTGATGTGCTCTGCAGGAGGTGGCTGCACCTTATATAGGGCCAGCAACATCTCTCTCAGCTTTTTTTCCTTTTTTTTTGGTACCGGTGGTGAAATAAAAATGACATCAGCAGGTCTCTTACTTTCCAGTTACCTCTTCTGAGAACCAGCTAACCACTTCAAAACCCACAAATACAACTTTAAGGCCATCATAGTCTTTAGTTTCCTATAAAACAAACCAAATATTAATATGGGGCAAAGCAGGGGTTTTCACCAGGGTAGAAATCCTGAATTCTTTTTGCAGAAAAATATTTGAAAATTTTAGGAGCTTGTGCCTCCTGTCCCAGCTGCAATGCACTTATTGGATTGACAATTTGATGGCAGATAATGCAACTCCTCTAAACTTTTGTTCATCCTCTGTGGTAAAAGACTGGTGGTTCACTGCTGCTGACTGGTATACACAAGTGGTCAGAGACTGCAAAAGACTCAAAGCACTGATTACCTATGGTTCCTACCCTGCAAATACCCTTTCTCATACAGTGGCCTGCTGGAGTCAACAGCCACTTGTCCATCACTGTGCAATCCTCTCTGAGAGATCAGAAACTCTGTAGGACCAACACTGCATTTTTCATATACCTGATTTCCAAATCCGCATTTTTTAAAAACATCCATATTTCAGGCTGTAATCAGGTCTAGTGACCAGAGCTGTGATCATGTACTTACTCACCCAGGTGATATCCATGTTCCTAAGCCTCTTCTGCTAACATTAAGGCAGTTTTGCAGCTTCAATCTGAAATATTATGCAGGGTGCTAAAGAGAAACTCTGCTCTTTTTAAAGGATAATTTGCAACCCATCTGTAGACCACAATGCATGAGAACATGGAGCAGGTACAAATGCAAACTCCTGGTTGTCTAATACCCACAAGGCACACAGGTGACAAACAGGAGAAATCAGACCTGGAAAACCAAGGTTTCAGCTCTGAGAGTGAACATCTCAGAACTCTGAGAGTGAGCATCCCTGTGGCTGGGCTCCACCCTTTGTGGCTCAGGTTCTCACAACAAGAGCCATAATCAACCTTACCCCATGGTCTGAAATGCCCAGCTCTTTTCCTTACACATGAAAGGAAGCAGCTAAAGGCTGGGTGGCACTAGGTTTATTCTTTAGCCTCCCCTGATATATCTGCCACATCAATTCATCTCTCCATACCTCAGACCCACTTCAGTTTCCGTCAGACACTCCTCACATCAGCTTTGCACAGATCTGTGCCCTTGAAACTGCATCCCCTCATGCTGGGGTCACCATCATCCCCTCCCTTTCCATGCCCTTCTCAGGTACCCATTCCCATGACCAGTCTTCAACAGCATCCTAACTGCAGCAGGCAGCAGAAAGGAAATCTGGACTCAGGATGTCAACAGTCTCATTCACATCCAAATGTACCACAAAGCTATTCAAGAACATATTTCTAAACTCTTTTCCACATGTTTCATTAGCCAGGCTAATAGTCCCAGTGGAGGCGCAAGTTAATGAGATGAGATGCTGAGTTATACTTAGCCAAAAGACAGACAATAAAGACCAAACTGGGAGCAATCCCGACAGGGCATTTTGAAGGATTGGCCTTCCACGAAGTGCATTTCCACAAACTGCTCTCCAGGTGTTAAACACAGTCTGATAACCAAAGTCTGTTTCTAACTGAGGTTTCTCACAATTCTCCATCAGCTCATCCATCACAACTGAAGTCTCATACCCAGAACAAAAGCCATGAACAGGCATTCAGACCTTTCCTGGGTCAGATGCCCTGTTCTTGTCTTTCTGGCAGATGCCACCTCGCCATCACTTTAGTCACTTACGCTTGTCAGACACAGATCCAGTTTGCCTGATATCTTCTTGTGGCTCCAGTCCCATGGAAAAGGTGCATGACCTGGGTAAGTAGATGCTGTGCCACTCTCATCTGTTCAAACCACTGTGAGGAGCCCATCCTCCCACATACCCTGATAGACATATAAAAAACATCAAGCAGATGAATGAGGAATTAGATGCTGAGTCTTTCTTCTGCCTTTTTTTGTCCAGTCATTACAGGACCTCTTCTGTCTGTCTTCTCTGTTATTGGAAACCATACACTATGACATACCTGTTTTCATAGAAAACCTTGTTAACCTTGATAAGGCTCTCTTTCCCCCATCTATATTGTTAGTTGTCTCTCCCAGTCATGCTACTTTTTGGTTGTGCCACGATGTCCTCATTCTGAGACTTCGGAAAAGTTTTGTTTCAGTTGTTTAGTCTACCTTGCTATTTCTGTTATTCATTTATTTTCCACACACTGAGATGCTGAAGTGCATATTTTAAGTTCATTAATTTGTGTTCTGCAAATTCCCTTTTTAAGACATTCCTAAAGCCTTTGCATTATTTAACTTTTTGTTAGCAGATGTGAGCCAATAACTTTCATCCCTCGAGCTTACTGTGAATATGGTCCAACCCCAAAACAAATGGTCAAAATCTTAGTGGATGCTAATTTTAGCAGACTGTATGGTTCTCATGCCTATCAGTCCATTCCTGACCTCTTCCCAACTATCTTCTGCCAAATAACTGTTGGTCCGGGATGTACCACAGAGCTATGGTATAGCTGCAGTCACAGCTGCAGTTATTCCCTGTAACACGGGAAAAGAATTTCTTTGGAAGTGGAGATATGCCTCCCCTTCCCAGGGTCTTCTATCTCTGTTATGAGATTGCACTGAACAAAGATAAGACTAAACATGGCTAACACCCCTTTGACTAGCTCACCCCACTCTGGATGGGACATATGCATCCAGCATTATGCACTATGTAAAGATGGCGCTAAAAACCTGCACTACTACTGGATCTTTCTCCAGTCCTCAGATGAAGGCCAGAGAAAGAGGCAGAAACAGAAAGATTTTCTGCTACATTTGGGGAATAATTTCTTTTTCTTCTTGCTTGAGAAGGAAATACAATCAACTTCTGAAAAATAAGGTCTGGAGCCAGCACTGAAGATGAACCTCAGGGAAATTGCTTACTTAGACACAGCCTCCCAAACAGGCTACTCTGAAGTGTAAAGCTGGTAGGAGAGAAGAGTGGAAGGAAATCTCCCTGTAATTTCAAATGTGGTACTCTGGCTGAAACTGTCACTGGTGGGTCTTACTTTGTGGAGAAAGAATAAACTGGACAAAACATGTCTGAAGAACAGGGGAGAAGTAATTTCCCTTTCTAGTTTTAGGATGTTTTTCTAGCTTTAATGATATTTTTAATGTTTAAGGCTAGTAGCACTGATTGAAATAGAAAATTCTTACAAGAAAAAATGAAAGCATAATGGGTATGTTAATTAATAACTACCAAAGACCTCTGATCTTCTATAAAGTACCCTCTGCATTGTTTTTTAATTATAATTAATTAAGAAAATAATTTTGAAATTGTACATGGGTCATTTTTTCTCCCTGGTACTGTCCCAAGAGTTAGATTTCTATCCCATCATTAAACTCACCTATAAACTTTTAAAGTCCAATTACATGGAGTTTCTCTAATTCATTAAGAAACCATAGTGGTAGAGTATTCTCGACAATGACTTCTTGACCCACATTGAAAACAGGATTTTTTGAGGAGGACTGGAACTCTACATCACATCTGCCTCAAAAGCCACAGACATTTCCTTTTGACTTTGAATGAGGCCACAGGTGAATAACAATACTGTACTTTGATGTTCAGCTGTTGCATATCAGCAGCCACATGCAGGAGTTTTCTTGAGCTTTAGCACATTTTCAATCAGCCCAGGATTATACTGCATAATTAGAAAAGTCAGAATTGGCCACTGGGCCAGAAATGCTATCAAGTGTAAGCATATGAAAGAGTGAGGCTGTGTATCATCCTCTTGGATCTTTTATTTGGCAATTAAATTCTTCCTCCTTAAACATCTAGATGAATGGACCATAGGTCATGTAACACATAAAACTGAATATGCAATCTCAAGTTTCAGGTCACATTCATATCCTTATTTTCCTCCAGCTCATTTGTGATCTAGTTGGCTGCATTTTATCTCAGTTCTTCTCAGCTTTTGCCCAAACTTTAAAGCTTACAAAGATTAAAGCAGACTATAAAAAACTTTCAGCTTAAGCTCCAGTGAAGTCTTATTTCAGTCAGCTCTCTGTCCAGCAATGGAAGTTGGTTATTCCTTATAAAACTTGAAAATAAGTTTTTCTGTAATCCAGCCATTCATTATGGAAATGTTCCAGTACACAAGCAAGTATCTTCTAAATGTGATCATTAGGAATGGCAGAAAGAATTCAATTTCTGTAGAGGAATGTATATCAACACAGAAACTGGGAGAGGACATGTAGCATCTGACCATTACATTTTTGCTTTGTTGTTTTTTGGGGGTTTTTTTCATGATAGGTTTATTATTGTCCAATTAATTGTGACTCTTTTGGAAGAAGGAGGAATAGTATTATTAAAATTGCTGAGCCTGGGAATATTAGGCAATTGGAAAAGACTCAGGTGTCAGTTCTCAGTAGAGGCACTGCTGACTCAGGCTTTTTGCTGAGGATGTGCCATTTCTTACTTCCCCTGACAGTAACATTTTCGTAACACAGAGTAACACATTTCCTCTGACAGGAACACTTCAGATTACATGTCTGATAGTTCATCAAAGGTCTTTGTCTCTGGCCTTCACTTGGTTTTATTACATTATTTTTGGGTTTCTTAATTATTATATATAATAAACATAATAAAAAAGATATTTCATATCATAAAACATCCAAGAGGAAGGGAACTAATAGTTCATTGTGCCTTAATGTTAAATTACATTCTGGGACAAAAAAAACCCCAAACAAACAAACAAAACAAATAAAAAACAAACAAAAAAATCAAAAGAAAAATAAAAAACCTAACAACACAAAACCCCCTTGATTTAAATAATTTTATTCTTACTTCAGAAACATTCATGTAGTGGAGATCCAAGAGAAAGTCATCCAGAGACAATGACATTGGCTGCTACCAATGTTATTACTGTGTGAATACAGTGTTATTACCAGAACCACTGATGTAGTAGCTTCTATTGCAGTGGCAGAAGGATTCAATGATTAACACGAAAACTAAAAACCCATGTCAATGGAAGTGCAACAGATGTTAGTCCAGTGGTTTTGCCTCTTCAGACAACTCCTGCCAACATCAGTAAACCATGAAGAGAAGTATTTATAAATAGAAGCCATCACTTAATTCACACAGATTTGGAGAAAAAGAGAATTTAGACCAGTGCATGCAACCTCACACCACTAAATGTACCACCATTAACCCTTCAACCAGATGGCTTTTAATTAGTGTGTAAAGGCACGTACATATTATAAAACTCTGTCACTTTATATAGTGACCTACATATATCCAATGATGTCTTGCTAATAGTCAGATCAGGTGAACAGAAACTTCTGTGTTTCCTGTTAATGTGGTCTGGTTGCACAGCCCTGACTCTGTGACATGGCAAAGTGGAATTACTGACACAGTGTATCTGAAAGAAAACCACTCTAATTGGGAACAGAGTTTTGCAAGCTGTTTTATAATCCAAAATTCAGTGACAGTTACTCAGATTAAGAAACAGCCTCAGCATTGTGCAGTCTGATTTACCAAGTACCATCAGTTATCATGTAATAAACCCACACCATCTTGAGTAATTAAATAAAGCCATCTTGAAGGGAAGCAATGTTATTTAAGGTGAAGTACTTGTGCCCAACACTGCCCATACATCAGTACTTCCTCTGAGGCTTTGAGCTCAAAATCATCTCCTGAGGGTGAGCCCCTGGCTGCTCAGTTATTCTGTACAACAGAGCCACTAGAGAAGGTGACAGTTCCCATGTTGCTAAAAGTAGTCTTTCAATTAGTGTCCATCCCTAGGAAGCCAACAGTCCATGCCCCAGCTCTTCCCTAGACTATGAGGCTATGTTATTGCCCATCTCCCAAAAGAGTCCTCTGAGCCAGAGAGTTTCCTCTTGGAGTGGAACTATTGTCAAGGACATGAGATTTATGGGGTCAAAATGAGACTAAGCAAAACAGCCACAGCATAGGAATTATGGTGTTGTTTTCCTGAGTTATCTGTTTTTAGCCACATGTCATGTAAGCTGATACACATAACAGGCTGGAACCAGCTTCTCAATGGAAACACAAATGTGTGCTCCTCATGAGAGCACTGCTCTGGGAACTCACAGGCCCACTCTAGCTGGAGGAGCACCGAGCCTTGGCAAGTCTCCTCAGTTCACAAGCGCTATCTTGCAGTGAGCCCTAGGCACCCAGCTCTCCAGAACAGGGTGCGCATGCAGATGGCTGTATACATGTGTCACAACGACCCCTGACCAGAAAGAGATCTAGGAAGGGGGATATCCAGCAGTACAGGCTTTCTGGATCCTGCCAGCCATTTCTATTCTACTTCAGGTCTTAAAGCAGGTGCTTTGGAGACATCCCAACACACAGCACTATTAACAAAGGCACCATGAGTTTAAAAAATAGATATACCTATACATATACATATATATATATATATGTACACCGACACACACACTGTTGTGATTTAACCCCCGTCAGCAACTAAGCCCCACACAGCCACTTGCTTAATTCTCACTGAAGGGATGGGAAAGAGAATCACAAAAGTGAGAAAACCTGTGGGTTGATATTAAGGCAGTTTAATAGGTGAAGGAAAAGCCACACATAAGGAAAGCAAAACAAGGAATTCATTCACCAGTTCCCATGGGCAGGCAGGTGTTCGGTCACCTTCAAGAAAGCCAGGGCTCCATCATGCCTAATGGTTACTTGGGAAGAGAAATGCCATCACTCTGAATGTCACTCCAGTTCCTTCCTCTTCCCCCAGCTTTATATGCTAAGCATTGCACCATGTGGGATATGCCTTGGGTCAGTTGGGGTCAGCTGTCCTGGCTGTGTCCCCTCCCAAAAACTTGTGCATCCCCAGCCTACATGCCGATGGAGTGGGGTGAGAAGCAGAAAAGGTCTTGACCCTGTATAAGCACTACTCAGCAGTAACGAAAACATCTCTGTATTATCAACACTATTTTCAGCACAAATCCAAAACAAAGCACCACACTAGCTACCATGAAAAAAACCCTAACTCTGTCCCAGCCAAAACTAGCACACATACATATATATACATGCACATACACAGAGACACATACAATACGTGTGCATATCAGATTTAAACATGGTTAAGAAGAAAAGCTTTGATGCCGACCCAAAACCTTTACAGGTCACTGCCTTAGTTACCTTAGGAAAGGTAAACTGGCATAAATGTAAATAAGTTGCATATACAAAGCTGACACATGCTTTATCAGAAGACTTTATCAAGACCTCTGAATAAAAAGGAGAGCAAGCTCGAGTTATCCTTTTCGCCCTCCACAGAAGAACTGTCTGCACTAAGGAGGATCTGCTGCCCTGACTGTACCACCGAACTCTCCCTGCAACTAGCAAGCTCTTTGTAAATTAGTGCTTTTGCTGTTACACTCTTAATCCAGCCCCACAAATGGAACAAGCAATCCAACAGAAGGTGTGAAAGCTGTAAGCACTGTCAGGTCATGCTTGCCTTCCCAAAGGACTCAGTCTCCAGGTGAATCTACTGCAGTGTTTAGTCCTCCACCCTAACCTGAGACTGCAGGACCACCAAGCACCATCCTTCAGTTTCCCAGGTGCAGCACATTCAGCATGCAAAGCTCAGGCTTGCTTTACCTCACAAGGTCAGCTCATATCTGATACAGATGAACTGTAGTAAATACATTTAGGAAGCTCGTTCACATTTTTAACACAGAACTCCAGATGTCCTTCTTCAACACAACAGAAAATTCAGATTAAAAAGCAACCTAAAACTCAGATTTCTATGAAACTGGAGTTTTCTGGTTGCCTACCATCCATTTTTCTTTTGGTGTGACCACTGCTATGTGATTAACACTGTCTCACTGGCTTTCAGTGCAGAAATAGCCAAAGAAATGACTGCACTTCCAAGAGTTAACCACAGATCCACCATCCTTACCCTTTCTTCCTGAGGCTCCCGTCTGGAAAGGTTTGAGTAACTGCTAGAATCAGGACATTAATTTTTGGTTGCTTCCAATTAAAATTACTGTTCAGTTTGTTTTCTTTATTACACATTTCTGTCCATCTAGGTAATGAAACAATTTTTCTTCAGGCTACTGTAAAACTTGGTCAAGGTCATAGCAAAACTTCCACTTGCATAAGATGATGATGGGACTCTTTGCTGACAAAGTTTACCAGATGGTAAGAACTGCTCTGATACCAGAACATTAGGTGCCAGCTCAGCCTCGCAGAACAGGAAGATGGAAGGAAGCAATATAGCATCATGCAAATAAGCACACACTAAATTGTTCAAAGAAGCTGTGCTTCCTGCCCCATCTTCAAGTACTATAAACTGGCCTGCCGAGTATTGCAGATTTGGAAATCCCTTTTTCCTCCACTGCTATCTGTCAGAAAGCAATGACACCAAAAGTCAGGTAAGGAGAACATATTAGTACCTGGCCTCCAAGAATTTGTGAGTGAAGGAGAAAGCTGGTGGCTGGTAAATAACTTCCTTTCACCTTCCTGCAACATACAATGAGTTTTGGGCTGTAGCCCTTGGGTATAGAGGGAACTCAGGTTACTCGTAAGACATTAGTGAAGTCAAATCTGTGTTCTGGAGGTTTTTACTCACTACACAGGGATCCATCAGCAACACAGAAGGCATATGGATCTATTAATCCAAAAATGCTGAAAAATCCCTATACTACAAACCCGTAGTGACTCAGGTATCACTGGAAAACTTCCTGGGTGGCCTGGTGACTTAACCCAGACTGAATGTCCCAAGAACAGTCTTGCTGCCTACACCTTCTCTAAAAGCACTCTAGCTCTGACAAACTTGACATTTTACATTTATAAGGTTAAAAACATTTATATACTTCACATTGTGTTTCAGAACTCAGTTCAGTGAGGCATTAAAATTGGAAAGTAACAGCAAAATCCTATTGCAAAACATATGCATTTTAGCAGTATTTATGTAATTGGATGGGATTATCCACAGTCCAATGTTCTCCCAAACTTTCCTGCAGAGCTGAAAAGCCCCAGCTGACTCTTCTTAAACTGTTCTATTCAGGATTTTGTGGGTATTTTCAGGATTTTAAGTAGAGGAGGCTGATTTTTCATGAAAGGCACTGAAAGTTGAGATTCTGTAAAAGAAGTTATAGCCCAGGGCCATAAAAGGATGCCAGTGCCTAAATAATACCTTGCTGCTACTGTAAGCAACTAGCTAAACCCTGAAAACTCTCGTCATGCCCAGCAGCATCTAAACCTTCCTGAAGGAATTGCCAAAGGGCTGAGAAGGGTGCTTCATCCCTCCTGCTAGTCATTCCAACCTGAGTGATTTGGCCCCGGGGAGGAAAAGGTGGGTGCCAGGGCAAGCACAGCTTTGGGAACAGCAAAGTCTTTGTTCTAACCTCTAGGCGACCAACCACTGCTATCCTGATTCAGTAAAAGAAACTGAGGCCTCACTTCTCATTTCCACAGACAGGCAACAGGCTTATTGTCTGGCAAGATGGTAAGTTCTTGAGAGGTCTCTGTGGACTTTCTGAGGGAATGCCTTACTGACAGGAAAGGCCTTGTCCCAGCTTGGAGCAGTCAGTGAGGATGAGCTGGCTTATTTACTTGTACAGGTGGTAGAGAGCTGTGAATCCCCCTCAGTGAGACTCACCCACCAGGTATCTTGGGAACATTCAATTCAACACTTACTGACTGGATCAGTTATTTATGGGCTGGATTTGTAAATCTTAAGTTGACAAGCTCCCAAAGCTGTTTACTCCTTAGACACTCTCCTGTTAGCAACTGCCTTCTTCCTTATTTATCTTATTTGGTCTCTCCAAGGCTTCTAAGGTTTCCTTGACAGAAAACAATACACATTCACTGTACAACATGCACTTGTCATTATTAATAAAGGGTGTACTTTTGAACCTTTTTTCCATGTTCACTTTGCTTGAAAACACAGTATGTTTGAAGTTTGGTCTGAAATATTTAGAAGAACATAACAAAAAGTCCCTCTGGAACAAGATAAACTACAGAGAAAACAGGCATAAAGAATTTTACATCTGCTTTGAAGACTACAGAAGAGCACACTTCAGCTTTGCACTGGCATAACGAAGAAACAGGGATTTTGTCTACACTTTCTCCAAAAGTAAATTCAATTAGAACATTTCAGGCAAAAGCTAAAAGTTAATTTAGATGGGAAATATTGCTCAGCAATGTGTGAGACACCAGGAATTTCCATTCTCATATCTAAATTGGGTGTTACCCTCATGTAACAAGAATGTCTCCCTTCTTTATCATTTACACTTTCTCCTTTGCAGAAATTGATATACAAGTACCATACTCCACACATCTAACAAACTCAGAGCTACCTAGATGTACCAGACTCATTATGCAATACTGCAACATTCCCTCCTAAACAAAAGTATTTCCACTTCTAGCCATTAAGTTTTCCACTATGAAACTATAATTTGAGAGGAAAACTGGCAATTTCCATAAAGGTTGTTGCACACAGTTTCCCTTTCAGTAGAGAGTTAATGTCTAAGTTATAATTGGTCATAAAGTGCACACCACAGAATAATCCCAGAAGTCCTTGAGATAAAATAAAATACCTTGATATGTTTCAAACAACTCCACCAGTGGAACCTACTGTAATGTACCATTTCTGGAAGAAGTGGACACTGTTTTCTAACATTATCAGTGCTGGATAGCACTCACTCAGTCTTTACATCAACATTCTTTAAATCATTTGTTGGGGACTAACTCTTTGGGCACTTCAGCCTTTCCAGCCTGTGTAGCACCCCCCTCCTCCAGGTCACCATTTAAAGTATCTGCACTCAATCATGATTTCAAATGTCAACATATCTAGCTTTAATAAATTACTCTCTCTGAAGATCAGTTCTGAGGTAATATCTTGGCTTTCATAAGTCCACAGATATTCCAGCTGAATGGGTGAAACAGACATAACTTGGAGACAAACAAATCAGACAACATTTTTTATTTTCAGTAATATGCATACATAATTGCATACAAAATTGAAATGTAATCAAATGTGTACAAAATTCAGATTGTTCTTGTATAAAATTTCCAAATGAAGTATTATTAAAACTTGAAGCCACGCAAGAACTAAACTGCTTGCTAGCCACCCATTTCCTCTACTTCATATTAACTTGCCTGCATCACTTGGAAAAATAAAATGAGCTGTCAGCATAAAACACAAACACATTTCACTGTGACAATCGTAACAGTGTCAATCTCCCCACAACAGGCAACTAGAATGAGAGGTAATTAAAATGTCAAAGTCAAGGAAAAAAAATTCTTTTGAGATTACTTTAAGAAATCAACTACACCTAAATACCTGAGTTTGAAGTGGGGCTGGGGAACATTACTGGGTCAGATGGCTGAGTTTGCTTTTTCTAGAGAAGCTGAAATTAACACTGAACATGGATCTCACTCCACAAGACAAGTGTTTACATCTGTAAATCTGACAAACTGCAGTACTGTACACACTGAACTGTAACAGTCAGCCTGGCCAAAATCCTGTGGATAAGGAACAAACCCGAATGTTTCATGTCCTTTTCTCAAACTCCTTTATGTTCCATCATTAGGAAATAAGAATTCTTTTTGTTACAGGTTAAAAGCAGTTAAATAGCAGAAGTAACTGTCTTGTGCTGACAATTCATACAGCTACATAAATTTATTGTTGTTGCCTTTAAGATAACAAGTTAAAATAAAGCTAATGAGGTATTTGATGATTGATGGTTTTGTCCCTGAATACTGTTACAGGTCATATTTAAAAAGTAACACACAGGATACATTAAAAAACAATTACCTCCATTTCAAGAGGTGCCACAGTAAAAACAAAAAGCCTCACATGGCTATTGAGACATAGTGAATTAAGATCTAACTCTGACATATAAAGAACATTCATTTTCAACACCAGTTTAAATATTTAATTTTCAATTGAGATGGCAAGTCCTAAAACTTGGGCCATATCAGTGGTAAGTGAAAGGATGCAGCATGAACGTGAAATCTACAATCACAATTTTTTAAAATATCTACTACAAACTATAAAAAACATAACTATTTTAGAGAACAGTTTCTACGCAACAGGTGGGTGAGACTATGTCTTGCCCCAGAAATCCTTCCTCCTCTGAGCTCGTTCCAGTATCTGAGATGCAAGAGAGCTAGATGCTGCCGAGCGAGCAGAAATCTGAGACAACCTGTCATCTGTGGGAAGAGCAGGAAGAGAAAAATAGGAAGATTAAATATACATATCAAAACACAGCCATTCTTGGCAGACTTTGGGTGTGTAAATATTTTTATGCCCTCTTTCACAATAGATGTTAAAATAGTATCACAGTAGGCTTTAATTCAATGAGTTGGTAACTGACGTGCTGGAGAAGAACCTCATTAGAAAGCTTCTAGCATGTTAGGTAAGTTTAAACATTTGACAAACTCCAGAATGAGATCCATATCATCACCCAACTCTCCAAGACATCTTTACATTTACTCTCCTGCGTCAGAAGACCTCAGGAATTGCTCCTCTGCTACTGAAATCTGTGACTAGACTCTCATAATAACATACTCTTGAAAGCAACCCACTGTTTCAAGGAAGGCAGACAACCTCAAGATAACATGACTAAAATATCAGAACCCATGCTGCCAAGAGTCTGTCTGTGCCAAACACAGCTAGTGTGCCACAAGCTGCTGAAAGAAACATGTCTTCTGAAAAGAACAGAAATTTACCACAAAGACAACAAGAAGCACACTTTAGAGATATACTTTTGAAGGGTCTTCCTTTAGAATACAGGGTCCACTTCACATACAGCACAACTCCTAAAATTAATCAGCCTTGATGTTGCTCGTCTGATAAAGCACATTATAATTCTTAAACAACATTATTAAAATATTGCTACAACCCTGTCAAGATGCTATCTTTGAAAAATGACCTTAATTACACCCATTCTTCTGCAATGGATTCAAAAGAACTGTATCACTATGTTCCAGCCTCCTCACCAACAAAAAAAACCAAGAAAAAATTCCTCAACTCAATCCAAACACCACCTGTACTTTGTCAGTGTTTGAATTAACTTTTCAGCAGCATTTCTAAATTTTTAAAATACAGTGAGACAAACAGCCTCACACGCTATGCATAACAGCTATAGCCCCCATTTATGAGAAAACTGCTAACGGCACTTCTGCAAGCAGACATGCCATGGGAGTAACACCCAGGTTTGTATGTACATGAACAAATATGGACATACAAAAATCTGTGAGCTGGCACGTTTCACCTGTTTCTGAAAGATCATACACCATCACTCAGCTATAGGGAAAAAATAAACCAGCAGTTACAACACTTAATCTGTGTGCATCAAAGCTTGTGGGAAGCTGCCGAGTACTACAGGATTGTGCATGTTTTATGTAGTTACACAGATGCTTGTCTGCCATCTGCACAACCCACGTATTTTTGAGCCAACTGCAATGAGTAAAATAGAGAATCAGCCTGAACCTTGGTTAAAACCAAGGAGCAAAGGAAGCGCAAGGGGTACTGAAAAAACCTTTTGGTTGTTTTGGGGTATAACTATAAATAAAATGCAATCAGATAAAAGCCTGCTCTGGCCATAATCTGATCTGTGACAAAGGTGATTGCAACAAGCACAGCACCACACCAAGCTCAACCTCAGACACTGCACTAGGAAAGCATATGGCAGCTCACGCTAATCAGGTTACAGTGCCTTTGGTTGACTCATGCTACTGAGTTTATTTGTGTCTGCCCACAAAAGGGCCAAGCAGATGCACTGGTGGGCTGTGTATTTGCTGCTCTTCCAGATTAACTTTACAGTCAATAGAAAAAAGGCCAAACCAGCAATCAGAATAGCAAGATGCCATAAGTACCCCTAATACACTGAGCAGAGAACAGGTATGAAAATTAAAGTCAGAGGGATCATTTTATGCTGCACATCAAGTGCTAAGGTCTCACAAGCAAAACCTTTATCTTAAGGTTTGTGGTACCTTTTAAGTTGCATTCAAAGTTACTGCACCTACAACCTGGGCTGTGGCAATTTTGCAGTTTGCTTCTGTTGGTATCAACACAAAGGCGTAATAATGTGTGAGGAGGAAACTGTTTTAGGAATGGAACTAAGCAACCTACAGAAATCCACATATTAAGCCACAATGGTCTGTTTAATTTTCAGCCACATTTAATGATTTATTCATACTACACTGTACCTTCATATTCAAACT
Organism: Hafferia zeledoni; assembly: GCA_035583235.1. Lineage (NCBI taxonomy): Eukaryota > Metazoa > Chordata > Aves > Passeriformes > Thamnophilidae > Hafferia > Hafferia zeledoni. The sequence continues at coordinate 34,019,788 of JAWWEV010000043.1, forward strand.
TCAGATTACTAAAATGAACATTTTAAAATTATTTTGATGAAAAAAGTGCAGTAGTTATTCAGGCAAACACATAAACCAGTATTAATTACTGCATTCAGAAATCTCTCACATTCATGTAGAAGTTAAAATTAATCTAGATTATATACACATGACATACAATAATACTTTGGGAGAAGAAATACCTTCATCATTACAGTTTCTTTCCCGAAGGGGCAGCTGGAAAGTTCTCATTTTTGGATTGCCAAGATTCCCTACGACAAAAAGCCAAAGGCACAGTTTTGAATAATTTCAAAATAGACAAAGCATAGTTATTTTATTTTAGAATATTTTAAAACATTGTAACAGTATTTCCAAAACAAGAGTCTTATTAATAGCAAAAATACCCCAAATTCCACCAGACTCCTTTACTCTAAGCTGAGGTAAGATAAACTTACTCCACTGTATTCCTCTCAAGACACCTGTCTTTAGTACATGCTACAAGTTACTTAGTGAACCACACTCAAGATGCAGAAGCAGAACCCAGCACTGATTCTAACCTCTTTCTGAGGAAATTCTCTGGATTTCATGTTCCCACTTGACAACTACTTGTTCCATTCTAGAATGGAAATACTACTCTATAATCAAAAGACCAAAAATCGTGGGACCTTAAGCAGTTATACAAAGGCTTTCTGGAATGGAAGTTAAGGGGGGAAGGATTCTTTTCTTTATCAATTTTATGTCTTCAGTACCCTTAAATATTGTTAAAAATCTTTTAAATGCTCCAGCACAAATTCCTCCTCAGCCAAGAAGAGGCTTTACTCAATATCCAATAAATCTTCTATAGGTGGCTTTTTTGTTTCCATATCCTGCAGAAATATTTAAGGAGCTTATCTCTCAGAAATCCATAACTCCTGCAAAGTAACACTATACCGTAAAGGTGTCAGTTATACACTGGTGTTGGCAATTGCAGCTGGAAAGTGTCACACCATCCAGTTGTAGACTAGATACTAAAAATTATAGGTGCTTATGCTAAACCAAATTATTCTCATAGTGAGTAAGTACTTACTGAAATTACTAAGGCAAATTCAGACAGTAGACTACTAGAATGCAATGGTATTAGTGAAATCTGAAACTAAGGTGGAGTGCTGTGCACATTTCCTCAGCAAGACTAACCATATAGCAGAAAAGCTTTTGTTTACATACAACACAACCTTTGTAGAAACTGTAAGGCAGCAAGTTCAGCATTCTCTTGGCCTGAACACTGCACAGTAGTCATTTCCATCCTGCAGCCCTCTAACACAGATGGTTAATACACAAACCCCACCATTATGCTGGAATTCTGGATCCTTGAGAGTTCCTTGAATACGATGAGAGGGACTCCAGCAAGGCAAAGACGAGCTTTTTGCTGACTTCAGCACAGAAGTTGCCAAGGAATGCTCTTGATGGGCTGATGCAAGAGGAACTTGCTCATCAGCAACTCTGTTAGGAGGCCACTGATCCTGCCTAAGTGGTAGAGGATCCACAGTTCCCAGCCCAGCGGGTGGAGAGTGGAAGAGTGAAATGGCTTTCTTTTTCACATCAGGCTACAACACAATAGAAAAAAGAAAAAAAAGGATCAAAAAAGCACAAAAGCCCAACATCTCATATACAGCCTTACAGGACAGATCCTCACATATACAGCAAATACTAGCTTTACACTGTTATACTTCTCATGAGGGTACTAAAAGAGTAAGTATTCCAAGCTTGTGAGACAACCTAAAGAAAATGTGCTAATAACAAAACGTTTAACACAGTCTGAAAGTAATCTAATCAGGCCAAGCTAAGAGTTGCTTTTCTTCACTGCAAAAAAATGTGGGTTTAGATTTTAAAACAACACAACCAACTTTGCATGCAATTGCCTCTGCTTCTATTACAGAACTTACTACAGAGGATGTATGCAGTTAAATGGTAGCTGTCTTTGTGGATCACAGACCAATCACAACTTGACAAGTATTGCAATTTTGAGGATGACAGGTCCTAAATGTTTCTGTTTTTCTGTTAGTAACTATTCAAATTGCAAAGCAAAAGCAGCAGGAAAGGAAAGGAAGAGTGAAACTATTAGGGTATATTAATCTATCTTGTACAAAAGCACCCAGCCTCTCCCTCTTGAATTTCTTTCAAGTCAAGCAATTTGGAGCTCTGCCTTATGTCAGCGGCCAGAACAACATTAATGGTGACATCAGCACTCCAGTAGTCTCAACTCCTTTGCTTGGTATTACAAAAAAATTATTTATTCAGGCACGGGCCTTTTTTAGTCACAGATACTGAGAATTTTAAGATAGCAAGTAACAACTCAAGAAAAAGATTTATTAAATAAATTATTCACTGTTACTTAAATAGCACATTCCTAAAACTCAGAATGGTAAGTGCCTTTTCTGGCTCACCTGGAAGGACCTTCTTTTTGAAGGGTCTGTTCCTAAGTCTCGCCTTCTCTGTGGTGAAGATGAAGACTTGAATTTAGGAGGAAACACTAAAACTGTACCTCCTATAGTAGTGGAAAAGATGAAAAATGCCTTATTACATTAAATAACTTAATGAACTAATTCATTTATGGGGTTTTTCTTTAGTTCTTGAAATACTGCTTTGTATTTAGAAGTCTTTTTACCAACAGCTGGGGTAGTGCGATCATGATGAGTCCTCTGAGTCCCACCAAGAGCTCTCAGCTTTGGAGTAGGAAGCTTGTCACCTGTCCTTGAGAATACAGAAGAATCTGACACAGCTGCAGAAGTATTTAATTCTAAGGCATTCTCGCTGAAAAAAAAAAAAAAAAAAAAAAAGAGAAATTATTAAAGAATTAGCTAAGGACTCAGGAGTCTTGCATTCAAGCTTTTTGTTCTAATCCATTCCCACAATGAAGCCGAAGGCAAGACAGTTAAGGTCATAAAATTGCAACAGCCTACAGCTAAAACATCTGTTTGCAAATGGGAGTCCTGGATTCCAGCCCTTGAGCCTCAGTTTATGTATTTTAATTTTTCTTATTTAACTGGATAGAATACCTAAATAGTCTCAAGCTTCAAATTCAGGCTCCTTCTGTCCCAATAAACCGTGAGACTCAACAGGAGAGGTGGAAAGAGTACTCACCTAGAGAAACTTTGAACCTGGTTGCTACCTTTGAGATGGGATGCAGGTTTAACACCCTTCAGTCAATGTGGTGGAACTAAAACCAAATACCCCACATTTATGTAATCGCTATAGCCCCAGATTATTAAATAAATCAGCACTACCACTTCAGTCTTCTTCTTCCAGGTGCATTTCAAAAGGAGGTGGCAGCATACCCACACTATGCAAGGAACCTGACCCTATCACTATGTGCTACATGCATTTAGGTAAAGAATTCCTCATTTCTAGTTCTCCAGAAGGTTTAGATAACATGCAAGTGTTAAGCTGCTTGGCATGGCCAAGTTTATCACGCATCAACACACACAGAACCACACTGCAGGATAACAGAAAATCTTCAATGTCAATCAGAGGCATCTATGAACTAGATAATCTCTACAATTAGATAGAAACTTAGAGGGATTTTCCAGATGGTAGTTTTGAAAGCCTGAATTTAATTTCTATTTGGGTCTAGCATCTCAACTTTTCTTCGTCTGGGTTTTGCATTATCCTCAAAGGAGACAATTAGAGTTCCTTACCTTTGATTAATGTTGCAATACCAAAGATAAAACCAAATGAGGAATATAAAATGCTTAGACTACATGGTAACAAGAGTCAAAGTTATTCTGATTTAAACATCTATTACACTAAAATACTGTTCTGAAAATAAAAAAATATGCACAACCTGTACAGTAAAAAGCCAGAGATTTCTGTAACGAAATACAATTTGGATCTTTCAACTGTCAAATACAGTACTATGCACATACTGAAGTGACCTCTCATTATTTATAAATACCCCTCCACTTTTTTCCAACCTGTGCTCAGTAACATATTTTTTCTTCTCCCAAGTCCTTTATCTTTGTTCATGAATTTTTGTAAAAATAATTGCTTAAGTACAAGACTGACTGATACTCTTGGGCACACAGTGTGACTCTTGAGGATGGTACTGTGCAGGGCCAGGAGTTGGACTTAATGATCCTTGTGGGTCCCTTCTCACTTGGCTGATTCTGTGATTAAGATTAGCATGTATCCTATCCTTTCACTCCTATCAATCCTACATTGTCAACTTGAAGCAAACTGTGAGTTTTAATTTTCACTAAACTTGAACTTGGCTGCTGCGTAATTAACAGTCTGTTCTAAGAGGTCCACACTGCAAATTTCATAATTCTGCAGAAAACCATTAGAATTGTTCATGCATCTACAAACATCCATCCTACAAATTAGAAATCCTGTATTCTTCATGATAGATCCATTTCCATCAACCAGTTCAATGTCTTAAACGTTCTCATTCCTTATGATACTGTTAACAACAAAAGCAGTGTCACACCAACTTGCACTCTCTTAAATAAATGCAATGAAAAAAGAAATTAATTAACCTACAAATTTTTGGACTGTTAGAGTTAAAATGTATATGCATATATACACACACATATATAGATACATCAGTAAAATGTTCCATATTACCCTTCAATTTTCTTATCTTCTTTGGCATCCTTATTGTTTTCTTCTGACTGCTGGGCCACAGCTGCAGCCTTTTCATCTTGTTTTTCTTCCTCTTCTGTTGACTGACCGTTTTCCCTTTCTTCAGCACCTTGTTGTTCATCCCAAACTAAACGTCTTTTGACTGGAACAGTCACAGCATCTGCCATGTCTTTCTTTGCAGTGCTGTCCTGGTGTGGTTGTTCTCTGGAGTCAGGTTGCTGTAGCCCTTGAGGGCTTGATACAGCCTCTTTTCCGGAAACTCTAGATAACAAAGAACACAGCATCTCATATCAGAGATTTGCACAATATAAACATGTCTATGTAGAACACATTCATCCAGTTCAGTCCTTTCCAAAAAGTATAGCTCAGATATTAAAAAGTGGTACAGTTGATATGATGAATGGTTATAAATTTCCACTGAATTTTCAACTGACATTTAAGCACAACCCATTTTCAAATTAGATTCTATGAAAGCTCTTTCTGGATTAGTAGTTCCAAAAATGCAGTGTAAATTAGTGCTTTACTTCCAATTTAAACAAGTTAGATTATTAGAAGTGTTTAAAAAATAATTGTTTCCATAAAAAGGGACTCTTTGATAGCATAATTTTGAAAGCCAATAAATTTAGAAGACAACTCCTCAGGCACAACTTTTCAAAGTCTTAAACTCTCAACTACTCAAAGAAATCTGTGCAAATTAGCCCAGTGCACAGAAACTAGGTCAGTAAGAGGATCAGTATTTCACAGGAAAAGAAAACAAACAGTAGACCAAAAAACTTACACCATACTTAACATCACACATTGTAGAGTAATATATGCTATTTTACATGTCATCCCACAACACTTATTAGAGCTACAGTCACACAAGTGGGTAGCTCTCTCACACACAAGAAAAGTAGCATGCATACAGCAGTCTGCAGTGGACTGCAGAGGCATTCAAGGCATTGTTTTGAAATACCAGATCTCAGAGAAGACACAAATTACATTTTTTTTCCCCCCTCCCTGTTTCAGCAATAGCTGTCTGTACATTTTACTAACATACTAATTCCGAATTTTCCTAGCAAAGGATTTAATATCTGTCAATTCTGATAACCTTCAAAGAAAAGATAAAATGGATGTACACATTCCAGTTCGTAAGTCTTCAGGTCCGAATTAAACAGCATCTAAGACTCAACCACAAAATTAATAAATCCTGACAAGAACATCAATAACATCTGAGTAGACAAAACATATTTCATATCATTCCAGTGGAAAGAAGAATATTACTTCTGCATGACACAGTGCAAAATTCTTCCAGATTTGATGAGACTAAGGTTGCTGCACTTAACATACACTTGTGGAGAATTATAAAGGAGTAACTTTCTCTTCTTCCAGAATACTGGACTGTGCTTCATTTTCAATTTGAGCACATATCAACTGATATGTGAAAAGGTAAATGCCTTCATCAGTTCCAGAGACTTTATATATCACAACATCGTAGAATATTCAGCTTGGAAGGGTCCTCAAAAGACCAGCAACTCTCCAGGGGAAAAGGAGCCTAGATGATTACTGAGCACCCTGTCCAACTGCATCTTAAGTGCAGTCAAACACCCAAAACCTCACACATATACTAAGCCTATATTCAGCATTTTGCTCTGTTTCAAAGCTGCAGAATAACAGGCAGGAATGATGACCTTACCCAGCAAGATCTAGTGCTCTGATGTTGTCACTGATGCTTTCCTCTGAACTGGAAGTTGAGGACACATCCCAAAGACTGTTATTATCAGACAGAATCTGATTGAAATGGTATCGGGAGAAGTGTGTTCCCTCTACTCGTTGCCTGTAAGTCTTTGCTCTTTCTCGAAGTTCTCTCACCTACACATGAAGGTTTCATAAGTTGCATGTCTGTTTAGAGTTCACTACTAGGCTACTATCAAGTATCTGCATTAGCTATGGGCAGCTACAAGAGAAAGGCAAATTACTCATAATACAGGGCCAGCCACAGTGCAAACATTGCATGCTGCAATAAAGGTAACAAAAGGAAAGCAAAAATAACAAAAGCATATATTCAGTAAGCATGTTTGAGCCATGAAGCCAAAGCAAAATTGTCAGTTATTCATTCCATGAGCACAAAATTTTATGCAGTAACTATGAATAAGTTTAGTGCTGGATTCTAGTTTTCCATCAGCACTCAGACCTGGTGCTCCAAACACTGAAAGAGGTACTTTGATGCAACCAACCTCCACATACCACATGGAATTTAGGGTGTTGTGAGATGCCTAAGGAGAAGAATAGATAATTATTTTTAAATGTCTTGTTTTTCTTTCAACAATGCATTGTTATTATCACACTTGTAACTTTCCTTCAGTCTAAGTAAGAACTTAAATATTAAAGGCCTGTCAAAACATAGCTCTATGCTGCCTCCCTGAGATTCAATACAAAGCTCTAAAACAAATACATCAGCACAGGTATTTCACCAGTTTTTTGTCAAGCTTGGGGAAATCAAAGGACTTTCTAAGCAGCAACCCACAAAAATACACTCACCACTGATTTATGACTATTTCAAGTCAACAGATCTATATGCCTGTGTAATACCAAAATTGTATGCCACAAACACTGCAACTGTCTCTAGCTACAATAATCTTAGTGAGAAGCTGATGGTTACACAAGAATTCTTGGAGCTATTGTATGTAAGACGTAATATCAAAATTATTCCTTCTAGCCTATCAGTAACTGCAAGAATGAGATACAAAACTGTGCAGTTTAGTCTTAAAAAAAAAAAGTGATAACCGCTCTCTTCAGACATTATACACCACCATTTTTACAGTTGTTGATGATGATGATGATGATGATGATGATGATGATGATGGCTAGGCTTAGCAAACAACGATGTGGGAAGGGCTCTCCCCACGTGGGTGTGCCCTTCAAGCCTGCACAGTGGATTGTTTAGGTGAGGCACAGCATGCATGGAACTGGCCCCACCCCTTAACTCCTAAGATTCATCTGCCACGGCTGAGTGAGCTTGGACGGGGACAGTGAAGTCCTCAGGACTAGAACCTACAGCCCCCAGTATTGCCAGGAGGTCTCCCATCCAAGTACTAACTGGGCCTGACCCTGCTCAGCTTCTGAGATATGATGGGATCGGGTGTCAGGATGGCATTTAACTGCCTATTTTTACGGTTAAGACTATTTAAACACACATGCTGTCTTCTGTCCTTCACCCTAACACAACTAAAGTGCAAGAAGCAAAAGCAAAATGTTTACATTTAAATTATGTAAAATAACTTTGTGATAGCATGTGAATTCTGGCTCACTAAAAATGATTTACAGCAAATAAGCATTTTGTAAAAGAGCAGGAACTAATACAGACACTTCCACTGGCACATTTTCCTAGCTTTTCTTTTTTATTCTTCTTTCATGATAGATTTCACACCATTTTTCCTTAGTGGGCTAAATTCCGCTAATCACACTAAAAGTAACTGAATGCAGCAGAGGGATATCCCACAATTTGGCCCACTGAACTTGCAAAGGATAGCCCATTAAAAATATACGCTTGCCATTTTCAGAGGAGAACTTAAAGTTTGATGTGCAAGTGATTTACTGGATTACTCACTTTAAGTAGAAGAATGCAAAATTACTTATGATAGCCACAACAGAAGAAATATAAATCCAGAGCAACAGGGTACTGCAGGGGGAGGAAGAACACTATGTCTCCAGTGAATTGTGGAGAAGTGCAAAGGACAACCAGCTCCTTCAATGACTCGGCAGGATACAGGCCCCAGAGAGTCCTACTGTAATTATAAATTGCCAGCCTTAATTTTTCAAAAGCATAATTCAAGGAGATTCTTTTTCATTTCACTGCTGAAAAGCAACGCTTAATAATAAATTGCAGAGAAGCAGGCCAGCAGTAACCACTACGGCAAAGGTCACACCAGGATTGTACCACGGCATTTGCCTGTTCAGACTCAGAATTTCGGAAAGTCTGCTTTGGATCCAAAGTTGGGCACTGCCCCAACTAAGGGAGAAACAAGACTGAATTGGCTGGAGCTTATCATCTGATCACTTATGCTAAGCCAGAGATGCTCTATAGGCACCTTTGGTAGGGTAAGTCTCAACAACCCACCAGATATAGAGGTTAGATAGAGTTTTGAAGAACACTTCTCTTCATTAGTACGGGAAAAAGTGTGGAATCACGTAGAAACCAAAGGAACTGTTGGGCAGCCTATACTGTGAATGGCCAAAGTACCTTTGTTGCTTTACAACAAAACCAATGTACTTGGCACACAGATTATGCATACTTTCATTAATCTGTTGTTAATGTATTTCTCAAATCGTTGGATTCTTTCTTAATTAAATATTTTATTCAGTTCTCCTATGTTATAGAATCATAGAATATCCTGAGTTGGAAGGAACCCACAAGGATCACGAAAGTCCGACCCCTGGCCCTGCACAGGACAGCCCCAAGTCATATCACATGCCTGAGACCATTGTCCAAACAATTCTTTAACTCAGACAGGCTCGATGCTGTGACCACTTCCCTGGGGAGCCTGTTCCAGTGCCCAACCACCCTGTGGGAGAGCCTAAACCTCTCCTGACACAGCTTCATGCCATTCCCTTGGGTCCTGTCACTGGGCACTAGATAGATCAGTGCCCTCGACTCCACCTTCCCTTGTGAGGAAGTTGTAGACTACAATGAGATCTTCCTCAGTCTCTTCTTCTCCAGGTTGAACAAACCAAGTGCCCTCAGCCACTTCTCACACAGCTTCCACTTCTTGGGACACTCCCTTATAGCTTAGTATCTTTCTTATACTGTGGCATCCAAAACTGCACATAGCACTCAAAATGAGGCGACATTAGTGCAAAGTAGAGTGTGACAACCACCTCCACTGACTGGCTGGCGATGCTGTGCTTGATGCCCCCCAGGACACGGCTGGCCCTCCTGGCTGCCAGGGCACTGGTGACTCATATTCAACTTGACATCAGCGAGTACTCTCAGGTTCCTTTCCATGGCACTGCTTTCCAGCATTTCATTCCCCAGCCTGTACAGACATCCAGGGTTGCCTCATCCCAGGTGCAGAATCCAGAATTTGTTAAGTGTCATATGGTTGGTGATTGCCCAGATCTCTGATTTGTTGAGGTCTCTCTGCAGAGTCTCCCTGTCTTCAAGGGAGTCAACAGCTCCTTCCAATTTAGTATCATCAGCAAACTTGCTTAGTATCCCTTCCAGTCCTGCATCCAAGTCATTTGTGAAGATATTGGAAGAGCACAGAGCCCAAGAGGGAGCCCTGTGGAACCCCACTAGTGACAGGTCACCAGTCTGATGTCACCCCATTACACGCTGCATTTGACCTGTGAGCCAATTGCTCACCCACTGCATGATGTTTATCCAGCTGTGCTGGACATTTTGTCCAGAAGGATCCTGTGAGAGTCAGTATTGAAAGTTTTACTGAAATCCAAAGAGATGACATCAACTGGTTTCCCTTGATCAATTAAATGGGTTACCTTGTCACAAAAGGAAATTAAGTTTGACAAAGAGGACTTTCCCTTTATGATGTCATGCTGTCTGTGACCAGTGACTTCAGCTGTTTGTCAATACCTCCCAGGATAATCTTCTACATAATTTTACCAGGAACTGAAGTCAGACTGACAGGCCTATGGTTTCCAGGGTCATCCTTCCTGACCTTCTTGAAAACTGGGACAACATTAGCCAGCTTCCAGTCAACTGGAGTCAACTCTCCAGATTCTCAAGACCATTCAAAAAATCATTAAAACAGGCCTTGCAATGACATCAGCCATCAGCCGAGCATTCTCAGATGAATTCCATAAAGCCCTACAGACTTACAGGGATCCTGCTGGAGCAGCAGACCCCACCCAAGTTCAGGGTGAACTGGGAGTTTATCATTCTCACAGACATGGTCCTTCAGCTCAGGGCACTGGGACCCCCTTAGCCCATCACCAGTACTGAAAGCAGAGGCAAAGAAAGCATTAAAGATCTCTGCCTTGTCTGTGCCCGTTTGTGAGGTGACCACCCTCACCCTGTCGATGTTGTCTCTGCACTGCCTTTTGTTATTAACATAGTAAGTCCCCGTGAGGGACTTTTTATTGTCCCTCACAGTACTGTCCAGCTTCAACTACAGCTGAGCATTATCTCAACACAAGAGTTTTGTCACTTTTACCCTTCCAATTCTCTCCCCCATCCCACTGAGGGGAAGTTAACAATGGTTCTGTGGGGCTCCCTACTGGGGTTAAACCCTGACAGGCACGTGATTTAAAGTCTAACAGAGACAGGAGAAATTCCGGTAATTGCAATTATAGGAGTCTCTTCTACATAACCTCATACTAGGATCTCATGTAGGTATTCACACATGGAAACATGTATGTAATTAAAGCACATTTGTCATGAATAAAACATTTGTTGTTACAGTCTTAAAATTATGGCTCTTTCTGCAATCCAGCACAATTCCTTCATTTGGAAGGCCCCAAAAACCACAATAATTCTTTTTTTTCAATTTTTGAATTGCCTGCTGCCAAGTAACTTTTTTCTAGTTTCCTGCAACTCCCTTTTCAGCAAGAAACTCTCCACAGGAAAGTTCAACACACCCAAAAAACTTCTCTGCAGTGTGGGAAATCTTTGGTTTTTCATACACTCTAATTAAATGCCACATGTAAAGCTAAACATCCATTCTCCACTTGCAATCCCCTTGTTCTTTCCCTTGACTATACTGCAGTGACTCCTCCCAGATGACTGTGCCACAAACACAATACACCTCACGGCAATGCATCCCTTTCCCTTTATTTGCCTACCAGTCAGTGGCTCTTGAAGCTGAGCACTGTTGCTTACCGGTTTGAATGTTACCAATGCAACATCAACAAAGTAGTCTTAAATACCAGAAAAATGACATAATATTCTACAGAAACACTCTGTATACCAATTAGGCTGCATGCAACAGTTCACAATATTCTACAGTGTTCATTACAGTAAATCTAATGCCTATTTTGATATACATAAAAACTAAAATATTGCTGTTTTCAGTGCTCTAACTTCCTCTTGAGTCTGTTTTCACAGAATGGATTATTTCATGCATGCATACACAAAATTTGATTATGAATAATCTCATATTATGATATACTTTAAACTTTGAGACATTTTTCTCACTGCTTTTTTTGTATGTATTCTGTATTTCCTTTTGCCTAAAGAAAATGACTTGCTAGATTAAATTCAGTGAGAAAACACTGAACTGAATGCTACCACACTACTCCTGCAATTCTCAGAGATCCTTATTTGCAAATTCTCAAAGCCCAACGCCCTAGAACCATCTGCTCCAGTTCTACCTTCCATATCACCTTAGTCCCAACTGATGAAGAAACTCACATTTCCAAGTATCTGCCACAGAGTTAGCAGTGCAGTGTCTCACAGAGGCTCCCTCTATCCCCTAGGAGAAACCTAAATCAATTCAGTCAGAGTTACAGAACTAGCTCTAAAAGCTCCTTAGCACACCAATGGTTATTTACTTAACTAATTCGGGTAATCTAATTAATAATGCTGCTAAGAAATCCTATGGTCCTGAAACTGCCCAGCATTTTCAGAGTTCTCTGAATAAACAACAATACACAGATTAGCTGAAACTTTCAAGAAAAACTGTCAATTTTACATTGTGTATGACTGAATTCAGCTGACTGCTTTGAATGGATTCAGCATGGCAAGCTAAGAAACTGAGCCTGACTATCAAGCTGACCAAGGCTGATATGTATGTTGGCCTCCTCCTTTTATTTCCTTGGAATCTCCTGTCATTCAACTCTGTATTTTGAACATTTCTGCTTATTAAAACCAAGCTGAACATCAATAATGTGATTATCTGCCAGAAGAGACACTTCTGAATGATTCTGATTGTAAGGGGAACAAAAGTCCTCTCACTTTGGATGTCACATTAATGTATTAAGTCTCACCATCTCTTACCTTTTTCTTGTTATGTATTATACTGACTTAGCAGAACCTAATTATCTTTGTATGCTCACCTGCAGGAGCTTAATTCACTAACATTACAATCTCAAAACTCTATCTTGTAAACACCACAATTCGAAGTTTTTGCATCTAAAAATCAAAATACAAAGCATACTCAGGCTTCAAGTTTTCTAAGAATACTCACCTGGTTGTGAACTTTACTCCTGATACGAGACCAAGATCCATCTTTGTAAAAATACTGGGCTGGAGACAAAAACTTTGACCTATATTCAGTGTTCATCTTCCTAAGAAATCAAGAATGTGGAGAGGAAAAAAAAGAAAGAGTAAACTTTGATAATCAGAATACACTTTATGAGCACTTTTAAAGTTACATCAATAAACATGTATATATACTTGCACTTAAAATGCCAGTGAGATGTGAAAAACACAAGCACAAACAACTGAAACCAACACAACTAGGAAAGCTGTGGGAAAAAAAATCGTTCACAGTTGGTGGCCCTTCATGTAGTTACTCCTGTTGTTTTTTCCTCGCAACACTTCTACCTAAAGCTTTTGACCTGACAGCGAAATCAGCAGAACTTGATACACACATAAACCTCAATTACTTCAATGCAAAGTGTGGCATCTTGATTTAAGTCACTGATAAAGGTACATTTAAGTAAAACTGCCTTGTTTGACATTAGTGTGTCTGAGAATTTCCCTCTATGAACCCCACTTTAAAGGCACTCTGCATATGGGTGTGGTGAACTGCTGGGACTAGAAACATCTGACAGCCAGAACACTGGTCAGGGTAATTCATCTAACTATGTCCTACTGGTTTTGATCTTCAAAAGGCGCCAGAACTTGAAAAGATGAGTTCATTTTCCCTTCTGCCACACACATACATACACGGAAAATTAACATCATCTAACCTATAGGAGACAGTAAGTAGCACTTCAAGTCCTTAATCGCTGAACTGTGTATGTATCAGCTTAAATCTAAAGACTTTTTTCATTTTAATCTTGCTTCAGAACATTACTAACTTTATTGTAATATATTCAGCATTGAATGAAAAAGCCCTCTTTTTAAATCCTTCTTCAGAAATAGGTCACAAAAGCCCGAGGTCAGAGAATAAAACACACCTTGTAAAAAGAAAAATACCAAGGTTGAAAAACTCTTTATACTCAAAATTTCTTTCAATACATCCTTTTCTTTAAAACTGTCAGAATCCCTTCAGTTTGGGTTGCAAAACTAATGGATTACCTTGAAAAAACACATCACTGCTATGCCTTGATCAGTCATCCTGCTGCAAAAGCAGGCCATGCAGCACAGCTTGCATACAAAGCAATAATCCTGTCTGCATATTGAGAACCTGCACATTTTGACAGCTATTTGCCCAGTGATTTTTTAAGAAAAAACACTGGAGGCATAAGAGGAAGAAATTTGCCCTTCAATGAAAAGAGCCAGAGCGAATGATCAAGAATTTTACAAACTACTCACTGAAAAACTGACTACAATCCACCACATAAGAGAGCTAAGAAATTCAAGAGTTAAAGCTTTTACTATACTATATCCACTTATTTTCCATAAAGCAATTTTATTTCATAGAATTTTTGGTGATCGTCTTGTAATCAACTCCTAATATCCAACAGCATTCAGACTTAGGTAAGTCTCCTCTCCCATGTTTAATTTAATGCTTCAATACTGCCAGAAAGAATGAAAGCAATCGCTGCGCCATACAATAAGCACAAAGACTGGAGAGATGGATTCATTTAAGCATTTTAAAGCCTACATCTATTCTGGCCTTTTATTTCTCTTGACCTATCTCAGATGTGTATAAAATAGAAGTATGAGTTCAATTCCTGCAATGTATGCATGTGGCAGAAAAAAAGATACTTTGATAGCACTCAGTAACATACAATTTCATTTCATTTCCATGCGTGTCAGATTACCCTACGTGGGACAGGTCTCTCTACTTCCCTTTAGCTCGTGTGTTTGCTTTTGTTATTCAGGGACAGAGGGCATCAGGGACTAGAAAATGCAGACATCCAGTACAATCACCACAGTTTTAAGGTGTGGAGCAAGCACAGGAGAGCAGTTTGAGAGGTGACTATGAATTTCAAAGGACTTGCTGAAAGTTTAGTAGCAGCACTGCACCAGTTTAATTTCATTCATACTAAATGTATTAGTAAAACTATTATTGCATCACAAGGTTCAACTGAACAGGAATGGTTACAAAGCTTCCACTTCTGCTGCCCAGAGCAGAGGATGGAAATTAACACCAGCTTTAGATGTACCCACAAGAAGCTCAATCCCAGAGCTGCAGGAGGGCATTTGCCCCTGCAACTGTAGCATGGTGTAGTTAAAGGTCCATTGTCCATCATTCTAAATATTAGGCTGCTGAACACCTATTCACTAGTCTAAGTTTTCCTATTTTATACATACCCACGACTTGTATGTAAAGAGAGGGGCTTTGGACTGATATGTTGCTTATTTTTTTGTTTAGGATGTTTCTGTTCTGATTTCCCTTGTTTTTCTGCATCTTCTGCTGGTTTTTGAAACGGTTCTTCCCTCTCACTCTAAGGCAAAGATAATTTTAAAAATACCACATTAGCTAACAATCTGAAAACCCTCAAATTTCTTTTTGACATCAAGCTCTTGCAAATAGTTAATTCTTTTTCAGTGTTAGCTGTTTTGCATATTTAATACAAACAAATATATTACGTTCTTTGGTTAATAGAGAAATAAACTAGCAAAATGCCAAAGCTAAGATGCTGAATGCAACATTCACTTAGTTAGGTGATCCATTTTGTACACTTTACAAAATTAACATGAAACACAGAAACAAGATAATACAATATCTGTGCATTCTAACCTGAGTCCAAAAAGGCAATTTTTTTATTTTCTGCCATTCTGTTTGATAAATTATTAGATTGATTTGTTTGGTTTTTACACAAAAAAAATTCTTCCCCTCATTAGTTTATTCTCTTGGAAATCTCATGCCTGACTTCTGATTCTGCTAGAGACCTTGCAGATACTGCTCAAATCCAAGAGAAAAAAAAAGCCCACCAAAATCCTCCAACACTTTTTCAAGGTACTCATCAGAGAAGCAGTATGGGTATAAATAATCAGTTTTCTAGATGCTGTCACCAAAATTCCCTTCTCATAGGACTTCTCTTACTTCACTGTGTTAGCTGTTCTTGAAAAACAACCCAAAATTCCGATATTAAAACCAGATAAATGCTTCTTGAAAGCCTCAGGTTTTTCAAGCTTTTTCGTATCTCCTAGAAGAGGCAAAGGGGACATAAAATTCCCCATTCCCAAATGGGATTTAAAGCACTGGGCAGGTCTGAGTTTTAAATGACAAAATCTCCCAGCCAACCATCATCTCAGAAGTACCAGCAGCTTAAACTAAGCCACAGGCACTGCACATTAAGTACACGTTTCTCTCAGCAGTGGTCCCAGTGAACATGCTGTCTGACAGTGGCCCTTTTTGTCTTATCAAGAACAGAGATGGGTGGTGAGGAGACTCATATGTGGTCCTTCTACCTGAAGGATGGGCAGCCAACCTGCAGGAATTTAGACACCGCTAACACCTGGCAGCTTGCTACAAAAATAAATATTCATATGCCCACCTTGCAAAATATGTTCAGTCATGCAGACTAAATTGCTCTCACCTATTTTTAGAAGGTCTTGGTCTGAAACAATTCCATTTCATTACATGTATCATATAAAAATGACATAAGCATGTTTCCTAAATGTCCACTGAAGTTTGTACAAGTCAACAGCAAGACAAGGAAATGCAAGATGGCCAAATTCTCATGAAAGACATTTTAGTATTTAAAATTTACTTCAAAATGTCTTCTAAAATTTTTATGCTTTAATGTCTTTTTTAAAAAGGCATTTAAAAATGTCTTTTACTCTCACAAAAGACATATTAATATTTTGAACTAACAGAATCCACATAGGCTACACAATGTACTGTTAGAGCCCCATGCTAAATAGTTACTCACCCTTTCAACTTATCAAGGCAAATTAACTGTAACCCTTCCTCCATGTTTCTTCAAATTACAACTACTGGCTGAAAAACAGTTCCAACTGTGGCATCTTTCATACATCAAAATTATTTTTTATTCACGCTATCTCTGATTTAAGACATTCAAAACTTATCAGACCTCCCATCTTGCCCTCCTGCACACCAAGAGACAACACTGGTACCAATGAGAGTATAAATCAGAGATTCAGATTTCAGAAACTGTCCTAATGACTAAACACAAAGTTTCAACTGAGATCAACAAAAAATATTAAATATTAAGTATTAATTAGGAATATAAATGAACCCACTTAAAAACTCAGAAAAACATACTTAAAATTTCATTGTAAACTGAAAAAAAACCCTACAGAAACTACAGAAGCCACTAGAGAAACCCCAAAGAGCAGAGCTGTACAGTTGCAGCTGTACAGCTATTTTCAGTCTTTTACAGCAGAACCACTATTGAGTCCAGTATCATTAGCAACAGCTCTACAATGTAACTAAAGAATTCCAAAATAACTCCATCCTATCATAACATAGATCAAAACTACAGAAGTACTACTAAAGCCTTTCTTTCAGGGAAATATTTACTTGCTCACGAACTGGAAATTCTTCCTCTTCTGAACCATCTCTCTCTTGTTGACCCTTAACAGGAGGAGACGCTTTGAAATTTCTCTCATATGCAGTTTCAGAAGTAACTGCAGGAGATTTAACCGTAGGTGTGGATTTCCTTGTGTTGCAAACAACCTTGGGGAGGGAAAGAAAACAAAACAAAGAAAAAAGTGTGATTTCCTTGCCTTAAGGGTAAATTTTCAAAATCTGTTAACTGACTCATGCAAATACACTCACAAATGAGCAAAGAGACAGTCATGTATACAAATAGAGCACGTGCAGACTAATGAACTTCTAGGACAAATTCAGGAGAAATTTAATCTGATGAAAATTTAAAATTTATCAAGTTAGATACAGTTACACCTGTGATCAAACACTGTTCTTACTGAAGTTTACTATCAGAAGTTTTGTTTATTTGGGAAGACAGTTCACCTTCAGAGTTGTATGTAGAATTATGCTTTTTTGAAAGGCATACTGTAAAACCTCCCTGAGTCCTCAGCACATCTCCAGTCCATAAAGAGACAACTGCTCTGTGTTTTAGAGCTGGATGCTTAGAGTTGGGCAGATTAAAATCCACTGTTTTCCAATCAATATAGTATTATAAATGAAGGTAGAGAATTTGCCTGGTAAGTGCATATATCATCAGAGTATATCATCCCCTCGTGGCGTGCCAAATTTAAAGACCACTCCACATGTGACAAGCACACATTTTCTGCAGCTTTGCTATGAGAATTTGGGTATGACTTATAACCTCAGATAATTTTGATGTTTTCACAGAATCTCTTCAAGGGAAAGGTATTGTTATTATTCAGTTTTCAGGTATAATCTCTGTCAAATCAATAGTAATGAATATAAATTTGTTAATATGTATCATTTTTATAATGAAATATTCTCAAACTGGTATTTATTCACATATGTATAGTGCCTATGGACTTATTCTCAATGCTTCTTATTCTGTATAAGCTGTGAAAAAAAAAGTTTGTTATTTCAGATTTTGAAGTCTATCTTCTGAAAAAAGCACAATCACAGAATCACAGACTATTCTGAGTTGGAAGGGACCCACAAGGATCATCGAGTCCAACTCTTAAGTCAATGGCCCACATAGGGGATTGAACCCATGACCTTGGCATTATTACAACCAAGTTTTAACCAGCTGAGCTATGTTATGTTCACAAGCATCAATAATGAAATTATCAAACGGATTTTACACATAATCAAATTGAATCCTCTTTGAAATTTTCCATAAGGTGA
Organism: Hafferia zeledoni; assembly: GCA_035583235.1. Taxonomy (NCBI): domain Eukaryota; kingdom Metazoa; phylum Chordata; class Aves; order Passeriformes; family Thamnophilidae; genus Hafferia; species Hafferia zeledoni. The sequence continues at coordinate 34,038,198 of JAWWEV010000043.1, forward strand.
CTTTCTGGGACCTGGCTCTTCCCCAAAAGGTCCTTTGGCTTCTTTACTATTGTCATGCATTTTACTGAGTTCTCTTTGGATTAGGGACTGCTGGGAAACATATTCTTGTAGTAAATCCACCTGCTTGGCACTCCAACAGAAAAAGACAGGACAGTGATTGACCTTAGTTATCAACATTTACTTCCTCTGGAAGCTGTTACTGAACAAATCCACTACCTCTAGATAAAAACAGAGTGCACCATCTCTACTAATCCCATTAACAGAAAACAAACTAAAAGCAGAAGTGCCCATTTTATACTGTAAAATACTAATAGACAGACTGAGTTTCTTAAGTCCTGATCGCAGTAACAATTAACAGAAGACACAAATTAGTCTCACAATCACAGTTACTCTTTGTGGTCTGACTAGAAATAGCACTTTCAACCCTAAAAAGCCGAAAAGCGCATGAGATGTATTAAAATGCCACAAGAATATCTCAAAATCAGAAGATTCCACTTTTGAATATAACCTGTTCTCATTAAAGAAAAAAACACTGCAGAGACACACTTTAGGGCTTAGAAGTGTATGGGCACAGAGATGGAGACTGAGAATAACAAACTGTGGCAACACACGTAAACTCATGCAAACAGAAGAAAACAGTCCTGTAAGAAAGAACAAAATACAACCAGGCCTAAGGAGAACAAATAATTAGAGCTGACCACAACAAGGAATCACGTGGAAACAATTCCAATTACACTGCACTTTTTTATAGCGAGAGAGAAAAAAAAAATCATGTAACAACATTGAAGTTCGTTGTTCCCCTGTCAAAACAGGGAAAAAGAAAATCTTAGAAGGTGGACAACTCGCTGATACCTAAAAGAAAGTATTCATTTACTTCTTCAATTCTTTAGAGTTACCTGTTCAGCTGCAAGTATTGGTGACTTCTCATAAGGACTCTTCCAGACAAACTGGCTTCGATATTCAGAATTTCTGGGGAAAGTATTTAAACCTGAAATATTCACTCCTGCTTTCCTCTGAAGGACTCTGTGAAGCTGACAACATAAAAAAGACAAAAAAAAAAAAAAGATTGTTTCCTTTGCTACAATGTTTTGCAAGTCACACATCTTTCAACACACACTTTCAAACCAATGGTTTGATTTTTGATTTTATGAACAAAATTAATGCAAAGTACAGAGTCAACAACCCCAAGAAGTCAATATATTATTGCCTATATCCTTGTTTAATTGAAAACAATGATGACATATGAAGAGAGAATTCCTATTGAATTAAGTAGCACCAAAATCTGATCTCAAAAGTACTGCTCTCCTAACAGAGAAGCTACAATAGAGTATCCAAATACACAAATAAGAGAGGCTGACTATGTGCATGAAAACACTATTAGAAATTTTTATACTGGTCAGTTAAAAAAGGACAAATATTCTCTTACCCCATTACCCATTTTTTCTAATTTCTTTTCTGGAGATGAAAATGCTTCATTTTGATTTGGTGGAGCTTCAGAGGGTGATTTTCTCATGTTGTTCTCTGCAAGGGCAAGAGCTGTTTCACCACTAGAATCTACCAAATGTGACTGATCTTTTAGAGGGAGTCTGGGTTCTTCTAGTGTTTGAATTTCTTCCTGATTCACATCATTGTTGTTGTGGTCTGTGTGCAACTTCGCAGCTTCAGTTTCAAGTGGGTCATTTAAATCACAATCTGCTGTCCATTCTAAGGACTTCGAAATCTGTGGATTGCGGTAAGGTACTCTTCTCTTGGAAATGAATTTTGGTTCTCTTGCAATTCCTGAAAAATAAGTATTAGGTTTAACAAAAACATTCTATTGAAGACATAATACCACTCTATTACAATAACAAACTGAAAGTTTATCATACAACTGAATATTAGAAAGCACTGTTCTAGTAGCTTTGAGCAAGGACAGACTATGAACTATGGGCATGGTTGTGAAATTCTATCTGAAAACAGAAAATCTGTGCTCTTTTCATCTGAAAATGACTTTACTTTTCACTAAAAAAACAGGAACATGGTGCTGCTCCAGGACCATGTTGGATAAAACCCTATAAAGCAAAACTTTCCACAGGACAATCCCGTGCAAGCTGATTCTGGGAGCTGAACAAGAAAACTAACACAGCCAGGTAAAAGAATGTGGTTAACACAGACACAGAACAATCAACCTGCAGCGATGGATTATGCTACAAGCACTTGTCATTACACATGCACAACACACCTTGCTGAACGGGTTCTCAAGGACTGTGACAGATCCCCTTCACCTGCCATTTAAGACCATCTCAGATAACAGTTGACTTTTTACAGTATGAACACAAAAACATTTCCAAAAGTAAAAAACCCATTTTCTAACAAAACCAGGTATCAAGTTATTATTAAGAATACAGGCAAGTGAAAATAAAATTACCCCACCATTTTAAGAAGAGTATTGCATGACTGAACACAAAGTGGGAAATCATAATCCACTTCAAAGTGCTCAACTGTGATGGAAAAGGACATGAAAGTTACTAATGCCTTAAAGAAATACTTTCTAGGAGAGAGAGAGGGAGACAGTCCTGTCCATGAAGAAGCAATGTAGAAAGAGAGAGCAACCTGTGGTGAAAGGTATACAGGATGTCTGGATGTCCGGCTACACACACAGGTGATAGGAAATAATTCCAACAGTGGCAAAACACTGGAAAAGTAGCAGAAAGGAACTCCAAGCACCTGCAGCTGTAAATTTTTTGCAATTATTAAAATTGCCAACTGTGTTTCAACAAGACGAACCACAAGTAAATCATTGATAACAATCTGCAAGTCCTCTGAGGTATCAAGAGTGATGTTTAAAAACATGAAAAGAGGTGGGAGTGAAAATTAAACAAATATATAGAAAAACTAACCAAGTATGCACAAAACCTCCACTACAGCATGAGAAAGAGAAGAAACTACAGTACTGCTAATTCATGAGTTTGTTGCAAGTCTTGTAGTATTTAGTTTGACTTGAAAATAAGCATTGATTACAACTGTAAAAAGAACTTAAAAGTGTTTGGATGTTTAGGCCTTTAAGAATTGGGGAAAATTATAGTCCTCAATACAGATTCCCATGTGCTAGGGAAAGCAAGGTTAAAGAAAGACATATTTAGCAGTCATGGAAGAAAGCAGTAATACATATAAAGCATAATCTTCAGAAAGATTGTATTATTTATTAAAACATCTAGCATTTTTATTAAAAAAACTCCTACTCCCAGTAGTTGGTTCTTAATTACTAGGCCATAATTTAGAACACATCATGTTGTAGGAAGGAATACACTGTACTCTTAATTACACAGACTGCATACTGCAGTCACACTGAACTGCATAAATTTTTTTAAACTGCCTTGTGCCACTAAAATAATTATTATTTTTTACTACTCCTTTTCAAAGCACCACAGTTGTCATGACTGTTCACTTACTCCTACTCCTCAACTTCCTACAGGCCTTTCAATCCAGATGCTATTTCCTCTGTCTTCTACATCCTATCCCCACTTCTCCCTGCATGGCAATGTCTACAGTCCTTAAATCCTAGACTACAGCATCACAAGCTTTTCTGTCTAATGGTCATCCTTTCCTTTCAGTTGGCTGTACCTGTTAGTCTTCATAACAATTTTACTTTTTATCAAATGTTGCCCCAAGTTAATCTCCTCTTTAACATGGAATTCTACTTTTTCCACACACCACAGGTAATCCAGTATCACCTTCTACACACCCTGTAAGGGTTAACACTGCATTTGTGTTTCATGTTCGGTACGTGGCTTATGCTGCATGTCAGAAAGCACTGTTTTTCAGGGTTTATATAAATAGCACTAATCTAAAAAAAGAAAGTTTCAGTGTAGCTCACAAAAACACGGAGCTCAAACACATATGCTAAAGGAGAACCAGCAATATACTTTTAACTGTACAAAGTGCACAAACTGCAAACACCACCAGTTACCACAAGACACCATTTTACGTAGTTCTCAATCACCAAGCATTGTCACTTTTGTCTTTTTCAAACTGAAAAGTCCAAATGTTGGTGGGCGTGTTTTAAACAGAAATAATTTTCTATGGTTTTTTATTCTTTTCTACCTTTACCTTCTTTCTGACCTGGGAAACCAGAGCTTAGTACTATCCACAAAGTTGTCACAACATTTTTTCCTCCATTTTTATTTTCTAATAATTCCCGGTATTTTTGAGTTGGAATTACACATAGAGACTCTAAGAACTCATTCTTCAGCAACAACAGCATAAGTTACCATGGCCATGCACTCATCACAACAAACCTTTCCGAGCTTTATACAGTCACGGGGGCAGCTTCCAGGGGTGCTTACCAAACTGATCCGACCGAAGTCCTGCCCACAAGGATTTCTGGTGCTGGGACGGGCTACAGAATTCTGGGCTCCTCCATTTGAAGTTTCTCTTATATTCACTCAGTCCCTGCGGTAACAGAGAGGAGTCTGTCAAGCCCCCGGCGCACATCCTGCAGATCTCCGCAGGCCCGCTCGGCATCTTCCACACCCACCCCCGCCGCAGGCCGAAAACTACTGCATTTCACGGACCACAGAATAATAAAAACAACCACCACCAAACCCCAACCAACCAAGAAACCCTCCACCCTTATTTATATGTTAAAGCGAATAGTTTCAGGGACAAACACAGCTTAGACCCGCTGCACGGCCGAACTCTTTATGCCTTTACTGGCGGGTGCCTGTAGCGCAGGGGTCTCCCCTTTCCCAGAGAATCGGACCCGCTCCTGCCCACCCCGGGCCTGCCCTCCGCCGCCGCCGCCGCCGCCTCACCCCGACCCGCACGGGCATGGCGAGGCCGCGGCCGAAGCTCCCAGCACGGCCGAGCACGGCCAGGCACGGCCCTCCCGGCCCGGCACACCCGGCACGGAGCGGCCCTGCCCGGCCCTCCCCGCCCGCTCCGGCCCGGCCCCCCCCCCCCCCCGCCGCGGGGCGGGCGGGCCCGG
>JAWWEV010000043.1:34043650-34134088 GCA_035583235.1 Hafferia zeledoni
CACTTGGCCTTATTGAACTTCATCCCATTGGAATCAGCCCATCTCTCAAGTCTATCCAGATCTCTCTGCAGAGCCCTCTTGCCTTCCAGCAGGTCGACACTCCCTCCCAACTTGGTGTCATCAGCAAATTTGCTGACTCTGCCACCTCTGTCCCAGCAAAGCACCCTCCAGACACAGCAGGAATGTCAGTGCCAGTCCCACCGACAATCCTGTCCTGCCTGTGGGAGACAGGAGAAAGCACCAATCTGTAATGAAATGCGAGCAAAGTAAAATGCTTTTCAACAATGTGAACAAGCGGGGAGGGGCGGGAATGGAAGAAATGTGTGGCACTGGTAGTTTTTCCAAGTTTCACACATCTTTATTAATGAATTTCAAGATCAAGACAATAATTTTGTTACACCCTACTGCATGTACAGACCTTTATCTTTGACATTTTCTGTCTCTTGACCCCAGCATTCTTGAGTCCTGACTTGAAATGCTTGAGCAGCTTTCACTTGAACTTCAGCCTGTGAATAGCTAATTATTAGGTCTAACTAAGTAGGGACCTTCCTATGCCCTATTTCTCTCACTGCTTGTAAACTCATATACCACAGGCAACCCTACTTTAAAAAGTTGGTAACCTGAAGTCTCTTTCTTTTCATTTAACATTGATGGTGTCTCCTGCCAAAACGCAGAACACAATGTATCAGCACCCCTTCCTCCAGCCAAAGAAGGCTAGATGCAGCCTGCTGTAAAGCCTGACAGTTCCGCTCCATGTGTCAGCCTGAGGGAATCCAACGAGAGCAATGAGACATGTTTTCTACCTCCGAAGTCTGTAGCCTCTGGCACCCGCTGGTACAGGACCAAAGGAGGAGCAGTAGTACAGCTGGCCTGGCTCAGGTCCCATGGTTTTATGCTTAATAGCAAATGTTTCTTGTGCAAACTTGTCCCAGCTTATTTTACAACTCATTTAGAAACTGCCGTGTTAAAACTACTTTAATTTTATAACTCATTTCAATCCCTTTTTCAAGTGACAAAGCTGATCAAGCAGTCATTAAAGGACAGTGTTTTGTTGCTTACATAGGTCTGGATTTGAATATATCCTGGCTTCACGTTCTTGAGCTCAGCAAAAGCATCAACTCTTATCATCTTAAACTAGTCTGTCTCTCTGGTACAACTTCATTCTGAATTGCAGAGAAGCCTATATAGTTCTTTAGAGCTGTAAAAGAGGTCATAAAATGAACATGAAATATGGACAGACAGGTCCAACTCTCAACCCATCATCAGCTTATTTGTGCATTGGATGTTGTCTCTTAGGGCAAAACACTCAAAAGTGACGGCTGCCTTTGATAACTTCATTTTTAAGCCCCAGGGCCAGACACATACAGCAGGTCTTTTCATAACCATGGACTGCCAACCTCCATGGCAACCTAGAGCGATCTTGGAACTGTAAAATATCTCAGATCAGACCTCTTTAGAATTCAGCATCCTTAGCCTGTGATTCCTCCTTCTTTAAAGGGAGAATAATGAGATTCCTAACCATAGTTTGGAATCTGCTAATCATGACCTTTTTTTTTTTTTTTTGTAAAAGCACAAGAGTTTTTTAGAAGTGGTTCAGGTTCAGAAGCAGAACAGAGTATCTCAAATGTGTATAGCTGATGCAAGGGCAACAGTGGCTACTTTCATTTTTTTTTTTTTCAGAAGAAAAAGGCAAGTAGGAAAGCAGGTGTCATTTTGATTTAATTCTGATCTAATGTTTGCCTGAAGAGCACAGTGAAACCACATGTGCTCATCCTTTAGCAAAGAAGCTTGCACCCAACTTACAGACATAAACAACAGTGATCTCTGTTTCTGTAGGAAGCACAGGGCATTTCTATGTGATATCTGTGCAGCTCCATACACTCAGTCATTACCAATCTACATGGCTGTTCATCCTGTAGAAATAATCTCCTTTCTGTTTTTAAAGGTGCATAAGATTTGCACGCTGCAGTAGCAAAATTGTTCAGTGGTGGCATAAATAATCTGTTCTGACAACCCTCCAGGGAGCAACTCCTGTTGGCAGCATGTATGTGTGTAATCCCAGGATGGTCTGATGCATTGGTAACTGCACCGTAACAATGGAAACGGGAGCTGGGCCTCGAGTACCTCATGGATTTGGTGGGCAGGCTCAGCTGGGTTGACAAGGTAATGCAGCTCAACTTCAAAAGGGAAAGCAAAGAAGATAATAGTCACTGTAGAGGACCATCTGCTAGATGGCCAAAACCCTCTATGATGTATTAAGAAAATGTTTTGTAAAAGACGTGCTGAACTTTCTGTTAAATGAAACTTCTGTCATTTTTCTTTTAATTTCTTACTTTGCCCTGTATGCTGTTTGTAATATTTGTAGCCTGTCGTCACATTATCGGTGCTACGTGCATACATCAATAAGAAATCACACTTCCATAATGTTGACTCACAGCCATTTAGAAGGGAAGACTTATTAAGGAAGTGGGAATTAGCTACACTGTCCGAAGAAGACTGTCCTTTACATTTTGGAGTCCAGATGTGAGCAGCTCTCCCTCTTCCCTGCTGCTTTTGGCAGAGTTCTTCAGGATGTGAATAGACAGTCTATTTCAACAACCTGTAGGACAGAATGAAAATGTTCAAACAAGTTCAGATTTTGTATGTCTAGGTCAACACTGTTCATCTGGCAGCACTGTGGTTAAGGAATGTCTAAAAGTTCTTCTTGCTTTGGTAACAGTGATCTGTCTGTCATCTGTGTTGATACCTTTTTCTGTTCCCTGTAAAAAAGATGGTAATACAACAGTTGCATTTTGAAAAACCATGGGTAAACCTGCTGTGGTTTACAGTACAGAAAATTAAGAGAGACATTAATCTTAAAATACACTGTACCAGTAGCTATAACAGTCCTGAAGACAGACTGGGAAAGGGATGACAAAGGAAGAACAACTTTGACACCCAACTGCAGGAAAAACCAGTGGCACTTTCATTCATCATATATTCTCCCTCCTTATCAGGAACTCATTTACCAAGGGTAGCTATCTCCTCACAGATGGCTTGTTACCTTCTTTCCCTTACTTGTGGCATCTGGAGAAGCTGTTGCATATTCTGCTGTAGTATGCATTTCTTGGATCCCTGCGTCAGCTTATGGTGAGGGTTTTCTGTCACAGAGACACACAGAATTGTTTGCGTGAAGGGGCAGCTGTTCTCAAGATCCCAAGCCATATCAACTTGTTTATCTGCCATTTTATCCACTAACCCTCTAGTAACCGCAATGCAAGCCTCCTTCTTCTTGTTTTCATTTTTTATTAAGTAAACTATCAGCAGATGGCAAGCCATATATCTATACTGAACACAGACCAGACTTCAATTCTTCTTTTTCAATATATGCCTCTTCCCTCCTGACTCCTACCAGCCCATAGGGATTAACAACGCTCCAGCAGTTACATATGCAAACCTAGCTTTATCCACAAACCACAAAAACTGTTCAGTATTACCATGCCAACTACATCATATCTAGGAAAACTAGATTTGATGTACACAATTACTTGACTATGTCCAGTGTCCTCTGATAATATAAAGCCAGTATAAATAACAAATTCTGTACTCTGGATAATTCAGCAGAAGTGGCATCATGTGCTCCTGCCCCATCCATTTGGACTGGTAGGTGATCCAGTGTCATACAAATCACATCTAAACGATCTTGTCAGCATATCCTTACTAAAGCTGAAATTTCATAATTATCTGAGTTTCACTTCTGTCTGACATACATATGAGCACAAAGAAATCTAATATTTACCAGCACAGCTGTTTTCTACGTCTTTCCCACATCTGCAGCCCCCCAGGACACCATTCTAGTAGAGTCTTGTGTAAACAGCAGTTGGTAAAAATCCTCAAGTTCCTTCTATGGCAGATATGACATCACTGTGACACACATATCTCTAGTTGCTTAAAAATATTGTTTCCTCCATAATGCCCACCAGGGAAGCTGAGCAAGCTTAGAGTGTTCCTGGAGTGCCTTATTCATCTCTGAAGACAGCATCAGTCTTTATGTCGGCTGCAGGAAGCACAAGGGTGGAGTTATGGGCTGAGCCTGGCCCTACCTCTGGTGGTCCCAGGGTGAGGCCCGGTGGTCCCTGTTGGTCTTTGTGGACTTGCTAATGGGATTTGCCAAATGCAAGACCTGTGTGGTTGATCCTGACTCCACTCTTTCCCAGCTAAAAGAAAATAACCATCCTGGGGATGGGCTGAGGCCAGGCAGCAGCCCTGTCACTCAGGTGAAGACTCAACTGGGAGCAGCTGCCCCAGGACAGGGCTGGGGCTCAGCTGTAGCCTCCCTGCGGCACTGCCTGGGGACCTCTGCTGTGGCTGCACTGACTCTGATTGTCCCCAGGCCCTGGCAGCCAGACCTCCCTGCTGGAGGAGTACTCTCGGGACCTTTATAAAATGGGCACAGTTTTTACAGCTGATCTGCACAAACATGATGCTTTCTAGTGTTTTCTTTCAATCTGTCTCAAAATCTAAAGTACCAATACCACTGGAAAGGAAAATGCCACACAACCAGCAATCTGGTCCTTATCGCAGCTGCTGAATCTCAATACCTGCAAGTTAAATTTCAGTCAATTTAGTCTTGGATGCCTTTTCAACTTCAGATAAAAAAGGACTTTCAGTATTTAACAGCTTTTAGAAAATATATGCAATTAAATATGATACTTTGGATTCATTTCAAAATACCTGACTTGCTATGGTACATTTCCAAAGATAATTTCATTAGGGTTTTTCTTTCTCTGATGCTACCTGGAACAAAATCCTGCAATTTCCCTCTCATAAGTGGCTCTCACTGAAATCAGTGGAGCAATCTCAGAGGCACAGTCTGGCAAAGGTATCTGTTTTCTTTTCAGAGACCACATTAACTGCTTTGCAGTCCAGATCTAGACATACAGTCATTGGCTGACCATCTCTGCTAAGAGATGTAAGAAGGAGTATGTATTATAACCTTTTATGTTCTAGTCAGTGGCTTGAACCTGGCCCATGTGAGCCGTGGTTTGACGTCATTCATGGGAGCCATCTGTAGCTGTGAATTCTGGCAAAGTTTTTTCTTAAGTAGATAGACTGCCCCAGATAAAATCTGAATAAACTTTGTTGTCTTTTAATCTGGAATGGCAGCAACAGGTTTTGTGATTGAAATATATACCTCCCCAGCTACAGGTATGCTGGGTCTTGCCATCATCAGTTGGAATGAACTGTCAAAATCCATCCCTTAATTATAATATTGGATGAAGAGATAAAGTTGTAACTGTCATATCCTGAAAGTCCTGCTGATATAAGAAAGACCATTCCTGATGACCTCAAGAGAAGGAAGAACTATCCTGTTGTGAAGAGAAGGATGGTGAAAGCATTAACGTAATGTCATAGTGAATTAAAAACAACAGTGGCAGTACTTAACTGTTTCTAAGGGTTAGGTCAGGCAGGTGTTCCACCACTTCTACCTGCATAGCCAAGTTAGAATGCTCTCAGCAGAACAAAGCACTTCTTCATCCCCATCAGGATGTAAAATTGCAGGAAAAAAGCTGTGAATACGTGAATAGTACATAGATTTTTAAATATGTATTTTAAAATAGACATACATAGAAAGGACCTCATTGTTTTAGCTGATTTATGCTGGAACTTTCCATTTGGATTTGGATTTGGATTTGCACATACAAAAAAGAAGGGTTAACATTTTCAGAATATCCCAGTGGTCCTAATTTTGTTTAATGGGCAAATATCTCCCTGACTGTACAGTGTCCAGTGTAGCAGCATAGTAATTACAGGCCCTTTGTGACTGATTAACACCCATTTGCAAAACTGTTGGGGCCACCAAGGTAAGCAGAAAACCATATCCCACCTTATATTTGGAAAAAGGGTCCAAAGCAAAACATTGCCTCCAGTGTGGCATTAACTTCCCACAGAATATTTGCTCTGCTTGATACAATATAATGTGGAAATATTGGAAAATTAAATATTCCATAGGCAATCACCTGATGAAAAAAAATCTAAATTTTCCAAGTGAAAGATAGAAGAGTCTCAGTCTGCTCTGGTCTTTTCAGAAATTAGACTATAAAAATAATACCAGAAAGAAGTTTGAAAATCACTTGACATGTTAATTGAACACTAACAATCAGATCCAAGAAGTCAATCTAGCTTGATTGCGTTGTCACAACTAGTATGTTGTTCTCAACTTTATAAAATGGGTAGTTTCTCCATTTTTGGCCTCTCCTTTAAGCACAGGTCATGTTGGCAGCCTCTGTGAAGCTGCTGCCTTTTCAAACTTTGAAAAATTATTTGAGATTTAATGTTCAATTTTTTCTGCTCCTGTCCAGACAGAGTAATCCTCAAATAAAGAATTTGATGTTAAAGAACATCTTAGGTTGGTTTCTCTCATAGCATGCTGCATCTGTCCTGACTTTAACTTTAAAATGTAACTTTAATGCAGCACCTCTTCCAGATGATTTTCCTCGTAATTTACATCTGCATTTTTTCCATCCACCTCTGACATTCACTGAACACTGATAGCATGGTATTAAGACAGCTTAAAGAAGCCATATTTCTTACATTTGTTCTGTCTATAAAATATTTAATCCTCAACAAACGATGCTTCTCTAATCCATTTTCTGCATTCATTGAGATCCAAGGCTCATCTCTCAGACACAGTTCTCATTGTGTTTTGAACTGGATTATTTAAGGAACATCAACTAAATCCCTAAAAGCCTTTATTGGCATAATATAATTTCTGTTATACTCACGAGTTTTATCTTCTTCCTAGGCATTTTGGGTAATTTCAATGGCAGAAAGGCTTGTTGGAAGAAGGATATATGGCAGAGAACACAACCAGGGACCACATATCATACATGCAGCAGGACCAGCTACTACGGAACTACTAAGGTTACATACTAACAGGAGCTTTTATCAGCAATTGCCATCCTAAGAACTCATAGAGGTTCTCAGTATTAATTTAAGGCTAATCTAACAGTTTCCAGAAAAGAGTAGGAGAAGCACCACATTTTCCTGTGTTTCTGGGAAATAAAGCAACTCAGGGTTTCAGATTGCTTCCTACCTCCTCACCAGGGTAAGTCGAATCTTTGATGTCTGAGTGGGAACAATGCAGATTTTATGGCATGACGGTTTCTCTGTAGACTTGAGTGCTGACTTTCTTCTCAGTATTGGCCTGAATCCATTAAACCATACACAAATGCAAAATACTAGAAATTTTCCACTGCAGTCTATTCATTAAAACTGCATTCTGTGCTGTGACTTGATCAGTGCAAAAAGATTGAAGTCAACAGTTTCTTCTGTTGTGTTTTGGTCAATAAATCTGCTGGTCCAGATTCATTCCTGGTACAATTCCAACTCTGCAATGTGGAGAGATGATGTACTATTTTTTTTCTCCCCCCCTGAATTAAATTGTCCAACCAAAAAGATGATAAATCTTCAAAAGTACTTTGCTTAAGCAAGCCTGAAAATATCATTGAACAAAGACAAATGGAAGATTTTTAACTTAAAATTACTACAGGTTTCCTGACGACTGGTTGTTAAGCCAATCTATTCCATATTAAGTTTATCCAATAGTCATAAATTGAAGTGAAAGACAAGATCAGTTAAATAAAGCTATTTAGAAACATTTATTTTTTCAGATACACCTTTCAGGGCTTCCAGCCAATGCACAGACTGTTGACAATTGTGTAATGACTTGGGCAGTTGAAAAAGTGGCAATGAGTGAGAACTGCCCAAGTGAAGCAGTTCTCTATTCTTTTGTTTTATTTCTGCATTGCCTCTGGCTTTAAGACCCAGTCAGAGACAGCTGGAGTGGGCAGGCAAATTTCCAGATGTTAACACATGCCTTTGGCATTTTCTTTCACCAAAGTCCAGTCTACTAAGGGCTGATGTGCGGTTTGGAGAGGAAAGACAAACTTACTAGAGCATCCAGCGTACTGATTAATAATCTAGGACATTGTGCTCTATTATTTGAAAGTATATTCTGATTATCTTTGTTTTTCATTAAGAGATGTGAAAAGCAGTGTCTGCGCTGCCGATGGGACTCGGCATGGTGGGACTGTCACCACTAGGTGGCACGAACCCGATGCAGCAGAAAACATGTCTCGAAAAATGCTGAAACACTTAATGCTTTGCTGAACAGCTGCCATCCAGCAAATGATAAGACTACTGCCACCACCACCACGATGTTAGCCATTAGCACAGGACTCATCTGGAGAGCTCACTTCATTCTGGTTTGCACAACAGTCTTCTAGAGAATGGGGGAAGGAGAGTGTGTTTGGAACAGAACCTCTGTGTTGCCTCCTCACCCAGGCAAAATGAAAATCCATTGCTAATAATACACTTTTTTCTGTATTTCTGCAGCCATGTATTTAAATCACTTATTTTTCCCCCACTTGGAGCTGCAGTGATGTGGACAGCTAGGACTGTGTCAAAAAATTGAGGCCAGCTGGCTGCCATTGTGGTCCATTCCTTTTGGCTATGGCCACACAACTCACTCAGGGCAACCTGGTGTTTGGGCCTCAGGGCTGTAAATTGAAGTGTCTCGGCAGCACTTTGCCCCCAGGTGAGTGCTGACCCTGCGCTGCAGCTCTGGGGAGGCTGCTCGGGTGGTGTGTCCTCTGAGCGCATTGTCAGCCTGGAAGGTTCCAAATGATGGCCCTCCAAGGAGGTATTAGAGATCCCAAGATAATTCCAGTTAAAGCAAGTCATCCTTAAGATTTCTTTAGGGATATGCCCTCTAGTGTACTGCTGATTTCTTATTCAGATTTGCTAGTATCTAATCCATTTTTTTAACCAAGATTTCTAGATAAATATGGCCATTGATTTGTCCCAAAAATACAGGAAAGCTGGCCTTGTTTTTTATCACACAGGAGACAGAGCCAGAGAAATACATTTTTATTAGGCTTACAACTCTTAAGCTTTTGTAACAATTTATTTCTACAGCATTACAGATGTGAAAAGCACTTAAAAGAGATAGAATATGTGCTTTAAATGTGGTATCATATATGCAAAAGGCATTCAAAATTATAAAAATGGAAGGTCTTTGCACTAAAGCACCTTTGCTTTAAATGAGATTAAATGCAGGATAAGATGACAATAAACAAAGGACTGGATGAAAAACTGGCAGTGGTGAACAGTCAGACTTAATAATATGACCATATCTTATTTCCTTCTCAGATTTTTTTAATACAGTAAATTTATTGTAATAGGATTTCTGGACAGCATCCACTTTGAAAGCCTGCACAGAAGTTAGCAATAGAAGATTGTTTGAAAAAAAAAAATTAGGCATGTCAAAAAATTGTAATGGAGTCTGAGGCTATAGGGAGAAAAAGATCAGAGACTATTTCTTGCACAGACGGCATGCTTTAATATATTACTCTGATGTAAATTTCTGAGTCATTTGTGTCAAATGTGAATTTTGTTTGGTTTCCTGGAAGTGTGATGCTACACCCAGACATTAGTGACGGAGGTTATACACATGAAGCCAGTCAGAAACTGCGTGCAGGGATAAGAAACAGTTTCCTTACAGGAAACTTGGGGTTTGGCAGACAACAAAGTGAGTTCCCAATTTTGGCCAATGAGATAAGAAGGAGGGAGGGATATTGTCTTTCATATGTAATACAGAGGAAAGCAAAGTTTCTGAGAAAAACTTCATTTTGCTAAAAACTGAGTTTTCATCAGCACAACTTGTAGTCATCAATTCCAAAACATTTTAAAGCATTTTGTGTATTCTCACACTGTAAATTCCTCGCCTGAGAAGAAGGACTACAGTTTACTTACACTTGTCAATTCTATGCAATTCAGCTACAAATTTCATGTGGACACTTAGAAACACATGATTATAACCACAGAAGCTCTAAAGCTTGAAGCTTGCACAGGGGCAGGAGCTTGCTCAAGGGTCTTTGCATGGAGCAAGCTTTCAGCCCAGGCAGAGGTGTCCCACCATCCTATTCCCCTGTCTGAGGAGCCAGGGCTTGGTCTCCATTTCCCATTGGCAGTGCCCAGTCTTTGTGAGGCACCAGGCTCCTATGGCCCCACAGTGGCCTACCAGCTCACATCAGGGATGCACCAACAAAGTTTGCAAATTCCAAATATCCCATATTCACTCTTCATTCACACTCTTCCTTTCTAAAGAGAGGTGGGACTTTAGGTTGTTTCACAGACAATTGGTGTGTGCTGTTTTAGAGGTCAAAACAAAGTCAGACAGAGGCACTAGTTACTGCTCGATCCTGGAAAGTGCAGCCCCAACTTCCTCATGAAAGTCTGCTTTGCCCTTTTCCAGCACCACCCTTCACATGCCCCCACCCAGAGTGAAAAAAGATGCGGCATTTCTTTTCTGCACAGCTTTCCTGAGCAAAACAGCCTGTGTTTTAGTGTTGGTTCTATTACATTTATATCAGTGTTACAATCAAAGCAACTCATTTTGACCAAATCTTCTGGGACGCTCTCCGGACTTATTAGATCTTTTCCTCTAATGTCTGATCTAGCTAACAATCTATCTAGAGATCAGCAACTGGAAACCTGTTGTCCTAGAAGAAGCAGTTGGATTATTACTATTTTATATTCCTGAAGGACAGTGTTTTCGTATGTCAAAACATTATATGATAGTGCTGTCTGAGGTGCTACATCAAACATCTGTACTTGTTTTCATTAACTGTGAGTGCACTGGATCAATATTCAAACACAATCATTTGTTCTCTGTGATTCTACTAAGCATCTGAAAACTGTGTCTAAAACCTGGGTGGTTAATGTGAACCAGGCATTTTTAAATAGATCAGCCAGCCCACCCATGATTATAAGCCTGAACATAAGGGAGCATGTTTTACAAGGTCAATTCCAATTAAAGCTCCTCTCCCAACCCAAATATCTTTAATCTCCAAAGACTACTTGTATGCATCATTGCACTTATGTAAGTCTGTTTAGTGATTACTTCCAATTACTTCCCTGCCCACGTAGCTTTCTCACCCCCATCCATCACAGTTGTGGATACACAAACAGGGCCCTAGCTTACTACAGCTGCTTTCCTCAGGTGCGCCTTAGTAGGGCAGCCTTTAGGATGTGATTTAATACTTGAGAACAAGCTAGCACGTGGGAGAAGGGGAAAGAACTGCTCATTATGTCACTTAGTAGATCATGCTATTTTAGTTACTAGTTTTACTTTTTTACTCTACAGTTTATTCACAAGCATAAAGTTGCAGAGTTGCTAAAAAGAGCACAGAAGATGGGGTTTTGATAGCAAAAATAGAATGGGATTCTAGTCTTAAACATGGATTAGTGTCAAAATTCCTATCTATACTGGAGGAAGGCTCAAAAGGGTAAATCTTGATCTTAATTTTCTGCTTGGAAATCTGAAGTAGTTCCACACTTTGTCAAATGTTTTGTTGGGAAACCTCACTGAGAGCACAGTTTGAATCAAAGTGCTCAATCTCAGACTGAGAATGGAAATCTGTTCCAGCCCATTTTAATTAAAAATACGTTTTAAAAATGTTAATACTGCAAAAGTCAATCAAGACACAGACTACTGTAGTATTTGAACAAAGAAAGGCATCTTTCTCCAAAATACCAAAATATCCTGACTTCTCTCTTATTTTTCAATGGGCATAAGAAATTATGGGCTTCTGTAACTGTTCTATGCCAGGAAAGGGGAATGATTCCTTCTGATTCAATATTTGCTCCCCTCTTTGCCTCAGTACAGAGGGAGGTGGAAAATGGCTGGTCTCCTGAGCAGGCTGCCCTCTCCCTGAGGAGTTCCCATCCTGCACCAAGATGCCACGCACCCCTTGGCACATCAGAGGAGGAAAGGCGGGGAGGGAGGTGGCCAAACCTTTCATGATCCCATCCCCATCTGCCATCCAGTCCAGTGGGACACCCGCTCCTCGGTCCTCGGGAGAGCAGAACAGCCTTCAGGCTACAATTGCCTTTTCTAAGCCATCTCTGCTGAGCTCGGGTGTGCCCACAGATCAGACCCAGTGGAGTTACGCCAGTATGTGTGAGAACAAATTACAGTGCTGGCTCTTTAGTTTCATTGTTTTGTGTTGATGATGCAATAGGACTAATTTGTTAGGAATAATAGTGCTGCACTCAAATATGCCCTTCTCACAAATAGCTTCTTTGCAGGCTCGTTAAGGGTGACTGTTTTAGAAAAACAAATGCCTTGGCCTTAATTCTTGAGAGCAAAACTAATTTAAAGTAACAGATACTCCTTTCAAACTATACCATGTTGCTGATATATTATATAAAATTACTAAGGGGCATCATGCCATATTTGAAATGGTGCTTTTGGACATGCCGTTTCATCACTTCCTCAAAAAACCCCCAAACATCTGAAAACATACCTTTTAACAGAAATAGTGTTCTTTTAAACAGACATTCCCTCCAGTACC
Source organism: Hafferia zeledoni (assembly GCA_035583235.1). NCBI lineage: Eukaryota > Metazoa > Chordata > Aves > Passeriformes > Thamnophilidae > Hafferia > Hafferia zeledoni. Next base: position 34,056,049 of record JAWWEV010000043.1, read on the forward strand.
AAGGTTTGGTGTTTGCTGCTGTGGGACTGTCACTGCACAGTATGCTGATCGGGCACATACCTTGAATTAAAAGTCTGAATTAAAGAAAGCAAACATTTATCTGAAAGGAGATCCCCAAGCATTCTAATCAATATCCATTAATATAACTGATGGGAAAGGAATCCTGCCTTTGAACTGATTGCTCTGATCAGATTTGTTTTTAAATGAGTTCAGATGTAAATAACTTTTAAAAAGGATGCAGTACTACAGAAATAGCTGGGGTTTGTGTGCTTTCATTTGGGACTGTGGTGAATTTTGAAATTCCTCTTCTCTCTGACAATTGTGTCACATATGTGAATTTCTAGCATATTTTTCTTTCTTTGGCACAGGAAGATGGGAATATCTGTAATAGTCCACCTCACCCAAGACACAAGAGGCCGGAAAGGCTTAAAACATCATTGTCCTCCTAGAGGTTCAGTCTCCATGATTACTACAGGTATAGCAAATCTAGCCCTGAGTGGGTTTCCAAGGAAAACTGGTGATTGGGTGAACATGAGTAAGAGTGTCATAAAATGGCAAATATTCTGGTAAAACATCTGCTTCAAGATAGAAGGAATTCCTTTGAACATGGAAACACTTTTGGGAATGCTGAGAAATTTTCCATTGTCCTTAAAACAGTTAATATGAAAGCTCTGCCTCACTGCTTCCCATCGGTTTTCAATTTGAAAATTTTGTAATGTCATATTAGGGAAAGGTCCTAGGAAAGATACCCTATTTATTTTGTATATTTCTTACAGATGCCAACAAAATGAATTTAGGGTTTGAGGAGAAAAAGAACAAGCAGTTGAATGAAGCAATATAGCATATGTTTATCATCAAAGTTTGCTGTATTAAGCATATATTTTCTGCTTCTTACAGGCAGGTCTGATCTTCTCAGAAATTCCTACAATGAGTGGGTTAGCAGGCAAACTGTACCCAAAATGTTATTCCCAATAAGCATGTTGGATTGGAGACTATGTCTGTGCTTACTTTCTGCTGAAGCTGCCCATGTCCTGAGGGGTCAGGAGTTATACTTGTTATGACTAAGGTAGACCTTTGAAGCAGATGTTTGTATTGATCTGATTTCGAGGACACACATCACTATGGTGTCCAAGTCACCTTAGGCAGCATATTTCAGTACTATGTATAAAGAATATTGATTTTTGGATGCCTGTTTCTAAATTGAGAAAATGCAACATCTGCATCTTTCTTCTCCCTGAACTTGTACCTGGTATTTCCAATTTGTTCCATGCACACCAGCTATAAAGCACTTTCTTTTATCATTCCCTCTGCACTTAATCCCACTGAAGTCAACAGCACCATCTTCATGTGGACAAGATCAAACCTTGAAGATGTAAATTAAGAGTGAGGTGAAGGAGAGAGGCATACACCACTTCTGCTTCACACTTTCATATTGAAAGCTGCTTTCCAGTACTAAACTGTACATAGTGCTTTGTATATATAAAATACTTAGGAAGAAGCCATACTGTTGCAAAGGATCAGACAGTGAACATCTGTCCTTCACCCATGATGATGAATTGGGGCATCATCACAGAGAGAAGAGAGTGAAACAAAACAATGGTCCTGTGAGAAGAAAGTAATCATCTCACAACCCAGTCACTTAGAACTGAAGGCAGAAACAAAAGCTTATGCTATTATTGGTACCCTTGTCACCTTGGATGCCAATATTCAAGACAGCTTGCCTGAAAATTATTTTCTTCACACATTTGTACAAGTTCAACTTGCAAACATGACCACAATATAAGCTTAGGTTTAAAGTAGCAGTAACTGTTGTGGAGTGGAGACTGCTGTTACGTGATGGTGCTCAATGACACCTGTGAATTACAATGGCTACTGCAAGGAGCAAACATTGCACATGGCCTTGTGCAACACACTGTGCTCTGCTTCTTTGAGCACCACAGGAATGGCCAGCCTAAATAAAGTCCGAAAAGGGGACCCAGGTCACCACAAAGAGGCATTTGGCATATTTAAACTTACGTCTCAAATTTTTATCCAGTGTTGAGAGCTTTAGAAAAGCTCATGTAAGCCACACTGATAGATACAGGGTACTTGTATTAAAATCTTTGCCTCGTTGACAAATAATTGGCTATTTAAAATATTTTGCATTTGTAACTCTAAGGTGATCAGGGAAAGAGGTAGAGTCTTTACACTAATTGATTGGTTATGTTCTCTATTAATGTAAGAAACCCATCCACTATGCTTTAGCTAGACACATATAAGATTTTAAAAGTGCCTTTGACATTGGGAGCTCATATGAAATATATTTCAAGATAAAGTTCTTTCAGAAAATCTAGCTCTGTTTATCACAGTCACATTAGGAAGTCGATATGGATTATTTTTGTGAGCAAAAGGTGCAGAATTTGTCACAACTTTTGATATACTGCCCGTATGGATCTATACAATTGCTGCTGCACTTATTTCTGTTTGTAACTAAATGTAAGTTGCTTTCTGTGGGAATTTGAATTGTGCTCTGTGCGTTATTTACATGTGTTGGTAGAAGCATTGATGTACTATAGGAGCCAGTATAAGACTAGCAAGGGAAGGCTAGTAAGACATATACGTGCTGAACTCATTAGCTAAATTTATCCTACATTATTTTTAGTAAAAGTCCAGATGAGTGTGTATCCCTAATACATCTCCCTGGGCTGGCAAATGATCTATTTGTTAGGGAGACAAAAAAAAAAAAAAAAAAGGCGAAGAGAGGCTTAAATTATCAAGTTACCTTTCTTTCAAAAATAAGTGTCTTCCACAATCTCACACAACACTGAAGGGCCACAGAGGCTGCTTCTGTAGCTCAGTAGTTGGCAGCAGTAGGAAGACCCACATCAAATGCTACCTTCAGGCTGCATTTCCTGCCTTCCCAGCTGAGTGCCCTTAATTAAGGCATAGTTACTCTGTGCATAAGGAAACCCCTGCAGTAGAGGAGGCAGTGTAGTAAACAGACACCTGGTGCCTTGCTGGTCTGCAGCAGAGGATGTGTGGAGTCAAGCATCCTCAAGCAGCAGAAGACATCCAGCCTGGATTCACCACGTTAGGAATGCTTCTCTCCAGGAGAAAGGAAGCAGAGATCAGGCAGCAAGAAATCCTGAGAAGAGAGGCATGTACCAGAGTCCCTTAGGAGGACAGACTCTCTAGTCACAGCTCTCCTGGCTAAGTACTGCATCCTGTACCTCCGTGAAGTGCTGCAGCTCAGAGTTCTGATTCCAGTAGATGACAGCTGATAATTTATGAAGCATTTCATCTTGGCCTGTAAGAGACTTTTCCGTAGTGCAGTGGAAGTCAAAACTCAGTTCTAATGAGAACACCATTAATATCTACCCAGACCTCCCAGCTGAACAGTCCTCTGCACCAGTGCTTGTTCAACCCTGGCATCACACTTCCACACTCATCTTCCCCACCACTCGAGTGTGAAGCACCTTGAGGGTGCCAGCAAGCCATCATCTCTTCCAGCACCCTTTCCTCCTCTCAAATGTTGTTCGCTACATGACATTCAAAAGCAAAACAGGCAACAAGAACACCCTGACTGATTATGCTCTATCCCACTGGCTCCTGACGTCTGTTCACTTGGAAAACAATGAGATACTGACTGTGGCTGGGGAAACTGGGACCTGCTGGGTGAGTTATACAGCAATTACATCTATTTCAGGATAATTCAGGCACACCTCATTACTTCTGGTGTACCATTGATTTTACTGCAATTAAATCCTAGAGGTTTCAGGCTTGGCTTGAAATGTCAAATATCAATTAAAACAAAATCTCAGACATTCATTAAATGGATGCTTCCTGGAGATGCTTTAGCAAACTTCTGCCCTCCTCCACCTTTTGATCACCAGCTCAAATAAACTTCAAACAGAAATCTTCCTCTCATAGTGTAAAAATGTCAGCCAAAATGTCTGAAAATCACTAATACTTCAACCTTACTGCCTAAATTTATGCACATTAGCCAAGGAGAGATAGGTACATGGTGCCAACACAGGTCAAGGATGACATGGAAATGAGAAAAATAATGTTATCATATGGGAACCACTGCTAGGTAAAATTAAAGTACAGAATGGGAGATGCTCCTCAGGAATCAGACAAGTTTTGACACAGAAAAAAATAGGGTAGCACAGCTGATGAATTTCTTACTAGAGTTGGTGTCTTGTGAACTGCCCCATGCAAGCTCTGTGGACCAGCTGTGTTGACTGGGGCTGTTCTGTGGACTTAAGAAGAGCTAATTACACCAATACCACTATCATGCTGACATGGGAGAATTTGTGTTTGTGTCCAGTGCACAGGCGCCCTTCTTGCCCACATCCTAAGAAAAGTTTCTCTCCTTTTTTCTGCTCCTGCAGAGGAGAAAGAAACAGTATTTTCATAAAGGACATGTAAGACTTCATTGATTAGAGCTTGAGAGATCTAGGAAGTGAACATTTAAAATATGGTGCTTTTTTTGTTAGACACTGTTTGAAAAACAACAGTTTACTAGCTGTGCTTATTGTTTTCTCATTTAATTAGGGATTTAGCTCTACGTTCCAGTGTCAACAGAGCCCGCAAATATTTAAATGAAATTGGGATGCTTATTTCTTCATTGCTTTGCTATCAGGGAAGAAGACACTTTGGTCGCTGTCTTTTCATTCAATATTTTATTACAAAGAAACAAAGTCAAGTTATTTCTGTCATCCACATGTGTGTGTTGAAAAGAAAGATAGTAGAAAGCAAGGCAATAGACACTACTTAGGAGACTAAAACACCTTGTCTCTGCATTATATGGGAGCACAACTAGATTATAGCAAATTGATGCCCCAGGCAAAATACAAGAGAGTTCCTCGAGGCTTTCTTTGCTCCCCCAAGGACATGTAGTGTCTCCACTGCTAGGTGGAGCTGCATTGACAGGGGAGTTTTCTTCTCTGGCAGGCAGAGACTTACCTACTAGCCACTCCTGGCACCATACTAAAATCCAGGGGGACATCCAACAGCATTTCCGTGGTGTAGGACAGGGTGGCCTGAGATGCCCCACTCCTCCAGCAACCCCTTTCAGCTGCAGTGCAGTCACTCATGGCTTTTAGAGTTTGCAGTCTAATTTGCCTTAGGCTAGTCTTCCAGTTGCCAGTGGGCTCAGGCATCACTGCATCCATTCCACACTCATCACCCGTCAAAGTTTTCTTTCTGACCATGAGATCTAGAAATATGTATGAGCTTATGCTCAGATGCAGTCGTGCAGCTTCCAGACAGAGAGATTGAGGCTTAGACCTGGTAGAGCCACCATATCTGGCATGCAGGAGTCGGGAGCATTTGCTGTGGATCCATTTCACAGAGGGTGAGATGTACCCCAGCTATGAACAGAAAGTACAGACAGCAGCACTGGCTGACCTGCAAGGCTGGGATTTCTTCCTTCATTGCAACACTTCCCTGGCACGCTGAAAGACTGGGAGAGGAAAACTGCATCAGATGTAAGGCATCCATTTGTATTTAATAGCTAGCATTGATTTCCAATTTCATATCTGCTGAACAGTAGCCACTGGCCACATTAAAATTCATTATCGTCTTCACTGCACCTTCCAAGTCAGACTCGACCAATCACCCTTAATGAATCAATTCATGTCAGCATACAATCTATATGTTTTTAAACTATTCTTGGTGACTTTATGCAGTTAATTCAGCTGGACTCTGAACAGCCTGAGTTTAGCTCATGGGGCTACAAGGAAGATTTAAATAGAAAACACTCAAGCAGTTCAATGACATGTTCAACTCCTATTGGAAAACTTAGTATTAGACTACTCTCTGTCCTTAAAACACACATTTAATGCACGATAATAGTATTTATCCCTCATCATGAATCTTTACTGCTCCTTAAAGCAACATGGAAAAGACTGATCAGCTCTGTTATTCTCTGACAGTATTTAGGCACACCTCTCTGCATGGGTCACCCTATACCCACACCATGAGCATGCACCAGCACCATCTGCCTGGGGGCTGGGTATTTTGGAAGGAGGAAGGGATCCCAGGTTTTTCCCTTCAACAAAGGTAAACAAATATTTGATTTCATGGCTCTGGGACTTGGTAGCCAGCAGTAGGGTTTGTTCCTCTATGAGAGGGTTGCAGACCTTGCTATCCTGTGGCCTTTCTGGTAGCACCAGCGGAAACGCTGGAAATGTCAGTGATGCAGAAGAGGGAGACTTGAGCCTTTTCCAACCTGCAAACAGAAATGTGGCATCTTCAGCCCAGGGATCAATACAGGCTGCTGCTCACTTTGTTTCACATGACCTGGAACGACCCTACTTTTTAACCTTGTTACAGGACAGCACTGAAGCACATGTCAATGTGTGGCCTCCTCAAAGGCCTAGGCGGCCCCGCATAAGGAAAAGGCACAAATTTTCAGTGCAAAAGATTGTGAAAAACTCTGACTACTGACAGCAGCAAACCCAAGTAGTTACTTGGTACTACATATAAATAGGGCTTTTGTTTGCAGAAGGGCAGCTCTGCTTGTATCATGTTCTCCTTCAACAGACTAATTCTCCCTAGACCTAATGTTAGCACAGCGAGTCCAGAGATATTACTCATCAATTAAAAATTCAATAAAAATAAGCTGTCATTACCATAATCCTTCAGACTGGGAAACATGGAGGCAAGAGCTGTACCATCCTGGCGTGTGACTAAAGCCCCATAGACTGATTGCTGTGGTGTTAATTGATTGGTGTCATTTATAAGTAATCTAACAGTCCTGAATAATTTATTTTGAAGTGGCATATGCTGAAAATATACAGCTGCATAGATATCTGCACAGCTTCAGAAGAAATGGTGCTAAATAAGGTGTAAGTTAAAGATTGATTCAGTGATCTCCTTAGGAGCACTTCATCATATGCTCTGCTCTCCAGCGCTTTTATTATGGCAGAAGTATATAGATCTGACAATAGGAATGTATAGACCTGGGTGGTCAAGACACACAGGTTCGATAGTGTCTTTCACAGCAGATTACCCATAATGAATTTGAAAGGCAAGGAAGGTGGATGCCAAGCAGGAAATACACAGTGCTGAGGACAGCCTTGCTGAACCACAATAAAAATTGACCGCCGTGTTTCCACAGTGAGGATGCTGATGATGGGAAAAAGTCTAACGATTTCAACTCTCTCCAGCCAAAATGGGATAAAAATTCTTGTCCTTGACTGAGCAAGTTTTCCAGGGGTCACCTAGTGGGGAATGACTCTCATCAACCCACATAATTTTTACAACTGCATGAATAGGCCCAGCTGATATGTTTGAAATCAAGAGGAACCACCTCAGAGAGCTGAAGAACTGAAGAGGCTGACAGCCAAGGCCAAATCTCTTTCCCTATGGGTGCACAAATGAAAAGTTCATGTGAGCTCTTATTTGCTCAGGCAAAGCTTCCACTACAGTCAAAGACTGACTATGACCTGGGCCGATTTCAAGTCCACATCATCCCTCACCCAGGATGAATTCCACCCCTATGGGCCAAACCCCACTCCTTTTCAGTTCTCTAAAGGGCAGAAAGCTTTTTCCTAAATTCCATTTTGCTGTAATAATTAACTGCATTTCTGGGAGCTGCTTCAAAAAATTGTCCATGTGAATTGTAACTGAAAAGTCTTAATTCCACACAAGTTTGTAAAAGAACATGGAAATCAACCCCTGATGAAAGAATGGGCTCCTTATGGCATTGTTTCTGTGCTGTCGTGTCAAATTTGAAAAGAAGAGAATTATATTCTAGAGACGTGATTCATGTGGCTAGCTTAAAATTGCATTTGTACAAAATATTTGTGTTTTGAGAAGTGTGCAGGGTAGGGTATTTCTTTCTGAACATTAGTTTTTGAAGTAAATTGATCATGCGGAAATCCTAACTTTCGTTTCACAAAGTTTTTCGTTCTTCAATCTGCTCCTGGAACAGAGCCTAAAAACACAACCAAATATAGCTAAATGCTCAGAAAGTAGAATGGCTGGGGAAAAAAAGTTATACAAACCTTTTTTTTAAAACTCTTCTTTTTTCCCCTCCCTTCCAGCTATGTTTTGGTGCCCGAAGGGTGATCCTACTAACCCTCAGTACTGTGAACTCTGCCTTTTCCACAGGCCTTTTCCATCTGCACTGCATTTCTAGAGCTGTTCTTGTTTGAGATGAATGCTGACTGCAGGCAGCAAATCCCATCTTGCTCCAGTGAAGCCAACAGTGATCTCTTCCTGACTTCAGTCAACTTTGGATAGCATCCAAAGTGAGTGAGAGCAGGAGGGAATATACTTGTTATCATTATTCATGTTGATTGTGTAAACAGTGCTCACTTGTGACTGAAAAATATGTGACTTTTTTCTATCATTTTAAGAAAAAAAAACATGTACCTAGAAAATAATCATTACTGCACACTGATTGCTCATTTTTTCCATTGCCGTGCACGTCAGAGCATGCATCGGTACAAATACAACTGATCTGGTTAAGTGTTTAAATACACAGGGGAGTAAATTGTTGGGGATGAAAGAAATTCATTATCCACAGTTTGGAGGGCTGAAAATCTGGCTGTTTTAATGTTACTGTTGAGTAAAAAAATTTTAAATGCATGCTGTGACTAGCTGAATACATCTTAGATTATATTCTGGTACAGTAAGCATATTAGATTATTGTTAATTCTTTCAGTAATGCTGAACCCCAACACAGCTAGTAGGAAAACTAAAGGTAGTCAGCCAAAGAATAGCTGATTTTTCCCTAGATTCTTTTCTCATTAATTTAATTCACAATGGGAAAAACTCCAGGTTGCCTCCTGGGATAGGGACAGGCAAAGACGAAGTGGTAAGGACAGCATATCTCAAGAGGTCACAGATGAATCCAGGAGATAATGTATTTGCACGGGAGGTAAGAGAGTGTCTCAGGCTGTGAACTGCAGCAACGTGTGTGCTCCCACTCCAGGTGACACAGATTAGAGCCTCTCCTCCCCCTGCAAACAGAGGACTCCTGTACACAGTAAACACAGCCAGGCCTTACACAGACCTTTAATATTTGGACAAGAGATTCTTCAATAAAACTAAAGGACCTTCTAAACTAGGCTTTCACATCAGCTTTTTTCTATAGGACCCTTATTTTTGTCCTTTCTACCCTCCAACTTGTGCGTGATAAAAGAGAGAGAGGATGTATTTATTTACTTATTTGTTTGTTTGTATTTCATTCTGCTCTGGCAGAGTTTCATGATTCATAAAACTGGCCTTGCAGTGGCTGAAGCAATTCCTCTTCATGTACGTGGTGGGAGTAGCATCTCAGGAAATAAAATGTTTTCCACCTGGGCTTTTTCATGGGGCTGCTGCCAGATTGCCCTTTGAGCCCTGAGGTCAAGACATTGAAGAGAAATCATTTCCAGTTCATTGAAAAGCTTTGTGGGATGGGATGGCCCATGGTTTGGCATAGAGCTCTTTTTCTATAAAGTAAGGTTTGCAAGTGCTGAGTTAGTTGGCTTCAAAAGAAATTACCTTACAGAATTTTTTTTTAATAGCCTCAGTCTGTTATTTTAGAAAATACAGCTAGATTATATGGCTGTAAAGCTATAGCATTGCTGTGCACAGCTTGTACTAGAGATGAGAGATGAACTGTAGAATTCCTATATAAGGTTTTTGTCTGCCTTAGAAAAACTGTATCCCCATCAATATGGCCCCAACAAGAGCTCCCTCCAGCTTTCTGCCTTGGCCTCTACCAAACTTTGCCACCTCTGCAGCAGAGGAACAGACCCATGCCTGCACTGCGGTGCTCGGAGCTGACAGCAGGGAGGGAGACTCCTCTGTGCTGATTGCAGCAGACAGCAACCCTGGTGCCCATTGTGACTGCAAGGAGTGGGAAGAGCCTCAGGGGGACTGAAGCAGGAGCAGGAACCCCAGTGCACAGCAGGGCTGGCTGCAGCACCAGCACAGTCACCACTCCAAACCACCAGCGTCAGTTCTGCACTGGAGGGAACTGTTCACATGCCTGCAAGGGCCTGCCTGCACCTCAGCTGCCCCCGTTTGCAGGCTGCCATGTAACATGAACCACACAGATGAAGATAAATTAGCAGCATAACATCCACATAAGTACCCACAGCACCAGCCCACTTTGCTGCCCTTTCCAGGGTGCTGTCTGTCTAGGTCCCCAGACTCACTCAGTAGCAAAACTAAACCTAAGCACCCTACAGACATTCCCAGGCGGCCCCCAACTACAATTTTCTTGTCTAGGGAAACCCTACATTTCATAAATAGCTAAGTCATGCTACCAGAGCTCAGCATCAACCTGAGTCAAGCCCTTTGCTGCACCACAGCACAGCTCATACGGGTTCATTATCCCTGCAGCTAAAGGCACCTTGGCAAAGATGCTGCAGGGATTTGAGGTCACTAAGTTTTCATGGCATTTCCTTGTGCTGCTTCAGAGTCACTGCAGGGCCCAGCGCTGGGCTGCACATTCTTGTGAGGGGGGTCAGACCTTGTCAGTGGGACCAAGGGGTGGAGAGAGAATGTCAGTCAAATACTCATCAGTATTTGAGCCTCACAAGCCTTTCACTCCCTTTCTACCTCGAGGGACTCTTTTGCACTTGCGCAGAAAATGATAAAACCAATGAAGTGAAAAGCCATTAACTTGGATATATCATGGCTCAGTTTTTGGGTGCCTAAACAGAGATACTGGATTGTGCCTGATACTTATGGCCAGGAACTGGCACCATTCCAACAAGAATCAGTGGAAAGCTGATGCCTGACAGACCCTATCTGGAAAAACAGGCAAGCAATCCAAACTGAGGAACAAAAAGTAGAAGCACACAAAGCCAGTAGCAAAACTGAAGGAGGCTGTGTCTGCTGAAAGCTACACTGGTGCTAAGACCAGGGCTTTGCATTGAAGGTTGCAGAGATGAAAATTTTTGTCATCATGTTTCACTAATTCTAGGTCCTTGGTTATAATTAAGTGAAAAGCCTGAAAATCAACAGTTGCAGAAATGCTTCATATATGTGACTCAGACAGGTCTCCTTTTTCAAGCCTGTGGTGAGAAACTGGGTTTGGGCAAGTAGGCATAGAGGAGGAAGGGTGTCCTTTCCCTGGTCCTGCTGTATGTTCTCTAAGTTGTGCTCTTCTGTCTGCCTCCCATCTGTACTGGGAAGTGCAGCAACCTCTGTAATTTTGGTGCTTTTGCTTGATGTCACTTGTCAGTTTTATCTCCAGCCTCTTGCTCCAAAGGCTTTGGAGCCAAAGGATCACTGTCCTGTCCTCTCCCTGTGGTCTGTCCAGATGGACATAAGGGTACAGGATTTGTTCCTTCATGAAGAAAACAATAAATAGTTGAAAATGCAGTGTCTGGTTGCTCGGTGAGTGCCAGCATTGCCTCAGGATGATACCATTTCACACAGGACAGCTGTGCAGCCCTGCTTCAGCCAGGAGCTGCAGTCCTGATCCTTATCAGGTATTGACTGTCTAGGAGGACAATAGCACAAGGAATTTTGTTTGCTCAGGTAATGACAGACTTTTATAATAAAGCAACTGTACCATACCAAGCATGTTTAATAATTAAGCAATGAGATATGACAAGAGGCAAACTCCAGCAGAATTTTTACATGCCTCGGATTGTACAATAATGCTAAAGGCCAAAGAATTTTCAACTGAGGGTCAAACTATTTTGCATTTGAATCACCTATTCTGTCTAGTTTTCTGCACTCTTTAGCACGATGGTGATATTCTGTCATAAATATTGTAAGCATTTAATTTCTCATGGTTTGAGACATTTGGACTCTATTTTTCAAGTGATATATGTGTATCACTGGCATGCAGAACAGTGGAATGCACCCCTTTGTCCATGATTAAGTCTGGAATTGATTTTCAGACCACAGATAACAGGCCTGAAAAATAGGTTTGCTGATGGAATTGCTGACAGATTAACTACATCGTCACCTTAGTGTCGTGGTTGTTAACTCTCAAATATTTCTCTTCAAGCCTTAAAAGGAAGAGAAGAACTTGAGATTTTGAGATAATGCTTGTTCTTATTTGCTGAAAGTTTGATATGAGTTCTGTTTGTTTCACACTTGTCTCTCTCCTTTAGAACTTTATTATGAAATGCAGTAATTTCCACAGAAACATCACACTAATGTAGCATCAACTCTGAGATTTAATCCTATAAAATCGGGCAAAGCCAGAGTGAGGATTCTCACAATATATTTACAACAAGTTCTTTGGTATATGTTTTGCAAGGACTTTCTTTACGCAGAGAACATAATACCAGGTAGTGTGACGTGCTGTACAGCAAATATTTATTTTTGAGATAAGCATGAAGGCTTGAAAGGTCTAATGAGCTAATTGAAATAAATAAGTCTGTGCTGGAATTCAGGGCCGGATGCATGTGGCATGATGGTGAAGCTGCCCAGCTGCTTTGCCATTCCTTCACTCAAGACAAAACTGATCTTGCTGGTGGGCAAGATACTATAGACCCCTCCCCACCTCTGCTATATGTAATCCATTCCTGTAGGAGTAATGTAATCCATTCCCAGCATTAATAGGCTTACTAATATTTAAGAGTGTGTGCTTGATCAGGAGAATTAAAAGTAGAATCATGCTCTTTGTAATGGCCAGAATATGTAATTCTAAGGAAAAAGAGCAAAAAAAAAATGTTTAATATTCTCTAATGTAGTCATATATGTCTGTAATGTTCATTAAAGATACTAACAACCTAATTGTGGTTCTACTCTCAAACTAGTTTGCTTCAGCATAAACCTGATGTTTGGGCTGCACTGGAGCCCGAGACCATAGGAGGCAACCTCATCTTGAGGCAGAGAGCCACCATGCACAGACTAACTGTGGCCAGTGTGGTAGGGTAGGTGGAGACAGGCCAATCAGGTAAATGCTGGATGGTCACCAGGTGCCACCTCAGAGCTGTTTTTAAATATAGTATAGATGAAGATCTGATTACAATATAGAGGGGCAAAGGTGAGGAAAGAAGGCTTCAATTAAGATGCAATCATCTGACTGTGTGGTTAGGCATTTGCACATCTCGTGTGCTCAGCCAGCTGTGTGTGTGTGTGTAACATCTGGAGTTAGGAGCGGCAGTACAGCTGGGACATGCTCCTTTCCTGATTCCGGCAGATAATCAGCTTTTGCCCTGAGGCACTACACTTTGCTAACCACCTTCTTCAAATCCAATTTGAGCAGACTGCAAGATCGCACAGTATCACTGCCTGGCCAGGACAGCATGGAAATGCATAAATTCAAGGTGCAGCCTGTACCTTACAATGCATTTCAGTCACTGGTAAAGTGAAGACAGAAACCAGTTACATTAAAAACAACAACAGGCCTGTCTTTCTATGTTACTATTCCTTTTAGTATATTAAGATATCTAGACTTTTACCATTTTACTGAGTAAGTAAGGGCTGTTTCAGGGAAGCTTCAGGGAAATGGCTGCATATTAATACAGTCTAATTGACTTTTATGGTTATCTCTGAGGAGTCCTGGTCATAAAAGCTAATTAAATTATACTGATCTACATATTCAAGAACCATTTTATTTCTCACCCTTTGAAAGAAAGAAAAGAAAGGGGGTGGGAAACCCAACCAAACTGGAGACTCATGGTTATAACACCTCAGTTTGATTAGCTCAGTGTTGCAGGATATCACAGAATCACAGAATATATATTTGACTTTCTTGGACAAGTAAGTGTCCTTGCTAGTTTTAAGAATGTTGATATTTCTGATCTCTCATTCTGCAAATGTATAGAAAGATCTATATACTCAATTTACAATTTTACATTCATCTAATAATTCCCTAGAGGAAAAGGTTAAAAAGAAAGCCAAAAGTAAATCATCTGAATCTTCATGATGGGGTCTTCATAAAGTAGATCTTTTTGCATTTTCTCCATTCTCTTTGTTCTCTTTTTTTAGGTGACCATTTTTTATTTTTACTTTTTAGTTACATGCATTTTGTGAGAGATCCTGACTGTTGTATTTACAGTTTAAGTGCATGCCAGTCCTGATACAAACATTGCTATTTTTTAATCCGAACTCCCATTATTTTTCTGTATTTATTATCCACAGAGTGCAAGATTTCTGAGATATTTACGTGCCAAACAAATCAGACATGTGCCAAGTAAGATTTTATGAAGGTGACAATTTTCTGAAAGTCTTAGTAGAAGTCTAACTCTATCTTTCAGCACCTAAATACCTTTCAAAACCTGACCTAATTATTTTGTGGCCATTTGCCTGACAAAAAATGTGCAAACAAGTTCCTCTAGAGTTAGTATCAACGTATAAGCCCTTCAGATTTTAAGATAGTAACATTTCAAGGGTTGGGTTTCAGCGGTGAATTTGTGCACATAAAAAGAAAGTGTATCAGCTCTGCAGGGGGTCTGGTAATCCAGAACATCTTTGTTTTCACCTGGGAAATCTGACCCCACGTTCAGATTCAGCAGGGCTGGGCTGCAGGTGCTACTGACAGCTGCAGTGGTGCCTTTCAAGCAAATCCCAGTGATCTGATCGGGAAGGTCAATAAATACAGCAAAAAAAATACAATTAATGGAGTAGTTTCATGGACATGTTATATCCTTGTTTGTAGATGAATTGCTAGGGTAGAGATCCACAGCTTTTCCTATTAAAAATGTTTGAAGCTGTCCACCACTACTGTGCCATAATTCAGAAGGAAACTGCTCCAGCTGGACTGATCTAAGGACAGTTATATTGTATTAGTGTGCAAGATCTGATAAACAGGGTGGACAATAAGATTAGAGCCTGTGGTGTTGACAGTAACATGGTCCATGCACCAAAAGCTGCACAGTGCTTAGTGAGGACCCAGAGTGTCCATTTTCCACTGATCATACCCCCTACCCTCCACCCTCACCCACTGTTCTTGTTTCACTGTTGTCTCCTTCCCACAAGGCACCACAGTTTCTGTACATTTGATTTTTCTAACTCAAATCTATTTCCGAATGCAAAATCAAGTTGCAGAAGAACTGATGAGACAAAGACAATCAATGTTTCATTTTCTTCTGCAAATGTCTTCTAATGGACCCCCAAGAAGAAGGGGAAGTGTGGCCTTTTAGCACAAGGGCTGTAATGTAACTAGGAAGTTTCTTGGTCTTTTAGGAAAATGAAAGTTTTACAAGTCCCCAAGTTATTTTCTGACTGGATGACATCTGAATGATGAGGAAGTACCAGTTTAAAAAAATAACTCATATTTGGAAACCTCCCTTCTTACTGGAATTGGGGTATGTTGGTCACTTATATAGCCTAAATGCCGTTTAGGGTTTAGTCCTTAGATGCTTCTTAGATGATGATGGCCTGCCCACAGGGACGTATGGCATGGGTTTGCCACTAAATTCATTAATCCTGAAACTGAGTATGAAGGTGATGGGTAAGACATGCCTCTGCATCATCCAGTCTGTTACAAGTACATTAAACCATGGTCCATTTCTTCTCTCAGGGCCTCAGTAGCCCTTGCTAAGACTTTGGTCCTGATCATAAGGATTTTTCTTGGGGCAAGATCTAAATCCAGAAAAAATTATTTTAATATATTGACAACTACCACAGCTGATCTGTAGTGTGCTAGAGAGACAAGAGTTGTTTGTGCCAGGAAAGACAGTCTTTGTACAGGACCTTGTTTAAGTAGCACCTGAGAAGACAGTTCTGGCCCCCAAAACCCTACAGTTTAAAGCTAGAAAAAGATGCAGCAGATAGGCAGAAAAGCAGACAAGGGAACAAGCCTAAGGAAATGATGAAACAAATATTTGTCAATCTAGTAAGTCTCATGCAAACTCATAGACAATACGGCAAAAGCAGAGTTTTAAGGGAGAACTGAAGAGAAATTATGAGGCAGCTATGCAGATGTTTCTGGGAGAGCTTCTCTTGAGTGTTTGGGACAGCATCAGACAGAACATGGAGGCATATGTTTGAAAAGCTAGCAGGAAGCCATGGGCAGTGGTACAGTGGGCTGGTCAAAGACAGAAATTGTCTTCTCAGCCCTGAAGGAGGTGGTAGGTAGGATGAGGCTACACCGTGCTTCTCTCCCCACCCCTAGTCGGGTATGGAGGGAAGGTACCCACAGAGACACTTGGAGCATTATAAATACTGTCTGTCAACAACCAAAAAGCCTGAGTCCAAAATAACTATAAAGCTGAAATGGAAACACGTGGGCACATAGGTACTGAGGAAAAGGACTTTATAAAAGCAGTATAAACACAGTGTCTTTCAATGTTTTTCAAACAGCTTTTTCTCTGCTTACAATTCAATAAGAGAATACTGGAGCTACCTTCTGATATTTGTAAAGAAGTATCTACAATTTGAGAATTTTACTCCGCTGCTTGTCTTTTTGTTTGTTTGTACTTATTTTTAGAGATCTTCCTTACCACACTGTATTTGCTAACATTTAGCAACCACTTTTTACTTCAGTTGCACTTTTTTATGTCAGTGTAGCCACTTTTCTCATGGTCTCTTGGTGTTTGTTCTCTGCTTTGTTTAGATTAAAAAGAAGGACTTGCACTTGCAATCTCATCAATTGCTACTTGAATATTTGTCAGTACTTGCTTATAGATTCCTGAAAGTTTTGGTGAGTTTTGCATAATTGTTCTGATTATTATCTCTATTGTCCTTTATAAGGGAAAACTAGTGCCAGAGTCATCACTATTCCACATTCTTCCAGCTTCAGAAACAACCCTAAAGTCAGGCCAGATAGACACCTAGATTTGACCCTGCTAGCCTGGTTATCCATGTCTTTGCCTGATGCCCAGGTTAAAGCACAGCCCATATTATTGAAAGTGCAAGTAGGAGGGAACTAGAGTTGCAAGGAAGAGACAACCTTACCTTGTCACACTAGGGACACCACATTCAGCAAGTGTTTTCATCTCTCTCCCACAAACAGAAGCAATCCTCTATGTGACACTGCCAAGGTCTGTGTTTGCTCTGAGAAGGTGCTGTGTAGGGCTGAGACTCAGGCAGGATGCTGTCAAGAACAAAGGTGTTTTGAAGTTCAGGCACAGATGGATCTAAACCAAATTGAAATTGTCCTGACTACAGCATTACCTTACACACAAAGATTGCCAGCCTTTTATTCTCTTAGTTCTTTCTCTCACCTTAAAAAGTATGCAAGCAAAAAAATCCCAAATTATCATTAAAACTTGTTTCTTCGTGACTTTTTTGGACCAAATTATCTCTACCATCTGTGCAGTGCATGGATATTTTTAGCAATTGTGAACTATAGTGATGGGCCAGAAACATGCAGCTTAACACATTTCAGTCAGAGCCTGAATTTGTGCCATTTGGGTCATCCACATGCAATGTCAGTATTTGTAATAAGTCACCTACATCAACAGTGTGTTTGTCCTCTACTAGAAAACTGTATTATGTAGATTAAAGTACCATAGTTCTATTTTTAAAAACCTGTCCTGTTCTAGAATTTTGGCGATGTGGCCATCAGAAGGCAGGGACAGTGTGGTAGGTCAAGAGGCTGTCTCCTACCAGCTCTCTTCCCATTAGTTCACCATTAGTGGCTTGTATGAACTCTCTGGGAAATGTACTTATAAAGGCTCAAACTAAGCCCACTCTCATCATTTTTTGTCTAGATACTTATATTGAGCTAACATTGCTTTAACATTTCAAAGGGTTGTATTTAAAAATGGCTTTGTCACTTCATGGGGGCTTTGTGTTTTTGGGTTTTTTTGACCTATTGACTATAACATACAAACATGTAAAAGGAGAAAACACAAACACAGGAGTCAAAAGAAGGTGACAGCAAGATTCTTCACCATGTTTCAGTCCCTTCATGCCATATTGACAGCACAACAAAAGAAATCCACAAAATTGGCAGCAGCAAATACTCCTTTGGTTAAAGCACTGCTGAAGACAGTAGTAAAACCTGGACACTTGTGCCTGTATTGATGAATGCTAGAAGGGGACTGGAGAGGATATGAAAAGCAAGGGTGGCTTTTGGTTGTGTTTAAGCTGCAGTACCTTTGGAAAGCCCAGTACATGCCACTGAAGGTGTACAAAAAGGTGAGTACCCCCAGGCCTATGATATTTATATCACATCTCCTGGGGATGCAGCACAGAATTTTACTTGAGAATTTTGACAAACAGCTGAATTATTTGTTTTTGAAGGATAAGGACAAAAATGCTCCAGCTGGTATTAATAGGGGACTGGGAGTCAAGAAGGCTGGGTTATATCCTGGCTCTGTCTTTAAGTGGCTGCTTAAATGTGCAGTTCTCCTAAATTACCTACACATAGTCATGTACGTCTTTTAAATGATAGTACTCATCTAGTGAGAAGCTTATATCATTTCTAAGAAAGTCATTTGGACAGCTGGATGACAGGAGCTCTGAGCATGCACTGGATTGCTGCTGGCCCATGTGATCTGAGGCAATCTCCACTGAAATATTAAGCAATGATCTGACTGATTCTTCTCATGACTTCTTGAACTGACCCATTACCAAAAGTTAGATGTCTTCTTTGCTAATTTGACAAGAAGCCTTGGAGAAGGTCCTAGGTCTCTCTTTACTTCCAAACACCTTAAAAAGACAGATTTTTATACCTAGGGATTTACCAAACAAGCCACCATTCTGCTGCCTGTGGGTCAAAGAACAGGTCTTCGTGCTAATCTCTTCTCAGGGCTTGTCCAAGCATTGTCCTTTCAGTTGTTTTCTCACCATCTCTGTCCCTCTGTTGGCAGGCTGGAGAGTGTTATCATTACTTCTATCTGTAAAACATATTTCACTCGCAAAAGAGTTTTGCAGTAGGTTCTCACCAACTTTATCCAGGCCTTTCTTGTAGGTGATGATCTCCTGACCTTTTTTTCAATTTGCGTAAGGTTCTATCTTTTAAGTTCTCTTTTGCACCCTCCAGCCTCAGTGGGGTGCAGCCTTACACACAATATTTGTTTAATAGAGTGAAAGGCCCTTTTCTGTCCCCCTGCAGTATTTCTTCTGACTTCAGCAATAAACTTGATGCAAATTGAGATCAAAATTCGTCCTGCATTTTGCAGTGCCTTGACTTAGCTACTAGCAGAGGTACCATTTTTCAGACAAATATTTACATTTGTGCTTTATTTGTACTTGATCCTATGGGAAACAATTAAATGTACTCTTTTCCCAGCTAAGTCTGAAAGCTTCGTATTTGGAGCTAAAGAGCTCATTGTTCGATTTTTACTTGCTTTGCTCTATTTTTATTGCTGAATTTGTTATGTTGAACAATTGTGTGTGTCAGAAGTAGTCAGCAGACAACTCAATTAGTCATGAGTATACATTTCTGAATGTTGCATGGATTGTCTGGAAGACTGCACAAACTGCTTTAGAAGAAAGTCGGCAGCCTCAGAAAATGTTCCTCTAAACAAGTGGGAACTTTAAGGACAGATAAAGGGGTTTTATACTTAAAAATAACCTATTTGCTAATCATTCAGCCCATACTTTGAAGAGCTGCTCCTTTGTCATTTCCTTGTGTTTATTTAGTTTATATGCTGGTATATGCAATGTGTAGATAGACTGTGGATTTCTTTCCTGTTTTCAAAACCCTGAAGTTTCATCTAGAATTTAAAATGGAATATTGAAGTTACTGTAAATGGGCTATGCTGCTGGTATTGAACAGTACAGGCTTTCACACCTCTGACTCCTAGTAAGATGATTAGACAACACACACTTGATGTTGTGAGTTTCTTGTTGCTCACAGAGATCTCAAGAAAGCAGAAAACTAAACTGCATAATCCACTTATATAGAGTTACCTACAAGAAAGTGCAGTCCAGGGAACACACACAATCTAAACACCTCAGCCACAGTCCTCATGCCGAAATCCCACTGAGGCATCAGGAAACTCCTGTGCAAAGAAGTCTAGCAGGTGTGGGCCTTATCTTTGTGCCTTCAGCACATCAGCTGTTTTCCCAGCTGCAGATCCTTTTGCCTTCCTTGAAACTTTTGTGTTGAACTATTAATATTTGTTGATACATGCCCTATTTGAAAGTGTAACACTTTGCATTTATTTTATAGAATTCCTTACTTCTGCTACAAGAACTGTAATTGTAAATGGATATTCCATTGACCACCTATGCAATTAAGGGCTTTAATTTTGCTTTCAGTGAAGTTTCAGTTTTCTACAGACACAAGAACAGATCTGTATTCATTACTGCTTTTTATAATTAAACCAAAAAGAGAGGAGCTGCCATTAATGTAATGCAGTTTTCCAAATCAATATTGTGGCCTCTTCCTCCCTGATCTGCTAAAATACAATTTCAGAAATGCAGACCACATGGCTTCTCGCAGGGAGGGAGGGACAGAGTGTCTAATGTTCCCTCAGTGAATGAAAAAAGTAAAACCTATTGTGGTAGGCCTTAACGAAGAGAGGCCAAGGGGAGCTGGTAGAGCTAAGCAGCTTTATAAAGCAAAGGACATCAGCTTACACCACTGTAGTGCCTGTACTGCTTTCCTACAGGGGAATGTATTATCAACCTCTTCCTTGCTTCCTCATTAGTTATTTTTGGCTTCAGACAAGTCCTTCATTCCTCTTTACCAAAAATGCTTAGACTTCCGTCACAATCATAAGAAGAACAACAGCAGCAAAACAATGTGCGTGTCTGGGTGTGCTCCAAAGCATGAAGCTCAAAGACAGAAATTGTTGTGACATTTTAACAGTATAAAGAGGGTTACTAATTTAGCAACTGAGTTTATGTCATAGAATTTTACACTGGCAAAGACATACTTTGCAAATACATTTTCCAGGCTTTCCCAAAGACAGCTTGTGCTACACATATTTTATCTTGTCATTAGGATATCTTGCAAAGTTAAAGGAGTAATATGAATGTTTCTAAAACAGTGAAGCCTCACATTGCAAAGTGCAGAGTCTTAGAGAAGCATGAACAGGCCTATGTTCCATCAGAGGACCACATTCTACCAAACACTGCAAAGCTGCATCAACTTCACCTATTTCTCTGTTGTTGTTGTTGTTGTTGTTTTACTAGAGACAGAAAACTGTGAAAAAAAAACCAAAATTCAAAATTCGATAAAATATTTCAATCTAAATTAGATTTTCCAAAAATATTTTGAATTATCAGGGCTTTTTTTTCCACAAGAATGAGTCTTCCAGCTTCGGTGGAAACCATACTATGCATCTGCACTTTTGAACATTTTCAGCATCCTCTGGGTGTGGGAGTCCAGTTCCTGGATGAGCCTGGAGGCTCCTGGGAAGTTTACCTGAGCAAAACAACAAGCTTAAACCACTCCCCGTAAGGGGCTTCGGACATTACCTTATATGTACAAAATGCAGCCCTGAGCCAATGGGGTCAAGGTCTTGGCCCCTAGGCGGGGTCAGATGAGAGGTCATATATTGTTGTTGTAATTTGAATAAAGAGAGATTTGCCTGGACATCGCATCGGTGTGCTCTCTCCCTTTTAAGCGGTCCACTACATCTGGGTCCCAAAATCTCACCCATAGGTGGGATTCTTCTGAACATTCATGTTCAGAGTGGGGATGTTTTCATCTAGATTAGTGACCTAAGCTTTCTGCATAGTCAATCCCAATGGGAGAAAAAACACTTTTTTAAAAAAGTGGTTAATTTTATCACAAACCAGACATCTAAAATAGAGATATGCCAAGCACTTTTAAAGTACCTGTCTATCTGTTGTCAGCAAAGATAACCCAAGCTGCCTAGTTCAGATGCAGATGTTTGAATTGCAGATGACTAAAGTTAGGTCAGATATATTCTGCCCCATATGTCCTGATTTTACAGGCTGTCTTGGAAGCAGACTAGGTAACAGACAGCAAAATTACCAAGATATTTTTGTTCCGTTAACCAGAAAGTTTGGTGTTCCCCCAACAGGTCTACTCACCATATGGCTCTACATTTGTTCCGTATCACAAAATTGACTTCTCGTTGCTTGGTTAAATACCACATTTTTGAGAAGCTGACATATGGTGGTACCACATTACTTTTCAGAAGTGGGATTCTATGGAGAGCAATGGGGAATTCTGTTTAAAAACTGGTGTTAAAAGCTGTCCTCAAAAAATATCTGCTAAATGGAGAAAAGGAGAAGGGTTTTTTTTCTATCAAAAGTGCCTCTTCTTAAAATATTGATAAATTACTTAACATACTCTGAGTTAGTTGTGTCAGAAAATGCTCATGGCAGCTGTTGAGTATGGCACTGAAGCGGATTTTGATTCTGTGCATCCAAATGCATGAAAATTCTTTACACATAGACAGATGTTTAAGATGCAAATGTGTTAGAGCTGAACCTGTCAGATCTAAAAAAATCTTGTTTGCTTGCTGTTTTTTCCCCTCTTTAAACTAACATTCCTGTCATTATTATTTTTATGTTCCAGGGTAAGGAGTAAATAATGTAATGGCAACCAGCTGTCTCACTGGCACAGCTCTCCCTGCCCCCTGAGGCTTCAATACAGTCCGGAGGTGTCCCACACTGTGAGAGTCAGCAAAAGAGAGATCAGGAAGGGTCGAGGGGCACATCTATACAGCTACAAAAGCATGACACTATCTTATAGAAGCTTTCTGAGTGTTGCCATTTCCCTCTGGACTAAGTCACACAGGTTAAACTCTACTGCATCCAGGGGTAATGTGGTAGGAAATATCAACAAATTCTCTCACTCTTGTGGTGTAATACTCCCTACATCCTAATACTTCAGATAACTAGTGTCATCTTCAGAGCCCTCCACCCACTGCCTTGACCACCCTACATCTGAGCTGAGGCGGTTTCAGCCATAGGATTCCCTATTTGCATCAATCACACCAGACTTTGGGTTCAGAGTATCTGAACTCATTTCACACAAGCTCCCAAAGCTCTGCTGGCACACCAGCATTGCTGCTGAATCACCAGTGTGCTGTAGTCAGTCTGCTTAAAATGGCACAGCTCTGAATTGTCTGGTTGCCTCTTCCAAGCTGCATCTGACTTGCTGCCGGTCTCCCTCACTCATTTCTAGCTACTGCCCTCATCTCTCAGTTCGCACCCCCATGCTCCTTCAGACATCTCTGTTCCAAAAGCCATGTGACCCTCGGCAGCCCGTCCCTCTCATGAGGTGCTGGGGCTTTCCTCCACTTGC
This sequence comes from Hafferia zeledoni, assembly GCA_035583235.1. Classification (NCBI taxonomy): domain Eukaryota; kingdom Metazoa; phylum Chordata; class Aves; order Passeriformes; family Thamnophilidae; genus Hafferia; species Hafferia zeledoni. The sequence continues at coordinate 34,079,069 of JAWWEV010000043.1, forward strand.
ACTATCAGGCCATAAACCCTTCAGGGCAAGGGCTTATTAAGTATTAGGTACTGACCTCTTGCTGTACCACATCATGTACATTTACAATGCTATCAATTATTTAAAATAGCTCTGCCTTCAGTTCATCCACATGCTGAGTTAAGCTCTGTAGCCTTTGGGTAGTTTGCAGCAATTTTATTTTTCCTCCTCAACATTTCACAAATTCCTTGCTGCTCTGTAGCACTTGTTACTATTTGCTAAAGGAGATGATATGGTCTACAATCACTCAAGAGAAGTGTTTTTAGGGAGATAATGTTGGCTTTCTTCACAAAAATCCAGCTGCACCTTCATAGAAATAGAAGCCCAGACCTAAACCCCAGAGGGGCCCTGACTTCATTAGCACTTTCATTTAGCTCAGACAAGTAATTATTAATATCAACATCCAATTCTAGCAAATCTAGCTGGATGTGCCACAAGGTGACAAGATGTAATAAACATAAAACAAGATAGACTTAGAAGAAGGGAAAAGGTTCCTTTCACTTAACAGGGACAGACAAGACAGCAGCAGTGACAAATGGCGATGCACATGAATAGCTTCCTCTTTATTTACATAATGTTATTCCCATATAGTAAGGTAATTTTTTAATGATTTTTCCCTTGAAGTGTTGGGGACAATTTTAATTATTTATTCAGGTTAATAAAGAAATTAAGCTCTGCCTCCTGAAATATAAATACCAGGATGTTAGATGACACAAATACTGCTTTTATTTAGCTCAGGAATAGCTGGAGATAAATGCAATCCTTCTCCTCCCTATGGTCTATCAGGGGCCAGGGCACTTTGGTAAGGCCTTTAGGCTTTCCGTCCTGTGTGCGCTTAGGGCTAAACCAGGAACAACAGGGTCAGGGCATCCACAGACATGGCAAAAGCCAGACAGGATGAGAGAAACCTTTCTTGCACTGTGCAGTCTGTGTGTGTGCGTGTGTGTGTGTATACATGTGTGGTAATGTCCCAGGAGAGGCACCTGAAAGCAAGACTTTTATTGAGTCATTAAATGACTCGTGATAGCCATGAAGAGTCCAAAAACATTGTTTCTATTTTTATGTCTTCACTTAGACCTGGATATATAAATAATTTTTTTTTCCATCATGCCAAGAGCATTAGATCCTAAAACTATTCAGCCTCATTGTGGAAGATATCATCTCCACACCTTTTCAAGTGAGCCCCCAAATGAAGGTGTAGAGCCACTTGCTTATGCTACTCAAACAGTACACTTGGTTAGTATACTACCCAGCAATCCATCTTTTAATGGGAAAGCTCGAGCAAAAAGAACCTATCATCTGAACCACTTCCTGTGGCCTGTAAGTCTGTTCCCAGCTTCTAGTGGTCTCACAGCCATCACAGGACTGGGTCTGTTGGGTAGCTGGCCTTGGAGACAGCCTAAAACTTCCTTACAGGTGTTTGTGTAGCGCATAATCAGCTACAGCTCAGTCATTCTCAAACCCACTAAACTCCGGAACACGTAGAAGAGACAAAATCCGAAAGCATAGTTCCTAACATTTGCTTAGATGTCAAACTCCTTGTATTTGGCAAATTCAAACCAGGAATTACAGAGGAGAGTTTCTCTCCCTCTTTGAGCCTTTCTCTAGGATGTAGCGAGGCTATGTGCCTCAGGGCAGGGTTCTCCAGGGTGCTGGTGACTAACACCAGCTGTGACACTGGCTGCATCCTCAAAAGGAGTACAGAGGAAAGAGGAAGGGCCTGAGAAATGAAAGGACTGAGACAACAGTTTGAATGCTGCTCCTCAAATCTTCTTCTCTCCTTCTTTAGGCTTTTGGCCAGCAGAATCCCTTTATGCCATATGTGAAGTGGTGTCACCATTGGAAATGTTTTCAAATAACTGACCAAGAAAAAAAATATCCTTCTTGCTGTGATCAAAGCCCATTTCTTATTGTCCAGCCAACATACTTTACACTTACAGTCTTACAAGGATTTTTTTTTCCTCCTGTATCTCCAATGTCTCAAAACTAGTTTTAGGTCTAAGCCATTTCATCATCTGTGCAGATAGAATAGTGCCGGACCCAGAGAGGCCCTTGTCTCCCCCTGTTGTATCCCTCTGTGAGGTCTATTGGTGAACTATCAATTACCACTTTCCAGACATGGCTAGACAATAAACTTGGCTAATCATGCTGTATATCACATTCAAGGTCACCAAGAGCTTCACCTTCAGCCTGGGGAGGTGACTTCAAGTAAAGACTCACTGCTGAACTCCAAGGTCACTCCTCCTTCCTCACAAACTCCTCACACTTTGGCAGCTTTCCACAAGTCCTCCCATCCATCACATCCCTGTCAGAGTCATCACAACAACAGGAGGATAGTTACTGCCAGTGCTGCTCTGAGCAGCACCTGCCAGCACACACAGAAGACCCAACAGCACCAGGAGTAGGGAACTGGGGAAAGCTCTCAGTCCTACATTTTTTCTAGGAACAAACCTGGAAGTCCTGGAGGAGACATTACAAATGGAATAAGCTTTTACACCTTCACGCCAGGAATCTGACTCTGGGACCCTATGGTGAAATGCCCAAGAGAAGAACTTAAACAAAAAACAGCAGAGACTGCAAATGCTGAATGAGAAGGAAATAGTTCTGAACTTTTTGCTTGCCTACAAAGCATATCAAAAAGCCACAGAAGCAAGACAAAATAAGGCTTCTAATGGCCACACTATATAACTACCTTTTGTCTGACCCATGGATCAGAGTTTAGGCAGCCTGGGGCTAGAAGTGCATGACATTCTTTGCTAAGTTTCAACTAATCATCATGGTGCATTTACCATTTTTCCTATGGCTCGACACATCTTTTAAAAATTGTTTTTACTTCTTTCTTCAGTGCAGCCAATGTTTTACTCATGGTCCCATAGCTAAAATAGGAAGCAATAGAGGAAGAGAAGTACAAGGTTATGATTTATGTAGATGGCTGGTTCTCCATGCATTCCCCAAGTCTCTTTTACTTGCCTCTTAGGCATAGTCTGGCTTCTTACTGGCCTCCTAAAAGACATACATTTCAATGAGGAATTTGAGCAAAGGGAGCAGTGGCCTTAGTGACTCCTTACAACAATAGCTGCAATAATCTTCTCTGATGAGAAAAACATACATACATGTAATTTGATTTATATTCCACAGGACAGCGTATTACTTTCAAGATGACTTTTTATGTGAATAGCTGAGCATCCACTCACATTAAATGTGGTTTTGTGTTAAAAGCAGCGTGCAAGGCAAATAGCATGACCTTGTAGAGGCTGACAGAGTGCACTGATGTGAAACACAAGCAGTATCAACAGTCACGTGAGCAAACCTGTGCCACATGGGTAGAGCTGCATGCCTGAGGCATTTGCTGGGTATAGCCCCATAGCTGCAGCCACCGTGCAAGTTGTTTTATAACCTGTCTTTCCAATGGAACTAGTAAGTTTTTCCATGAATAAAACACTACAAACAATATATCTGTGCTATGAAATTTGGAGTAACAAAATAATGTTTCTCTCAGGCATAATGTGAGGTTAATCATGGACTGGGAGTGCTTTCCTCAAGGACAAAGTCATTCTTTCTCCTGATTAGGGGTTCATCAGGAAACAATTGGCTTTCAGTTACTCCAGGAACTGGACAATTGCATCCCTCCTACCAGACATTCTCTTCAGGAGGGTTTCTCTGTGCCATATTCCTCTTCAGGCAAAATGATTTTATTACATCCAGACTAGTGTTAAGCTAGCTAGCAAGTGTAACAAAAGGTGGTGGCATGGGCAAGTGACTACTACCTGTGCCCAGGCTACTTATACTCCAGTTGCCAGCCTGAGCTGTCATGTCTTTACCACTGCATAAAGTACATTAAAATTAACACAGGTAGCTCATAAGTATGTCAAATCTGCCTTGAAAAAATATTTATAGTCTGTGTAGACATATCCAGTTCAAAAGCCAAAAAAAGTGGAACAAATGTCTATAAAGGCACAATTTTGCTATTCTTTTTTTTATTTTTTGCATGTTAGCTTCCTTTGTGGAAGTTCTTATTATAGTCCTGCTTAGAATAGACTGGCAAGTGATGGGCTGAGTCACGTTGGGTTCAATCACCCTTATATGGCAACAAACCAGTAGTCACTCTGCTGAAGTTCCCTGGCATAAAACTAGGCTAAGTGGGATCAGAATTGGGCTCAAACTTTTCCAAGGGTGTTATAGGTGCTGCTGGTGATACATGTATTTTGGAGTTAATTCTCATCTAATTCATCACCATCCTGGTGACAATAACAGTTCTCAGAACTGAACAGGAGCCCAGATCCACATGGAAAAGTATACAGCAAAATGATCTACAGCCTGGGAAATGGGTTTTGCCTTAGCATAGAATGTATGAGAGTCTCTCAAACACACACTTGATACTTGCAACCCATAATGGTAACGCAACTAAAAGCATAAGTAAGGGTTACAAGATAATCCCTGACATAATTTTACCAATGCTTTAGACTCTTTTTTTCTGACCCTCTAGGCTGTCATATAACTATTAAAAACTACTGGGGAATTCATTGTTATTTAGCATTAAAGCTGGTTCATGAATCTTGTGATCTGGCTAGCTTAAAAGGCCAGTTATTCCCTGACATGTAAGCAACATTGTAACATTACACAGCAAATCATCTCTCCTCAGACAATTCCTGAGCATTTAAAATTGCTTAATTGCTTTGAGTTTTTTTGGCAAAGACTGTACCAACTACTTTTCAGGGTATATTAATTTCCAACCATTTTTATTGCAGTCCCTGCTGTTCTTCTTCATTACTTTTATCCTCTATGGGCCATGCACCACTTTGCTGAATCCAATGTCTTTTCTTAAAAGCCAGTTTTCCTTGCTAAGTTGTTAATTTTTTTTTCTGCTGTCTTTGATGTCTTTCTTCAGTTTCTCAGTGCACCCTCAGAACTCCAATTCATTTCAGGCTTTTATTTCTGTTGATGACTGCTCTTTAATTTGCTACTACATATGCCAGTAATTTACAACTCTGTGATTTCTTTAATTTGAATTTTTCACACAATAATAAGTAAGACATGAAGTTGATGTAGTGCTATCAACATAAAGTGGAAAAAAAATCCACAAGAAAAAATAAAGGAAAGATACAAACCAACATCTTCAGCTGCTTTATGATTACAAGTCTTTGTGGCATTTTTTTTTCAAATACACAAGTCCAGTGCATTTGAAAACAAAATTTGGTTTAGCAATTTAGCTAATATACTGACATTTTTTCAATATATATTCTAAATTTCAACCCAAAATGCTCAAGGCCATAAGAGACTTGCTTTCAATAACTGTTTGAAGGTGAACCCCCAGCCCAGCTATGCAGCGCTTGCACAGAGCAAGGGTTACACTCTCCATAAGGAGTCACAAAATGGGGGGAAAATGTAGAGAGAAAGGAGGAGAAAAGAGCAGAGGATGAGGAAGGAAGAAACAAAGGCTTACAGAATTATCCCATGGCTTCTTTGGTGCCCCTCAGAATACAGAGTACATTCCTTTCCCCCTTTAGCTGACTACACGGCACAAAAGGATTCTGTGCTTTGTAGTTCTCCTTTAAGACCTTGTTCTCCTGAAGTTAAACTCCTTGTAAGACTGACACACAGAATTGTTCCATTCAGATCACAGGCAACACATGAACTGTAAAGGCACTGATTTTTGTGCTTAAAACAAAGACTGGAGAATTTAACATGCCTAAATTCACACAGAGAAAACCTGAATATACTTCTAAAGGAAAAAATATGATGGACACTATTCTCCTTGGCATGTTCATAAAACCATCATTTCTGTGTGATTCCTTTTAAGTTCAAAGCACTGGGGTTTTTTAGGAAATGAGACAAGGGGGAAATGGTGAAAACAGTTTCCCTGAGGAAAACTATTCCCCAGTTCTTAAAAAGTTCGAATATTTTGAAAACTTAGGGAGATGAAAGCATTTTCTATTACATTTGTGCTTTTCTTCTTGCTATTTTTTTTAATTATTGTTTTTACAGATCGTAGCACAGCAGGAAGGAAAGGAAGAGCTAATTCAAATCCATAAATGAACTCTTGAGCTGGTCAACACCAGTCTGCTCTAACAATGTTTTGAAAGGTTTCTCACCATTTTAAGTGGTGTACCCTAATACCTCTTGCTGTTCTCACATTGGGTCCTCATTCAGGTGTTTCAGGGCTTTGTAGTTGTTTTGTACCTGGTGTGTGGATTATGGAAGAAAATTCAGCACAAACAAGAGCTAAGAAGAGTAGTTTCAGTTACGTCCCAGATTTTTTAAAATATATTTCCATCTGAAATATCCTTCAAATGTTTATATATAGACTCATAAATAGCAGGCAGGAAGAGGTCTTGGAAGGTCCTCTAATCCATACCGTGACCCACAGTATTATGGACAATACCTATGCTACTTCTCACTGATGCTTCTCCAGCTTCCTCTTAGAGATCTGCTTCCTAGAACACATACTCTAGTACGTTACTATACTTACTATTACAAATCTTCACTAATGTTCAAAACGTGTGATGCACTTGCATTATCCCCCTTAGCACATTTTTTCTAGTTTTATCTGACGTGAACACAGAGGTCAGATGATTTCCTGTCCTCTCCCTGGCAGCCCTCGATGTGCCTGAAAAACACTTTTGAAGGCTGACATCATGTCACTCCTCTCTTTTCATTTCTCCACAGAAAATAACCTTGGTTCCTCCTGCCTTTCCTCAGAGTCTGTGCCCTCATGATTATTTCTTGAGCTCGGATCATTCTTGTTGCTTTTCCCATGAAACTCTGCCATTAGTTCTCCCTTTTCTGAAGTGAGAGATCCAAAAATGGATTCTGTATGGATGAACAAAAGATCCCGCCCTTGTCAGACCCTTCCTCTCCAACTCAGTATGGAATATCAATATGGAAAATCTTCACCAGCCATGGCAGAAACAAATAGTATTTGAAGGTCTATTAAGCTCAGCTTTCAGGAAATTGCAATTTGGCCTCACTGTGTCATTTGCAAGCATTAACAGACATTAAGGCTAGTATCACATACACTAGTGTAAGTGACAACCACACAGAGGGAAGAAAAGTTATAGGTGCTGTTGGATCCAGATATATTCCCCTAACTGCCATGTAAGGGCCTCTACACAGTGTTCCACAACTAAAGGTCATTTGCCTTCCTCATACACAAACAAAAGAGATGCAGAAAATCTGAGATGAGAGGGAGAAAGTGCTGACCTACTGTAACTCAATCAGTATTGGTACAAAATGATGCTTGGATAGCAGGATCCTATCTTCATTCCTTCCATCTTTTACAAATCTCAATCCAGTTCACACGCAATTAGTATAAAGTTTTGTGGAGACTGACATTCAGAGTTAATCTCCAGAGACACTGGTCACCAGCTTTATAGCGAGAACTCTTGTGCTGTGTAGCTGCCCAGGGCTTCTCTTGCGTAGTATTTAGGATTCCATTCAAGAGCAGTTCCCCTTTGTCTGCCATCTTCATAAATAATGGATGCATCTTGCATTAGAGATTAGCAAAGATTGTTAAGCTTCCTTTTTTGCATGTGTAAGATTTGGTAGCTTTTGAAATATTTATATCGTTGTGTAATTGCGTGCACCTATCATAATTATAAGAAAGAATTACAAAAAAAATAACAGAGAAGAGAAAAATTATGGTAAATCTCAAAAGCAGATATCTGACACTCATAAACACCAGAAAATGTGATATTCCCATTTTTAAATCTATTAAAAAATAGTTACATTACTAACTTTTATAATATTCTTTTATGAAGACTCTAGAGAAATTGCTGTAGGTTGCAAAGAAATTATGGTAGGAGGTCACGAAAAGCCTTCAGGAAATGCTGCCAAGGTACTGCAGCATCTAAAAGGAAGAATACAGTGCTGGAAAGTTTTCAAATCTGACTAAGAGTACAGAGAGGAAGACAAAATTTTAAAGTTCTCTTTATTCATTTCACTAATTTTATTTTTAATGCACTATTTTACAATTACATCTTTTATCTGAAAAACATGGTTAGCCTCGATATTCCTTTTTAAACAAAAAAAACCCCAACCAAACAAAAAAACCCCAGATAATTCACTGCATGCTTTCGTGGGAATCAGCTTTATCAAGACGAGTGACTTCAGTTTTTTATTTTGTGTATATAGTACAGAGTTCAACTGTTTAAGCAGCAATGTTATGCTTGTTGTTGTGGTTCTTTGTATCCAATGAAGTCCTGTTTCCAGCTCTCTGGCCCATCCCTTCTGCATATCCCACAGACAGGACTCATAAGTGCAGCTTATTACAGGGAGGAGTTAACTGGTAATTTCTTTGTGCTGCATGGCTAGGATCCCAAAATGCAGACTGCCTGGCCAAAAAAGGGTGGACAAAAATGACAGACTGCATTAAATAGCCATAAAAGTTACAGGATCTTATAATACATACAGTTATGGCAAAATCTTTGCTTTCATGCTGTGGTCAACTTGCCATTACCCAGAGCTATGGGAGAGAAGAACAGGAATAAAAGCCTGAAATAACCTAGCTAATGAAAATAGCAGGCAAGATGGTACGGAGTGTCTGGGCGCCAAGGCGTTTGAATGGTTTGCTGTGAAGTCAGCCAGGATGGCTGGTGCCACATTAGTGCTAATATGCCCTTCTGGAGCATGTTGATTCCTTCAGGACCACACAGCTGGGGCCTTTTGTCCATGCTCCACATTGCAGGAATGCTCAGAGCTGGCTGAGAAGCATAGTGCAGTTGTTAGTCAGGGCTTTGAAAGAGTTAGTCAGACTTGCTAAACCAAAGCTGGCTTTCTGCGAAGCCACCTTGAGCCATGGAGTGCTTGGACACCTAAGTTGTCTTTTCTCAGAGGAAGCTTCAGTCTGGTCGTATTAAGTAGTTCAGTGTACAAAATGTACAAAATTGGCTGAGATTCTTCAGTGACAAACTTACTTTAGGTAAGTTTGGTATAGGTATAGGCGTCTATGTAATACTGTCTAAACTACTGAACCCGGCCAGATCCAAACTGCTTCTGCAATCATTTAGCCTGAAATCACAGACCACTGTGAATGGGCTGCCTTAAAGACAGATCTGAAACACAGGAAAGACAATACATTTACTCAAAATCTTGTTGCATATCAGTAAGAAGTCAGCAGCTGCCAACTAACCCAACTGTTTCCCAAACTTTAGGTCTTAGTCCAGGCTACTCTTTGAAAACAAGGCTGGAGTTTCTGGCCTTAGTTTCCCCAACTGCAGGGAACAGCAGAGTGAGGAACTCTTAACTGGTGAAATAGAAACTGTAAAAATGATCATTCAGCAGAGGAATAAAGGAAACAACAAGTCTTAATTAACTGGGACCACAATATTCATCTCTGAGGCATACCACAAAAATGATCAAGAAAAGAAAGCTATTTGAAAGTTGGAAAGCAGGGAACAGGTACTCTATTGCTAAACTGATTAGCTAAGGCATGGGCTGGCTAGAATTACATGTGCCTTTTTCAATTATCCATTTAGCAGCACTACAGAATGTGAAGAGAGCAAGAGACTGACCACATTGTTTGCTTTTGACTCTAAAGCAGACTGTTTGGACTGGAAGAGGATCAGAACTTGAACCAAGCTCTTCACTCTTCTAAGATTCATCAGGTTACGCACAATGTATCCAAAAGTGGCTTAGCCTCTCCCCATTTCATAAATATGTTATGGAAGGACAGTGGGAAAATATGACAACATTTACTACTTTCTTCTCTTTCAATTTCCCTCTCAGTGACCTCTATTCACCTTCCTCTCTGAGATATCATTTGATTCCTCTCTTCTTCCTACCTTTCCTATGAAGAAATGTGAAATAATCCACAGAAATCTTTCAAAACATAGAAACAGAGACACCAAGTCAAGGAACATCAGCACAGCTCAGTCTCTAGCAGTGGGCAGCAGTAAATGCCTAGAAAAGAATTAGGAATAGAGCAAGCACATCAAGTCGTTCCCTGAATATCTATCCAGCACACAGCAATTTGTGGTTCAGAGGATTCCTGAACCAGACATGGTGATTTTGCATTTAATAGACCCCAATGGATTCATCTTTCATTAAGTTATCTGTTCACTCTACAGCCCACATTAACTTTACTGATCTACAGCATTTTGTGGTAAGGAGGGTAACACCTTCAGCATTTTCACCTCCATGTTCTTACTTCAGGTTCTTGGCTTTAATATACAGAAGACATTTCAGGAAATATTTCAAGAATTGACAAACGAAGGTTGATCTTCGACCTTGAGATGCAGACAGAAGTGATTTCCCTTCAGAAGAACAGCAAATGTACTTCTGCCTTTAAAAAGCCAAGCCAACAAAAAACCCCATAACTAACAACACATACAACACATACAAAACACATACAACAGTAGTATGTGTTTTTAAACAGTGAAAGTACTTGAATCTGGTTTCAGGTGCAAGCTTTTTGTCATGCACAGTTGAATGCATTAGAAAAGTTATCAAGAAGTAATCTGAACTTTGCTGCACAGGGGGACTGTGCAGATGAATTCCTTTTTGATAAATATTGAACTGAATTTATGCTGCAGTGTGGCTAGACAGACTCACTCCCATGGAGTTTCACAAGCAGCATCTCCTATTTTCTGCCATTCCTTCTTGCCAAAGGACACTGTGCAGTTCCTCATAATGTTCAAAGGAATTTACAACAGAAACATGAATTCTGTTGTATACTGAGGAAAATAAATCCTTTGTGCCATAAGGTAATGGAGCATATCTAAAATAATATAGCATAAGCTTTAAGCTCAGCAAGAAAAATCCTGTTACCACTAGCTTATTGACAGAAAATGAAGCTGAAAAATTTGGCCAAGCATACTTCATGCCTGATTGTTGTGTTCAAACAAAGGCCTTCTCTTTTCCACTCAGTATAAATGCTCCTTGTTTAAATCTAGAGTTCATAACTTAAGAATTTGTTCCTAGGGAAATTTTTCTATTGTTGTTACTAGTGCTACTGAGAAGACCAAAAGAAAAAAGTTTTACTAAAGCATTTAGGATTCTGTACTACATTAATGCAGAGAGAAAGAGCCCTGGGCACTGAGATGACTTTGGACAGCCTAGTCAACAATAGCTACTGCACTGTGCTGACATATCCGGTTTGACCTGACATCATCTGGGAATTGCTAGAGGAAGGTGCTGGGGTTTGGACAGAAAGAGCTGGCAGAGAAGTGGAAATCCAAGCTATCTACAGGGATGTCACCTGATTTTGTGTAGGTGGATGAGATTATGTTGGGTCAAAGGTGGACAGGAAGTAGGGAAGACCAGGGAGAATTTCCCATAGAATCTGTACAGAAACCTGGAAAGAGAAATGAAGATCTTCAACAAAAAAATGTTAGAAGAGAAGCCAAGAGGAGCAGAAAAAGAAATTAGTATGATGGGAGACATTCAGTAGGATATGCCCCAGCATGGGACTAACTAGGAACAGAAAGTGGTTTGAAACAATTAAAAATCCTTTATAAACTCCAAAGTGTCTTCTCTGAAGATCTGTGTCAAGAAATATATGATCAAAAGTATGATCAAAGACTCATACTTTTGACTATGCAGTAATGTGTGTAAATGCTTCCCTTATACAAAAGTCCATCTCTCCAGTGTATGGAGTGTATGACTGTTTGCTGCAGTAATTAACAGATTCTGCTTCTGCAATTCAAGGAGTGTGAGGTCTATTTTCTGTTTCCTTCTGGGGACACCAAGGACCCAGATGCAGCAGGACAGTGAGCATCATGGGTATTAGGAGGAGAGGGGACAGAATGGCTCCACAGAATACTGAGGCCCAGCAAGCAGGAATTTGCAGAGGAAGAGTAGGCAAATAGACCATGGGGCTGTTGTTCAGGTGACTGACTGTGTCTCAGCAAGACAGTGTGAGGTGGAAGCTGCAAGCAGACATGGGGCCACAGACATCCAGGGGGAGAACCAGAACAACACGTGTTTCTGTGAAGTCCACACTGAAAGAGTGAGAGCAAATGCCTTCAATTGCCTCACCCCCAAGAATCCCACCTTGGCTCCTGCACTCTCAGATTGAGTGGACAAAGATTTTGCACTGAGGAACAGGCAGAAGTTGTTCTTCAACCACTGTGATATCATGCTGTGCTGTTTGCTCTAAACTTATATTCAAAACAGAGCTGGACTTTTGAACTGGAGGCCCCTAGGGACACAGAGCTATGCACCATTACTAAATTTAGATGCTTCTGAAGTGGAAAATGGTAAAATGTTTTGCAAATAGCAAACTTTTCAGGATGCAACACACAAGAGTTGTTCCACACAGTCTGGCTGCTACAAACAAATGATTGGAAAACAGACCATCATTAATCTCTTCCTGAAAAGACATATAGATTCCTGAACTGTTCACAGATTACTTCATATATATCCAGAATGAAAAGCTTGATTTTTCTTCCTGGCTCCAGGCACACAGAGTGTTTCACACTGGCACTTCTGCCTAGGAATTGCTGTTCCCCAAGGACACATTTCAACCCTCTGCAGAAACAGATGAGTCTATGTAAATGCTGTTGCATTTCTTTACAATATTTGGGAAGGGGGTTTTTTTACCCTATTTTAGGAATCTTCTTTTTTTAAAGTTTTATATCTGTCATCAAAATTGATAATCTACTATGTCAGATAATTGTGGTATTTACAGCATTCATCACATTTAACTCAGTTCAGAGTGTTTAATTACACTTTGGATATAACTTTTTTATACTGTCTTCAAAGTCATCATTCTGATAGCAACATAGTTATTATTTGTTAGTATTGGGATACATTGTGTTAATTAGGATACCTAACTGCTTTCAGTCTTGCTGTGGCTTGTTTACGAAGGTATGTAAGAAATCTGGCCTTGGATTTCTTGATTTTTCTGCAAGAGCTCATCCACTGCATTGCATCACAGCATCTGCTTCATGTAAACTTCTTGAAGTTCACTGAGTCAGCACAGCAATAACTGGGGGTTGGCTTGGCTGGTGGAGGCAAGTGAAGGTTCATCTGCAGAACCTTCCTGTCGAGGACTATAATCATTACAAGTGATCTGTGTATTTCCACTAATATTCAAAACAATAAATCCAAATGACTCTTGGAATCTACAAACTGGAATACATAAAGAGACACAGAAAAAGCCCAGACCTATGCTTCCTCTTTAAGTTTTTATTCATCAACAATAGAGAAGTCCAATGCAATGAAATAAAAGTATATACTTAGACCAGAATGCTTTACTATTTACATAACAGAGTTTTTTAATAACTCAAGGTAAAAATCCTATAAAAATTAGCATTTTGCCTCTCTGATGTGGTAGATATGATGCAGATTGATGAGTTTGAGTAAAACTTGGATAATACTGTTGCATGAATTATGAGAATATAATTAAGATAAAATGTAATTATATTGCAACATCATGTCTTGGTTTAAGTTGCACAGCAGGACAAGGGTTTCCTAAGACAAATTTGATAACCCCCTTAAAGGGTGTTTTTTTCCTTCTTTTAGTTGCCTAGTTACAGAGTTTGTAAGTATCTATTACAAGGTTAGCCCACTCTGAAGATATCCTACATATGGTACAACTGAAACTATAGCCTTGGCAACATAGCAGAGACCCAAAGGTTTCTTACAGAAGACACTGATATGCATCAGTTTCCAACAAAACCTACAGATTAAGATAATTTTGAGCATACAAAAAGGTCCAGGCTAGACCCAGACAGACAAAGACCCAGTGTTTCTCCATGAGTTAGTCACTAGATTCCTTTGTGATTCAATCCCCTTGATATCTGTAATATGCAAAACAAAAGTATATTTTCTTCTTTTTATAAAGAATTTCAAGATCTGCAAATAAAAGAGCTGTAAAACAGAGCTAAATACTATTATCCTAAGTAACTCTACTGGTGTATCTTAAGTCAGTGTATATATATTCTATGATTCTTAGATTTGCTCTCTTTTTCCTAGAAGTTTATACAGATTTTGTGCTTTTTGAAAGTATTTTCAATATTTTCTGATATCACACTCCAGAATTTGCAAGGATTCACGTTCTTGGGTCTGTGGTTTAGAACCCAAATTGCCCTGATATCTGCTCTTCTCCTGTACAGTCACAAAGGTAACCTTGAAAATTGACAGCATCATCAACCAGCGCAGTAATGTCTTCCTGGGGCTACAAATAGTCTGAATTTAGCACAATGAACTGCCTGTTCATATTGTAGATGAATCTACATATACTGTGATTTGGTGTCTAGGATATAAATCTGTCTAGGAAAAAAATGCACTGCCTTTTTATATAAAATATTTCACCTTCTCCAACATCTTCCCTCCAGCAGTTTCTTTCTTCTCTTTCTGCCCTACCATGACCTCTCCAAATCTGCCCTGTCATCAACCCTCTAGGAGCAAGCTATTTGGACAGAGCAACTCCTCCTTCAATTCCCATGAAGGGAAGTAGGGTGTCAGAGATCCTGTGTGCAGCTCCTCAGGCATAGAGCCATGTGTGCAGGAGGCAGAATCAGGCAGCTCAAGGACTAGCTGGCAAGCTGGGACCAGCCCAGTCTGAGTGCAGAGCTGCTGAAGCGGCCTAAAAGTGACATCTTTCCTTTGAAAAAAATTGAAGGGAAAGAAGGTGCTGAATAAACATCAGTCAAACCAAGTCCTGAGGAGCAGATCCTAAATAAATGAGAGGTATAATGCAATAAACTCTTCCTCTGATATAACCTTTGTTGAGAAAAATCACACTTTCACTGTCAACTTCAGCAAGTCCATGGGCCATCACTCATTCTCATTGTCCATCCTGCTCTTGGTAACTCCTCAGACAGCTCTACACAAGCCCAGATAGGGTCTAAAGGCAGTGCGGACCCTTCAAGGGGAACTGTGCCCACCTGTAGGCACAATGTTGGCTCACATGTTTTTCTTATTTTATGTCTTTAAACAATAATTTAGATACTTACTGTATTCTGCTTTTTTTTTTCAAGCCAAGTTTTCAACTCTGTCTTTCCTGCCTGCATTTTGCTAGATAATTAGCAGCTGCATGAACACTTACAGGATGAAGGTGGGCACAGAAAACTGGGAGCAAAGATTAAGGCCAATTCTTTCACCTTAAAAACAGCAGTTTGTTTCAGAAGAGTCTGCAAGTCCTGCCACGGTACTCAGGGGTTGTTTTTGTGCATTGAGTTCCACTCTGTGGTGACTTACATAGAGCTTCTTTTAATTTCCTGACATTTTCAGTGATAGGTCTAAACTATGAATTCTCAGATCCCTGAACTTTGCTCCTATTTTGTGGTTTGAGTTCATTTTATTGACTGATAATGATTTTATAATAAGAGAATTGTTTCACTCATTAGCAGTGCAGTGACTGCTGAAGGTCTGTGCCCAGCATAGATTACTTAATCCAGCCTGGCCAGATATTTAAATTAACCATGCATTTTAGCTGTTCCAAATGAAGGCTCTTATTGAACTGGTTTCCATTAATTTTCACTTCTCTCTGACAGCTGCTGCATCAGAGTTTTCTTTCTGTAATTAGTTACTGCAAATCTGTATATATGAGCAGTTTTTAAATATGAAAGGTAGCTGGCACTGGTGCTGTTCATACTGGTGCTGCCAAAGTGATTAGCCCAGCAGGAAAATGAGCATAACACAAAGAATATGGAAGGCTCAAAGAAGTGAACTCCTGCAATGTGAAATGCCATCTGATGTAGTGAAAGACCTCAGAGCCATGTGGCAATCACGCAGGGTGCAACCAACACTCCTTGGGGATCAGCTGCTTCACAGTCTCCTGGACCCCTCTGCCATGAAGCTAACTCTACTTCATGCATAGAGCAGCCCAGATACACCATTATTGCAATGAGTAATCAACCTGACGTACTAGTTACAAAGAGTTAGGCCATGGAGAAGTGAGGCTGCCAAGCCAGGCTAGCCATCAGACCTCTCCCTGCTGAGACACCTCTAATGGACAAGTCACTCACCATTACCAGCATAGCAAGTGGGCAGCTTTTCTACTGGCAGGGAGGACTTAAGCAGGTCTCTCCATTTCTTTTAACCACTCATTTGTGGCTCCACAAGACTCTCTCAGCAGTTCAGTGAAACTCTGTGTGGCCACTCTGTGACCACCCGATTGAACAAGCAACAGACTATTAAGAGTTCTCTTTGATTTCCCAACACAATTCACTGTGTCTCACAACAGCTTCACCAGCACCAATCATAAAACAGTGCAGAGGAGTGAGAAGGCAAGGAGACAAAAAGAGCTGCAATTTAATTAAAGCCATTGCTAACAGCAAAGGAAACATCTGTGGAGCCACCATGTCCACACTGACTGCAGAAGGACCGAACTTCTCCTGGTACTTGTTTCTCTCTGACAGCTATTCACAGAGCCTAGGAAACCTCCTCAGGCTGAACATCTAACTTTGAGATAGTTAAAATCAGATTTAAAAACCCCACCCAAAACATCTTTGGGTCTTTGGTGTGAAGGCACCACATCCTGGTACCCTTTTGCTAACCAGGCTATCAAACGCTTCATTTCTGATCATGTGTCTCTCTTGGTGCCCCCTCACTACCTACTTTTTTTTATTCGCCCGATCCTTTCAAATTGTATTTTGACCTTTTCATTTGCGCTTGCTTCTACTGTACTTGTTTTCCCCTTACTTTCATTGTTTTTATCTTCTCTTTTTTCCTTCTCTGGTTTCAGCTTTACATTTCCGTACTTTTGTTTTCAGTGTGCTGCTGCTTCGTGGGTTGTCACAGTAACACCTCACACGTAGTTGGCTCCTATGCTCCTCATCTTACTGCCAGGTGGAGATCTAACTGGCCTCTCAGCTTCCTTTCTACAACTCCATGGCCAGGCCAAAGACAAAGTCTTGGTTGTCACTCCTCCTTCATGCTAGCAGTCACTATTGTCCTTTCTTCTGCCTTGTCATCCACATGTCTTTGGTGAGGAAGGCTGGAAAGCATCAGAGCCAGCCAGCTTCCTGCTTTGGGAGCTCATCAAAAATTTGCATTCCTCAAAACCTAATTTGGAGCTGGCAAGTCAAAAGCCAAGCTTCATCACTTGTGTGAGCATGTAATTTCAGGCTGGTGTCACTGACTTCAGGGAGCTGCATGCACTAGAACCTCCCTTGGGCCCCCAGGACCAAAACCTCTTAAAGATAGGAGTAGAAATAATTCTGAGAAGTGAAATGAGGGGTGGTTGGGAAGGAGACAGGAGGAGGAACAGACATGGTGTTTGCCAAGAGGTAGCTTACTGTTCAATCTCATTTATAACCATTAGCTTATAAAGAAGTACTTCTCATATTTATTGTGCAGTAACATCCAGGAGCTAGAGGTCTCCAAGTTGTGAAGTCTGTGCACAGCCTGTTGAAACCAAACAGTGTGTTTAGTTGATGATACATTTCCTCCAGGTACTGCCACACATCTCCATTACTTAGCCCCCTTGGAGAAAGCGATTACACTGCCTTCATTCAGCTGCACTGGCAGGCCTGCACCACTGTAAGGGAAATTCATCTCCAGTATCTGCAAATGACAGAGCTGGCTCCCTGCACAATACAGCTCACTGCAGCAGCATTAGCTGCAGTACCTTTCATTACATTCTGCTTGCACTGAACAATATTGAGTAACTTGATATTCCTCTAAGTGACATTTAAATTTAAGTCCAGAAGAAAGCTGATTGTCATATTTTGTGAAAACATTACATGAGAATTTTTGGGCCCTATGTCACTTGATGTAAATCAGTTCTGTATATAAAAAGCTACTAAACTACCCTCAGACCTTGTAAGGGCTATGATTTTTACATCTTTTTAATGTGATTATTGTTCAGCCATTTATGTGTGACTATGATAAACATACTTGCTTGGAATTTGTCCGTTTAAAAACACATTTCCATGATGGACTTGCCCTTCTTAGCCCTTCTTGACCCCCACCTGGTAATTTCTTCTAAGTCATTTTAATCATGTTTTATCATTACAAGGCTTCTTAATAGGACAGTCTAGCTTTCCCTTCTCACTGCATGAAACACTGCTGCTGGAGCTTGATTTGCATGACCTAAATGATTTCTGCAATCACTGCTCTCCAGTTGTTTGTCCTGAAGGGACAGTGAAGGATTATACTGTTTTAAAAGCATTTCTATTTAGAAAATGCCTCATTTGCAATAAGACATCAGCATTTACCACATTCATAATATAGCTAACAAATTTCATTTCTGCTTCAATTTTCTTGCTTCACAGAAGACCAGAGACAAAGATTGCATAATTGAGATCCAAGAGCAGGTAATAATCCCTTACCCATTAGCTCTCCAACTGCAGAGCTGTAAGCCTGTTCAAAACAGTCAATCAGCAGCTTGCACTATCCATCCTATCACAAGGACCCCACATGAGGACCTCCATATCCCCCTGCATAAAAAAGGAGGAAGATCACTCTATTGAAACCTTGAACTTCTGTCCCTCGTGCTACTGTTCCTTTCTGTATCATTTTTCATTCATTTAGAAATAGAATAAAAATTCAAACTAGACTTTTAGCACTACAAATATTTTAAAATTTAAGATGATATTTCTTCTATTTGAGGGACTGATCCAATTAATAGGAATCTCATTATAGAGTTCAGTTGCTCCCAGTTCAAGACCATAATCTGGGAATGGGAAACAGCAAAATTGTGAGGTGAGGTGAAGGGATGGTGTTCAGGCCTTTTCCAGCTGCTCTCCCACACGGGCAGTTCTCAGTACCAACAACTAATGTAGGTAATACTCTCTAGGCCAGGAGCTATTTAGCTCATTTCCTTTGCTGCCACTACACAGAGGCACTGAGGAAGAGTTTGGTTAGAGAAGGAAGGGTCTGAAGTTTCCCCATCATACTGCAGCTCTGCAATACAAGAGGCATGATTTTCCTCGTAACACTAAGCTAAATGAGAGTTTGAGTTGATTAATGATCACGGCAGAAAAAGAAGAGTAGTGAAAGCATTTATAAGTCACTATACACCTTCCTGTCCAGCAAAGGATTCTGAAATAAACTACTGAATGCAGCAGTTGCTGTTAAAGGGAGGTATTCATACTGCATTAAGGACTTTGCTTATTCACACAGGTCTTCACAGTAACGATTAATGTCATGTCAAAAGCAGCAATAACGATTTCCACACCTTGAAATAGCCTGTGTCCTTCTTAAAGCATGGTACGTCTCTGCCAGAAGGGCTTTGACATTGGACCTATTAGACCTCATCATAGTAGAAGGAGTAATTATTTTATAATCCCTGTAAGTACAATATAACTACATAAAAAATATTTTCTTGTCTTGGATTCCATATCTTGATGATGCAACAGCATCCAGCTCCACAGTTCTTTAATAAAAAAGATTGCTTTCTGGCAAAGGGAAAGAACTTCTTTGGAAGAACTTTTTTTTTTTTCCATCTGTCATTGAATCCGAAAGAACCTCTCCCTCAACACCAACTGCAGCCTAGAATATTGCTGCTTGGAGCACAGAACACTTTCCTCCATACTGCAGGCATGCCTTTGTAGGGGATAAAAAAAGCAGCTGAGCCAGCGGACACTTGTTGAATTCTGATCATTCTCCATCACCCACCACAAGCAGAGAGGGCAGCTTGGCTGCTGGCTGCAGCAGGAGTAACACAGAAGGCCTATTAACAGAACAGACTTTAAGGCATCTTATCAGGGTGCACACTCACGCACAAGTACATGCACAAACGCTCACACAGACGTACATACACATGCACACAGAGAAATAATAGTGGCCCAAGAGAGCTAAAAGCAATTTATGTTTCCACCTTACAGTGTCACAGCAAATTCACAGACAGATAGCTCCCTAAAATGTGGCAAACAAACATAACTGGAAGTCTCACTATTATCAGTCTGTTTCTCTTCTAAATTTGGATTAAAGGGGAAATCGCAAAATCTGTTGTTGAAAAGACTGGAATCCCCTTCAGAGCCAATAACACTCTCAGAGCAGGTGAGGTTTGCTGTAAATTGATACAGCTCATGCAACATCAGGCAATAGGAGGTGTCATTTACATTAAAAAAATATTTGGCAGATAACATTGGGTCTGTTGGCTGGAGCAGAAAAAGCAATCAATACATGTTGGCAATATTTACCCACTTAGAATACTGCCAAATGTGAATTTGCAGGAATGTATCAGCTGTTTCAAACTGATCTTTGACTTCATCTCTTCACAGATGAATGTGAATTGAAACAAGAATGATCCACATTAGAGAGAAAGAGATATGGCAGGAATGCACAGGGTCACCCCTTTTATTTGTTCTTTCACTGCTGAAAAAATTAGGTCAGATACAGTTTCCAAAGGGATTAAGTGAGGTAAATCAAATTGATAACAGAATATGAGTCTGAAAAACTTCACTGTGTCAGACTTGATCACTCTCTACCTGGAATAAAACATAGACTTTTTTAAAAATTGGAAAAGAAATTTTGAATTTTACAAGAATAAGCCCACATCTGGTACATTATGTTTCCAGCTCTGTCACTCTCCCTTCTCCTCCTCCCTCAGGCAGTTGCTTTTAGATGTATATCCCTCACCCTCGGAATACAGACTGGGGCTCCTATAGTTACATGACATGCTGCAAATGAACAATAAAGAATACCTTTTGTAAGACAAAAGCTCATCCTGTGGCAATAAGAACTAGGACAAACATGACTTTTTGTTATTTATTTCTGATTGCTATGACAATCCAAGTGCTATGAAAAGTTCACTGAAAAACAATAATAATTTCAAATATCAGCTCCTAATTAAAGCAGCAGCAATGTCCTACTAAGTCAAATTAATGATCCGTCCCATTCAGTATTTTGTCTCCAATGGAAGATGCTTTCCGTGGAAGATACTGTTCATGGAGACCATGAGTCTAGACAACTTCTGCATTCCATTCTTCTACATCTCCCAACAAGCTGATTTATTGTTGTGGTATGTTTGATGGTGCGTTGCTGCCTGGTGCTGATACCATCCACCTTCTCAACCTCCCAGCCTTTCCACTCTCCATCCATGTCTTTGCAAGAAAGGTCCAGCTGGCTCAGAGACTGATCTAGGGCCATGAACACCAGCATATGGATCCCTTCTCATTCTACAATATTTCAGATTCCAAGAAATAGTTTCAAACTGAAGAGCTGGTTTATGTGCAAGAGCAAAGGTAGGAGAGGAAAATTAGCCATTTGCAAATTGGCAACAGAAACAGGGCTCTGCTATGGTCATACAGAATTATTTTGAAATAAGCTGCAAGGTTGAAACATGGAATAAATCAAAGAAAAAATGAACTTGTTCTAGGGCTTTTGCTAGCATTTTTAATTGTGGAAAGAAATGAGAAAACTGTCAAATGGAATCTCTTTGATATGACTGCATTAAAGGATAATTTCCATTCCCCAGATGCATGATCTAACTCCTAATGAAAGGTGTGTCCTGAAGGACAGAATTTGGCCCTGTGTGAATCTAATGAATCCAACATCTTTAGCAGGCCTCTCAAATAATCCTTTGTTCCGAAAAGTGTTTTACTGTACTGTTTACATGCAAGAAGCCATACAAAAAAAAAATTGACAGATTAAATGTTGTAAGGCCAGATTTCATCTGGCCTTCCCATGATACCCTACTAAAAAATTAAAGGAAGGTCTTGTATGGGGAGTATTTCTTTTTACTGCATGAAGCAGCAGGTCTGCTCCCTCACTGGGAAGGAAAGAGGGACTCAGGTCTAACTTCCCTTTGCAATTGGAGAAATACTGAAAAGTTGAGACTACCTGCATATTTCTACCACACAAGCAAATCTAGGGAAGACTACTGCCCAAGGTATAGCCTTATCTTTCAATAAAATCTAGCTTATAAGAGGATTGTGGCTTTCCCTAAAACTGCATCTGCAGGGCAGAGCTGTTTGTAGACTCTGGGGCTGAAGGGCCTCTAGGGAAGGTTGATATAATGGTAAAAGCTGGAAACAAAATTCAAAATAAAATTAGTCTTTTAATAAATCATGAAGTTCTACTGTCCCAAGCAAGTGATGAATTCTAAATAATTAAGAGCTTCATTTCTCTTACAGTGCAGATTTTTTTATTTTTAAATTTTCCTACAGTTGTATGGATATCACCTTATATTCCATTTAGTTTTTTATGGCAATTCTGCTCAGGTTCCTGGAAGACAAACAGAACAACAGGAGGACCTACAGGTGACATGTAGCACTCCGGAAGAACTGCTGCTAGGTATGAGCTCTGCTCAACAGCACTGCAAAACAGACTGGGAGACAGACTTTGGAGGTGCTATATGGTCTCTGTGGAATGAAAGTTATTTTGGAGGTGATATTTAATTTGTTGCCAGAACTCTTTAAATGTGCTTGGTAGAGAAGGAGGTATGTTTATGTTTTCTGCAGCTCAGTTAATAAATTAAGGTTCTGATGAACATTCATTAAGAAGGACTATTAACCTGTAGATATGGCCAGACTCTACTCAACAGCAAACCTGACAGAGATTGAAGTTAGAACTTTGTGACCCCCCTCCTCAGGATCACTAAGAACCAGCTTTAAAGCAATTTTAAAACTACACACTATATCCCAGCAGCAGAGCAGCACAACCAGAAGGCCAAGCAGAAGGAAATGCTGTTGCACAGCACAGTGCAGCTGCTGGCTCTCATCTGATTGGACTGCCCGAGCTTGCACACACCCTCGTGCCTGGCTTTTGGGTCCCAGCCTGGGAAACTCTCCACTATGTCTTTTGCTTCTCTAGGCACCGAGGAAGGCAATCAGATGGTCCTCACAGGAGTGTCTTTCAACACACAACTCACACATCACCCTGGTCCTCCCTGAATCAGTCCTGGTATGACCTTGTCTCAGTTTGAGACAATTTGGAGGGGTGGAGACCCCTTGGATTTAATACCCCTGGTTTCTCCAATACAGAGAGAGAGACACCAAATACACCCAGACATAAGTGAAAAAATAACTCTTTTCCAAGAAGGATGCTAATAACAATACTGATAAAACTGGATTAAACCAGTCAATGAGGAGAAACTTCCCAAGCCCCATCCACCAGAACAAATCGAGGTGGGAAAAACACACATGGCCACAGGACAGAGACATGATGGGCACTCTTCCATGTACATCACCTCCCCCATGCCCAGAAAACCTGGCAGGAAGGGTTGGAGAGTCAGCCAAAGGGCATATTTGGAGAAAAGAGAAAAGTGGATACCAGAATTTTGGTGTAACCCAAGACAGAGCTCTATCAAAACAGCAGAGGCAAGGCTCCCAACAGCCTGATCTCACGGTGAGCACAACTTTTCTACAAGCAAGAGATGAATATGTGGCACTAATGCTGTAAAAGTACAGAGGTTTCTGTCACACTTACGCAAAAGATTTGCAGAATGACCACAAGGGGCCATATTGCCAAGTTGTCAGTTGTCTTCTGGTCCACAGAAATCCTTTCAGCAGACCAACATCTCAGACTGATTGCATGGGAAAACCTTGTGGGCACAGTATGGAACACATGGACTGGAGACATACAGAAATAACTATTAGATTACTGTGACAGGGCAGGAGAAAGGGATATAGTTTTCATTAATTAAAATCCAAAAGTCAGTTTTTTGCACCCCTTTTGACTATCAATATAAACATGAAAATTCATGCTCTGCTGAAAAGAGCTGCTGGTTAATATATGCAGTTTTCATATAGGGCTTTTTCCTTAGCATGGCTGAATATCTGTGACACACATGTTCACACTTTATCAGCCAGTAGGAGCAGAGCCGGCACCATTTTACACTTGGCCCACAGGTTCCAGTGTGAGTAAAGAGTACTCATCATCTCCAACCATTGCACCCGGTAATTATCTTCAGGGTAATTAACATATGTATCCTGGAGACCTCCATCAAGACTCTCCTTTCTATTGTGGACTATAACTATTAGGTTGGATCTCTGGCTCCTATGACCTGGCATAGCACCCTTAATTAATATCTTTTCCTCTCCATCCAAGCTGGCAGGAAGCCGTAGGAATATATGTTGTTAAGGGATAGTCAAGGCAGCTGTGAGCTGTGGATTTGAGCCTCCCAAAATCTGATTATGCATTCCTTGTGCACTCCAAGCTCTGAAAGTTATAGCTTGGTTGTAAATATGTGATCAGACCTTCAACTTGTTCAAATAGAGGACTATGTGTTGCATAGAATGCAGGTATCAGTAAACTGCTAAACTTTGTACCGATAGAAACAATTTTTTTAAGACAGAATAAATTATTTTCAGACGTTAAAACTTCACAGCCAGTATCTAGAATGCGGAATGCATGGTCTGCCATCCTTGCCTTTGTAATCAGTATAATTATAGTGGATTACTTTGTATCATTTAAACAAGTTCACATATCATCATCTTGCAACCAAAATACCAGTGGCACTTCATGGACCTACCCAAGCCTGAGAACAGCTGAGGTTGTTGTTAATATTCCTCTTTCTCTGTTGGAGCTATGGCTTGTTTGGTGCTTGCTGCTGAGACACGACTATAGCTATTGTGGCAAGAGATCCATGCGCAGCCTCGGGAGCCGGCAGTGGGAACAGGGAAATCATGTCCCCACTTCCTTTCAGCGGTAAAAGCCTCAGGAAAAAATGTCTGTAAAGCTGAGTGCTGCTGAACGAGCCGTTCAGAGGAGTCAAAGCAGGTTGGTGTTGAAGTCTATCCATTTATCTCTTCCTACGGCAGATTTGTGAGTGTTTGCTCTGGAAAGAGGGGAGGCTTCAGGAGCCGTCAGTGTTCGCAAACCACAGCGTTAGAGCAGAAGTGTTAACGCCTTTCTGTGGCACTGTGTGGTCTTTGTAAAAAGTACAGTAACTTCTGCCTGCAGATACACGCTCACAACATGCATCTTGCAGCTTGTGGGGAACCTTTTAGTAATAATGAGGAGGCTTCTGTACCTCATAGCATTTTTCGGGATTAAAGTAAGGTATGAATTTTAATTACAATGCCAATTTCAGGACAACTACTCTCAGGCACTCATAATCCACTACTGATATTTAGGTTTATTTTCTTCTTGCAAATAAGTATCACTAGTAATAGCAAGCATGTTGTTACAATCCTCTTAGGATCTCTTTCATCACATACATTTATACACAATTGTAATTATTATTATTATTACATGTCCCTCTATAATAATTGCATATGTTATAGGTTATGTGTATGTATGATGTTGTTACAATATTGTCTGTTGTATAAAAAAATTGCAAGTATTAGTGTATATCTACGTGATTTGATACATATATGCACAAGGATACTTTGACATAAAGTATGATAGTTTGAGGCATATATGAATAAATATTTGAGAAATAATAAAAGGAGCTATGGTAGTTCAAACTAAATTCCCTGGAGAAAAGAGAGAACTTTTAAAAAAAAGGAGTGTATAAAATGTAGCCTACACATAGATTCTGATGGCAAGTCAGTGCCACAGATATTCTATCAATATCCAAATTATTAATAATGAATTATTTTTGAGAACAGATTAATGTAAAACTATTAAAAAAAAAAAGTAGTCAACAATCAAGCTGTATTTTCTTTTCTTAGAATGACTTTGATTTTTACTGTATTCAAATATATCCTAACAAATCCAGGAACTGTCATCAGGCCACTTGGCATTCGTGGGGAAATATAACAGAAATTGTATATCAGTAAATGAAACAGGAACATCTGATACTGCCAGTATAATATCAACACCTTCTATTTAATTTGGATGCAATTAATCTGGAAGGATAGCAAGGTCCCAGGAAACCAAACTTTCCCTAGTTTTACATAGGAGAAATAGATGCAATTTGCTGAAATAGTGGCCTCATTTATGTGAGATAGGCCTTCCAGTTGGAGTTTCCAAGCACCCCAACACTTCTACTTCACCAAGCTTGCTATAGGGTATATTTATCCACTTTCTGTGCTGGCAGTCACATGAGCTATGAACTTCAGATGTAGTGACATAGAGTGCACAGCCTCTGCACTTGCATTTCTATGAAGGCTGGGGAGACATATTCAGGAGGACAAAATGCTGCATGAATTAAAAGGAACAAACACATACTGAAGATGTGAAGCTGAGAGGCAAAGGAGGTCATCTTCAAAACACTCCTTGTCAACAACACACAGAGAGGACAACCACAAGGTTGCCTGCCCCAGTGGAATAATCATCCAGCTTTGAATCCATGTGGTGGCCCTGTATGGCTTAGAAGTTCCTCACTCCCGGGATTTGTTCTCTATAAGTGCAAGCACAAGGATGGTGTCTTATTTTGAAAAGCTGCTTAATTGGAGAGTGAAGATACCTGCTGGGATGACTCTGTTGAGTGTTGCATCTTCACAGTCCCACCCTCAGCTGCTGGCAGCTGTTGCTGCACTAACCAATACTCGGGCATAAATAATTATCTTTTACTGTCTCTGCATGAGATGTTCAAACACAAAAAAAGGGCAGGTAACTCCCTAGCCCATAAAGCTGCTCTGAATATATTGACATTTAACTATTGTGACTTAATCAAGATTTGTAAACACGTTAGAATGAGTAAGTGATAAAGTCAATGTCAATGGAAACGAGGGTGACACAGCACTGAGCTGATACTAGCCAAAGATATTTCTTGATGATCTGAAAACCACACCTATCTACTGCTGATGCTTGGGGCAAATTATTTCCATAGGCTCAAACAATTAGAGATACCCTTCTAAAAGATGTTTATCTAATGCTGCTTTCTTCACAGTAAAGACTGTTAATGCAGCAGTTGAGCAACTCCAGGAAGGCACAGTTATCCTGAGATAATCAGGAGCCTGAGGGCTCAGAGGCAGTCATCTGTGTTCTCTGCCCCAATTTCATCAGTATATTAAATTTTTTAAAAAATCTGTAACTTAATACATCATGAAGGTCAAACATTTCATTACAAAGAAGTGTGGAAATTCAAATATAGGATTCCCAGAGCAATTCTAACTGTATGTTTACATGTATATAGGTACAGTGAATTTTCCCTAATACTAATGCTGTCACATAACCTATTAGACTGTGGATGAATTCTTTCAAAACTGGTGTATCAAAAACGGCCATTTTTTTTCCTACATGTATATGCTTATTAAGTGTGTGGATAAGCAAATTACCAAATCAATTTCACTTTGGAGACATATTTAATATTCTTTGATTAATTTTGTAATTCGTTTATATACTATGTGATTGCATATATAGAAAGGCAGAACTAAGGTTCATTTGTCCATCTTTCCAAATCCATGTAACTACATGGAAACTGTTTTAAGTGGTACTGGTACCAAACCACAGGACACTGGATACATGATACATTTTTAATTGTCTTTTAGGGAAATTACAGTTTCTGTATAAGGGTCAGCTGGCAAGCTGTTTGCCACTGATACACACTCTGAAAGAAAACGGGACTGAGATTTGTTAGTAGTGCTTAGGATTCCTAACTATGGACCAAGCTGCCTTGGACATATTCTAACAAACCTGAAATGAACTGTAGCAAGCTGACAGGATCTACCTGACAGAATGGTTCGTGACTCTGTTGTGCATAGGTAGCTTATTACAACAGAGCATTTAAAAATATATCTCCGGAGTGTTACTTGGACAAGTACACAGTCAGCTTTTCAATATGGGTGTCATGACCAACTGCCCTCCCTACACTGTAGCCTGAGAGAGCCATCTAATCACATTCTGGCTAGATGAGCAGAAATCATGTGTATGGAAAATCCTGAGAATTACTGGCCCAGTGACTTGTTGACGCTCAGTGTTCTCTGTACATGAAATACTATGGGCAGTTCTGTTCACTTTCTGGAGGCCACATGACATGTTCTGCAGTCCCAGCCTTCACAAACAGCCTAAACCATGCACAGAATGTTTCTGGGAACTAAAATATATTATGCCTAGAACAGGGTAGATACAGGGAGAGCAGGAAATGGGCTAACCTGAGAAAGCCTGAAGTGCCTCAGAACTTCTATAAAAGGAAGGATTACCCCCTGAGGACTTTTCCTCCATTACTTAATGCCCAAAGACAGATTAAAAAAAATCACTTAAATGAAAAAAAGCTATTCGAAAGAACTGGCTAGAGAATGACTCTTATCTCCAAGGCACTGCTCTTTCTCTGAATCCACTGTTATGTACCAGAATTGTTAAATAACATGGTGCTAATCTAAGAGTGTTTTCAGGAAACAAAGCTACAGTCCTCTCTTTTTATAACACTGCAGGAGCATAAAGAAATAAAATAAAAAATAAATGCTGATCTCTGAGCAAAAATTTCAGTATAGTAGTGGATGAAAGGAAATTTAAATACTCTTTTGAAGTTGATTATATCACACAACTCCACTTTAGAACTAACTTGCAATCTTTAAACTACCTTGCTAAAACAAAACAGGAGACAAGATAAAAGATAAAGAGAATAAGGGGGGAAGGGGAAAGTTGCTATTGTATAAAAGAATGGGATTACATACAATAAATTTTAGACAAAATCATAGGAGTTAGAGAAAGACAACATGAAATACATTACTTCAGTTCCCCATGTCCTTACTGGAGTCTGAAACTCACACAATTCAATGATTTTTTTAAGGAAAAATGGAAGGAAAAGGAATAATGTAGAAAAAAACCAAGAATTAGAAAAAGCCAGAAGTAAGATGAACAACTTAAGTGGCAACATCATTAAAATAAATTAGAATTTTATGTTACATCATCAAAATCAAGGCCGTGTGTTTTCCTTCACTTGAATGGAATTTGGAAATGCCATATGGCCCACACAAACAGGCTGCACAACCTGCATAGCTCATGGAGTATCACCTTAGCATGGGAAACACAACACCAGGGCAACAGAAGTATAATCTTAATGGAAGGAAATGCAACACCAGGGCAACAGCTTCCATTCTGTCCCTATCTTTGGTAGTGATTCACACGGCTCCTCTTCACCTAGTCTCCTCTGAATATTAAAATCCTGTCTAGAGTTCAAATTATAATAAATTTTATGCTGCTTGAGGTTGTAACAGAAGGTTCTATGTAGTTCAGAGGCAGTTAAAAGACTTGGGACCTCGAAGCATTTCTGAATTTCTAAGAAAGGTTTGGAGGGGACAGCATTTTCATTTCAAATGCATATTTTTATTGACAAAAATTGAATATAACAACATACATATCTCATGGGAATAGGATATTATGAAATCTTCAATTTGAAGTTCAGCAGAACTGCATAGTACAGCAGTAGTAGAATGAAAGTATTCATAAAATGAATTTATTGCACTAATAATCTATTCAGCCCCTCAGGATAGTTAAGGAACAAGAAGGGATGAGTCCTTCTGAAGGTGATGGCAGAAAGGAGTAAATAGGTTGCAGGCCTACTAGCTGATAAATCACCCTGAAAAATGGGCTAAAGTGAAGCAAACAAACTGCAGAGTGTGACGAGAGGGAGCAAGATGAGGCAGAGTGGGGCATTAACACATCTCTGCAAAGGTCCGGTGCCACTGATTATCATTGCACCCATACGACACGAGGACAAGTCAAAACTTTTCCTGATCAGACTGTGAGCCATGGACTGTGGCAGATATAACAACTTATATAGAGATGGTTTGAATATATGCACTTCTCCAAAATCAGCCTGCTTGTCTGTATTTTCCTGGGTTTATGTTGGTTATTTAGAGGATACAAAATTTCACAAAAATATTACCTTCTAACTATAATAGGTACAGTTGGACTAGTGGTAAACACTTTAATGAAATGACTGTTCAAATGGTTTGCCATTTATGGACTTGTTAAGAAAGAAGTAAAGACATTTTTATCAGCTAAAACACCTATAATGCATTCTTTTGGGAAAAAAATATTAATGGAAAAAAATTAACCTGCTTTTTGGCCAGCTTTAAAAGGCAAGGTATATGTCCTATCCCTTGGTGTAGACTTCAACTCTCCTCATTCAGACCTCTCTCCTGATTGTAGTTTCAGCAACAGTTTCCATGGCCAGAGGAAACATATGGCAGAACAAGGCCACATCCACAAAGAAAGCTAAGAAGAAAATGATCTAACAAAGTTATGAAATAAATTCTCCTTTCTGTGCTGTTGTTCTTCTTACCAAACTGAGTACCAAAACTAATGAACTGTTAATGTAAACAATTTTCCCCGGGGAATGCTTTTGGCCCATTGTGTTAAGATTCTGAAGTGGACAGAAACAAAAAAGAAGAAAAGTCACATCTGCATCTATATTTCAGAGTAAATTGCTCTGTTAATTGAGATAGAATTCTGCTGCTAGGGGAAGCAGGACAAAAACACTGAGTATTTTTAGACCTGTCATCATTAAATATACTTGCTCCTGTCTTAATATTGGCATGAACCAGAAGTGAATATATATTTTAAAGGCAAGTATTGCTAAATGTTGCACATCCCTCAAGGGCTGAATTTAAGTCCTGGTATAAAGCTCATTAAAACCAACAGGAACCTTTCTTCTGTCTCCAGAAGAGTCAAAACTTGAATATAAACGAGTATTCTAAAAAAAGACTAACAATGAAAAAAGGGGGGGGGGAAATCAAATAACAAAAGAAAGGTACAACAGTTAAAATGTGATACTGACATTCAATTATAATTATAAACACTGTTTTACCAAGTCAAAATTTTGTACTTTCATGTTCTGGTAAAGCAGAGTCAAAAGTACCCACTTTCCCTGTACTTGCGCTACCACCAAGGACCCAGTGCTGTCTTTGCTCAGGCTGTCCTGTTCTGCTCAATGCATTACTCTGAAATATCTGGTAATGGGGTGAAGAAGGATATTCTCAGGAATCGTGCAGAATTATAAATGGAGAAACTGTTCGTTTACAACTTTATAATGACGTATTAATTAAACTGTGAATGTATCATCATCAGTGAACTGCCACTGCAGCCAGTCCTTTTAAGGAAGACTGAAAAACTATCCAGGTATCACAGGAGCTGGTGATTCAGAAAGTAGTAACGTTTCTGCATCATGTGCTGCTAAAACTGTTTTCCTGGAAAAGCAGGAAAGTAAAACTTCTGAAGCATTGAAACTGTGAAAACATGTGTGTGACTTTTGGGGTTTTTTTGAGAGAACTGTTCACCTGTATCCCAGGCAGATTCTTCTCCAGGTGATTACATTTCTTCTCTAGTTTCACTATTTTTCATTTACACTTTTGAAACACTTGTGTTGCTGTGACTATCTTGTTCCATATCTGATGAGCTAGTTGTCCAAATCAATCTGAAAGATCTTTTTAACACAGGATAAAATAAAGTGGGATTTTCCTTTTACCAAATGAATCCTCATTTTTAAGAGTTTAAATTCCAGAGCTTGGGGCATTTTCTTGAATCCCTCTGCAATTCAGAGTACTGTGCTTTCACAACTTCTATGTTGTGAAAGAGCTATTCCTTGCTTTATCTGAAGTAACTGCGGTGATATAAAAGTAGTCTCTTAAAGACAGAAGAAAAGAGATTTAAAAATGAGACTCCTGTAGATAAATGCTGACATTTACAATTTAAATTGCAGTAGTGTCCATTGCCTGTTCTTCCCCAGCTTAGAAAAACAAAGGCAAATTTTCCTCCTCAGAGCAGTTATCACAGGGCAGGGAGTGAGACAAATCACAATATAAAGGGAGGGCTATATTAGATGAACAAATAGTGGGATTTTGGCCAAGGATAAGGAAAAGGGTTAGCTCAGTAAGAGATTTTGGCAGATAAATTGGAAGAGTCATGAAACATTCCCTAAGAGATAAGAAAAAGCATTAATTGAACGCAGTTTGGAGGAGGAAGACAGGAGAGTGACTGAGAATTTTCCTCAACAATGAGGTAAACATAAGGAAAGTGAAAAAAAGTTGGGGAAAAAAAATCTTGAAGTTAAGTTTCAGTCAAGCTTGTGATTAAACCACTGTTTAAATAAATTTGATTAGCAAATGGCAATACATCAAGAAGATGCAATGAAGAGAGATTAAGAAGCAGAACTGCATAATGGAAGCTATGTCAGAAATGAAGGTGATGAACTAGTACAACTGATAATTATCCGTGGAAAAACCTCAGGCTGAAGCTGTATCAACAGATATGAAGATACAAAGCAATTGCATCGAGTTTGCAAGGGAAGAAACATCCCTGAAACACCTCAAGGTTTTATTCAGAGAGACAGGTATTCCCACTCTACATGACTAAATCTTTTGAGTATGGAGAAATACCAAACGAAAATCATGTTGAAGGCTAAAGAATGATAAAAGTATTTCACAAACCTATGTCTCAAAAATAACAGACATTTTGTTTTTAGTGTTGAAGAAGTTTTCTTTTGTGTTCTATGATCCAAAGCATTTCTTTTCCCTTCAGGACAAATTTCTAAAAAAGTTCACAGCTAGTTGGCATGCAGCCAGCACAATATTCCCTGGCACCACATACCCACTTCACTTCAGTGTTTGCTGGCATAAGCCAGCTCTGCATCCTGTTCCAGAGGTGGTTGTATTTCAACAGTAATGAAACTGCAATACACATAG
Source organism: Hafferia zeledoni (assembly GCA_035583235.1). Lineage (NCBI taxonomy): Eukaryota > Metazoa > Chordata > Aves > Passeriformes > Thamnophilidae > Hafferia > Hafferia zeledoni. Next base: position 34,111,438 of record JAWWEV010000043.1, read on the forward strand.
TGCCACACTCTTCACCCCAACACCCATGCAGCCCCAGGGAAAATAATGCAGGTAAAGCTAGAAAAATTACATAGAGGTGACCAAAGGCTGCCCTGCCAAGGGCCCTGCCACCCTGCCACCAAGTAACAATCATTTAAAAAATATTACTTTGTTTTCCCCAAAAATCATCTGTCAACCCCCACCTTACTCCCCCCACTAATTCCACAGAACTTTTCAACAGGATCTGTCAATATTTTCCTCCTCATCTTCCATCAGAGGAGATCTTCTGTGTTCTCTTGTTCCTCATAACAGCCATGACATTATCAGACAGCTCACTGTGTTAGTGATGAGCAGGCTGAAATACCTACAGCTAAACACTGGTCATTGAAGTAAGAGGTTTTCAAAGTACAGGCAGGAAACTGGTAAATTGGGAGACAAGTTACAGCACAAAGGACAACTGCTACAGTGCTTTGGAAAGGTCTATTTCATGTTAAGGTTTATGGGCATAAGCAAGTCTCTTCTGGATTTTCTTCAGTAAGCAGGCAGTTGAGTACTTGACGTTCTTCTTTTAAAAATCCCAGATCAGTGCTGGGCACAGGCAGGCCCACTAAGGAAAGCTGATGCATCTGTGTTGGTGCTATTCAACATAGCAGAACTGTGGCCGTGTCGCCCCCATATCCCTGGTTCTCTGTGGAGTTACTCAATCATAGGGGCACCTCCACACTTGCTCAGCTGCTTGAGTAACCGTCGGTGATTAGGCACATAAGAAACTCTTAGCAAGCTGAGCAGAACAAGCCCTGTAAAGTACCGGGTGAGTATGCTAACAAGCACACCAATTGCTATTCACCAGTCACACTGATATGAGTAAAGCTGGTTTAAGAATTGTGCTGAGGATTAGCTAGATGATTCACAGGAAAATCCAAAATTAAGGGCCCAATTTACACTCAAAGGATGTGGCTGAGAGAGGTGGGAAAAGGGAACACTCGGCCTCTTGCTTAGATTGGATCCTAATTGCCTATTTCTTCCAGTTACAGTAATCAATCTCCAAGTCTATATTAAGCAAACCATATGTGTATGTACACTTCTTTTAAAATACTATGTTCCAGATACCCCTGTATGAAACTCAGAATACCAGGATCTGCTCATGGGAGATTCACTCACACTCCCTAAGGCCCCTTCCTGTTTTCTCACTGTACAGCAAAGAACAGGATTAGCTCCAATGCCTATAAAACACAGAACAATTAAAGGCACATTGTAAAATATTACTAGGTTAATGACATACATCTGTTCCTGGAACATTGCTAGTTATTTGTGATTATCCATTGAAGAAAGTTGTGAGGGCAGAGGATATATCTTTGTTTGTTCTTTTCCTCTGAATGTTTCTGGGTGCTGATAATAATATCTACTGACAGAAAAGTCTGAGAACACAAATGTTTTTCTCTCTGGTGAGAAAACATGCTACACAACTGATAATTGCATGAGGTGCTCTTCTGATTTTTTACTTGAGAGGCTGTATTTTACCTATTTTGACATCCCTCATCAATGGTTTTTGCCCTGCATAGGATCTCCTGCTGAGAAAGGACTGGTTTCTATGGACTTTATTTCCCACAACCAGAGCTCTCTTGCATTTATCCATCAAAGTACTGCACAAGGGTTTAAGCTGTAAAACACCAAGAGATTTATCTGGACTTTGGAAGAGATTTCATGACGTTCGAGATTTGGGAGCAACACTGTAAAAGAAAAATATTTTTTAATGTGTCACTTTCTGGATGCCTTGAATCTCGATGAAGCCTCCCCTACGAAGGGCAGCTCCTTTCACTAGTCATTCTTTGCCTCCGCTCTGAGCTCTCGCGGCTCCCACACATTCTCCCGAAGCCGTAGGGTCTCCTTTCCTATCTCTGCCCTGCCAGCAGAAAGCGTGTGCTTCCTCCACACCCTCTCTGCTCGCCAGAAGCCTCTCTCGGCTTCCTGTCAGCTTTGCACACTCTGCCGAGGACTTCCTCTGCGCGCAACTTTTATCTGAATACACCACGTTAACTATTTGCTTACTAAATGTTTCCTAGAAACATCAGCGCTCGTTTATTTTTAATGTTTGTCAGCTAAACACTATGCAACTGGGAAATACTAGTGACACTCGCATATATGTATGCATGGCCAGATTTCGCGAACGAAGATTTGGGAAGGTCTCTCCCTGTGTGGGGGTGAGCCTTTCCAGCCTGCGCAGTGGATTTTTTAGGTGAGGCACAAAGTGCACAGAACTGGCCCCACCGTTTAAGTCCTAAGGTCCATCTGCCACGGCCGAGCGAGCTTGGACAGTGACAGTGAAGTCCTCGGGACTGTCACAGCGCCCGGTACTAACCGGGGCTGACCCTGCTGAGCATCCGAGATGTGACGGGATCGGACGGCAGTCCAGAGGACTGTCCCTACTGAGACTCGAACTCAGGACCTTGGGATTCAGAGTCCAGAGTGCTCTCCTTTACACCACGGGACCGCCCTAGTGACACTCAGGACACAAAAAAAGTGGCATTATTTAGGACTGATATAAACGAAGGGGAACAAACACCGAAATTATTTGCAGACAACGGACATCCAGCAAGGCTAATGATACGCTCCTACACGGGGCCGACCCGAGCCGGGGACACGGACGGGGCGAACCAGGGGGGCACTCGCCGCCCCGGCCCGGCCTCCCGGAGGGAGGCGGCGGAGGCGGGGGCGGGGGCGAGGCCGGACCGGGTCGGCAGAGGCCGGGTAGGAGGAAAGGCCGATCCGGGGCATCGGAGCGCCTGCGCGGGGGGCGGCACGGCGGGGTCACTCCTCCTTCCTTCCCTCCGCCCGCCCCCGGCGTGCGGCGTCACGGCGACGGCCCGAGCCGCGCCCCGGCACAGGCGGCGAGCGGAGCGCAGCGCGGCGCGGCGGCATCGGCCGGGAGGAGGAGGAGGAGGTGGTGGAGGAGGTAGTGGAGGCACAGACGGGGAGCGGAGACGCTGTCCGGTGGGTCGCGGCGGGCAGTGAGGGCAGGGCTGGGCCGCAGTGCCGGGGAGCGGCGCCGCGCCGCCGGTACAGGTGGCGGGGCGGGGTGGGGTGGTGGCGGTGGCGGCGGTGCTGGGAGGGGGCGGCGAGAAGCGGCGCGCTGTGAGGGAAGGGGCAGCAGCCTGGAACATGGCGGAGGAGGAACCGGGAGCCACCACCGCGTCCGGCCTCGGGCACGGGGAGACCCCGCGGGGGTGGGGGTAGAGGGGCGGTCCGGGGCAGCCGCCGCGGCCCGGCCCGGCCCAGCCCAGGGCCCGGCCCTCCCTTTGGCCGCCGGCCCCCGCCCGCCGGTCCCCGGAGCAGAAGTTGGAGCGGAAGCGGAAAGTTGTAACCCCGCGGGTCGGGGCCGCGACGTGGGGCCCGGGCGGCCGCGGGGAGGGAGGGACGGGTGGGTGACGCCCGGTTCGGCCCTGCCCTGCCCCGGGCGGGGAAGGGGACGGTCCCCGGCGGCCGCCGGCGTTGTCAGCGGGAAGTCCGAGCCGAGCTCCACCTAGTCCGGCCGCCGCAGAGAAGCCGCTCGCTGTTTCCGGCCGGTGTGTGCGGGCGGGGCGCGGCCGGGCTGGGGCGGCCACGGAGCGGGACGGGGAGGCAGCGCCGTGGCCAGCGAGTTTCCCTCTGCCTTATCACAAATTGGAAAGGGGATGATGACAGGGATGATTGTCTCGTCTAAGCGCCCCACTACCACCCGTGTCAAAGCAAATGGAAGAATTTGACTGGCTCTGCCTGCGCGAAACCCGTCTAATAAGCCTGAGGTCCTTGTACCCTTCTGTTTGCGTTGGTGAAGAAGTGGTGGAAGGAAAACAAAGTTTGCAGAGAGGAAAATAAAACCAAATCCGACTGTTTTCGCACTGGCCTCAGAATACAAAAGAGAATAAGAAACCACGGTTTTCTGCGTAAAAAAGAACAGCATGTTCTTGCTCCCATTTTTATCTTAAAGGAATGGATTTGACTGCTCATGGTAAACGAAACAAAAAAAAAAGGCTTTTTCTGTACTGTTTTGGGGTATGATAATGGTTGCAAGAGAGAGCATATGTCAGAGATGCCCAGCTTGAAAATCACACAGGTCGTGTGTGTGTTCTTACATTTATATGCTTTGGTCAGTGTAATTTGTAATTTTCAGCATATAACAACTACATCTTACCTAAGTGTGGATGTGTAAATAGTGTATGATAAAGACTTTTCAGTACTCTTTGATAGTAAAGTATATATTGAAATCACTGTTATAAAAGAGGAGACAAGAAACACTTTTCATGAATTACAATTAAAAGGCAAAAGAGCAATTGCATTGCCTTAAAGAGCAGCCATTCAAAAATAAATGTATTTCCCTTTGGAAAGAGTCTCTTCTCTCCTCTATGGAAAACTTTAAACATTAATCAGATTATTACCTTTTAGATGATTTGCCTCTGTATTAAAATTACAAGCTTTTGGGAGGGGAAAAAAACCCCAACCGAGTCGAGTATTTTCACTTTCTTTATTCATTGCATCTTTTTTTACTCTTGCTCAAAGTCTATTTTGTAGACTTCATTCTAGATAAAAATTACCTAAGTGAAAAGTGGGGGTTACCTTGTCTGTTCATATCAAAGGCTTTGCAAAAATAAACTTTCTAACTAATTAGATGCAGTGTTCTGTTTGCTTGGTACCTGTATGTTTTCAGGGATGCTTCTTGTCAGTGGTATGAAGAACTTCAGTTTTAACTTAGAGCTGTAGTGTAAAACTGTATTATTATCTGTACCCAATAACTGAGTATTGAGTTGCACTGTGCAATATAAGTGCCATTTATCTTTTTTGCAGCAAAGGTGATCAGATTTGGAGCACCTGTCTGCCTAGGGGTGAAATAATCTGCAAAACAGAGTTGAAAGACTATAAGTGTAAAAACAGAACTTGTATCTAGGGGAGGGAAACCCCAGTAGTCTTTTTACTGTCTGTACCTGTGTGTTGTGCTTGTTTTACTATATGCATGCACCAGATAAGTTTTCTGAGTGGAATTAAAATTGTGCTATTTTGTTCCAAAGCTCTGCTGTAGGACAGTTCATCAAAAATAAATCTGAAGTGAGCCATGACAGTTCTTTTTGTGCTGTGCTAGTTTTGCAGAGTAAAACTGACTGTCTTTTTAATTGAGAGCCTTTCTGGAGCAGCGGTAAACAGATGGGAATCTAGGTGAGGGCCTACAAAAGGAGAAAGAAATTACTTGTATGGCTGAGGAACAAAGTGTGCTGAAGGCTACACTGTAGGTTGTGATCCGACAGTTAGTAAATGTGACAGAGAACTAAAATAAACAGTTGTCCAGCTATCATCTGGGATGTGGGAAGTGCAGGAGTCACAGAAGTACTTGAGTACTTGATGCTTACTGCTGTAGTGGCAATCCTGTAGGGCTCTGCTGGCTGCTCAGGGTTAGGTACAGAGAGGTGCTCTTAAGGATAAGAATACCTTAAAGATATAAACAGGCACTCTGTTGACCTTGAGTGTATGCTGAGAGAGTAGGCGGATCCTTTATGAATTGGTCTGTCTAAGTAATGCTTAGGTGACTGTCAGATACTTCACTGACATTTGAGAGTGTTCTTCAGGTTAGGCTCGAGTTGTTGTGAGTTTTAATCAAAATTGCTCCCTTAGTAAACAGATGGATGTAAACTCAGCATGCCCTGTGCAACAGAAGTTCATATTTAGCTTGTGGTTGCAAGTGCTGCCACTCCTTTATCTCAGAACAAATCCAAAAGCAGACCGAAGTGCAGTGTGTGGTGCCAGTGTGCTGAATCCCTGCTGAGTCGGGGCAGCTTCTGCTGTGTTCTGTTGCATCTGGGTCAGGTAGAGGGATATTTTAGACAGCCTTCTTGTTCAGAGAGATGAGAGTATCTACAGTAACCACACCTTCATATTTGAAAGCAAACTTTGTTTTCCTTCTCAGGTATGGTTAAGATGGTCTGTTTCTATTCTTCTTGCATAAAGCAGGAAAAAAAGAAGTGGTTTTGTACTTGAGTTCCGTTAATAGGAGACCTGTTTTCAAGTTGGCTGAGTTTTCCAAGTTGTTTAACAGTTTACTGTAGTAGAGCTTTCGTATCTCAGAGCATCTAATGTATGGCTTGTCCTTGGTGCCTGTCAACCATGAGAAAGTGGAGTGAGACAGGCATAGTAGAAGCAGTACTTTGAAGAAGCTGTGGCAGTTTGCTTGTAGTAGGTAAATACTATTTGGACAAACTTTCTTCAGGGAGCAGTTGAATGAGGTTACCTTCAAAAGCAGCAGCAGGTTCTTACTTGAAACTCACCTGTCAAGCTTTAGAAAGTCTAAAGAAACACTGGACAACTAAAAATGAAAAAGGCTTTTTTATTTTTATGTGCCAGCTTATGCGTGTTGTTGTGAGCTCCTGACATATTCCTCTCTTCTAGCAGCAAGGCAAGGGAGGAAGGCTGTAAACACCAGGTTGGAAATCTGTGTATTAGGCAACTTTTGAAATACAAAATGATTTGGAGGCCCTCTGGCTATTCAGGATGCTCTTTTTTCAAGAACAGCATTTTAACAGTGTTTTTTTACTACTGAAGCAGTAGAGTGAAAGTCAGTATAAGACCCTGGAGGAATGTGTGTTGCAGAGTTGAAGAAACTTTGTAGAGGTGAACCAGGAAGAAGAGGAGACATTTGGCAATATCTTGTGCACTGTCAGTCAGCTCTCTAGTTATAAGGACTTGATGTTATTTGAAGTAAATCCCTGCTATGCGACTACTAAAAGAGACTGCCAAGTGCAGCCCACGCGGTTAGTTCATTCCTGGCCGAGGGAGGAAGGCCAGGCCATAGTGCAGGAGTAGGACAGCCGAGCCACTCTGCTGGATTGGTGTTTGCATCCTGTGGCAGACAAGCAGCATCTCATGTTTCTCTCCAGCTTGAGATTCTCTTTAGGAAATCTGTACTTTGTTAGATCACTTGGTATCATTCCTGCAGCTGTTGCAACACAGGAAGGTGTGCTAAATCTGAATGACTTGACCAGGTCTTATGTAAAAAGTGTATTGTGTGCTGCTGTTACTCATGCATGAAATAATTTTCAGTGTAACTTTAATTGTAGACCTGTGAGAAACTTTATATCATTAAATTTTTGGACAGCATTGAACAGGATCAGGAGAACAGTTTATTTTGATAACTGAAGGCAAACTTAAACCAGGATCTGTAGTTAAGTTTCTTTTTCATAGCAAGAGAATGTGCTCTTTCCATAAAGCTTTGTTGTCACTGAAGTGAATGTTACTCTTGTTTCAAGTTATTGTAAGTCAGTTATTATTACCTAATTTCAGTAGGTACTATCTATTGCCCAAATAATGTATGCTGTCTGGCCTCATCTTCAGTTAATCTGAAATAATTTGTGAACAGATAGTCCCTGCAACCGTTTCTTTTTGTTTCTCTGCATTAGTTTTCTTACCTTTTGAAGTCTTGTCCTATTTTTTCCACTCACAGGCTCTGTTTCAGCAACCTCACCAATTGCACCTTCACTTTTTTTTTGTTTGCAGTGAAGTAAAGTTTCTTAAAAGCATGCTTTGTGTATCAGGAAGAAGGGAAAAAAAGAAGAGTACCACCACATCTGTGTTAAAGATGAACTGCAGATACTTGTGAGTTACCTGAGTGCAGTTCCAGAGGGGAGGTACAGGAGACAGAAGGAGACTCCTCTGCGTAACTATGAGTGGCACTTTAGCACTACTGAAATCAAAGTGTTCTCAGTAGTTGCAGAGTCAGACCAGCTACTTTGATTTTTCTACAGGTTTTGTGTATAGTGAGTATTTTTGATTTGAGATGAAACTAGTGGTTGCACTGCATCAGAACCCAGACAATAATGATAGTTAAGGTGTGCAGTTGTATAGTCCTTGCGTCAGTTAATCAAACTTCTGTAACACCTGGCCTAATACTTCTCCAAAAAGTGATTTGTTAGAAGACTAGTGGAAAGTTGCAAAGTTTGTTATTTTTTTCTGAGCATGGAGGAGGGTTTACTGGTATGTGGAAAGCAAGTAGTATCTTAAGTGGCAGTTACCTAAGAATCTTACTCTCTGCAGTACAGCTTTTAGGACTAGATTTGTTTATTTATAAGTTGAGCATGCCTCATCTCTGGAAGTGTTAAAAGCCAGACTGGATGGGGCCCTGAGCAACCTGATCTAGCGGGTAGTATCTCTTCCCATGACTGGTGGAACTACATCATCTTTTAGGTCCTTTCCAGCCCAGGCCTTTCAGTGTGCAGGGCTTTGTGCCTGGGCTTGTGCAGAGTCTCCCAATGACGTACTATGCATGAACCTCTTTTATTAATCTTGCAAATGTGAAGTGGTTATGGTGGATTGTTAGAGGTTGTAAGATGCAGTCGGTAACCCTCCTGTGATCTTTAACTGTGAAGTTACCTTAGAAGGTAACATTTTGAAAGCTTGATGTACAAGATGACCCATATAAACATAGCCTGCTTGGCTTCATGTGATTTATTTTTGCATACAGTGTTGCTGAAGGATTTTCTTTGGCTTGGGAGAGCATATAAATTAATATGGTATGCAAAATCTTGACTCTTAGACTTTTGGAGTTTTATTTGTATAGTTCTTATGAATAAAGATATATCAAACTGTCTTTCTGTGACCCTTCTGACTTGTTTAAAATGGAGATTTGATGGGCAGTAGGCAGTGTGTGGGTATGGTGATTTTACTCCCATCCAGGGAATGGTCCTTTTGTTATTTGCTGTCTCTTGTTTATATTGTTAGAAATGTACAGAAAATGCAGTGTGTTTTCATAGGTTTTACAGTGAGCAGCATCAGAAATGAGGTTGTGGCAGGTGTGAACTCACCTTCAGAATTCTCAAATATGATACAATCCATAGATGAATCTCCAAGGTAGTTTTATATCAACAAGTAAATAATTTGAGATACCTTGGACTTGTGTTCTTTGTGGGCTGTGAAATGTTGTGTTCAAAAATCTAACCTCTGCTGACATCAGTTATTTGAGAATGTGCCATGCTTCTAGAAACTGATGCCAAGTTGTCATCTTAGGCCTTGATGGAATCTAAGAGACTGTAGTAGTCTTGTGGCATCAAGAAGAAACACTGGAAGAGGCAAGAATAGCTGACTGTCATGCTGGAGAATATCACTCTTCCATTTTTCCATGTATCTTTTTTGACTTAGTAGAAGATTAGATGGGAATCTAACCAAAGAAGAAACACCGTGGTACTTAATCATCCTGGGCATTGAGTAAGTTTGGAGGCTATTAGAAGTCTGTGATAATATAATAAACAGGCATACATAACTAATTTTTTAACTGGATGCTTGGTCTTCAAATGTTCTTATATTTGGTGTACAATGTTTTACATGCTTTTTATATCTGAATACTAGAGAGGGAGACAAGCATTTCTGAATTATAGCTAATTATAGCTAATTATAGCTAATATACCTATGCTCATTGTATGTTTTTATTTCACTGTTAGCTTTGCACCTTTCTTTATATTTGAGCAAGTCCATGGATTATATATTTAATGATCCTCTGTTGTTTTGTTTTCCTGACCTCCCTACACCTCTTATTTCAGGAAATGCCCAAAGCTAAATTGAGCTTCAGCCAGAGACCTCGCATAGAAAGCTTAAATGTGGTAACTGAACTTCTGCAAAGACTTGAGTAGCTGAAAAGGAGGCTTTACAATTAAGTGCTTTAGGCCACTGTGTGTGCTTGAGTTTGTCATCCTTTTAATTTGTATGTTGCTTTTCATCAAACTCTGAAGAGTAGTCTCAGAAGAAAAGTGCTGTATCAATGTGAGTAGGAATTAAAAGTGAGAAAATAAGAATATTGTATGTGAAACATGGAATGAAAAGATCAGGTAGGTTGTACAGTTTTATTCCTGAAGAACAAAGAAGTCCTGATGCTACCTCTTCCTTTTCTGCTAGAAATCTGGATCCTGTTTAGCCAGGAAACTAGTGAAGAAGCAGCATTGAGTGCATGTTTGAACTTAGTTTAATTGCAGTAACCAGCATTTTGAACAATGTGCAGTCTTCCTGATTAGTCCTGCATCTAACCAGAGGAAAGATCTTAAGATGCAATTTGCAAAAACCTTTTTCAAAGGCAAATATGTCAACTTGAAAATATTTGTATTTACAGGTAATGCCATTCTTCCATTACTTAGTCTCACAGTAGATTACTTTTTAAATCAAACTTGGTGCTGTAGTTTCACTGAGGGAAGCTGAAGCCTCTTTTCCAAGCTGAATGCTGAATATACTGTGATAGTAGAAGTGAAAATAAGGAACTGTTCACAGACTTGGCTACAGAAGGTTAAAGTCGTAGATTGTAGCACTCTGAACAGAGTATGCCTTGGGTGGACTGGTTTCTTGAAGGATAAACTTGTTTCACTGGAACAGTCAGGGTAGACCAAAAGGTCATTCTACTTAGGCTTTGCCCAAAGTACAGATTGTTTTGAGATGCATGTATTTAACCTGCTGAAGGATGTAGTGGTAATGCTTTTTCAAATGCTGTAGTGATTGTCATAGCCTAAATAATTGATGACTCTTAAAGAAGACCATACTGATTTGTATTTAGAAAGGTCTTCCCATCCAAATCTCTGGAGCCAATTTTGACTTCAAGTATCCTTTGGATATCTTCTGTTACCTTATGAATGTGTTTGATTTGTGTTGTGGATCGACAGCAGGTGACCACCAAAGCTGCTCCATAACTCCCCTCCTCAACTGGATGGGAGAGAAAAAATAACAGTCACAGAATATGCTGAGATGGAAAGGACCCTCAAGGATCATCGATTCCAGACCCTGGCCCTGCACAGGACCATCCCCAAGAGTCACACCATGTGACCAAGAGTATCATCCAAACTCTTCTTGAACTCTGTCAGGCTTGGTGCTGTGACCACTGCCCTGGGGAGCCTGTTCCAGTGTCCAAACACCCTCTGGGTGAAGATGGGGAATGCTTCTGGCAGCTTCTCACAGAAGCCACACATGTAGCAATGCTGCTCCCCAAACCTTGCCATGCAAACCCAGTGCAATTTGACTTAGAGCAAAGTGAGTCTTGAGGTATGACAGGTTTTGCCAGATGCAAAGGAATCAAAAAGTATGGTCTGAACATGAACTAGAGTTATCCTCAGAAGATTCAAATAGAATCTTGTGGAGACCTGATTAAACAAGTTTAATTCTCATTAATTTAGTAACTCTCTCCCAAAGATCTAGTCTATGTAATAGAAAGTGTTGTGGGGATGACTGTGCTTCGAATTTATTTGGTTAAAATAATTCACCTTTTTGTGTAGGTGTCCTCGTGTCTGTGAGCTCAGGCTTGCAACTGTGAATTGCTTACCTTTGGGTTTATGCTCCTAACTTCCACATTTTTCCCCCCTCTTGGAAATTCCTGACCCACCAAGTGAGACTTCTGGGGGTTAAGATGCATCAGCTGCTGGCAAAGCAGATGCAGGGCTGTGGCAGTTCACAGCTTTGCATGCTGGGATTAGCAAGGATTTCTTTTAGTGCGGGTTATTTGTTTGATTTTTTGGATTGGATTTTTTGGGGGGAGGGAGAGGGGAGCTCCTGGGTAGGGGACTTTTTTTTAGTGGGTGGAGTTTTTTATGGGGCTTAGTTTTTTTGTTGTTTGTGTTTGGTTTGTGTTTGTTCTTTGTTCTTTTTTTTTTTTTTTAAATATGCTCTCCTGAAGCTTGTGACAACTTTGTAGTTGCCTCAGAAACAGCCAAGTTGTGTGTGCATCTCCACATAGGAAGAGGTGTGAAGGTCAGCTTCAGTTGTCATCTTTTAGTTAAACTGTGCTTGTGACTTGGACATTCTCTGAGGAGCAACCATCCCTAAGTTCAAGGTGCTGCTGCCTCACTGCTGTAAACAACAGGATGTTCTGCACAAGTTTCACTCACTTCAGTTAAGCACTTCAGACCTTTTACTAGCTCATGTTCATCAGTGGATTCAGCTAATGAAGTTAACTGTGAAAGAGGTGGTTAAGGTTGCACCTCCATTGTTGCAGAGGTTGCAAAACTCCGTGGCAGAAGATGGAGGGTGTTGCTGGGTGTTGGTGTGTGCCTCTTCCAGCTTACCCGCAGGACACGTGTCTGAGGCTGTAACAAAAGAACTGCTGGTGAAGTTTGGTACAATTCTGGTGGCTTTGCATGACACTTGCTGCTCATGTTCAAGTACCATGTTTCTATTAGGGATATGTAGATTGAGAGGTCAAAAAAGACATGAGATAAAATTACCAGGGACTTTGCTGCTATGGTTCATTTATCATGGAAGAGCTAATTTTACTCCTGTTAATGAATATTAGTAGCAACTATTCTCAATTTGCATAGAATCGGTGTCTTTTTAACAGATAAAACTTCTAATCTTAATTAAAATGATGTATGGGAATTTGTAAGACTGCTCTCAGGCTACCAACCTGATTTGTAATAGAATAAATTGTACTGTGGAAGGATGGTTTGTACATAAAGGGCCTACACTAGCTGGTTTTAAAAGGCTAGTAACAAAAGATCTTATAATAATGGAAATCTCTCTATATATGTGCCATGAAACATGTTGGTAATCTAAACAACCCTGAATTGAAACCACTCTTTATAGTGAAGACAGTACAAGTAAAGATATCTTGGGCATTGCCAGGAGTGTACATAATGTGTAGGTTATGGATAAAAATAAACAGGAGTAACAAAAATTCAGGTGATCCTGAAATTGCAGTTTATCTGAGCATTGGCTTATGTCTGTAGAGTGAAACTTGATACGAGGCATTACTGTTCAGCAGCCAGTGTCACAGTCAAGGTAGAGCTGGGATTGCCAGATGTTAAGCAGATACCTCATGGAATTTGAGGCCAGGTCTTGCTTCTGCAAGAGAAATTAGGATCCCTTTTTCCAGAGAAGAGTATCTGAAGCCAACTGGCAAGCTTGTTCTTGAAGTAACTTTCAAACTGGACAAGTGCATTTTTCAAGAGAAGTATCTTGACTCTGGAAACTGGTATGTCTTAGTTGTAGTCCTGCTGGTTTAACCTCATTTCATGGCTTGAAAGATAAAATTTACTGTAACAATTATGGAGCCAAACAAATGCTTCTATCAGCTTTTAATCAGAAGGATGTATATCAGGTAAAACACGTTGTGTATGCCATGATGTGGCTGTCCCTTAGCTTGTAAAAGTTTTACAGCTAAATACTGATCCTTCCCTGGAATGACAGAGCCAAATTCTTAGCAGTAAATTGCTGGCTCAGTTTTCAGAACTTGCTGTATGGTTGGATACTTGGCTTATGCATAGCAGGATATTATAATGTGGAAATTATGCATTATCTGAGTTTAGTATACTTGTAGTATTTTTTAAAATGTAAGTTTGTTTCTGTTTATTGCCTGCCTGGGTTTTCTTTGCAAACATAAAAAACATTTGCAATTCAGCTTCTTCAGGAATTCCAAGGTCATGATTTTACCTGTAAGTCTGACTGGTAAAACATTTCACAAACAATTTTCCTGGCAGGTGGTGACTATTTTACAGAAATAGGGAGAAAATGCAAAACCATGGCAAACAGTCACCAAAAATAAGAATATATCTGATAAATGTTGCAAATTCCATTTGAAACTTATATAGATTCTACAGTTTAGTTTTTATAGGGTACTTCAAATTTGAATTGACATTGAAATTTTTGCACAAAGTTGAAACTTGAACTCGGAACGAGTTGAAGGATAGCATATTCTTAGTAGCATAAGAATGTTCGTTACTTGCTTTGAGAAGCTTTTTATACTTTCTGTGAATCTCCTGCAAGTTGCACATGCTTGTTAGTCTCTCACATCAGGAAACTTTCATCTTGAGCTATCAGTGGCTTCAAACAGACAGTTTTTATTCTTGTAACATCCATTAAATTTGTGTTCAGATTTAAGATCTACCTGGGAGTTAAGAAAAAAAACTAAAATTTTATTCAGCTGTGCTAATTATAGCCAGTGGAACTAGTCTCACGAGGTCAGTTTCTGTTAGCTGGTTGGCAGAAATGCTCCCCGTGTGCAGTGTTAATCAAGGTAACTCCTTTCAGTGAAAGGAGGGAAACTTGGAGAAGCTGCCTCTGTGCAAGTGTCCCTGTGGGCAGTTCAAGGAGCAGCTTAAACCTTTGTGCTGTGGTTGTGCTGCAGTAGCTTGTTCTCAGCTCTCTGGCTGTTTCTCAGGTGGTTAGTCTGACCTCATGTCACTGAATAAGCTTAACCAGCCAGTTATTTAAAAATCCTCTGAAGATTCTGACATCAGTTGAAATATTTGAACATAATTGAAGAAATATTTTTGTCCAAGAAAAATTATTGTATTATTGCCCAGAAGAACCAGCTGTTCAACTAACAAAATACATGTATGTCAGACTGAGCTATCAAAGCTACCAAAACCAGGTGAAAACTAGAAATAAAAATTGCTTCTAGCTTTGTTTAGTGAACAATTGGTTCTTTTCCAAAAAGTCTGCATTAGTAATGAAATAGCTTTACTTCCAGGAATCTTGAATATAAAAGTCTTTATTAGACCCAGTCAGCTTTTCAAAGTATCTGGTCTTCAGAATTTGATCAATGTTTTCTGTCAATATGTGAAAGACAGTTCTTGAGTATTTTAATTTCTCTTTTATAAGAGAAGCACTTACCCTGTTGAGCAAGGGATATCTGAATTGCTTTGATTCCTAAAGCATCTAAAAGTTGGTGAAAATCAACAGGCTTCATTTTGGATTATGTTGTCCAGGTTCTGCTTTATGCACTGAAATTATTCTGGAAAAGAACCCTCCTTGGAGTTGAGATAAGAATTTATATCTTCCCCCATGTATATTTGGGGAATATTAAGAGAAGCACACATCTTCTCTTAATAGTGTACCTGAAGAAGAGGTTCTTAAACAAGAGATTCAAAACTTAGTGGAATCTGCATGGTACAGACAAGAAGAAAAGTTTAGGTTTGGCCATCTGAGACTGTTCCAGTAACAGAAGTGGGAAATACCTTCTCTGCAAGGGCACAATCCTCTGACCTTGGTTCTTCCCATGGCTGAACCAGTGCTGTTTTTCCAAATGTCTGACCATTGTCATCTTGTTCCATGTCAGGGCTGGTATCCCCTTTCTGAGAACAGGCTTGGGTTTTTTCCTTGGCTTTCTTTCCCCTCCACTGCTAATTGTAAGCAGGTAAACCAGTTGGTTAATTTGTTTCATCTGTCAGTCTCGTTTTTTAGACTTATTTTTCTCATGCAAATAGTTGAGATTAATTTAGGAGTGCTATTCCTGAGGTGGTTCTAACAAAGCTGCTCTTCCAGAGAGGTAAATGTGCTGGGGCAGAAGTGTTAGGAAAATTTTAGTGGATACACTGCAACTTCACAATGCAGCCAGAATGTCAGGACCTGAACAAGACTCATGGTGTCTGTGAAGTGCTGAATAATCTCCCCTTCTGAAAATGTTAAGGCTTCTGGGAGGGACAATTTGTTTAATTTCATACCTGAACAACTAGTTCATATAAGCAAGCCTTGGGGATATCTTCAAGTAAGTGACTGTATTTAGTTCGTGTCTTTGGCCTGGGGCTGAGCTCCAGTTACAGCTTCATATGATTTAATATCACTTGAAAAGATTGGATTGTTAGCTTTCTCATTCCTCAGACAGATAACAAAGTTCATTCAGAAACCAAAATTTGAAGCTGAAGGAGTTGAAAGAAAACTAAATTTAAAATGAACAAACAAAAATAATACAAACCCCCACAAATGGCCCCCCCTGCCCCCCTTTCAAAACTGTCACATTAAATGTAATTGCCAATGGTATTTGAACTTTCTTGAATTCTTCATTGTATGGTTGGTTTTTAGGGAAGCTTTACAAGCAATAAGTGTGCGGTCTTTTCATTCACCTCTAAAGTAAGGTTACTTATTCTTCAATTTTCTTAGCATCATCACTTTGATTTGTGTTTTTCTGGAGAGATGCTTCAAGGAACTTCAAGAAAACGTCCAGGAGGCACTTTTTGTGGTTTTTCTGATAAGGACAGAGGCAGAAAGCAAGTTCCGTGTTCACAGCCCTTGTCAGATGTTAAGACTTTAAAATGCTTCATTTTCAGTAACTTGTCCTGGTTACCCTTTTCTCCTGTTCAAATGGGTCTGTTCAAAGATCTGCCCATCCTTCAGAGAGAATCCTTACTGGGAAAAGTGTGTGTGCGCATATAAAGTGTGTGCATTTGCTCTTCTAGTTTATCAAGGGCTTTAATCTTTAAGTGTGCCACGAAGAAGTAGAATTAAGCCATTAGATTAATACACAACACTACTGCATTAATGCCAAAAAGTAATACGGACAGACTACAGGGAGAGGCTGCCAAGAGATAATGGTTGTATGGATGGTTGTGTCTCAGGATGTATGCAGAGCAGTTACGGGAGCATCAGTGGAGGCAATCTGAGAGTGAGCTCTGTACTTTCGAGAGATTGTATACGTGAACTAGAACCCAGTTTGTGATAATGCTGTTTCTTGAAGGGTAGCTTCCCTCGTTTCTTCTAGCTAAATCTTGCATTAAACATCTCCACCGTTCAGTTAGGTCAAATACCTGTGCATATAAATAACTGACTCAGCTATTCAAAGCCAGTACCTGCTCCAGTTAAGAGAAAAAAAGGTCTTACTTTTTGCCTGCTTCCTGTCTTCTGGCTCTTTAGAGCCTGCAGCGTTAGCGTTAGGGTTAGGGTTAGGGTAGTTGACAGTATTTTTCTGCCTAAGGATGAGGGAGCAGAAAAATGAAAAAGCAGAGAAAGTTGGCATTGCTCTTACTCTTCGCAGGTCAGTCACCTTAAAGGTTGGCAGCCTTCAAAGTATAATTTCTCTCTTAAAATAAACTCCATTAAATGAAGAGGGTGATTCAAACAGTGTACTTGGTTTATTTACTAGGAATATGTTTAAACTTGCTTGTATCTGATTCCTCAGTGGTTGGGTGGATACTTCTCAACTGCCCTGTAAATCTGGGGGGGTTTTGCTTACCTGTTGCTCACATACCTTAGTCTCTTTTTGTGCCTCTTTGAATTACACTCATTTTACATCCCAGAGGTGGTCTGGGGCCTACAGACAGATATTGTTGTTGGACTTAACACTATCCTATTCTGGAAATGCTGGTCAGATATTTATGGCTCTATTTGTTGTGTTCCTGCTTTGCCCCCACTCCTTTGTCATTATTGGGTCAAAAGGAAATAGTTTTGGCACTGGATGAATCTGAATATACTGTTAGTTTCAGAGTCAAGCATTGTGTCAACTGAAAAACAAAGAGCATGATGAAGATTTAGGATGCAAACGGTTTGTACAACATCTGATATGGAAAAATGGGTTTGAGCTAGAGCAGAGCCAGGTCAGGTTAGTTGGGAATCTCTGAAAGTCAAGTCCAGGCAGGATCAGAGCCCTGGCTCAGGCTGGGGCACACTTGCAGCCATCAGGCATACAGGTCAGTGAAAAAGTGGTTTTAATGACATCAACTAGTGTAGCAGACTGCAGTGTCCTAAAGCAATTCCTGGCCTCATGAGCCAGTGGCTTCTTCGCTGAGAAGGGAGTAAAGACCTCTAAGCAAGAAAATTTTCTTAGGAATGTTCTTTTAGCTAGAAATTGAGTTTTTCTTTACTGTTAGTAAAGAATAAGAGAACAGTGAAGTGACATCAGTCCTGTTGCTCAAAGCCAGTGAGGTGGTAGATCTAAGTGGCAGCAGACTGGGTGGTGCTTCTGCTGCATGCTGTGTTAGGGATATCCAAGTTAGCTTTCTTAAAGCATTTTAGAGGATACAGTGAGTTGTGTTTCATTCCAAGATAAAATGGCCAGATTACCTGACAATACACTAGTGCAGGGGTGTCGAGCTCCCTCTGTGCTATGTGGGTGGGTGTGTGTATGTAAAGGATTACTGTGTGCTCTCATGAGTTTAAGACTAACTGTACAAATGACAAAAACATTTCCATGGAGGAAGTTAGTACTTGCATTGGTCATTGCCTGAGCTTGGAGGGAAGGTCAGAGAAATGCTTAAAGTGTACTACAGTCTGGCTTTGTCATTTCTTTAGGGATCTTAAAAGGCTTTTTGCTTAGGTGTTCAGTGATTAAGATGATTGGCTAACCGAGCTGTAATAATGTGTGTGTGTGTGTATATATATATATATATATAATATGTATGCATTAATTATGTACCACCATTTAAAGTAGGGAAATGGGCTCCAGAGTGTTGTACAGCAGCTGGATATTTAGGGTTGAACTTCCAAAACTCGATGCTTAAAGAAGCCTTGGCTTGCGTGAAGTTCCTGAATTGCCATTTGAGAGCCAAAAGTGAAATTGCCCGTCTCACTAAGACGAATTTGTTAGTTTATTTCAGGATTTGGAATTTTCCATGGAGTTGTAGATCATTCAGCAAAAAAAGTCACAAACTACTTAAAACTGATACATGGTACCTGCTGCTGAAGTTCTGTTACTTTTAAACTACTGTCAGCCTTCATAGAATCAGCTGTGTTGGAAAAGATCTGAGATCATCCAGTCCAACCTATGACCCAGCACCACTGTCAACTAAACCATGGCACTAAGTGCCACATCCAGTCTCTTTTGAGATTCCTCCAGAGACAGTGAATCCACCACCTCCCTGGGCAACCCATGCCTGTGTCTGGTCACTCTCTCTGTAAAGAATTTCTTTCTAATGTCTAACCTAACCCCGCCTCAGCACAGCTTAAGATTGTGCCCTCTTGTCCTACTGCTGGTTGCCTCAGAAAAGAGACCAACCCCCACCTGGCTACACCCTCCTTTCAGGTAACTGTAGAGAGCAATAACATGTCCCCTGAACCTCCTCTCCTCCAGGCCAAACACCCCCAGCTCCCTCAGCTGCTGCTCACAGGACTTGTGCTCCAGTCCCTTCATCAGCCTCATTGCCTTTCTCTGGACCTGCTCCAGCACCCTCCTACATTGAGGGGCCCAGAACTGAACACAGTACTCAAGGTATGGCCTAACTAGTGCCAAGTACAGGAGAAGAATCACTTTCCTGCTAGCCACACTATTCCTGACACAGGCCAGGATGGCATTGACCTTCTTGGCCACCTGGGCACACTGTTGGCTCATGTTGTTTCCTGCCAATCAGAACCCCCAGGTCCCTTTCTGCCTGGCTGCTCTCCAGCCACTCTGTGCCCAGCCTGTAGTGCTGCAGGGGGTTGTTGTGGCCAAAGTGCAGGACCCTTCATTATTGACATCTCTGTATTTAGTTGCTAACTTTAGACTGGAAACTGAAAAATTCATCTTAAACTGTCCTTTTAAAGACACTGAAATTGCAATTGTTCACCGAGATTACTGTACTGGGATTTCCCCTACACCCACTATGTTTATGTCATTCCAGGGGCACCTTTCTAGAAATGAAGGGATAACTGAATACTTGTTTTAAAGAAATTACGGGTAATGTAGTTCAAGGCTTAGTTTGTTATGAGTTTGAAAGGTGCCTTTCATTACAGTTAGAGACAATTCTGTTTGTAGAAAGGCTGAACGATTTACAGATTTGCATATATAACTGAACATTCACAGTGGTGCCAAGTAGATAAAAACCTGTGGTGTGAATGGTTCTCATGGTCTGCATTTGCAAAGAATTGTGTAGGGAAGGAAACAGTTTTTAAAATCAGGAGTGAAACAATATCCTATTATGTGTGAAAATCACTGAAGAGTCTCAAAATTTATTGGTAACAGAAGCCTATGGAGACATCTGCTTTGCTGGACATCAGGTCAATTATTTCCTTAAGGCTTTCTCCTTGCATTCCTTTTGTGAGGAACAGTTTAGGTAAGTTGAAATGTTATGCATTTGCAAGAAGAAATAGGACCTGGTCTCTGGATTTCTCAGTCTTCTGACAGTGTGGAGTTAATCAGAGATGGCAAAGATGGGATGCCATCAGGTAGGTGGTGGTTTAATTTCTGTCTAAATCATCTTAACATTTTGTGCTAAACACCTAACAGATGGTGTGATTTCAGAGATGCTGAGATTACTGCTGATGAGAAAGGTCTTTCTTACCTTACTTTCCTTGCTGCTTATCTTTTACAAGTACCTGTGTTGGATCCCTGCACTTTCCCTTTTCCCCAACCCCCCCTCCCTGGATTATTCATTAGTTGGGGAGGGTTTAGTCTTTCTGCAGGAGTGGAGAGGGGAGAAATGGGGAATTCAATCTGATAAATACTAGAGTCCCCACAGGAAAGGAACTGAGACCTGCCTCTCAGATCAGCAGTAAGAGTCCTGTTAGCTCAGTTGCTAGTGGGACTGTAAGAGGTGTGGGGTTTTGAGCAGTATGACCCAAAGATGTGTCCCAAAATCTGTGGCCTTGTTTTGGTTTTGCTGGATCAGTTTTCAACAAAGATGAGCAGCAGATCTGACAGATTGCTGTAGGCAGCCCGCTACGTAGTGTGGAACATGGGAACAGATCTGGCTTGTAGAAGAGGAATAGTCTCAAAAGAGTATTTTAGTTGCTTCACTTATTAATGAAACATCAGTCATTGTAACTGCAGTTAGATATCTAGCAAAACATTAATCAACTTTCAGACTTAGGTAGGGATTTTTTTTCTTCTAATTATTTGTGGGATCCTGCTGTTCTTTTTAAAAAATGTTTGTTTGCTGGGAAGGAGAGAATTTAATTTTCTTATACGAGTCTCTCTGTGTGATTCTTTGTTGGGCATTTTGGTGTTTCAGAATAAGAAAATGCATGCTATATGGGATAATTGTTTCTTACTAATAGTGACTGTTAGCTTTAATATAGTAGAGTATATGATATTCTTTATGGGAGAACAGTAGTGAGGTAGAGGAAATACCCCATGTCTGATGGTTTGCGGCATTTATTGTAGTTGAATTAAGAGTTGATGGTTTGAAAATGTCTGTTGTATTAAAAAATTAACAAAGGAGTTTTTATCAAACCCTGCTTAGTAAAGTGCATTGTGGTGTCATGGTTGTAGTTTCTGTTGTAGATCAAACTTTAATCAGACTGGTGGTTTTGTGTCTTCTAGGTATTGACGGTGATTTATCTCTTGCATCATGCGTGAATACAAGCTAGTGGTTCTTGGTTCTGGAGGTGTTGGAAAGTCTGCTCTGGTAAGTACTCTGTGAGGCAGTTCCAGTATGGTTTTTTTTTAGGCTCATTCTGGTTTTTCTCTAATACACTCTTTACAAAAGCATATTTATGTGATTGTGCACAAGTAAATATAAGTGTTAGCAATGACTGCTGAGGCTTTGTGGTTAGAGGATAAGTAGATCCTTTACTGGGTGCCTCTGCATCCATTGCTGCATTCCCACATGCTGCTGGTTTTGTATGGGGTTGGTTGATGGGGCTTCATCAGTCTGGGGCAGTGAGGTGGAGCACCACAGCACTATGGAGGTCTCTGGCTTCAGCAGGTAACCCAGTCATCAGTCTGTGGGAAATCAAGCTGCTTTGTGAATCACACAATGAACGAGCTTGCCTGTGTCTGGCCTTTGTAAGTCCTGTCTCTAGAAAGGTCATCAGGGTACTGTTTGCTTTGTGTTTGATGGCTGTCTCTGAAGCGCTAATATTTTTTTATGCAAACAGAAATATATATTTGCATGTCTGTAGGAAGTTTAACATGTTTTCTAGGTCTTTCTGTGCTGCTAGGTGTATGGCTGTGGCAGACAGATGATTGTAAATCAAAGAGCTTGTGCATTTTAATTAAATGATTGCAGAACAGGTCAGTCTGACCTAGATCAGAACTGAAAAAGTTCACAAAATATGATGTTCGCAGCCCACCTCAAAACTTGGCATCTTTCAGTTTAATTGTGCACTTTATCATGAAGGAAGGTCCAGAGGCCCACTCTTGGGTAAGAAGTATTCTCTTACAAAGCAGTTCCAAAAGAAAAATGATAAATTATGTTAGATTGTGAAAGAACATTTTCCTTCACCTCTGAATTCTTTATCTTACTGCAGCATTTCTGGATTTGAATGTGTCTGCTTTGACTTGGCCATTGAGTCTTAAGGTTCCATCTGACTTCATGCTAGGTACACAGGAACAGCCTACTGAGTCTAGTTAAAAGTAAAAAGCTGGCAGTTCTTTTTTGACTAATTCCTGTGCTGGCAGATAAGTAGCAGAAGATGCAGTAGTTCTAAATGCAAATGTAAAAGCTGTGCAACTGTTTAGTATCCTGGTCAACTGGAAACTAATACTGATTCTAAGATAGGCAAACTTTAAAATCAATGCATGCTTTAATTCTTACACTCCAAGTGACAGTGGATGAAGGAAAATACAGCATTGCTTCATCTAATAGTTAAATAGGCATGCACATGTTGTTTCTTAAAATCTTATAGTTCTGCCAATCACTTGATTTGCCTTAAAAAACTTAATGGGGTAACTGAATATACACCTAGAAGAGTAGTTTGTGTACAATGTCTACAAAATGTCACTATGCAAGAGAATCTTACAAGAACTTTTGTGTTACAGACTGTACAGTTTGTTCAAGGAATATTTGTTGAAAAATACGATCCCACGATAGAAGACTCCTACAGAAAGGTATTTGCAAAAGACTTCTCTAGTGTTACAGAAACTTAAAACTACAGTACTTATTGTCAAATACATGAGTCACTGCTTGAAAAAGGGTAGGCCCAGAAATACCAGGTAACTTAACAAGTTTGAAATATGAAGGTGCTCTTAAAGTCATAGAACCATGGAATCGATTGGGTTGGAAAAGACCTCCGAGATCATCGAGTCCAACCCTTGGTCCATCTCTAGTCCATTTACCAGATC
>JAWWEV010000043.1:34135597-34174608 GCA_035583235.1 Hafferia zeledoni
GCTTAAGCCCGTGCCCTCTTGTCCTACTGTTGGTTGCCTGAGAGAAGAGACCAATCCCCACCTGGCTACAACATCCTGTCAGGTAGTTGTAGAGAGTGATAAGGTCTCCCCTGAGCCTCCTCTTCTCCAGGCTAAACAGCCCCAGCTCCCTCAGCCTTTCCCCATAGGATTTATGCTCGAGTCCCTTCACCAGCCTTGTTGCTCTTCTCTTGTCCCGCTCCAGCACCTCAGTATCTTCAGTGCAGGCCTTTGCTGGGTCAGGCCCAGTAAGTGAGTCAAAAAATCAAAGGCTGACCTAAAGTGAAATGTTCCTTTTGTTATATATTTACATTCTTCAGGTCATACTAGATTCATGATGTTTGTTCAGTTAACATTTCCAAAGACTATTTCCATGCAGCCTAAGAAAGTAAAGCCATCTTAAGAAATTTTGCCTTTTGCTAACTACATTTTTTTGTTGCTGTTGCTAGTGAGTATCTTACTATGTTCCTCTCAGGTTTGTTCCTGAAGTGACTGGTAATACCTCTTTTCAAATCAGAGAGGTTGCTGAAGTCTTGCATAAGTCTGGACAACACTTTATGCAGTCATTTTCATCCCCTCACTGTACTTAAAATTCTAATGTGCTACTTGACTTGAGTGACTTCAAAATGTGTTTATTTAGCAGTTGCAATTCTATGCCATTAATGTTAAACCTAATTTTATAGTATTTAGAAGTTGAGAGGATGTGACTTTTTTGTCTGGAACTAAATGAGTATGAAATCTTGACACTTGATGCCTTGGTTTACTCCCCAAATATTTCTTCATAAAGTGAATAAATGCTGCTTAATTTGATGAATAACTTTGTCAGGAATACATGTTAAAATGATGGTTATTTTTAAGGAATTGCCATCCATAGGCAGCATAGGAGATGTGTAAGAGGAGTGGAAATACTCCCTTTTCCCACCTTCTAAGTTCAAATCTAGTTACAGAAGAAAATCTACAAGTTAAACTAGTTACAATGCATATATGGATAATAGGTGACACAAAGTTCTTTTGAGTGCTGATCTGTCAACTAGGAATTTTACATGCAAGTGGAAACAAGGAAAGTGTACCAATAGCTTGAAAGAAAAAAAATATGTGGGTAGGCTGCTTGAAACAGCTTGAGGACACTTCCATGTCCTCTGCTGCCCTCACAGTCATTTCTTTGAGGTAGAAAATGAACTCAAATTGTTGCAGAAATTGATCCATCTTCTTGAATCTTCTGGTTTTTTCAAACTTTTCTAAGCTGAGTCAATTTTCTAATTAGTGTTCCTGAAGGCTTGTTTTGGGCACACCACTCTTAGTGGTGCTTGTTTAATTGTTTATGGTGAACTACTTATACTGCTGTTGATATAAATTACTATTAAATAAGCATTAGTATGACAATTCAACTTCATAGCTTTCACTTGTACTTTTCTTTCAATCTATGATGATCCCTGAAACAAGTGGAAACTAGTTATGCTAGTTGCTGATAGTCATCATTACAAATTTAGCAGCCTCCTTTTAAATAATCAAAAATCCCTAATCACTTTGCAAAGTGGTACTTGGCTGCTGATGCTGCATTTGGAAATGTCACTGGGCTCTTTGAAAGGCTTCTTCCTGCTGTTTTCAAACTGTATATTCATACAAACTTCTTAAGCCATTATGTT
Source organism: Hafferia zeledoni (assembly GCA_035583235.1). Taxonomy (NCBI): domain Eukaryota; kingdom Metazoa; phylum Chordata; class Aves; order Passeriformes; family Thamnophilidae; genus Hafferia; species Hafferia zeledoni. The sequence goes on from JAWWEV010000043.1 coordinate 34,137,262, forward strand.
GCTTTATGCATTATGAATTTGCTTATAAAAATCACGCAATTTCTGATGTCATTGGATGGGAGAGGTGCAAGAGGAAAAATTCTAACAAACTGATCTTTCTTTCTTGACAGCAAGTTGAAGTAGATGCACAACAGTGTATGCTTGAAATCTTAGATACTGCAGGAACGGTACGTAAAAAAGAACTTTCCTAAATACTGATGTACAGTGTTAAAACCATCAAAAGCTGTGGGGATATAGATGGTGATGGGTTTCCTTCCTCGTTCTTTAACATACTAGTGTTTAAACAATACTTAATTATTGCAGCAGAAATTCCTGTAAGCTCATGTTCTGTGATAGGAGAAACTTGAAATTTAGCATTTTAAAAGAGATTTTGCTCCTGTTTCAAGTTTATATTGCCTGGAGGGAAATTTAGGCCCACTGGCTACACAGGTTTGATTTCTGTTGCTGTAGTGAATACATTCTTCTCATCTCCTTTTTCTCTTGTGTGTGAGATGTACCGTGACATTGGGATAAAAATAGTATTGCTTTAGTCAGCTTCTAGGAACTCAAAAGAACAAGGTTTATGCTGACCCTTTGCATACTGCCCAGGTTTTTCTCTGACTAGTTCCAGAAATTTTGAAACCAGTCATTTCCTTCATTGATTCCAATGAGTTTAAGACCCTTGGAGTATAACATATGTTCTCTGAACTGTAAGAGTAATCTGGTCCAATAATGACTTACTTAAATTCCATCTTAGATTAATACTGTGTAAAAACAGAAGGATAGACTGACTGTTTCCTAGAAATAAATTGCACTTTCTACCTGACGCAGAGGGAGGGACAATAAGTGATTGATCAGACACCAGATGGCCAAGTCACAAAAGTGAGAAAGGCAAATGCTATTCCACGGTCATACTGGTTAGAGTTTTCAAACAGGGAGAAGTCCTGGTGCTGCTCTGCAGTGCACCAGTGAGTCTTTATCTGCAGTATCATAGTTGTCACTGAAGTCAAGGAAATGTGACAAGTCTATTGAGTGTCTCCATCCTCTAGCCCATCTCCTTGAAAAATAAAGTGGAATTTAAAGTAGAAAAGTGCCTAGACTACAAAATGGAGGCTGAAAAGGGATACATATACTTTATGATCCATTTTAAGGAGCTGTTGGGAGATGGAGAAAAAGTTTGGGAGGAATGTAACTTTTGTAATCTACATATTACACTGTACCTTCTACTGTACTGCTCTCCCTTGAAATTACTCTAGATTCTGTGACTTTTCTTCCCAGGGTATGGCTGTTGGCAATATCTAGATGTTGCTCAGCCACACCAGTGTTCCAAACTTCAGATTTCCTTAAAAGCAGTTCTGTTTACTATAGTTATTAGAGTCAGACAGTAAAATATTGGTCAATTTAACAGGGAGGGGAGGGGCCATAAATGCACTGTACTTGTGACCCATTTGTGATGTTAAGTTCATAGCAGTCTGTGCAAAGACACTACAAATTGAATGCAATATGCATGGAAAGTACGAATTGAATGCAACATCTGTATCTTTTTAATTACAGGAACAGTTTACAGCAATGAGAGATCTATACATGAAAAATGGACAAGGTTTTGCATTAGTATATTCCATCACAGCACAGTCTACATTTAATGATCTACAGGATCTACGAGAACAGATTCTTCGAGTCAAAGACACTGATGATGTAAGCATCTCTAAAACTTCTTTAATACTCAGGGTTTTCATTACAGATGTTGCAGTGTACACACTGTGGTCTGATGGCTTACAGGCTTTAAATTAAGAGATTTATCACCCAGTAGATGCGTAGTGCAGAAATGCAACTCTTAAGGTAAACTGAAAAAAATTGTAATTTGTCACAGGTTTTAAAAATAATTGCTTAATATTTTTCTTTAAAATGCTTTATTGGGAGCTTATTCACCAGTACGGCAGCAAAGATTCTAAAGCAACTCTATGTTCCCTTAATTACTATCAATGAAGGTGTAAAAACACGCAGAGTTTAATTTTCTCTTCAATATTCCTACTGTTTGTAGTATTTTAAAAGCACAAAATTTTAAGTTCTCACTGAAGACAGTATTGTAAGCTTAAATTTAGTTAAAATTCAGTTTAAGTTTAAATTTTCATGTTATGTAGCTTTTATGTTTAGTCTGTCTGCTTGCAGTTGTGTGGTTATCCTATTTCCACACAATTTTTTTAATGCATCTCTTAGCATTATTAAAGTTATAAAGTGAGGCTAAGTATTTTATAAATTATAAAAGAACCCTTACAACAGTTGAAAGAAGTGAATAGTTGGTCCCCTAAAAAAGCAAAGAGGTATTTCGAATGTGAAGCAGCAGTAAGAGTGTGTTTGTAACAGAAACATCTTGTAGCTTATAGCCTTCAGGCAGAAAATCTTCCTTGGAGAAAAATGTAACCAATGACCAGTTTTTAAGTGTGCTCATCTCATTTAAACTCTATGCAAACTTTGATGCTTTCCTTACTGCATGTATCTGCATATGCTTCTGCTGTAAGTAGACACAGAGTAAATTAAACATTTCTGTTTCAGGAAAGTGTAATACAAACAACCTTGCACTTTCTTGACCATAAGCATTTGCAGGTCTTGCCCATGTTCCCCAGATTACTTCTAGAAGTGACTTAGTACCTATTAACATAAATGTATCTCAGAAGGCTAGTATTTTAAGTTGCATGTACCTTTCCCATTCACAACTTACCAAATTACAGCTTTGTTTAGCATGAAATTAGTTCTGTACACTAAAATCAATGTAAATGTGATTGTATTTTCAACTTTAATTTGCAAGGTTTAGTTCCAATCAAAATTCACAGAAAAAGTTTTTCATATGCCACAGCTTAGGCATAACTTGCTTTCTTGGTGGGAGGAAATGAAAAAAAATAGTTGTAATATTGTAAACCTTTTTTCAACACTTGAATCTGTGAGTAACTTAGCTTTGTCCTTAAATGAGTAAAAGAAAAAAAAATTGTATGATTGCCTTTTCTTGCCACAAAGGTCAAATCAGTGTTTTGTGTAGTTGGTAATTCTGATAAGGGTAGCAAGTTTCTTTTCTCTGTATGCAGGACCTTACTAATAACTGTGCACGCAAACTGCTCTTGAAAAGTGTGCTGATATGCTGAAAGTAGAGGAATGGTGAAAGGAGCTTTAGCATCCTTCATGATGCTACCAGTACAGGACACTGTTTCCAGGATTTCTGAACTTGTAAGAGTTGTGTAGCAAATTCTGCAGTAGACTTCTTGATGCCTTAAACATCTGAAAATGAAATCTCAGTAAGTCATCTAGAAAACATGAAACTTGCTCAACTGGCAGCGTTGCTGAATCTTCAAACTATTCCCCCCCACTGCCCTGCCAAAGGCAGGCAAAAAATAGTCACATTGATTTGAGGATTAAAGCATCACACAATTGTAAACTTAAGTTTCAATTAAACCAGAGCTTGATTATTCTCAAAGTCAGGATCCTCTAAGGATTCAGATAGGGGTTTAGGTGTGCATTTACATGATGCTTTCCTAAAATTTTTATTATGTCTTTGCTGGTATTAAATTGTTTTTTAGGTGCCTATGATTCTGGTTGGCAATAAGTGTGACTTGGAAGATGAAAGAGTTGTGGGAAAGGAGCAAGGTCAGAACCTAGCAAGGCAATGGAATAACTGTGCGTTCTTAGAGTCTTCTGCAAAATCAAAGATAAATGTTAACGAGGTAAGACATTACCTGTGTAGGCCAGGGGTGGCAGGGTGAGAAGGTTGGGACACTCTGGTAACCCAACATTTATAACTTGTCAAGGAAAAACTAACAAAATCACGAATATCCTCTCTAATGGACAAAACTATCCCATACCATTGTGAGATGTTTATGCTAAGGGATTTGACTTGGGATTTTTTCATATTAATTTTAGTATAATTTGTTTTCAAATTGTATTCATATGAACTTAGAATAAATACTTTTTTCATGTTCCATTCCCTAGTTGATACAATCTCTGTCAACTGAGACTGGATTGCTAGACTATAATTTTAAAGACCTTTAAGAGAATTAAGTCATTAAAACTATTTGATTTAAGTTATTTGGCATTAAATTATTTGATATGGTAAGAACAAAAACTCTTAAAGGATTTGTTAAATTTAACTGTTCTGTAAAGAAAAAGGGAGGCAAAAGCCTCTCTACACAAGAGCTAGATGATTGATCAAATGCATGCATTTGGGGGACTTGCTGTAACACATGCCTTTTTATTTGGGGGAGGTGCCAGCATAAAGGATGAGATACAAAAGTTTTAGAAAAAGAAGCTCTGTTAGTATTTACATTTCTGGAATAGCTTGAATTTTATTATAAACCTTCATGCAGTTCATTGGGTCATGTGGAAAATGCTGGCAGCATCAATCAAGTTGAAAGGCCCTCTGTGTAAGACTTGCAAGTAATCAAAAGACCATGGTGGTTTTCAGTGCAGTTCATTTTTAAAACAAGTAATATGTGTTTAATTAGTTGGGAACTTCTGGAAACTATTCACTTTTCCTTAAATATAAATTAATCCCCCTGACTGTATAAAAGTCATATGTTTCATAAACTAGAACTTCCATTGAATACTGTAAGCCCTTGTTGGAATGTTTTGCAGTTTTACAGCCAGTCCTTAGGAAACTGCTAGGATGGCTTTAGTACAACTTCCTTAGTTCAGGAGATATGAAAATAATTGGAACAATGTCAATTATGAATGAAATAGATGGCTGCTGAACTGTAGTATGCTGACTTTTCTTAAAATAATCTTTCAACAAAATCCTGTTCTCATTAGAATTCTAGGAGACTCAGAGTATGGGCATCCCATACATGCGTTCCTTTCTGGGAAATGTTATGCTTTGTCATGCTGTAGGTCTAGGGAGGCTGCATTGATTCTTTAGGCACCAGTATTTTAAAGTATCTGGAATAATATCCTTAAACTGTTTTGAGTTAGGTGAAAGCTGTGACCTGTTTCTTGACCTCAGTGCTGAACCACAAAATAACAGGATGTAGTAGTTGATCACTGTGTCATTTTTCATGTGAATTCAGATGAATTTTACCCAGAGATTAAATAGCTGCAGATTATAGATGCCTTTCCAGTTTGCGTCACTCAAAGTGGAAAAACCCGTGGCAGACAATTATCTTAAACAAGAAAAAAGCCCAAACAGTTATTAAGTTGACAGTTTTCTAGCTTTGTGATAAATATTTCCAGGGGTTCTTGAGGATGTGAGTACGTTATGTGTGAAGAAACTTCTTAATTTCAATAACCCAACTGATTTTTATCTTCTCAGATCTTTTATGACCTTGTGCGACAAATTAACAGAAAAACTCCGGTGCCTGGAAAAGCACGCAAAAAGTCATCATGTCAGCTACTTTAATACATAACTGTACTGTAGCTCTGAGCCAGGTAAACATTGTAATTTTTTCCGTGCATTATGGCTATTAAAAACAAACTAAACAACAACAAAAAAACCTAAACAGCTGTAGTAGCTCTTGATGCAGAACAGCATTGAAAATTATTGATGTACATTATTATAGAAATGTTTATCATCTTTATTTTGCTCTTTCAAAGTCAAAACTACAAATATGTGCAAGATACACTGTTCACACTAGTATCAAAATTTTTTTCAAGATTTAAGGTGTTGGTAGAGCTCAAATTAAGAGTGTTTTGATACTTCCAAGTTTTAGCTTTTGGAAAGAGGATTTTCTTTGGAGCCTGGTAGAGTATGCTGCAAGAGCTCAATTATCAGGAATGCACAAAGGACAATATTGCAGTTTGCCTGCTAAAGTGTCACTTTCTGCTTCAAACTCCTGCACGTGCTTGCATGGTGTCATAGGAATTTAGCTTCCTTTCTTGAGACCTCAGTATGGTATTTTGGAGGCTGCATTGTGATTAGTACATTTGGGAGAGAAAGGTGAAGTGATCCCTGTTAAGGCTCCAAATATTTAGTCTGCACCTGTTGGTTACTAGATGAATTTCTTACTCATGTGCAGTTGGCTGAAGTTCTACATTACTTAATCCATACTCAAAAGAATGCTGCTGAAGGATCAAGGAAGTTTGAGCCTGTTCTTTAAGCAAGTCTTTTCAGAAATTATTTAGCTGGCATGAATTTTTTTCTGCAGCTTGTTCTTGGGCAGATTGTTTCCCTCTTTTCATCTCCAAGCGTTAGTGTGGGCAGAAGTCTGTCTGGACTGACTTGACATCATGCAAGTTGCCTGTTACCTCCCTTCCCTTTAGTTTTATTGAACACACCGTGGTTCAGTTGCCTCAGTACTATGACCCATTACTTTCTAAACCGATAGAGCTACTTGGTATACCAGAGGATCCTGGTAGGACATCTCACTGTCAAAAATCACAGGCTTTTATTAATAATTAGGTAGTGCCATGTTTAGTACCTTTTGGTATATTGAAACTTCCTTGCTTTGAACAACTTTGATCAATTCAACATTAGCTGAGAGAGGCAGAAATGGTTGTCCTTAATGGGACTTTTGATTCAAGAGCTTTGATCCTTCAATTGTGTTCATGTTTTTAAAGCCACAGAACAGTCATACCAGAAGCAAAACTAGTCTCGCCAATCAAATCCTACTTCCACAGTTCAGCTTAGATTATTACCTCTATCGTAATCCAGTTAGGATAATAATTGAGGCAGTATGTTTTTTATATATGTACAATAGAAATTAGTAGAGGAGAAGTGATAAGGTTGTTTTCTACGTCTGTTTGCTATGAATTTTGCTAGTTATTGCTTTCGTTGTTTTAAGTAAAGAGCAAGGACAAATAGTTGTTACTAATACTAACTCCTTGTTTTGTTGTTACAGGTCTGAAGAACTGTTGCCCAATTCAACAGTGCCAGCATTCCAACTTTATTAAACCTACCAACATCTTAAATGGACTTTCCTGTGGTGGTACCCTTTAAGAAATGGATGAAAGCTACATCAGTTTGCACATTCTAATCACTTTCCGGTGTCATGAGAGATTTTTACTTCTAAATATTCTATGTATGCAACTGGTAAAACCAGAGCCTACATCCAGTATTACTGATAAGAGACATTATTCATCCACCAATGTTGTACATGTATGAAAACTGTGTACTGTATACTTCAACAATCCCCACTTTCTATTGGAGAGTACAATAATGTAAATCCTGAAAGCACCACTATTTTAGCATAATAAAAGAAAGTCCAAAGAGCTCCTATATAGACTACTCCAGATAACTTTGCTTCATCGGTATTTGTAGCTTATTGTAACTTTTTTAAAGAAATACAGGATCATCATCATCGTATTGTACAAAAGCGCTTTGATTAACACAACGGCTATATAGTTTTTTAATTTTAGGAAAAACCTGTGGAGACAGTGACCTAGTCTTTGAGTCCTTTCAGTATAGCGTCTGACTAAAGACATGGCCTTTAATATCTGTTGGGAAGGAAATGTCCAGACTTTTCAACCTTTTATTGTATGTTTCCTCTTCCTTGTTTACATAGGGAACAATGTTTATAGTTGTGTGTACAGTGGGGGTCTACAACAAGAAGTGTATATTTTAAAACAATTTTTTAATGATTTAACAATTTTTTGTAAATCATTTTTGGGCTTCTGCAGCTGTAGATTCTCACTGTGAATTCCCTTGCTTGCTCATGCATAAGTGTATTTGCAATACCAAATATACAGGTTTAGTACTTTTGCCTGTTAGTGATTGTTTTACATGTGTAACGTTTTGGTTGAGATGTTAAATGGTGGAAGAGTACTGTGGATGTGAATGTGGGAAGTAATTTTAATCATGTGTAATTGGTCACAGGGCCTAAGTTGCAGTAATTAACTTTTGCTGATTTATTTAACAATGCCTTGTTGCTTTGTATGCATTAACGTTTGGGTGTAAAGATTGTGTGTATATCCAACAGGGAGCCACAGTATTTAAATTGACCAACCTAATGTTACAACTGCTTTGAGGTGGCCAAATGTAAACTAAAAGCCTTAATTAAAGTGGTGCAATTTTGTATGACTTAGCATCAGTAGTTCAATAAATTGGATTGCCATGCAAGGGCTTGCATTACAGTTATACTACTTGAATGTTTTGTGTTTCAGTAGTGCTAGTAAATACTGATTTTTGAATCTCTTGCACAGTGCAGATTCATACATTTTAGGATGAAAAGGAACCCTTATGACTTTGTCTTCTGATAAATACGTACCATAACTATTTCTTCTAGTAGTGTCCCATGTGTTAGGGTGGATGAATTCCTAACTGAATGAAATTCTGCTTAGTTCTGTACTCTGAATACTCCAAGGCCTAATGAAGAGTCAAAAATACCTGTCTTCAGAGGTTAGACTATCAGTGGCTGTTTTCAAACTTAACAAATATGTTGCCTGCTCTTTTCCTTCTTTCCAGGAAGAATTAATTGTTAAAATTTACTTAGTGTGGCTCAAAAAAAATTTCTTGGGAGACAATATGATTTTTCTGCATGATTAAACCATATTTGTTTGGTTTCAAGGAAAACTGCAGAAGAGCATTTTTGCAGTGTTGAGTGCAGAATTTTGCAGACTTGAAATACCTGTTAGGACTCTTGGACTGAGAATTGGAACATGCAGCCTGTAGAATGATTTTGGCTGTGCTGCTGAAAATTAATGTCACACCCAAATACTTGGTGCCTCCTGTTACTCTGTCACAGAATCATCAGAGCTTGTTGTAATGCATTCCTGCAAATTCAATGAGATTAGGTTAGCTAATACTGGTAAGCTTTGAGATAGTTTACATTGCCCAAAGTGAATTAAGGAGCCCAGCTGATCCTTCCTGCTGGTAATTTCATCAATCATCACCATTGTTTAATGGAGGCAATACACTTGCACTTGTGCAGAACCAGAGTTAAGACCTTTTCATTTATCCTTAGAAACCAGAAGATGTGATGATCCCCATAAATAATCACTTTTGCTCTTGGCATCCTGCTTGGTCCCCAGAGTAGATGAGACTGGAGCACTAGGTGCTCTAGTTATTTTTTTAGTAGGTACCTACCTTCTTCCTTGATGAGCTAATCGGTATTTTTCCCTCCTTTCATTTTCATCCTCCGCTTATTCAGGTCTTGTAACACTTTTATGTCTCAGTTGTCCTTTTAGTGGTCTTGTTAAGGTGTTTATTTTCTAGGCAGCTGTACAGATGGCATTGGGTGGGAGTGAGAGAAAATTCATTGAGAACATCAGAGAAGGGGCCCTGGTCTGGTCTCAGTGTCTGGCCAGAGTACCTACTGAAGCATTCTTGGCTGTTTCTCAGTATTAGAGGTATCCAATTGGATCAGACCCCGAGGAAGTAGAACTTTCAGAATCTCTAGGCTTTAACATCTAAAGATTGTGCTCAAAAAGTGAAATATGTTCCCCCCTACCCAACACCCTCTGTAGTTAGGTCAGATTTGAAAGGCCAGCACATCATAACGCAGGTAATACCTAAACGCCAGTATTTTTCTCTTTGAAAACATAGACAAGCTTCAAGGGAGCAGTGTCCTCGTTGCTAAAGGGAAGATGCATGGCAAAATGGTGCTAAGGAAATGATGGACATGCAGCATAAAGAAAAACACATGGAAATTCTCTTTATATCTAAATAAATGCAGCATAAGAAGCTGTTCCCACTGAGGAAGTGAGCATCCAGTTCCCCACAGGAATTGGAACTGTGTAAGCAGTTACCAATTCTAGAAAAGAATCCTGTCTGCTGAAAGTTTTGAATGAACTTTAACAAATCTTCAAGATGATTGCTTTGTGTATCAATCCTTAAGAAGTTCACACTTGAACTACTTGTACAGAAACAGAACACTTCTCATAAAGCTTTGGATGAAAATATGCGTAATTCACGTTTAGAGAACTAACACAGAATTTTTTCAAATTCTGTGTTATTACACATGTATTACTGCTTGTAAAGTTAGCTTGTGCTTACAGTGCACACAAAGGTTGTAACTGCTTTATTTCCTTCCTAATCTGAAACTGGTATATGTCAATATTTAAAGTCTGAGTCTTCTATGGGAAAAGTAATGTTTATGTTCTGAAATATAGCAGTATTATTTAATGGAATTGCACTCTTCATATTAGGACTCTTTTCTTTGCAGTATAAATTTCTCTTATACCTTATCTTGTTTCTAGTGCCCTTTCTCATTCTCAAATTATTCAGTGAAATAAATGTTACTTGCCTAACTTAGAGGACTTATTTTGAGACATTGCCAGATGTTTTCAGATATCCAAATGAACAACCTGTAAGCTCAAACTACTATTGCTCCCCTGCATAAGAGAACTTAACTTCTGGAAAGTATTGTGGAGTTAGATATTAAAGTTGTTCATAAGATCTACTGATACTGTGATAGAAATGAGAGATGGGAAGAGTTTGGAATTTGGATTAAACTGTGTATTGTTCTCCTTTTCTGATGTAAATAGGATTGCAGTTTCCTAATGGGTGAACACTAGACAATTTTTATTCTTTTAAAATGCTGTAAACAAACTATGAATGAACCAAACTTAGTGACTTTTTTCCCAAAGTTTTCTGATCCTTGGCAGTTTTGGAAATAAAGGGGGAGAAATTTGGCAACAGTACTGTACTAGTTCTAGATAGACTTCAGTTTAGACATATCAACAATAGACAGTTATACTAGATGTGAATGGTCAAAAATAGTCAATGTACCGCTGTCTGTAGCACTTTTTGAATTGTAATCTGATGATGCAGCCACACATCAGTGTAGACAGAAAGCTTTTTATTTGATTTTAAACCACTGTCCCAGTGACATTTGGCTATACATCAGTTTGTATGGGAAGGAGAATAAAAGCAAATAACAAGTTGATCAAATATGTAACAAAATGCAGTTGTGAGATGTTTGCTAAGGTTGCATTAGAGTAGCAGAGCTCTTAATCAAATTGGGTTTTTATTTCTGAATCTAAAGCACCTTATGCTTTTCTTTGAAAGGTTTATGAACAAGTTGAGGCTTTCTAGAACATAATTTACCTTCTCCATTCTATAAACTCCGAAATGATAGTTATATTTGTGAAAAACTTTACATTCTTTGTCTGGAACTTTAAGCAAAGTTGTTGTCTTGATTTTGGTCTCAGTGTTGCAATATCTGGGCTTCAAACAACAGATAAATGTGCATTTTGCTGTTTTTTTTCTGTTTGGGTTTTTGGGGGGATTGTTTGCTTTATTTTCAGAAGTTTGAATCATCAACCAGAGAATGGCTTCCTGTTTTCAAAGAGTTGTTCTTTAGGGAGAGATTTACAAAGGGAGAAAGGAATGTCTTTGTAATTCCACTGTACCCACTTCAGTCTCAAGAGATATTAGTTTTGTCAAACAACAAGCTCTACAGCTTCATTGTTTTAAGAAAGTTCACTATCACCAGGGTTTTTTTCCTTTGAGGTTGTGGCTGGGGTGAACTACTTCATTTGAAAGACACTGTCATTTCTAATTAATTCACATAGTGTCTTTTGGGTACCATAAACTTGGAGGGATGGGACATTTGTGTAGTTTTGGGTACTGAGTGAAACTATAGTGGAAGTTAGTTCCTTCTTTCATCAGTATACTTTACCTTTTCATACTATGTGGCGTTTTCTCCTGATAGTTCCAAGTCTAGCAAGGTGGAGTCAGTAGCTTCACTCCAATACTAAGTACAGAAAAATCATGTGAAATCCCAGCTCTCATAAATTGGATTAACTGTAACATGCCCAATAGCAACGAAGATTCTTGGCACTACTGTCATGATTTTCAGACACAAATAAAAAGACAGTTACAACTCTGTCTCACTTTTCCTTTTTAATAAAAAGGGGGGTTGGCTGAGCCGCCTCAATAGAAGTACTTACGGGAATCAATTTGCTTAGGTAAGACCCTGAGCAAACATTGTGAGTCTCAAGGGGTATTTAAATACTAAGGAATCACATGAACACTGAAATTTTTGAGATTGGTTTCAGAAAAAGGTTTCCTTGCATTTAAATGAAAAAGTGAACAATTACCCACTTCCAGGAATGTGTTTCATCTAAGAAAAGAGGGGCTAAAACATGAGCTTTTTTCCTTCTCTTACAAAAAGGCAGGATATAGCACAGGTTCCATAGTTTTCTTTGTACTGAATGCAGTTGTGCTGCTGTCTCACATTGTGCATGAACTTTGTTGAGCCTTTGGTAGTTCTGAATTAAAATTGCAGTTTTGTACATGCAGATGTCGTGTATGCAGCTTAGCAATGCGTTAGGACAATATTTGATTCATGAGCTTTCTTAAAACATATTTTGTTAAAGCATGCGTGGAGTTTTGTTTACTTGTTTAAAGTTCAGGATACACTGTGTTAAAATTAACAAAGTACATCCTCTAGACTCTTAACTTCACAGAAAGGTAGTAGAGAGCAGAGGAACCTTAGGCATTGATAATACACATGCCAGCTTTCTGTGTTAGTCATTCTAGCTGCTGGGTTGTCTTTGGTTCCGCCTCTATGTAGGGACCACTGCTACCTCCCCCAGTATTCTGGTAACGTAACTGCAGTTAAGATCAGTGTTGATGCAAATATTTCAAACTTAAGATGGAGTAGTAATTTTTAATTATAAATTTGAATTCAGAATACTTTTATCACTTACTGAAAAATTTGTATTCCCTTCTGCTTCTTGGAAGCATAAGATGCTTGCATGAAACTTTCAGTTATTTTTTCTCCTTTTTCCCCCCTCTTTCCCTCTGAGATAACTGAAGTGGGATGCCAGTCAGAAAGTACTGCCTGAGAACACACTCCCGGGTTTTTACCCTGTTCTCCCTGCCTTGCCCCCTTACTGGAGCCAGCTTGGAGCCTCTAGGGTGCTTCCCTAGCCTGCACTTAGAAAGGCTGTACATACTAAGTTCTCTCAAGGGCCCCAAGCTTTTACACACTTTTACAGGTTTGTTTGGTTTGTTTTTTTTTTTAAAAAGCATGCATGTTGCCCTCTTAATTTTTCTTCAGCCTGATCTGCTTTATCCTCATGTCATTGAATAAACCTGCGACAGCACACAAAGGAAGCATCTTCCCTGTCACGGTTCCATTGCTCATTTGTTTATGTTTCCCTGCTCTGAGGCAGGGCTAGCCTGGGAGTGTGAGCTGGTGGCAAACAATTGAACCAGATACTAATTTGAGCATTACTGTTTGAATTTCCCACTGCACTACAGGGACAGTAATGCTACACTGTTTTGGGAGGATGTGTTGAGATGTAATTTCTATTAAATATGTAGTGCTGAATTAGAATAAATATTTCCTTTAGTGCTCTTTTAGTTTTCTGTTGTAATGAAGGGTGTTGCCTTCACTTGTTCTTTCATGATAATCTACAAGATAGACAACTCCATGTATTTATTGTTTTAAATCCAAAATCACATTGCCTGAGTGACCAATCCACTCTCATAGGTTTTCTGCTGGCTTGTGTTTCTGCATACCCAGTCCTCATCAGCTGCCTTTTGCAGCCACTGCCAGATGTATCCTTAATTTGCCCAAAGTACTACCCCATTGCAGTTGTAGCCCTAAATATACCCAAGTACTTCCAAGCGTGTTTGGGCGGGTTTTCTTGTCCCAGAGCACAAGCAAATGGACTACTGTCAGTGTCACGGTCGTTTGTACTGACAGAGTAGTAAGAGTGGCTTTCGATAGTTAAGAAGTGGCCAAAATTCAGTTTCCTAACTTTGTTTTTTGTCCCAGCAGGTAGGCATAGAGTGATCCTGCATGTATCCCTTAAAGCTGGTGCCAGTAGTCCCAGTTACAGTGCAAGAAAGGGGAGACACACGAGTTAGTAATTCGATGCAAACTCGTCACTGCGAGGGCCGGACGCAGGTGCTGTGGCGAATGTAGGAACACTCTGAGGTCTGAGCAGCCCTTCTCTACTCGGCGAGACAACCCAAACAGCACCGGGAACTTCTAAAATACGGTGTTTTATTAAGCTCCGTCCCTTAAAGCAGGATCCCGGGGGCTGACAGAGGCAAGCCGCCTTTGGCCGGGCACTCTCAACACGGCCTGGCCGGCCCCAGCGCTGCCCCTCCGGTGCGGTCGGTGCGCGGGGCCGGCGGTGCGGACAGTGCGGGCCGAGCGAGCGATGCCTGGGGCTGGCAGTGTGGGGGGCCGGCGGTGCGGGCAGTACGTCCACAGAGAGCGGTGCCTGGGGCTGGCAGTGCGGGGGCCGGCGGTGCAGGCAGTACGTGCCCAGCGAGCGGTGCCTGGGGCGGGCGGGCCCCTGCGGTGCGGGCAGGCGCATGTGCAGCGCGGCAGCCCCGCCCGGCGCGGGCGGAAGGCGCCGTGTGGTTCCGGGCCGAGGGCCGGCGCTGGCGGTGGCGGTGGCGGGAAGCTGGAGCCCGGAAGGCGCAGCCCGGGCTGAGCCGCGCCGGGGCCGCTGCCATGGAGAGGTGAGGGCGGGGGCGGCCGGTGCCGCTGCCCGGGGCTGGGCCGTGCCGTGCCGTGCCGTGCTGTGCTGTGCCGTGTGTGATACGGGCTCGGCGGCGGCGGAGCCGGCGCGCACAGTGCGGGCTGCGGAACGCAGCGGGGCGGGAGCGGCAGCCGCGGGTACCGGGGGCTTTTATGTCCCCCGGGAGCTTGAATCTGATTGCTGTTTCTTGGCTATGTCCATGGATTGATCGGGAGCCGTGAATCGCTCAGGGCTGCCGGAGCGAGGCCTTTGCCAGGCCTGCTGGGGCATCACGGCCCGCCCGGAGCGGCCCCTCCGCCCCGAAGTAACCGGGAGCGGATCCCTTCCCTTCTGCAAGACACGTGAACTCTCCCAATCTGTGTATCCGAAGGAAAAAATCAAATAGTGAGGTCATGCTATTCTTTCAGTTGAATTTTTCAGTTCAAATTTGAATTTCATATTGTCACATCCCTTACTAGCCTTTTTTTTTTTTTCTTTTTAATAATAAAATGTTTGCTGTGGTGTAGGAAGAACAAAGTATGGGGTTTCAGGCGAGGTCGTTTTCCCTGACCTGATGAGCAGTGCTGGATGTTCTGCAGAGGAACCTGGATGTCAGTAGCAGAACTGGAGATGACTTAACACTTCAAGTTTCCCAGTTGTGGAGTTACTTTGATGCAACAAAAACATCTTGTATTTTCTGCTTGAATTTATTTGCTTGCTTTTTGTCTGTGTTGCTGTTTTCTAGAAATGGTTTTGAAGACATGCCATCCTCCCTTGAGGCAGAGATGGCCAGATCTGGAAGGAAGCAAGGCTCTCAGAAAAGAGTTTCTAGTATCCTTTTTCTGCAAAGAACTTTTGTCTTCTCTTTAGCTGCTCCTTGCTGCGTTCACCAGGTATATTTTTACTACTGCTATGATTTTAATTATGCTGAGAATAGTTTTTGAATATACAATAAGTTACTCATTTTATGCCCATTTAAAAGGAAGAATGTATGAATGTAATGTGAAATGATTACCTGATTTTTGAGGTATTCTGCAGTCAAAATTCTGCTTTTGAGAGCTGTCTCTTATTTTCTTCTACTGTAGTCAGCTTTCTGTGTGGTATTTTCATGCATCAAGAAGGAGGAAGGTTCAAAAACAAAAGTGTAATTGCAATACTCTAACGTAGTAGGGAGGGACGGTAAGGACTGACTGAGGGCGTGACTTAGGAAATCTGAATGAGTTTCATTTAGACAAGTACTGCATTTTCAGCAACATGGTACATTACTTGGCCTTTACTGAAGAACTTAGAGATAAGCCAAAAGATGCAATTCTTTGCCTTTTCACAGAATAGTATTTCCTCTGAATGGAGTTTTCTCTCTCTCTTCCTTTTTCCTACATTGTAGTCTCAAACCATATCAAAACTGTTGTAGTGATGGCCCCAAACAAATTATTCAATAGATTTTGGAGGTTGTAAGAGATTGGTTTTGACTACATGAAGATGTATTATTTTGATTGTGAGTTAAATGTGATTGCAAGGATGTTGCATTGGCCATCTCCTAAACTTGTTTCATTATGTTTATGTAGTGTGGTGTTTTACAGTTTTTCTTGGGCATATCAACTCAGGTTGATGTCCACCCAGAGAACTATGTAAGTCATAGCTGATTCCATGTCTGAATTTTTGGAAAAGAAGAAAGGAGTTTTCTTCATTATATCTTAATTTTATGGATTTATGGTCTTTTACAGGTATTCTGTTATCAGAGTATTGTGATGATTCAGTGTATCTTAACTTTCCATCCATTGTAATAGCAAGACTACACAGGCATAGATTTAAATTTCCTCAGAATTTTTTCCCCTCCATTTTTTACAATAAAGAAAAAACCCCATGTAATTTGACAGCTAAGATAATGTTATTTTTATGGTTATAATAACAAAGGAATCCAGTGCATTTGCTTGTTCCTCTGTTTTTTGCATGTGAAATAAAGCTAGTGAGATATTTGCTCTGATTATGTTGTGCCTAGGAATCAAGATATTCATGGACACTGATAACACAGGCTACTGACAATTTTATACAACTACTTCTTAGTAAATCATACCCAAAGCACTGAACCTGGTTCCTGACAGGAAAAAGAAAAGTAAAGCAACAGAGCACCTGAAACTGAGAGACGGAGAGAACTTTTTTTAAAAATGCATTCAGACTTAGAGTTGTTATGGTCGATGTAGCATAAAGTACCTCCTCATGGGGCAAAAGGGTTCTCTTTGATTTGAGCAGTTGTGAGGAGTCCCAGACGTGTTGTGTTCATATTTCTGAACTTCACTTTGTGGTGTCCATTTTAGCACTCCAGCTTTAAGGTTCTGGTGAAACATTTTGTGACCTAACTCAGGCTTATGAATGGAACTGTCTGTTTTATTCGGAAAGGCGTGTAATTTGCGTAACATTTGAACTACATCAACATAGTTTTCCTTTCCAAGTAGTCACAATCATTTAGAAAAGCACATTTAGGAGAGTGTTTCTTAACTTGTCTATTAATCAGTTCTCACATCTCTGGATGACACTATTGGAAACATGACGCCCAGAAGCCAATTTCTGTCCCGAACTCCTAATTCATTACTTCACCAGCCAGGTAAGACTGCTTGCTCTCTTACTGTTTAGTTAAAGGATTTCTGCTCTTGGACTTGGTTATTAATAACAATTCATAAGAAGAAAGACTTGGACATGCTGTAATGGGTCCAGTGAAGGCCTGCAAAGTTGATCAGTGTTCTGGAGTATCTGACATATGATGAGAGACTGAGAGGAGATGGGATTGTTTAGCCTGAGAAAGAGATTGGCGGATCTTGCCAACGTATATAAATACTTGATGGGAGGGAGTAAAAAGAGAGCCATGTTCATCTTGGTGGCGCCCAGTGAAAACACAAGAGGCAATAGGCACAGCAGCATATACAGGGAATTCTGTTTAACCATAAAAAACTTTTTTACTGTTGTGGTGGTTGAATTCTAGAACTGGTTGTCCAGGTGGTCTGTGGAGTCTCTGTCCTTGGAGGTAACCAAATCTGACTGGACACAGCCCTAAGCAACCTTTTCCAGTCAGCACACCCTTGGGCAGGGGGGTTAGAGCAGATGGTCTCTAGAGGTTCCTTCAAAACTCAGTGTAGTGGGTTGATCCTGACTGCGTTCCCCAGGTCAGGCAGGACAAGGTGGGGAGAAAATGTACTTAAAGGCTCATGGGTCAAGGTATGGACAGGGAGAGATCATTCACCCATTACTGTCATAGGCAAAACATACTGAGGAAATTAATTTATTACCAAACGTATCAGAGTAGGATATTGAGAAATAAAGCCCAGACTTAAAAACACCTTCCTCCCACTCCACCCTCTTCTGAGGCTTAACTTTACTGCCACATTTTCTACCTCATTCCCCACCAGTAGTGCAGGGGGATGGGGAAAGGGGTTTGTGATCAGTTCATCACAAGCCATCTCTGCGCTCCTTCTTCCTCTGGGGGAGGACTCCGCAAATTCTTCTGCTCTAGTGTGGGGTCTCTCCCACGGGAGACAGTCCTCCATGAACTTCTCCAGTGTGAGTCCTTCCCACAGGCTGTAGTTCTTCATGAAGTGCTCCAGTGTGGGTTCCTTCCACAGAGTGCAGTCCTTCAGGAACAGAGTGCTCCAGCATGGGTTCCCCACAGGGCCACAAGTCCTGCCAGCAAACTTGATCCTGCGTGGGCTGCTCTCTCCACAGGGCTATAGATCCCAACAGGAACCTGCTCCAGCACAGGCTTCCCATGGAGTCACAGCCTTCTTCCGGCATCCACCTGCCTTGGTGTGGGATCCTATGAGGGCTGCAGGTGAATCTCTGCTCCACCATGGACTTCCATGGGCTGCAGGAGCACAGCCTGTCTCGCTATGGGAGCTGCAGGGAATCTCTGCTCCAGCACCTGGAGCACCTCCTCCCCCTCCTTCTCCACTGACCTTGGTGTCTACAGAGTTGTTCACACATATTCTCATTCTCCTCTCTCTGCTGCTGCTGTTCCTTGAGCAGTTTTTTCCCCCCTCTTAAATCTATTATCCCAGAGGTGCTACGCTGAGGTGCTCAGCCTTGGCCAGTGGCAGGTCCATCTTGGAGCGTGCTGGCATTGGCTCTGTCAGAGATGGGGGCAGCTTCTGGCAGCTTCTCACAGTAGTCATCCTCACTACCAAAACCTAGCCATGCAAACCCAGTACACTCAGCTGCGTGGTGATTCTGTGATTTTGCAGTTAAACACATTCCTGAATATGTACAAAACCACCAAGCTGCAGGCAACATTTATGTTCGTAAGTTACTTGCTTAGGTTATTCCTGATTAACAATGAATATTTGGCTTTTTAAAGTGGATTTGAGCTTCATTTTCATTGTCTGACACAAGAATATATCCAGTATAATTTCAGTTTATCTGCCTTAGTATGTTTGTTGTTTCCTTCTTTTTGCATCTTTCTTTTGATTTTGCAGTAGCTTTTTATTCTTCAGATGTTTTTCCATCCTTTTTGTGACAGATTAATTCTGTTGCTGACCTTTCTGCATGTTTCTTTATTGGCTGCATCAGTAGTGAATGATGTTCCTTTTCACTAGCAGAAGAAATTAGCACACCTCACAGAGAAGCTGTGAAACCACACATGGTGGCTAGGGTCAGGTTTCCCTAAAACCTCCCAATCTCATCTCATGTTCTGCTTCAGTGGGACCCGTATTAGGTGCATGTTTGGGGATTCTTCCCTAACTGGCACTTTCAAAGGTACGAAGCTCTAAAGAGACATATTCTTCATGATTTCTCAGGGTTCCTGCCAAGTTCTGTGTAGTCCCTTGGTCTTTTCTGTTCAGCGTAACATCTATTGGCTTCTATTTTGGCAGCCAGCAGCAAAGATAAATGGTATTAGCATCAGCCTTGTTGTGTGTCAGCGCTGTTGTTCTTGGTGTTGACTTGATGGTAAACACACTGTGAAAAGGTCTGTAATCTTCTGGAGCCTCCCTCACTAGTTGTGACTGAAATAAAAAAAAGGGTTCCTTCCTTACACATCCATGTTATCATCAGGGCTTACCTCCCCTTTCCCTGCCACAGTCTCTTCTTGTAATATTATTTTGTCATCATTCAGGCATTCATAGAGGGGACTCCTGTTTTTTTGTCATCATCTAGCCAGTGTGTTTTCCATCAAGCTCCAAGAGGATGGCTGCACCTTCTGCTGTTCTTTTTAGCTTAGGTACTGGAGGAAAAAAGAAGAAAAATGCCATAGGCATTTGATCTAAACTGAGTAGAGTCTGATGGAGACCCAGGACACATCCTTTATTTTGTGTTTGTATATCCTGTTGTGGACATTTTTTGATGCCTCAGATTCCAGCAGTCCTCAAGACCAAAAGGAAATATTAATGATCTCAATGCTGACTGAAGTTGTCTTGCTACCAAGAACTGCTATTGAAGGTTGTACAAGCACTCCTCTCTCCAAATAGGCTACAAAATATTGTGAGTCTGTCATTCCCTCTTTACCACTATTGATGCAGCTCCTGTCTGTCACTGTCTTGATGCAATAGTATTTTTAGATGGCTTCCCAAGCTGTTTGTGATTGATAAGGGGGACCAAAGTAGCTATTGTCTTGATGCAGATTCTGTGATCTTTGGTTTGTAGCATGATCTGTTGTGGTGGATCTCCCTGTTGACACAGGATTGGGTATTTATCATCTTGCAAAGCAGTCTTTATATGGGTCCCATACTCCTGGGAACACATTAGGCACTGGACAGATGTGCAGAAGTATCTGTAGCAGATTAGTGCTTGGTAGAGCAGACTTGTGGTTGCCTTTTGGTTTAAGGGTTTGGAGGCTGTTTTCCAAGTAAGAGTTACTGGAGATGTACTGCTTTTCATACTCATGCATGTTTACCAGTGAACTCAGTAACTGAAGGTGTGTCACGTATTTGGTGCATATATACACTCGCATTCAGCCTGGCTTCAGGCTCTGTCTGGAATGCAGCTGCTGGATTTCATACTTCAGTTTCTGTTAAAACATTTTTTTTGGAGCTTCTGGATAGAGCATAGTGACTTTAAATATTTTTTGTTTTCAGAAAAACCTCTCTGTCTTTTAGGTGCAGCACTACCTCGGAGCTCCATGAAGCCCTCAGATATGTCTGCCCTCCTGGGAACAGGAGGGAAATCTCCTCTGATTCTACCACCTTCTGGACTTTTTGGCAATCTGTCAATGGTAAGATGGTTAGAGCATCTTGTTCTCTTTTGTTCCTGTAAAACATTAGAAACTAGAAGTTTACAGTGTTTCTGTGTTGTTTGCACCAAGGACAAACTGTGGGTGGTATCAGCTTACTAGTGCTAGTATTGCTGCTTGCTGCTGGTGTTATTACTGTATTGTTCTTTGAGATGGTGCAGTGAGGAATAATAGAGGGGTTTAAGGACTTTCCAAATACACCGTGTGTGTTAAACTAGTTTATAACATCGGCTTGTGACTACAAAAATCCTGACTTTGCTTGTTTACAAATTCTTCAAAGGTAATTGTTTTATGTCAGCAAGTTAAAACTTAAGAATTGTTCTTATTTTAGCACTCTCCAATATTAGGCTTCACTTAGATGTTAAGGTTTGGACTTCAAAGAACAAACTCTTCTGATTACTTTTTAGATGACATTAATTACCTTCTACTGCCATGTTTTTGGAAAAACACTGATTGGAAAAGTTATCAGTAGGGATGTCTGAAGTATTTTATCTCTGTTTATTTTTAAATGAACTCAAAAGAAATTAAGAGATCCCTCTCTATCTGCATTTTAATTCATTTTCCCGTTTAGTTGTTTCTGTAATTTGATACAGGCCATTTGTTTATTTATAGTTTATCAGCTTCTGGGGCCTAGTTGATTAACATGTATACAGCTCTTAGCACTGGTACTTTCTCTCTGATTCAGACCCTCTTGTAACTGATGTTTTGTGAGTAGAATACATTTTAGGTTAGCATTTACTGCTATGACTTGAATCTAGTTTAGATTAGCAGGGGAAACTTGGGACTAGACAAAAGCTTTGAAAGGAGGGTGACAGGAAAAAAGACTTTTACATGTGGAAATTTACTTGCTGGTAGATGAGAACACTCATCAACCCTTTTTGTGTTTCTGACAGAGGCCTGATATGATCTTTCTGGAACTGTGTTTGTTATTTTTACTCTGCAGTGGGAGTACTATGGCATTCTGTTCTGGTTGGCTATAGGGCAGTAGTGGCAGAGAGAGATCAGGCAAGAGGAATACTGTGGGTAGAAAAGAGCTCAGAAAAAGAATCAGCCAGTGGCACATCTCTGGGTCTTTATTAATTGCTGCTGAGAAGGCAATTGCTGGCATGAAAACACCTCTAGGAAGCTGTCCTGTCAGTGCAGTATTTGTACAGTCAGTCTTTTGTTTTGGCTGTTTTGCTGCTCTGATGTCAGATATGTTATCAAATACCTCACCTGAAGTACTCCCCACAAAGTACACGTATGTCTTTATTTCCTCCTTTAATATTCTGATACTTGCTATTATTTTAAATACCTTGCTGTGTTTGATAAATTGTTTTGAGCACCTCACCAAGAAGGTTGAAAGGTAAATGTTTGGTTCAAATTTTAGCTATTTTGCTTAACTTTTCACAGATGCTTTACAACTTAGTCAATGTTGTTATCTTTTTACTTTGAAAGACTACCTAAGCATTTAGCATAATAGAACATTAAAGTTTGGAGTGATTTGCTTGTTTGAAGATGAAAAGTGATACACGATGTTTTACAGTATATGGGTTTATTAGATTAACTTCCATTTTAGTTATTTTCAGATAAAAAAGGGATTTTTCTTTTTCCAAATTAGAATTTCTCTTTTCAGAGCTGTTTGCTAAAGGCATAGTTGCGCCTTATCTAACCACAGTTGTTCCACTATTAGTTTTTTATGATTATCTGTTTATGTACCATTCATATAGAATTAAAAAATGTGGAGCTAGGGTTGTAATGTCTGAGATTATGATTTATTTTCTTTATGTTCTTGTTGTGGTTTTAGTTGGATGAAAGTAACTGGACAATGGCACTCTCCCCTCAGCAGACAGGGATGTTTGTAAATCCAGACCTGTCCAATATGGCAGAAGATGTCACAATGAGTGCTGTACTGTTGCGTGAGGATGACCCTGGGGAAGCTGGTGAGACAGTCTGGAGTTTTCATAATAATTGACTGCAGTCTTTATTTGTGAGATATAAATATGTATGTTCTTTTTTTCTCTATTATTTTGCTTATATTTCTTAGTCAAAAACAGTCTAGTTTAAAAAGTTCAGAAAATTAAGCAGTTCCAGTTTATTGGAGTTTTGTGAGTTTTTGTCTTCTGTATAACCTGATGGAATAAAGGGATGTTGTAGTGATGTGAGACACAACTGGACTAGTTGTGTTGTTAAAACTTTTGCAGATGACATATTTACAGCAAAATTTTTATAATTATTTGACTTAGCTCATAGCTTCTGTCTACCTTGCTATCTTAGCTGATAAGTTCTTCTGACTTCATAGGATCTAAATAAATCATATCATCAATGTTCTCAATTAAATTTGTGAAAGATGAGATGCCTTGTCATCAGAAGGATTTTTTTGTAGTCTCTTGGGGGTTTTTTTATGGAGCTGTATCTGACTAATATGGCTGTTTCTTATTGAATCTCTCCTAGCTACTATGAGCATGTACTCAGATTTTCTGCATTCCTTCCTGAAGCATACATCAACTACCATTTTTGATCTTGTGGATGAGTATGAAAGTATTTGTAACAGTCAGGTAAGTAGTTTACTTGAGTTTTTATTTACTTCATTTCACAGTCCCTTTCCAAGGCAGTGTTGCTGAGAAGTCACAGTGCATGATGTACGTACTTCAAATCTTCTAGCTGGTTGCAGGCTTATGAGTCACACTAGCATTGAATATCACTCAATGAACATCACTCCTTCCTCATACACTACTTTGGCCCAGGAATACCCATGGTGTAGTTTGCTGAATACTAAAAATGTCATCTGGCTGCCATTCCACTTCAAGTGTCAAGTAGCAATACACATTAGCAGATATATAGATGTTTTTGTTAATGTTGATAAGCTGGATTAAAATGTACTTATTTCTCTCAGGTATAAAGAAATAAAATCATTGTATTATGACGCTTTAAGTTCTCTGCTAACATTACTAACAAGCTCTCCATAGAGGGCTAAATGTTGGCTCAAAGGTGTCTCTGAATTTAGACACAGTTTATTTGACTGGTTGTTGATTGTCAGTTCAGGATCAGCAGGGATTGACAATTTGACAGGAAGAAATTATGATGCTTCTGTCATAAGTGTTGTTCACAAGAGAAGTATGCTGATTAAGCTTTTTAAGAGACTTCATACCTGTGTCTATGTTAGGAAAATGTGGTTTGGTGGGAGGTTGCTAGCCCATTTTTGTGCAAATTTATAGTTGGGGCTGAAACAGAGAATGGTGAGATGTTTAATGAGGCTTGTACCACAATGGTGTGCCCAAGTGGGAAGCAGTCAAGAGAAGGAAAATAAATGGAACTTGATTATTTTGTGAGATAGTGAAACTCCTGTTTGAGAAAATGGATAAGATCTGCAAGGTCAGGGAATAGTAGAGTGGGTGTTTTAAGCCATTTGGAACTGAGTGGATTTGACTCTGTGTTGCCAAGGATGTACAAGAGTACAGTGAAGGATGCTGCTCAAAGGTGTGGCTTGGATGTTGCTGGTGGGGCTTGGATGGGGGTGGAGGAACGGCACTGAGCTGTCATGTTGCCTCTCAGTTGTACCCCGAGATCAGCCCAGTGGTTCCTGGCAGCCATAAACTCTTCATATTTTCTGGTGTGTAATAGAACAGAAGATTGTATTCCTCTCTTTCATCATGATGGTACACATCTTTCTTTTCTCCAAATCTGTGTTCACCTCCCACTTGAAAACCAATGAATATATTGATGTCTGATGAATTGGGTACACCTGGAATGTAATAGGGCTCTTCTTGGCAGTAGTAGGAGCTCTGGAACGAGCTACCAATGGAAAAGATTTTATTGTGTAGCTTTCTTAATAATAAATAAAGACAAAATAGTAGAATTTCTGTTTGGTGATACTGTAAATTATGTGGTAACTAGCAGATTGGGTTCCCTCATTTAACCGAGCTAGAAAGGAAAAAGTATCTTTCAGGCGTGAATAAATGCATAAATGCTCTCACAAATACCAGTAGGAGTAACTTAATATTTGATATTGATGTATATGGCAGGAAAAGTTGGGGATTTTAGTGGCTTGTTGGAGTTTTTTTGTGTGTGTTTTTGGTGTTTGGGTTTTTTTTTTTTGCCCCCAGTGCTTGGTTTCTCCCCTCCCAGTTTTTTAATTGTACAACGTAAGCTGTTTTTATCCTGGGTTTGTACAGTTTGCAAAACAAACCCACTCTTCTAGTCTGTGTTAATGTTTTTGTTATTACTAATTAAGGGAATTTGTGATGTGGAGTATTCTCTACCTATTTTGAGACAGTAATCCAGCTCAGTTGTTGAAAGGGTTTAGGGAAAAAAACCCCACACTGATGGGCAATATTAACTACGTATAAATTTGTCTACCTCAGGTGAATATACTGGGGAAAATCGTTTATCGAGCTACTCCTGGACAGCAGAAGTTTTCCAAAACTGCCAGTGTCTTGTGGCTTCTCAAGCAGGAGATGGTAACTTGGAGACTGTTGTCCTCGCTTTATAGGTAATTCCTTTGTAAAGTACATTACATTTTTGCACTGAGATGACTTTCTTGGATATATTTTTTACGAGTTTATAAGTAGGGAGTGGAGCAGTTAAGTACCTATTAATAAACTGTTTATGAAACTACATTCTGATATATTTATTATCTATTTACACAAATGAAAGTTGTATTCTTACTATGTTTGCAACTTCTAGTATGTTTTAAAAAACCATTTTTGTAAAGGCTTTTTGAGCATTTTTGTTTCTGCATTCTGATAAATTTTCTCCGCTTCATTTTAATCATTAACATTTTGCACTTTCATTTCTAGAGACAGAATACAGTCTGCACTGGAAGATGAAACTGCATTTGATATCACAGTGAGTGTGGACTTCTTTTTGGTTTTTTTTAAAGTGATATAAGAAGCTAAATAAGCAAAATATAGGCTAAATGCTTTTATTTTATTTTTACAATGTCAAAATTGCCGGCCTTAAAACTTCAAAAGTGAAAAATGAGACTGATTTTTATCAGGACAAGTATTAAATTATTGCATATATTGTGAAGAGTAAGTCCAAATATTCAGTTCTAAAGAGAGAGTTCTAGTGTAAAAAATACTCTGAACTTTTTATTATTTTGTTTCCTTAAGTATTCCACATACACTTGGAAAATCATAAAATATCCTGAGTTGGAAGGGACCCACAAAGATCATTGAGTCCAAACTCCTGTCTCTGCACATGACAACCTAAATTCAATAGGAATAATTATTTCTTTTTAAAAGCTGCATCAATAGCTGTAGTGTTCCCATAGGTCAGAGATAATTTTGCTTTGCCTAATGGAAGAACATGTGGTCTCAAACTGTCTAGCCTTTGCAATCCTGATTCCAGTTTATTTCAAGAGAAGTCCAATTTTTTTAGCATTCTTGTTTCATCTGTAGTCATCTTGTCTATGTCAATACAGCAATTCCAGTCTTGGCTACCAGAATATGCTTAGGAAGACAAAACAATAAGTAAAAAGACTCTGCCTTTGTAAAATTTATCATCGCAGTTGCTTTCTTCTTAGTCATCATCAAATAGCTTCCTCTAGGATTCCCACTGCTAAGTTGTCACTGTTAAACACTGTTGTGCCAAAAAAACCCCCGAGTCTCCTCCTACCTGTGTTTTTTAGGAAAACGCATCCCTTGTTCTTTTTTAATTGCAAGTCTAATGAAAGCTAAATGAATGCAGGAGATCAGATAGAAGGATCAGGGCTCTGGGGCTGATTTTTTTTGTTTGGTTTTTTTTTGTTCTTTCACGCTTGGTTTTGTTAAATGTGCATATGATCTTGGAAAATGTCATCTTTTTAATGTATAGTAACAAATGGGATTTAGAATAATATGAGTGCAGTCAGTGGAGTCAATGGATCTACTAACTAAAATCTTTCTGTCATCATACATTTGTGAATTATATTCTGAATCTCATTTTTTGAGTTTTTAGTGTAACTGGATGTCAAAGGTCATGCAAATAAAACAATTTATAGTATCATCCATTTTTTGAAAAGGGAATGGGGAGAAATAATGTACTGAACGTGTAGAAAGCTTATGAATTATGGATATGTGTGCAGTTTGGTATTTCTGGTTTTGTGGTAGTTTTCTTTTCCATGAAGTAATAATCAGCTATTTCTTAAACAGGTTTTAACTGCTAGTGAGAAAATGAACGTAGAAAATTTCTTCCAAAAAGATTCACTTGTTCGACAAAGTCAGGTATGACGAAAAGTTTTCAATATGAGAACAAAAATAGATGAAGTATTTATAACAACAATGCTTTACGCATGTTTTGAGGTTATTTCTAATACCTTTTTTTTATATTCACTCCAGTATATTATTCCTTTTATGCATAAAAATAACTCTCTTTAGTTTCTAAAGATGAGAAATGTTTTTCAGGCTATCTTGGAGATGATGAAAGGCTGAGAGCTCTTCCCATTTGCAGAATCTGTTACTGTTGGTTGTGATTAATAAACTGTTAAGTAGCACTAATAAAATGCAGCATCCAGTGAGAAATAGAGATCAAGTGCCAACAAGCTTCATATTGGATACTTAAAATGCAAGTGGAATAGTCTTCTGGGTCTGTATGTCTTTTGGTTGCTACATAGATAACAAGTAGATCCAGAAATGAGAGGAAGGCAGTAAAAGTATTATTTTTTATATGTTTGCTTTAAAAATGCAATTCAATTTTATTCCAGCTGGTGGTAGATTGGCTAGAGAGCATTGCTAAGGATGAAATTGGGGACTTCTCCGATAATATTGAGTTTTATGCAAAAACAGTATATTGGTGAGTTCAGACTTTCTTTAATTATATACATGCTCCCATCAAGTGTAAGATTCACAGTCACAGAATCACTCTTGAAAAGAAGTGATTTTTAAAGTTGTTCACTGCATTTAGTCAGTTACTACATTTTGAGAGGCAAGAATGGAAGGAAAAACCATCAAACCAACTTAATTTAATCTTAACCTAGATGAGGATTTCTGTTATATGTTTCTCAGGTGGTCACTTCTTATTCTGTCTTTAATTTTTGCCTGTTTAAGTTCTTTGTGTCATTGACTCTTCTCTAGAAGCCATTATTGTTGACTTTATTGTCACTGATGTGTTTTATGGCAGAAAAGACCCAAGACTACCTTTCACATTAGATGCCTAGAAAAACCTACTTTTGATGGGTAGTGAATAGAGGCTATTGGAATAGTGCTTATTTTAAGTTGAATTGCTGCCCTAGACTGACTTTATAGTGAAGGCTTATGGGAAATTTTGCTTATGTAGGAGTCAATTAATAGTTAAATACAAGAATGATTGAAATAATGGATGCTTTTGAAAGAAAGCAAAGATACGCATATTGATTCCAATATTCACTTCTCGTGAAATGTTGCATTTTCACAACAGTCCATTGATAAAGCAACCAAACCAAGTGTCTGTTCTGTAAACATATTCCATGTAAGAAAAGATATCTTTCAATATTTGGGTCTTATTAAAAGTTGCTTGTTAAAAAACATTTTCCTGTAAAACATTTCACTACTTTCAGGGATAACACACTACATACCCTGAAGCAGCGACAGTCAAGTTCATACATTGGAAATTCTCGAGCTCTGGTAACAGAGTTGGTAAGTATTATATAAAAATAAGGCTTGGTTTCAAAATGGTTTAGAAACAGCATATATGCTATTTTCACAGCTTTCCACCAATTCTTAGGTAGTTGCACTATCTAAAAATTAGCACAGAAGTTGTGAGGCAGGGCACCTCAAAAGGTCTTTTTGGGATCACTGTGGACTTCTGTTTCGTTTCAGCGATCACTTCCATACCCCCACCCCCCATCACAAGTACCTGTGGTCTATTTGTTGAAGTAAATGGCTTTATTATGACTTTTTATGTCTGACACAAACTAGCATTCCTAACCAGAATAGCTCAGAAAAATGTTTGGGAGCCATTGGAGCCATTACAGATAAGGGGTTGCTGTCTTTGTGCAGGAACGAGTACAATGAAACCAAGTCCTGATGCAATTCCTTGAGAGCTACTACAGTAAAAAGTAATAGGACAGAAGGCAAGGAAAGAAAGGACTGTCCAGTAGAACGAGGTAATGAACTGCCCCAGTAACAGCAAAGCAGTCGTAGAAGATTAATTCAACTGGGGACTGATCTGAGGTATTGATTGGCTTAGAGAAAGTCTGTTTGGATTAAATAAAAGCTAGTTCAGCTGTTGTGAAAAGCCTTCTCAGACTGAAGCTGGAGGAGGAGAAACAGTCTGGTACAGGGATAGATGGAAGTGGAAAGGACATTTGAAGGGGAGAAGAGGTGGAAGATGAGAAGTTTGGGGCAAATAACAAGGCAGTGGAGTAAATAAATTGCATTGGCTCCTTCTGATAGGAACAGTGACAGAAGAGGAATAAAAGAAACAAGAGAGGTAAAACAGAGTAATATCATGTTCGATATTACATAGGTTGTACGGATTGTTGTGCCAACATGAAAAAGTGACTCCAAATTATAAAACAGGGCAGGAAGTTAAAGGAAGAGATATATAGGCATTGTATAGATGAGTGGTGACTTTTTTTCTTGCAGGATCCAGATGCTCCTATACGACAGAAACTGCCACTTGATGATTTGGACCGAGAAGATGATGCAAGGTTATTGAAGTATCTCTTCACTCTCATCAGAGCAGGAATGACAGATGAGGTAACATAACTTTTAATTAAGATTTAAAATATCTTAACTGTTAAAACCAATGAAATATATTTAAATGTTTAAATTTGTCTTGTAGTGATTTTCAATTTGTTGTCAGTATTGACTGCTAAATTAGTGTTTTAATGAAATCTTGCTTTTAGTTAAGTAGTTTTGGGTGTAGAGTAGATGTTATGGAAGAAATGGAAGAATGTTTATACTAAACACTGCCAGACAAGCACACAGAATGTTTCAGAGAACTTCCTAACTGTGTCTGTAATCATTAGTGGATTATCACACAGGTATATATAATGACAGTTGAGTAAGAGGGGGGAAGGAGACTTGAGATTCTTGTGCCAAATACCATAGTCTTAGGAATATAGTTCCTTGCTTGTATTCTGTTCCAGTGTGGTACACATCTATTCAATTTCTAATGGTATGCGAACATGAGCATATTGCTGCAGGGCAATATAAATATAAATGCACAATATAAATATAAATGCACAGGGTTTGGAAGTCTAAGTCAACTGGAAAAGTAGATGACTGTGTGAAGAAATAGATTATACGTCTATACGTTTATACGTCTATATGTATAAAGGACAACACTTTAAACTTGTCAGAAGGATGCATGACAGCTGTTTAAGCTAACAAAGATGAGGCTGTAGCACATTTCTCGCATTGCTATAAATACTGACTGAAAAACTAAAAAGTTCAGTGGAAAAAAATCAATGATATTTACTTTCGAGTCTTCCAGGGGTTTTAAGATCCTCTGTGCTTATTTGTCACATAGAACAATCTCTACACAAATTAACTATTTTAATAATGTTCACATTTTAAAAGAAGAAGCTGGAGGGTTTCCTACCTTGCTGAGAAAATCCTTTATTTTTCAGGCACAGCGCTTATGCAAACGATGTGGTCAGGCATGGAGAGCTGCAACTTTGGAAGGCTGGAAATTGTATCATGATCCTAACATAAATGGAGGTATCTGCTCCGAATTGCATTTGAGACAGATATAAAAATAGAGCAGAGGGCTTTCTCTTAATATCTGTTTGTGGCAAAGAGAAATAGTTCTTTCTTACGGGCTTTTTTTTTGTATCCAATATATTTTCCCGTGTCAGTTGAATGTGTAAAAACTAATATGAAATTACTCTATTTGAAAGTATGAGTTCACTGAATTCATCTAAACATGCTAAAGTCACTTTCTCTTTTAAAGTCAGGCATAATCACTAGGAAGTAGATGTCCCAGAGTTCTGGAAAAAGAGATGCTTTTAAAATACTTGAAAATTATTAAACTACCTTTTTCCTTGTTGCTGGAGTTCCTTGCATGATTCTTTGTAACACAGTTGCTTGCTTCTCTTTATGCTCTGAACATTGCAAGATTTAGCAAGGAATTTAAGAACGAGTCTTAAGTGTTGGTTCCAGCTAGGTGTGGAATGCATAACGCTTTCCTACTTAACAATCCTGATAGCCTGTCACTTACGCCTGCATGCCACACCAGTGTCCTAGGCTTGCTTTGAGTCTACCTGCCTCACCTGCTGTTATATGGGTTTGAATGCTCTTATGCAGATTCATGCAAAATAGCAGCACTGAAGCAGTAACGTTTTTAAAATATTTTGATTACTTAAGATGTAAAAATTATCTTTTTTTCCTTAAATTTGGTTTTTTCCAAATATTAACATTGTAGATATGTTATAGCCAAAACAATAATTTTCTTCAAAGCCAGATAGCAGCTAAGCTTTCAAAATACTGTAACTTATAGATAGAAATTTACCAAACTTCCCAAAACAGGCACCTTGCGGCCCAGTGAAAAGCATCAAAATGCTTTGGGAAGAGTTTCAAAGGGATTGAAATTGGGTTAATAACAGAAAATTAGCTTTACCTGTTACTGGGTTCTCTTTTTTTAATAGCACTTTTTAATTTTTTTCCTTTCCCCCCATTTTTTTTGATGTTATTTTTTGCATGTAGGGAAAGAGCTGGAGCCTGTTCAAGGCAATCCATACAGGTGTATTTGGAAAATAAGTTGTTGGCGTATGGCTGAAGAGGTAAGATAATGCTGGTTGGCTTGATATTAACACATACATTTCAACTTTTCTGAACTCTGAAACACGATTTTAAGTAAACCTACCCCCTCTGTATTTGCTGCTTGTATGATTTACAATTAGTGCTTCTAAGGGGCCTTCTGAAATAATACATTTATCTATTGTAGTGAGAAATCTACATAATCAGCACCAATTTTTCAGGAAATGTCTGCCTTTTTTTTTCTGGTTGAAAGTAAAACCACTGACTCTTTGACTTTCATCTTGACTTAGTTGAATGGGAAAGGAAAAATACTGCTTTCTTTCCAAGTCAATATAAATTTTTCAGGTAAGTTACAAAGGGATTTTTGTGAAGGGAAAGTCACTTGCTGTTCTTGTTTTGGTTCCTGGTGTGTCCTGTGGTTTTTCATTTGTTAGATGGAATATTTTGCAATGAATTAATCTCTGTTAAAGTGTAAAGTGACTAGAAACCTTAAGTGCTGTGTAATTAAAAGTTTGGGTGTTTTTACTATTTATTTTAGGAGCAGTTTAATAGGTACGAAAGAGCAATCTATGCAGCTCTGAGTGGAAACCTCAAACAGGTATGCCAAGCCTCCTACTTAAGTGGTGTTTGGTAGTTGTGCATTTTTCTTCTCATATGTGACAGTGATATCATCAGAAATACTGCAATTACTGGTTATTTAAAGATGCAGTAAACAGGACAATGGCAAACATTTCTGCTCCTTATAGGACTTACATGTTTTAACTAAATATACAACAGTCTTTTCTTAATATTATTCCTACTGATTTTAAATTCATCCTGCTTTGATGAAGGAAAGGCTGCTGTTCAAGATGGTTACTAGTCTGCTTTGTTGTCCAAAAGTCTCATCCTAAATTATAGTTGCTCTGTTTGGGTTCTGATAGTTCTCCATCTCTTGATAATTTTTGCTGGTTTTTTTTTGTCGTAGCTTCTTCCAGTTTGTGATACCTGGGACGATACTGTTTGGGCATATTTCAGGGTCATGGTAGATACTCTAGTTGAGCAGGAAGTACGAACCTCCGTAATAACTGCAGAGGAGATGGAAGAGCTCCCTAGAGATTATTTGGAAACAAAGTGAGTTTGAAGTAAAATTGTGTTCCTATACTCAACAAAGCATGATGTCTGATCTGTTTGGAATACTCATAGGTTTTTTTGTCTTTTCCCTCCTATTTGGAAGCTGGACTTCAGAAAAGGTTTTTGAAGAACTTCAGGCAACAGACAAAAAAGTATGTAATAATTGGAGTGTTTCTCCCCACTGTTTACCATTTTTAACTATTCACTGAGTTCTGTTTTTACTGCACTATTTAATGAAATGCTCAAATATGCACAATGACTGATTCAGTTTTATATTTCCTACCTCTATAATATGTTATTTCTCAATTCAAGTAGATTTTTCTGTATACTGCCATCATTTAATGATGAAAATTATACAGGTTTTGTTTTGCCCTGTATCCGACGAACCAGCTGGGTGTGCTAAAGAAACAGCTGACTGTCAAGTGTTCTCAGACATACAAAGCAGA
Organism: Hafferia zeledoni; assembly: GCA_035583235.1. NCBI lineage: Eukaryota > Metazoa > Chordata > Aves > Passeriformes > Thamnophilidae > Hafferia > Hafferia zeledoni. The sequence goes on from JAWWEV010000043.1 coordinate 34,169,991, forward strand.
CAGAGTAAATCAACTATTTAACACTTTGATAAAATGTCCAAAGATTGATTACATTGCATTTTCTTTATAGGACATTTTTGTGTGTATTTCAAAACAGGCCTTTCAAAATTTAAAAGCATCTTTGCTTTTGCAATGATTAAATTGGAACTACGCTTGCTTTTCTTTGATGGCATGGGCACATGGCATTTATCATATTGCTAAGACAAAGACGTGCAGTCAGCTACAGATACACCCAGCTGCATTTGCCATTGCAGCATAGTGAAATTCACACCATATAGCAAATTTAGAGGTGCATTTGGATTGTATTTCTTGCATTAATGCTTTCATTCTTCTACGGGGGAGAAAGTTACTTCTTCTTCAAGTAACTTCCACAGGCCTTTTATTTAAGGATTTATACACATCATTGCTTCTTCTGTGACTTTTTAGAATATGTTATCTGTAATGTCATTGTTTATTCTCCTCTTCAGAGCAAAAAGCCTATAGTCTTGGATCTCTTCCAAGGAAAGTATTAACTGCACAGATCTGTATTCCGTTCTTTCTTTCAGTTTGTCGATATTCTTGTAATTTGACATGGAGATAGCAAATGCCTTTTCTCTTGCTCTTTGTGAAGAATACCCTTTGAAATAGGATAGCTTTTTTTTTTCCCCTGAGGAACCTTTGCTTTATTTAGAAGTTTGTTTTCTTCATACATTAGGCTACAAGATTTTATTTGAAATTTGAACTTTCTTTTTCCAGAGGGTTATAGAGGAGAATCAAGAACACTATCATGTGATTCAGAAATTCATTATACTGGGAGACGTGGATGGTGAGCTTTTCTATAAGTGATTTTTAATTGTCAACTGACTCCATTATTTTGAGTGACCTTTCCAGAAACTTCTATGTGATTGGATTTTTAGAAGCATGCAGTAGGCAAACTCCACCTTAAAGCTAAGCTCTAAAACAGTAGGGACTTTGTGCAGTTTGACATATAAGGTAGTTTTCAAAGAAGTCATGAAATCATGTAAAAATGTCAGGATATATGCAAGAATTTTCCTGAGGAATGGTAAAATAGATACAGTAGATACTTAAGCCAAACAACTACATCTTTCCAAAATTGTTGCTGTTCTGCTTTGTTGGACTTTTGATACTAAATTACATTTGTTGAATAAATGCATAATTTTGAAATATTTCTTAGGTATTTTCTTCCCATAATTGAGCTAATGCAGGCATTTCCTTGCTGGCTATAGGTCTGATGGAAGAATTCAGCAGGTGGCTTTCCAAAGACAGAAGTGTGCTCCCAGGACACCTCCTTCGTTTCATGACACATCTTATTCTGTTTTTCCGCACTTTGGGTATGCAGACTAAGGTAAGTTCACTTATATTTGGTTTGTGGTCATAGCAGTAGCTGGTCTTTAAAGTAGAAATGCTTGTGTGCAAGTACATAAACAACACAGAGAGATGGCAAATTACTACCAGGCTGATGAGGAGCTGCATGCTTAAATAGTGTACTTGTTGATGTTGAAGCCTAAATACAACAGCCAAAATGAGAAAAGAGCATCTTCTTCTTCTCCAGTTCAGCTTAAAAATTGGTTTTAAGGATGGTGGATTTCACTCATAAGCCCTTTATTGCAAAGGTTCTGACTCAGACTTCAATGTTGGGCATATTCATAGCAGCCAAGATGTTTTGAATACATCATATTCTTACATTGGTCGTTGGGACTCATAAATGTTGGAGCTCATAAATGTTCTTGCATGAAGTTTTTACTACTTGCTAGAACTTCCATATTACCTCAAAATGCTAAACTAAATATAGCCAACTAACTACCTAGTCTATTTGTGCTAAATATGCAGATGGATCACATAACTGTAATTACTCTCTTCTGAGGAAATCACAAGTAATTAGAACCTCTCCTTTTCTACTGTTTTAAAATTTAGAAGCCCTGATGTATCAAACAAGTTTCTGAATATAACCTCTTTTGGCAAAAAACAAATGTGTGTTTTCATTAGATGATTTAAATACAGCTCTGAGTTCTTATGTTTATTCATGCCTCTAATCACTGTTTCATTCCCTTGTTGAAATTTATTTTGAAGTCAGTTAACATTTACGTAAATAAGAGGAACATGTGTGTATGTGTGTGTGTGTGTGTGTAGGTATACATACTAATTTTTCAGCCGGACTCAAAATTTGATAGAGTAGGTCTTTAAGCTAAAGTGTAGTAGAACTAGCCATGAGCATATGGTTAACACAGAGGACAAAAAAGGTGCAATTTCCTACACGAATTCCATTATGGGATTGTGAGTAACTGTTGATTCTGCCTCTACAATTTTGGAGTAGGTGAATTTACTGGATGATTCCTCGATCAGCCCTCAGTAGATTTCAGGCAGAGGCGGCAGATGATATTTAGTATTTGTTGTTTGTATACAATTTGCTTAGATGAAGGCCTTTAATTTACACATATAAAACTAAAATTATCATTCTTGATAGTAACAAACACATGAGTCTTGGCTAAAGGCGTTTAAGGTGCTTGGACTATGGTTTTTAAGTTTTGGCTATTACAGATGAGCAAGGTGGTATTTATACCCTGTTTGATTAGAATTTTCTATAATGAAACAGTGCATGTGGTACACTGCAATAGTAATCTATGTCCATAACATTTTGTTTATTAATTAAAAAAAAAACAACAATAAAATGGAAAGAAAAATAAAAAACATTTTAAAAGTTACATTCCAGTTAGACTAAAGTCTATATTATCCAGTTGCTGAAAAAGAAAAGCCTTGGAACACTAAATCTTTGGATTAGAAGACATTTTTTTAAACACACTCCAAGAGAAACAGTTCTTCCAGTTGACCCTGTTTATGTAGATTACTGAAGCAGGAATAAGCAAGTAACCTTTTGTCTGTTTTAATAGTGATAGACTGTAAAGTATCTTCTATTTTATTTTCCACATTATCTGATCTAAAATTGAATTTATATTTGTTTGTAATAAGGAGGAAGTTTCTGTTGAAGTCCTAAAGACCTACATTCAGGTAAGCTTTCAGAAATACAGTTTGCTTTCTGTAATGTAATTTAGACATAAAGGAGGAAGAAAAGGAGACTTAAGGTTACAGGATGAAAAGTCTCTGGTGCAGCTAATGCTCTTTTCTCAAGAGATATACATGGAAGCTTGCCTAATATGCAGACTTGCTGTCAGCAGCTCTTAAATAAGAAGCAGTCCTATTGATCCTTGTTTAGAAGCTGAGTGGAATCTTCCTACATCAGAATAAAGTAATCAGAAATTTGTTAAACATTTATGTTTTTACCTAATACATGTTTTTACTGTAGTGTAAACATGGTTCTGTCTTTACACAGAGGAGTAAAGTATCTTTATATATTATATATATATTTGTATAGTAATGGGTATCTTCTGTATATTTCCTTCTTGTATATTTGCTTCTCGTTGCTATATTTTCGTTTCATTCTGCAGAGGCTGGTATCGGAGAAGCACACAGATTTAATAGCATTTTATGTTAGCCACTTGCCCCCAGAGCTTGCTGTTGCTCAGTATGCTTTGTTTCTTGAAGATGTTACTGAGAGCGATCAACGCCACCACTGCCTTGAATTAGCAAAAGACGCAGGTGAGAGATCCTGAAGTTCCAATTATCATTTTATATCCTGGGTTCTTTTGTCTTTCAGTAGGTTTTACTCCAAGACGTAGCTACCTAGCTTTTTCCTTCCTGTGTCTCTATTTTTCAATTAAATAAAATTAATTTGCTGATCACTTCTTCAAGTAGGTATATACATGTGTTTTAACTAATCTGGAATTGAAGTTCTTTTTCTGAATTAAACTAAATGTCACTGGCTGCTGGATTATGTCCAAACACACCAAGAACTAAATGCCAGCTGTCTGTCTTAAATACAGGTTCCGAAGCTTGACATGATCATATTATTTCAGAGAACTAATTGTAAAACTATATACCTCTTTGTGGATTTAGGACGGTCATGAGTATCTCAATGTTTTCGTCCTATTTATAGTGCTTTTTCTTTGCCATGGTGGGTTGCTGCATTAATGGTAAGCTTCCTTCCAGGCCTGTACATCCAACTAAAAGGGACTACAATGTAGCAGCACACTGTCCATTTTTTGACAATGCCTCTGTGACACTCAGAATTCACCAAAAAATAGATTTACTGCAGATTTCAGTGTCTTAACTTCTGTTCAATCACTTTCAGTCATTTTCTTTTAAACTGGGCTAAGGTTTCAAAAATAAAACATCCTACTTGAGCATCTGTAAAAGAACTATTCTCAGCTTTTCCTGGTACATTCCTGTCAAATCATAATCTCACTGCCAGAACTGTAGGAATCAGTAGTCTTAGCAAATAGTGGTCCTCAGCACAGACTGAAAAACTTGTTAGTTGTCTTATTCTTTTTCTCATATTTGATATTCTCTCTTATATCAAATATCATTCTTGTAAAATATCTGCAATAAATTACACAGCTCAAAAGCTTAAAATTTATTCCAACAATGTGTGTGTGTGAAGAAGAAACCCTTTTTATGTTAAGTTTGAATTCATGGTAGTTCTTACTTAGATCTCTCTCACCCCAGGTCTGGATGTTGCAACCATAACAAAAACTGTTGTTGAAAACATCCGCAAGAAGGATGC
>JAWWEV010000043.1:34174708-34192656 GCA_035583235.1 Hafferia zeledoni
TTGTAAAATATCTGCAATAAATTACACAGCTCAAAAGCTTAAAATTTATTCCAACAATGTGTGTGTGTGAAGAAGAACTACTAGTAGTAAGGCATAAAGTCAAAAATTGGAGTCTGAAACCCTTTTTATGTTAAGTTTGAATTCATGGTAGTTCTTACATAGATCTCTCTCACCCCAGGTCTGGATGTTGCAACCATAACAAAAACTGTTGTTGAAAACATCCGCAAGAAGGATGCTGGTGAATTCAGCCACCATGATCAAATGCTAGATACAGGCACAACAGAGGTGAGTACACTTCACAGAGCAGATATCCCAGTTTGCAATCAATTATGGAGTCTTTGACCATATATGATCCATATTTTGATTTGAACAATGGTGGAAATTGCCTTGAAAAAGCCAGTAAGGGAAATACACTTTCCCTGTTACCAAATGAGGATAGTGCAGAAATCCTTAACTTCTGTTTCGTCTTCTCCTTGATCTTTGTGTGTGTGTTGCTCAGCAGCCATGTCTGCGTGCAAACATTAAGTGAAGATAAAGCCCATGATATGTCTACAGCAAACTACGTCACAGTTGAGAGTAGGATGTTATTGTAGTTTCCACAGGTTATGAAGATTAATACTTTGGATCCCAGATGTACCTTTTAACATGCTCAAGTGACACTTGTAGCTGCAGTAGACGCTGCCTTTGCTGACAGTTTTCTTGCATCAGCTGGATCCAGCTCAGTACTTTAGGGACAATTAGGTACTGTTAAAGGCCTGTATTCAAAGTGCTGTTTAGAAAGCAACAGGTTGTTTGCAAATGTTTGGCAGGTTTTTTGCTGTTTAGTACAAACTTTAAGCTCTCTAAGACAAGAAGGTAGTTTTTCTAACACAGGCTGATGACACCTCTGAAGGTTATAGCAAGGGCCCCATAAACAATGTTTATACAGTGTATTCATATTAAAGTTTGAGGAAAATGCATCATAATGCATAAAAAAATTTGAGATACGATGCTCAATATCTTGGGAACACTCAAAAATTATTTTTTTATTACTCCATATTGCAGAGGTTGTTTTCTAAGCCTGTGAGTAAAGCAATCCCTATTACTATGTCATAATGCTTTCCAAACTTGTGTATTTCACTGCCCAGATTTAACATGTGTAACATCAGCTGTATGGTTGAAATGGTAGTAAATCTCTGTGTTGGTTTTTACAGGCAGATCAGCTGAAAATAGATGTGATTGACTGGCTCGTATTTGATCCTGCACAGAGGGCAGAAGCACTGAAGCAAAGCAATGCAATCATGAGGAAGTTCTTGGGTATTAAGCTTCACAAATATTGTAGACTTTTTAAATGTTGGGTTTGTTGTCATTGGCTCTTGGCACTACATTTGACGGAACTTTGAGTCTAGTCTATTAAAAGCATGGCTTTGCCAGCTTATGAAAATAAGGTATGGAAATTGCAAAGCTGTTGATACCCAGTTCACCTTCTCATAGCATCGAAGAAACATGAAGCTGCAAAAGATGTGTTTGTGAAGATTCCCCAAGACTCTATAGCAGAAATATATAACCAATGGGAAGAACAGGGAATGGATACACCACTTCCAGCTGAAGATGACAATGCTATACGGGAACATTTATGTATTCGTGCATATTTGGTGAGTTTCAAATATGCAGTATTCCAAGGTATTACTTTGAAATAATGGTGGTTTTGCCTTGGTGGTGAAACTTCAGCTTTGTCCATTTAACTTCTGTTATAGCTGTGCATGTAATGACCTTCTGGTCATTATATGAGTCAAAAATGTCTAAATACTGTTTCCAATGCAATCCAGGAAGCCCATGAAACCTTTAACGAATGGTTTAAACACATGAACTCAGCTCCACAGAAGCCTTCTTTGTTACCACAAGCAAGTTTTACTGAAAAAGTGGCCCATGAACATAAAGAAAAGAAGTATGAGGTAAGTAAAAGTCCAAGTTATTTACTGTAAACTTTTATGTTTTGCTTAGGAGGCAGACTTAGTTCAATGAAACAGAGTAGAGGACTGCTATTTTGTATTGCTTAAGAACTCTATTATAAGTTATTCTATTTTTAGATTGAAGAGAGTATGAGACAATAGAATAATAATGGCACTGCACAGTAAGTTCTGGGTTTCTAATGTGACTCAGCTTTGCATAAAATACTGTAATATAGTTGTAAATATTCATTGTAATGTGTTGATTGTCAGTGTTATTAATAAATCTGAGCACTCGATTTTGCTGTTAAGTCTTTATTCTTGTATTTATCACCTTTTCTATCTAAAAGATGATGCAGTTTTGTTTTGCCAAAAGTTCTTTTTGTGTGGCCAGTATTCAGTTAATACAAACATTTATTTTATAAGCATGGCAGAATAAGTTGTTTAAAATTATGTTCCTTGAGGAGCTTTGCTTCTGAACAATCTGTCTGATTCTAGACAGGGAATTAAGCAAGGATGGAAATAGCTGTTAGCAGCAGGTTTTAAGTTTTAGCCATTGGCTGAAGATTCTAATTTGAATTGGAGCTGCGCTGACTGTTGCATGCTGGTGGAGAGTCTGTTTTAAAATAGCCTTGGAAATTATCCTGTTCTGCAGTGGTTTATTTTTTGTTTCTTTGCCAGATGGATTATGGCATTTGGAAAGGCCTTTTGGATGCTCTCACAGCTGATGTTAAAGAGAAGATGTACAATGTGTTGCTGTTTGTTGATGGAGGATGGATGGTTGATGTCAGAGAGGTAAAATGAGTTTTTATATCATGTTACAGACCACAAAGCATAAATTGGACCCAGGTGTTCCTTTGTCACCTTTAGTTTGATGTGTTCCTGTTAATTTGCTCTGGCCTTGCTGTGACTGCTTAGAACTTGCTTCCCCTTCAGTTACTATAGAAATCATATCTCACAGTCCAGTCTAGGCTGGTTAGTCCAGTGTTCTGTGTCTGATGCTACTAATGATGTGGTTATGCCGAGTTGCCTTTTAAAAGTAGATTTTCATAATCCTAATATGTTACTTTGCTCTGGTAAGGATGCTGAGGATGACCCTGAGCGAACACACCAGATGATTTCGCTGCGAAAGCTGTGTCTGCCAATGATGTGCTTCTTGCTGCACACGGTGCTGCACAGCACTGGGCAGTACCAGGAGTGCCTGCGCCTGGCTGACATGGTCGCTTCAGAGCGGCACAAGCTTTACACGGTGAGTTGGGGAGAGCTGCAGGCAGCTCAGCTGACGTTTAAAAGCTTTGTGGGTTGGCTGTGGAAGAAGCTTCTATATAGAGAGGAAGATGCCATATGTTCCTTAGCATCGTAAGTTTCTTTGTCGCTTCCCATCCACAGCAGTAGTAAAGGGTTTCCTTGTATTCTGACTTAGGGAATCAAAGAGTTAACTTTGAAACACTGAGGATGACGGCCAGTGTTTTGACAAGCAGTTCCTCTGAATACTGCAGTTACTAATTTTTGGATGGGAGCTGTTGAATTGAAATAAGTTTAAAGGTGGGACTCCATGATCTTAAAGGTCTCCACCAACCTAAACAATGCTATGATTCTAAGCTGAGCTGTAGAATTGTAATTGGTTTTACAATTACCTTTCAGAACATTGTGTAAGCAGGCTTCGTTTTGGAGCACTTGGTTTACCCCTAACCTTCTTTCCCTCCAAAAGCCTGAAAAACAACCTCAAAATGAGACAGAGCTATCTTGAGCCTACCTTTGGGTTTTCAATGCTGCTGCTAGCTTCCTGTGCCTTATTAAAGGTCATTCTGAAATGCCTGATATTCATGCTATCTTAAATAGAAACATTAGAAAAAAATAGTAACTTAATTAACCACCATTTACTTTAATGTCAGTGTTATTCACTGCAAATAAATGTAACTTTATTAAGTTTGGGGTTTTTAATTTACTCTTAGGTATTTTCCAAAGAAGAACTCAGAAAACTTCTACAGAAGCTGAGGGAATCTTCTCTGATACTTCTGGACCAGGATCTTGATCCTTTGGGATATGAAATTCAGTCATAGGTTTTCATGTAGATACTTACAAAGATTTCCGACCATGGACATTCTGGTTACATAAAAACCCCCCAAAACAACAAAACCATTACTGGGACAAACTCTTCTGATTTTTGGGGGACCCTGCCCTCAGATTTCAATTTAAACTTGAAAAATTCTGACCAACTTCAGAGATGTTATTTGTTATACAACCTTTTTCATAAAATTTTTTTTCTAATAAAAGTGCTTCAAAAGAGAAAATGTTTGTTCTAATCTAAAGTGTCATATAAATATGGTGATTGTATGAACCTCCTTAATCTTTTTGTTACATGCAAGAAAGAGCTGCTCATAGACTGAAAACATTACATGGCAGGAAAAGAATGTGCATGGGTGCAGGGGGGAGAAAAGTGAGACTGCAGGAAGGTGTATGTGCAAGGCAGGGGAGGATAAGGCAAACACTTGGGGCTGGAGGAAAGGAACACCAAAAAACTAAAGTGAGGGGCTCCATCCAGCCCTTCAGAAGAGAAGGCAGCCTTTTTAGGGCTTGTGCTGTTCTCCTGAACACTGTGGAATTGCTAAAATCCTGAACCAGAGGATGATCTTAGGTTAAAACTCTCATGTTTAAGATGTTGCACTTTATTTAGAAAGCTCTTTCTGACTACATTTACATGTGTAAACACACATTTAGTTGCCTTTCCCTTTACTAGAGAGTGCATTGCAGCGCCATGCAGTTAGGTGAGGGTTTTGGCTCCTTCACCCACTCGGCGCCTTCTGACACCTGACAGAGAATGTCATTTGTGCTGTACCTGTCTGTACCTACATTTTCATGTTTTATGGAAATACCCAGTCCAGTTGTGGAGAGGTACCTTGGAGGGAAGGTGCATTTCTGCCTGTTGCTGGACTGTTGGGCAGAGGTGTGGGGGGTACTTGGGGAGGGAGCGGAGGGACACGCACATGGACACACAGGCATATAGACACGCACACGGACATGCAAAAAGAGACACAGAGACACACGCACACGGACACGGACATGCACACAGAGACAGACACGCGCACACAGACACGTGCCACACACACAGATGCAGAGACACGCACACAGACACACACAGGCACACGCGCACACACACACACACACACGTTGCGCGGCGCGTCCCGGGCTCTGTCCCGCGGCTGGCGCGGCGCGGGGCGGGGCCACCGGAAGGCGCGCGCCCACGTGTGCGGGCGGGGCGGGGCGGCCGGGCCGGGCCGGGTGTGTGGCGGCCCCGCCGGGTGTGTGGCGGCCCCGCCGGGTGTGTGGCGGCCCCGCCGGGTGTGTGGCGGCCCCGGGCAGCCGCAGCCATGGGCTGGCTGCCGGCGCAGGGCCGGCTGGCCGCGGGGCTGCTGGTGAACCTGGCCGCCTCCATCTGCATCGTCTTCCTGAACAAGTGGCTGTACGTGCGGCTGGGCTTCCCCAACCTCAGCCTCACCCTGGTGCACTTCGCCATCACCTGGCTCGGCCTCTACCTGTGCCAGGCGCTCGGCGCCTTCTCCCCGAAGAGCCTGCAGCCCGCGCAGGTGCTGCCGCTGGCCCTCAGCTTCTGCGGCTTCGTCGTCTTCACCAACCTCTCCCTGCAGAGCAACACCATCGGTACCTACCAGCTGGCCAAGGCCATGACCACGCCGGTCATCGTGGTCATCCAGAGCGTGGCTTACGGCAAGACCTTCCCGCTGCGGATCAAGCTGACCCTGGTGAGGGGGCGGCGGGGCTGAGGGCAGCGGGGTGGGGGCGACGCCGGGAGGGACCACCCGCCTCAAACGCCGCTCTCCACCTCCATAGGTCCCCATCACGCTGGGCGTCTTCCTCAACTCCTACTACGACGTGAAGTTCAGTGTCCTAGGCATAGCGTTCGCCACCTTGGGCGTCCTGGTGACCTCCCTGTACCAAGTGGTGGGTAATGGCGGGGGGGAGGGCGTGGGGGGCTGGTCACCAAGGCGCTGCCCCTCGTGTTGGTCGCCTTCCAGCAGCTCCAGCCTTCCTGGAGACCCGCCAGGCTCCGTTCCTGGTTTTTAAAAAACGCTCCAAATTGTGGTAATTCACCATAACCCCTGGTAAACTGAGGAATTGATTGTCCTTGCTGCTAAAAGTTGGGGTGTCATCTTGTATTTTCAAGGGGCAAAGATTGATTTAGCGGTAAAACTCCTTTTTTTCTAGAGAGAACAGATATTCTTGCTGGAGCAAGTGCCTTGCATTTGAGCCTTTCCCTAGAAAGGACGTTTTCCAGTCCTTCAGTTAATCCCGTGGTTTATCCTTGAGCTATTTACGTTTTATCAGCATCCTTTTTCAATTTCAACTATACACAGTCTAAGGTGTTTTTGTAGAGAGTGCATTAATACATGTGCACAATATAAACAAAATACAGCCTTTCTGGATGATTATGGTTGAAAAAATAGGTATGTCCAGGGACTGCCTTAGCCCTTTCTGCTGTAACAATGTACTAATAGCTCAACCTGTTCATTACTGGCCAAAACTGTAAAAGCCTTCCAAATCAGAATCCTCTGTCATGTTAATGTGATAATCATCCATTTAAATGGGAATTTATTTGCAACAGGTGTACTGTGTCTCCCAAAGAAGTGAGGCTCTTTGACCTGTAATGTAGAAGATGATAAATAATGGTCTTTTCTCCTGTTTTGGGGCAGGAGGAGGAGAGAGATGCAGTATAATAAATTTAAGTGATGGTGTGTGTACTGGAGAAGTGGTAGTACTTGGGCGAAATTATCCTGTAACATTAGAAAAAAATCCTTAGCAAGTTTATATGCTGGAATCCATGCTACCAGTTAGTGTGATTTATGAAGTATTAAACATCTTACTTAAGCATAATATAAGTTGCATCCTCTTGGCTGTAACATCTGTTTTCGTAGCCATAGGTAACTAATATTTCTTAAAGCATGCCACCTTGAAAATTGAAGTTAGAGTCAAATATAATCAATATTGAAATGCAGTCCATTAAATTTGGAATAAACTGGCAAAAGAAAGACAGGTGTTCACTGGTTTTGTTAGCGTGTATGTGGAAGACAATGAGAAGGAGGATGCAGAAGCAGATCTCTGCCTTGGCAAAGGTACTCAACTCCATCACAGGCAGGATCTGGAATTTGTGCTGAGTATAAAAGGGGGCTGGCATTTTCTTCCTGGTTCTGCTACTTTTCTGTTCTTCCTCAAGTGCAATACTTTACCCCCAGCCTATGGGAAAAAGAAGTTTTAGGCACTCAGGATTTTTTTCACTGTCCCTGCGTAGGATTTTCTCCTCTCATGGCTTTTGTGCTTGTAAGAGACAAACATAGGGCCTCCAGTCTGGCAAAGGTGATGCTCAGCAGTCTGTGGTACTGTCCACGTGAAATTCCCTCTGTGTTACTAGCCAGTTTGCTCAGGTTTTCAATGTATGATGTTTTTTCCCTCATGTTTTAACAGCTTTCTCTTTTGGTTTTAGTGGGTAGGTGCTAAGCAGCATGAGTTGCAGGTAAACTCTATGCAGTTGCTGTACTATCAGGCACCGATGTCCTCAGCTATGTTGTTGTTCATCATACCCTTCTTCGAGCCAGTCTTTGGAGAAGGGGGAATATTTGGGCCCTGGACACTTTCTGCTGTGGTAAGGCTTTTATTGACTTTATTTAAATAATTATCACTGATGTAGTTAAACTTGATAGTAAGATATATTTCTTTATGAAACAGGTTTTTATGCAGCAATTAGCTTGAGAGGGGTGTGTGCAGGAAAAAAACCATTTATTGAATCTACCCCACTTCCTCCAAGAGGAACAATTCTGTCAATTGATTTACCTCATTCTTTTTTCTGTTTAGAGAGCATCTGAACAACAGGAAAACCTGTCAAAATCTAGAAGCTTCCCCTAGTGTATTAAATTAAAAATACGTAAGTGCTGTAGTTCCAGCTCTTACTGTCCACTCAGAGGAAGAGATAAGCATACTCACCTTTTGACACTCTCAGCTTCTCTTCTGTGGAAGGGTGCCAATACTGATTGGTCTCTAGAATTAGTAGTTTTATTTTCACCGAGAAGACTGTAATTTCTCTCTGTATCCTTGTGTATAAAAAAGAGGCAGTGGCATATTTGTACCAGTGCTGATCATGCTCTCCTTGATGGTGAGTCATTTCTTGTAGCACTGCAGCTTGTGGACAGGATAGCAAGTATTCACAATAATAAAGTCTGATATTTTGTTAAAATACTTTTTGTTGTGACCATAAATAAGACTTTGTCTCAAAGGTAAAGAATGCAACATCTGTGTGTACGAGCAGCCGGATTTTCCAAAATGTTCACCAGAGTAAAGGAGAAAAGGGCTTGTGGGTCTCTCAGTGTGTATTTATGGACATCATAGCCTGAGTTGCTTATACACATCACCAGTGTCTACTGATTTGAAGCTGCTTCTATTTCTGTTCTCCATATGTTTTTCTTGCCTGATACTTTGCATTTGAAAGTAAATTAAACTGAATAAATAACCTGGAATGTATCTACAAAAGCAGGTCAGATTACTGACTGTGTCCATTAATCCACAGATAATGGTACTGCTGTCTGGAATAATAGCCTTTATGGTAAACTTGTCCATTTACTGGATCATTGGAAACACATCACCTGTCACGTATCCTTTGTAACATTAGTCATTTCTCTTGTTTCTGGATGAATTATGTTGGAGTCATTTGGGCTAATTTACTCTGGCAAAATTGTTTGGTAACCTGCCTGCTTTATCTTAAATGATGAAGCTGGAAAAACATGTTGATGTTTTAGTGTGTTTTGTTTCTTTGTTCAGGATTTGTATAGGTAAAGGTGGTTCCCTCACTGACCTTCATACCTGCAAAGAATATTAACCACGCTCTGGCCACCTTGAGGAAGTGTTGGCATGCCAGTTAGTTTTAGTGTACATTGGGTGAGAGGCAAGAAAAGTACACAAGTTGGAGTCGTCATGGCTGTACCATTGCATGCTTTGTGTGTAACTAATGGAATTTCCAAGTGTTTCTTTTTACAAAAAGAGTGTTGGTATTTGCTATTATCCTTAACAGATGTCTAGGTATAACATGTTTGGACATTTCAAGTTCTGCATCACCCTGCTGGGAGGGTGCCTCTTATTTAAGGATCCACTGTCTGTTAACCAAGGCCTTGGGATTCTGTGCACATTGTTCGGCATTTTAGCCTACACACACTTCAAGCTTAGTGAGCAGGAAAGCAGTAAGAGTAAATTGGTCCAGCGTCCATAAAGCAGGAGTTTCTGAATACTGTTGTGAAGGAAAACAAGTATTTAAATGTGCATTGATTCTAGAATGCACAAAATTGCCTCATTCATTTAGATCTACGGTTTGAGTTTAACCACCAGGATCGTTATTCTGTAACTGAACAAACAAACTGAATATGTAAAATGCTGGGGTTTTGCCATCTCAGTCCGTCCTGTCATTTTCATTGAATTAAAAAAGTAACTTAAAAGACAAAAAGGCACACTTCAAATTGCTGTGGAAATTGTACCGAAGTAATTACAATTTTTGCATACCAAATGAGATCATGATGGCTACAGTTATAATACAGAAAGAGAGAAAGAAGAGGAATCCTGTCTCTGTGATCGTGCCAGTATTGCTGTTGTGAAGAAAAACTTGGAGGCCCTTTTATGCAGATGTTTTGGTATGTAGTAGTGCTTCCTCCTTTTTGTCTGGTAAACAATGAGGAGGAAAACATACTGGTCCAATTGGTTTTAAAAAGGCTGCCAGAGTCATTCCTATTTCTTGTATGCTTTCTTATTTATGTTTAGCTTCAACAGAGGAATAGATTATTGTCTGAGGAAAGTAGAAAAATTATAGGTGGAGAGAGACTAGAGGTGAAAGCCATAGGCCAAGCTATAGAAAAATAGGAAATCAGATCTAAACAGTTCATCTCATTTTTTTCTTTTAGTCTGCCAGGACATTTGTGAAGTAATTAACGTTTTGGAAAATTTTGTTACTGCTTTATAATTTTTCTCTGTGCCAAAACCAAGACTTTACATGAGATCTTGTAAGTACTTGTGAGCCTAATAAAATCTCTGGTTGTGTGGTAATAACCAAATATTTTGCAGCCCTTGCACACAGAAACCCATGCTAAAAAATATTTTGGCGTAATCTTTGGAAAGGTCACTGTCTTTAATGGGCATGAAGATTGTCCAGTTCTCTCTCTTGCCTCCAGCCCCACCTCCCTCACTCCCATACCTTTCCCACAAAGTTACCTTGGGTGGGATCTGCAGGTTTGTCTGTTGTCATTGTTTTAGGGGAGAGGCCTGGGGGGCTCTCTGGGCAGTGCTGTTAAAGACAGTGTTTCCTCAACAGACAGTCCTGGGAAATGTATCACAGTGACTGAAGAGGGCGAGGTGGGACCTACTTCTGCTCCAATTCAGAAATGCTTTGACAATTATTTTATGACAGTATCAGGCACTGATTTTGACAATGTGGATGGAAGAAGTTGAGTGCTGTTCTAGTTAAAAAAAGGAAATCCAAAATAACTGCTTTCAGTAAATCTGGTGAGAACATATGTTTGCTAGATTTGCAGGGTTAGAATTTAATTGCAGTATCTTAATCCTTACATATTTGGAGTTTTTTTTATCTTTATCTACCTCTGTCAGATTTAAAGAGGGGAATTATGTGAACAAAACCAAGTATTTAAGTTTTGCAGCCACCAGCAGAAATAATACTTAGTTCCTCTAAGTGTTATACAATAGAAATAAGAAGTCTTTATGTAGGAAACAATTCAGCTTTTCTCAAGCTTGTAAATTATTTATTCTGTTATAGGGTTCTTGATTTAAGAAAATATTATTTCTCTGTGTAACTTAAGTTTACACCATAATACTCTATTATCATTTCAGAGTTAGAAATACCTGAATAACTTTACATCTTTACCAACTGTTTCTTGGACATTGTACTGGTCCAAGGATAATTATTTTATACACTTCTATAGATTTATATTATTAGTTTAAAAATACAGCCTGGACTACTGAAAGATGTGTTCAGACAGTCAAGCTTTGGATGCATATCCTTCAGTATGTACACTGAGAAAGCCATTTGCATTAATTTGTGCTGTGCACAAGTTCTTCTGAGATGGAGATACACCACCAAGACACAGTTAGAAAACAACTGAATTAGGTGCCTGTATGACAACAATATTTGAGGTGAGACTGATGTAAAGTGGTAGAATGAACAAAACAACCATGCCTGGAAATACAATAGACTCCTTAAGGAGAGTAGCAGATCTGCAAGAGAAAGTTAAGCCTATCATTAAAAAAGTATATTATAAATAGAATCTGTTGCTGGAATTTGTGTGTGGGGGGGGAGATCACTTAAGTGACATGATTTTTTTTCATACATTCAAGAACCCTCATTTGAAATTTACCTGTTGTATCTAATAAATAAAGTATCTTGAACTTTGTCATGTGGTTCAAAATATTAAATTCAGGTGGCTTGTGTAATCGTGGGATAAATAGATCTTTTTATGTATTGTTTCTTTGGATACCTTATGTAGGGTGGGAATAAATTTTGATCCCTTTACTGATACCTGCTTATTGCAGGGGAGAGGAGTTGTTCTTGTCTTTTTTCATCTTCTGTTTGAATTGTGTGCACTTTGGGAGTCTAGGGGTCTGTAAGACAAAATGGTGCAGCTTGGATTTCTCTCTGTGTGAATATTTCATGGAGTTTGAATGTTTTGCACTTGTGGCACAAATAAGGGAAATTTTAATTCCTGAGGTAGAAATGGAGTCCTAAAAATTACTGATACTTACATGGTGGGAAACTTGCTTATTCTAGTTTTTACTACATCAGTTGAATGTGTTTTCCTGTTAATACTGTGTATTTCAATCACTTCTGACTTTCTGGAAAATCAAGAGACTTGTCATCTTTAGCAGTATAAAGTCATCACCCTGTGTATGCTGTTCTAATTGGAGCCATACCATATAAACCGTGGTGTTTGCTTTCTGCTTTTCATTTTACTTCATACTCTACATGTGAGTAAACTGTGGTAGCAGGATGAGCCTTGGTCCTTTTCTGCTATCCAGTGTTTTGCTGCTTATATTATTATTCTTTCCTTTAAAAAGCTACCACTGATGTAATTACAGTGTAAATGCCAGTGTAGATACCAAGGTGGCATTTAAAAATGAGAGCAGTTTTGAATGATTCTGATTCAAATATGTTTGCTAGCCTTGTCCACTAAAGCAACTTCAGAACAACATACACAAGTTTTTCCATTTTCCCCAAAGGAATAGTAAGTATGCCTTCACTTATGTGATGCTCAGTTAAAAGCTTTGTGTTACCTTTAACTTTGGTAACTCAGCACTTGTTTGACAGATACTGCCTCTGGTTTTGTATGACTTGCTAAGTTCTTGCAGGCTCTATGTCTGTGCAGGGCACTGTGCCAGGGGAGTTTTCCTGTTGAACAGCTACTCTCAGGCTTAAAGTTGAAGGAAAGTTGTTTCCTGCTGTTACATGTATGAAAAGGAGGTTTGTCTTGCAAGAGTTCTAGCTCCAAGACAGAACTGCAATTCAGCAGGACTGTATCCTCTCTCCTCAGTTCATGAAATGAATGCCCAGTGATGGCCCAGGGCTAAAGCAACATTAAAGCCTTGTTAGGGCTACCCATAGATTTAATTCAATTCTTTTTAAAATAGTAGTGGTAATCGATGCTGTATGATTTTTACAATGTCTCATTATATAAGAGTTTCAGAAGAGTTCTATAACATTTCTGAGTACAGCTAATGTCCAACCTATGTCTAGTTCATCAAATCTTGTGCAAAATCTATCAAAAGATAATGATGGCTTCCCTACCTGGCTGTACATGTTTATACAGTTGGGCTGCTGAACACTGGCACACTGTTAAGGTATTTAGCAGTGTCTTAGAAATATCTGGTCTGAAATTCACCAGTATACTGGAAAAGAAAAAGACAGCTCACCCTGATAGGTGAGAGAGCTTTTTATTTTCCTGGGATTTATGTTCCTGCTTTTAATAACAAACAGGCTGCATGTTAAGGGAATGCAGAGAGCAGGTCTTAATGTCCTTCAACTCACCTTTCATATTAAGATTTTTCTCCCAAGATGTCTGTTTTGCTCCCTATTACATAGTTTGTCTTAACTAGTTTTTAAAAGAAGCAGAGTTTGGATTAAAGATTTGTAGGTGTTTGCTTGTGTTACGGGGTTTTTTTCCTCTCAAAATTTTGTTTTAGCCTTCAAAACCTAACTTCCCTGTTCAATAAGAAAACCAAAAAAGAAAATAATTTTAATAAATGAAAGGCAGTGGGATATATAGTGAAGATATGTTTTGTTTTGGAAAAGAATTTGATAACCTTCTCAAGAGAAGGGACCTATTGTTCCTCCTACCCTGGCCCAGTGATACCGGGCTTAGTGGAGGAGGGCTTGTGTTCACGAAAGCAGTTCTGCTTTTCTTCACTGTATCAGTTGGTCCAGTGAAAATGTATCACCGCTCCCTGCGCAGCTTGTCTGGCTGAAGTTACTGTTTTCTGCTTTCATCTGACTGACCTGGATCATGTTGCTGTCTTCTTGAGTGAGAAGACCTGAGAGTTCTAATGGCCCTAATGGTTCTATTCTATGACCCTGGGGAGCAGAATGTATTACATCACCTCATGTAACTGCAGTGTCCACTCAGCCCTGCTGTGGAGGATCCAGACCAGCCGAAAGGGTCATAGTTACATTCTGCAGTACAACAAGGACTAAAGAAAGGGGAAATGTGATCCCTTTTCATTGTTTTCTTTGCAACGCAGTTTCTAATACTTTCCAATTTTAGTCTTTGTCATTTCCCTTTAGTAGGTGCATAAGAAAGCTCCCTTTCCTGTTTCTATCTGCCCTTTATAATTATGACATATTTTAGGGAATTCCAGAATTGAGACAAATTATACAATGCTCACATAAATATTATACGTGCTCACATAAATTTTTTGACCTAACCAGTGTTGCTGGTTTTTACCTAGGGACCCTTGCCTGCCTTACAGTCCAGAAAAAAAGTGTTTAAAATACAGAAGGAATCTTAACAGGAATTAAGAGGTAATTTGCCAGCTCAGGAGCTGTATTTGCCTTTCTAGCAGCACTAGCTCAGTACCTAGAAGGCACAATATGCTGCCTTTATAATGGAAAGGTGGGAACAGACATGGGCAGATTAATGAAAGTAAATTAGGTATTTAGAAGCAAGTAGTGGGAATGATCCAAAGGTTGCCTAAGGATTTGCATTGCAAAGATATTTTCTCATCTGTTTGTGTTCACTGGAACATTAAAACAAGCCATTCATTTGTAGGCACATGGTTATATTTAAGGAGCTCCAAGAAGTCCAGCATGGCTGTGTGGGTAACTACCACGTGCAGGATGCACATGCAGGATGCATATGCAGGCTAGCAGTGTGTCAGAAAAGAGCAGGATTATTTTTAGAACCATAGATGGCAGTGTCTCATCCAGGAAGTGCAGGGAGGAGATGTCTGATTGAAGTGCAGTGTAAGAATGTAATTTTTAATGACCTTGGCACAGAAAAGTTGCATTTTTTTACTTTCTTACAAAGCAGAGGCTGAGAAGCAAACTTGTTTAAAGGAGATGTGCTCTGATCAGGTGAAGCACATGAAATAATAATACATATTGGGACTATAGAATAGAGGTGGTTGTGATTAAAGAAAAAAAGATTGAGACAATGGATTAAGAAACAACTGAGAAAAATACACAGCACATAGACCTTATATTTAAAAACTTCCCTAGATATTTGTTTAGATGTTTAGCTCCACAATTAGGCAGCTGAATAGCAGGGCCAGATTTGCCAGTGTGAACTTCTTCCCTTTCAATAACACTTAATAGAGAATGGCACTGGCTCAGCATTTCCAGAAATGAAGCTGCATAGTTGACAAGTGTGACTTCTTTATTGTCTTCAACTAAATTAGGCATCCTGTTCAACAAAGAAACTGAGGCCTTGTTCTGCTTCCTTACTCTGCCCAGAATGTTTTTAATCCTCCTTATTCTCTGGGGAAAAAGAAAACATTTGCACACTTTTATTTTCTGTTACATAACTTACTAGAGTGACAGAATGGGTTTTGTTTTACAATACACCAAAGTTGCATATTGAAAACTTTGAATAAGATCTTGTAATTTATCTACATGTGCACATTTAGATTCCACTCAGGTTTCTGAATGTGAGATGAATGAAAAAAGCCTCTCCAGCTCCTATTATACTGTTGTAAAATTGAGTGCTTCTCTTCTAGGAGTTGAAAACCATGTTAAGGTCTTCTGGTATCCAGAGTGGTTTACTTGTTAAATGCGTTTCTTGTGGTGATTAGTCAAAAACTGTTTTCCTATTTGTTAACCCAGTTGAGAGAAGAAACTGACAGTGGCAGTCATACACCCCTCAGGCAATTATAACACATTTCTGAAAACATATGATCTCACTTTTCCAAATGGTAAGGTGGTTCTTCTAATCCGGGCTGACAATGTCCCATTGCAGTTTGTGTAAGACTTTGTTGTACAGGTAGGAAAAAAAAGAGGGATAGAGGTGTAGGAGGTTTGTTTCCCAAACAAAGCCCAAGCAAAACTTTCCCCAAAAGGCTATTTGAATTAATGGATACCTTTGTCTCTGTCTGGGGTGGACATGTAAACCTTAATTCTATACCCCTAAACCTACAGTCCCAGTGAGGAGCAGCTGACAGCAGCGTGACTGGACACACAGGAGGCGAGCACTGAGCTGGGACTGCTGAGCATCCCCAGGAAGCTGGTTTTGTACAACTAGATAAAAGGTTACAGAACCAGCTGTACTTGGGTGTCATTCAAACCTCATCTTGGATGCCACAGAGAGGAATTAAAATTCAGAAACTCTGGGAAACTAGCAGATTTAATGAAAGACGTGCTCTTAACACACATTATATGAAATGGCAGTGTCAGTGGAATGACGTGTTCCTGTTTAAAGGCATAATTCCCGTTCCTCCCCATGAACACAGCTTGGGCATTTGCTTCTGTCTGAGCTGGGACATTCACATGACCCTCTCCTAGACAGAATAGCCACGACTGGCTGTAGAGCAGGTCGATGCCTTCCTGTGCAGGCAGGGAAGCTTTTATGCTAGGACAAGGGAGAATAGTGCCACCCCACGGCTAGAAACAGGAGTGAGGGAAGCAGAGCGGGGCGGGAGGCGCCTCTCAGCAGTCCGGATGTAACGCGCACACGCCCAGCCTCAGAAGGCGGGTTTGGAAATCGTGAGAAAACCCTGTTTTCATGTACAGCTACCAGCCTTCCTCAAAGAGTTTCTCAAGGACTCCAGAACATATTTATGTGCCTATAAACGGTCTTCTATTCTCTGGAAGACTGGCTGGCTCTGAGCCGCTTGTTTCCTGCCTCTGCAGCCTCCTGTGGACTGGTAACTCTCGATTTCCCTTGTACCCCGTATAAAGGGAAGATCTTTGGAAGGTATATTGTGCACTGGCCCTATTTTTCAGTGTGCTCTATTTAGCTGAACCAGTCTGCTACATCAGATTGTTTTGCTTCTGTGAAGAAGCTTTACTCTTTTGATAGCCTGTAGTAATTCACTGGGTATCACAGAGATCATTGGGATATTGTTTTCAAATGCTGGTTAATTTTCTAATCAGCTAATTGTCCCTAAGCAAACCAGAATTTAAGTATTTTGTAGTTAGATATTCTCAGTGTTTTTATTGAGTGTAAAAGTAAGACAAGCAAGTCCCCCCATCTTCAGAGTTTCCTTTTAAAAACTGATGTATATCAGTGTATGCAGAGATGTCTAAGGAAAATATTTTATTATGTGATGTCCTTATTGTCTAACAAGATTGAACATTTGCAGGCTAGGAGTTACTGAAATGAAACTGACTTCTGTAAAGGCTTTGCTGCAAAAGTGGCTTGACAGGATTGGATTTGAGTAGAAGCCAGAGACACTGGGCTCTAAACAGGATTTCACTGAAAACTAGAACCAAAACGTAGTAAAAATGGACAGTTGATATGTATAGATAAAACCATAAACTTTCCTTAGTTTTGCTGCAGTCATCGTTTTGGTCTTGCTAAAATAATTGTATGGCTGCATGGACGAAAAGAACTCTTAGCCCGTGCGTGCACGCTGCCAGTGATGTGTGACAGTACTGCTCCCCAGCTATTTGAGGGTTCTGTTTTTCCAAAGACTATTGTCCTTTCCTGTCTGTGTCAGCAAAGAGGCATGTGTGCCCGTGCCGTGGTCTCCCTTGGATACAATCCTCTGAGTAACAGTTTAACATGCCAGACTGAGAGCTGAGATGTGGGTAGTGATCCCTCCAACTTAGGTTGTGTTGCAAAGGCAGTAACTTTTGCTAAGAAAATCCCATCATCAGCAGAATGGAGTGTTTTGAGCTGGAGCAACTTGGTACAGCTGCTTATATCTGCACAAGTGGAATGCAAAATATACAGCTGAGATATGCTTTCTACGTATTTTAAGATGTACATTTCCAAATCAGCTTTCATAGGAGCAGCTTGAAGTACAGAGCAAATGAGCTTTAAAACACAACACAAATTACCATCAGAAGTATCTTCATTAGCACAATCAACACAACTCATCTTGCAAACCTTTCAGCTCCTTTGCAACACAGGAAAAGCTGGCTTGGGCTAGCTAAACTGATTATCAATGCTAACATGCACTCTTTACTTCTCCATAAGTACCACCCGAGGGAAACTTCTGGGAATTTGGACCCAGTTCTATCACCGGAGATACTGCAGGGGTTTATCAACCCCTGGTGATAAGCCTCTTTGATACCAGAGGTAAAATTCAAGGGGTGGTTAGTTAATAAGGAAAATACCACTGAATGGCTCCCTGACTTCAGGAGTTATTTCCCGATTGCCATCTCCAATTCTCTGCTTCCAGCTGTGTGTTGCTGCTGCTTTTTTTGTGATGTCTCACGTGTTCATGATAAAGGAAGCTGACATGCTAGGAGCAAATACAAATAAGTATCCTCCTGTTGATTCAGCTAAATCTGTGGTGAAAGGAGCCAAAGCC
>JAWWEV010000043.1:34201543-34245822 GCA_035583235.1 Hafferia zeledoni
GCGGATCCATCGCGGCTCGCTCGGGGCGCTGGGGACTCGCCTTTGTCGCTCGTGCGGCCTGTGGGCCGGGGAAGCGCTGCCGCGGGAGGCGGGGGCCGGGCCGGGTCAGACGGGCGGGGGGCGCGGGGCGGGCGCTGCTGCCCCTGCGCGCCGCGGCCCCGCCGCGTTCGGTCCCGGTGAGTCAGCGCCGGCCCGGCCCGCCCGCTCGCCCCCCGCGGCGGCTCGACGGCGGCGCTCGGGTCATGCTCGGGCATGTCGGGCCGGGCCGGGCCCGCTCTGGGCCAAGCCCTGACTTGTCTCCGCCTGGCAGCGTATTTAGGGCCCGGCCCGGGCACCGCCGGAGCCGGCGCGGGCCGGACGGGACACCGCGCTGAGCGCGCCCCGCGGAGCCCTGGCTGCCGCCATCCCGCGCTGTGTCGCTGTGAGCCACTGCTGAGCTGGTCTCCCCTCTTTGCAGGCAAATGTGCAGCACCAAGATGTCCTCCCTCACGGATGCCTCCGCTGTCACCGGTTCGGAGCAAGAGGCGCTGGTCAGTAGCTCTGTTGCACGCGCGAGTATTTTCATTCTTTTTACAGAATTTTTAGCAGCTAATTTAAAAGGATCACTTTTCGCAGAGAGCTGTGGTTGCAGAGAAGCCAGGAAATCCGGTGAAAGTGATCTCTCTTTGATCCTGTAATTGTGAAGCAAATCTTATTCATGGTCGACAGTTTAGGGTGATGGTTTAGGTCTAGACTGTTTCCTGAAGATTTGTGATGGATTTTGCTTTTTCTTTATTAAAAGGATCTTATAATCTGATTTGATCGTGGTAAGTATTTCATGGTGGAAATTGTTAATAGATCATGACTGAAGAGTTGTGGAAAACCTCCCATGTGCAACCATGCTGTTTGTGAAATAATCTGAATTTTTCAACTTTCTCCTCTATTGGAATTCTTACACAAGTTGTAAGAAGAGTCTTCATTTTGTGTTTATGGCTTTGCATATCCAGACTTTCTGATACAGTGACGGTTCTGCTGCCTTGGTTTTGTGCATAAGCCTGACAATGGAAGGCTGTTATACCTGAAATACGAGTTAAAAACAGTACATGTGCAATGGTGTCTGAACGGGATTGCCGTGTGTTAGAAGGGTAAAGCTTAAAAGTGTAGACTGACAGTAGAACTTCAAAAAAGCAAAATAGCAGAACAACAAAAACTGTTCAAAGTCGATTTTTTTGGTTTATTTCTTCCTTTTTTTTAAGTCATCATATTGTGATGCTGGTGTCTGCCGACAGATCTGTGAGGCCAAAGAATTCATACTTGGAGCAGTCAGGAAGAGAGGGCTGGGGAGTAAAAGTGGGCTTAGTTGTGGATTCAGAGGTCTGAAACTCTGCCTTTCTACACGGAGCTGTCAGCAGTACTTTAAGTTACCGTTTGCTGCCTTTATGAAACTGTAATAAGTTCTGCATGTTCTAAATATTTCAGCCCTTAAGAAGGGGGGAACAGACATCTAACATTGTCCATAAACTTGGTTATTATTTTCATGACGTGTAGTTCATGCAGTTAATCACTTGTTAATGCACTAAAACATAATGTTGGTTTAAGCAGATAATTGAAATGAAATGCAGGGAGGTTCCCCTCCTCTGCCCTTCCCTTAAGCATTTATTCCTGGTCTCAGGATATTTTATTTGCACTTCTCTCTTTTTTTTTTTTTTTTTTTTTTACATTCAGTGTTTGGTTTTGTATATTCTGGTTTGTAGACTGTATCAGGATAGCTAAATATCAGCCTGTTCCTGTAATGCTTATGCCATTGTTAAAGAGGTGGCACTAGAATATGCTGCACTGGGACCCATTGGTGGTTCCATAGGCACTTCCTTTGCAGTTGGGGCAGTCCCTGCAGCTTGTACTCATCTCCTGCACTTGTGCTGGCACAGCTGTGTGGAACAGTGCAGTGAGCTGGATCAGGACACTGCAGATAAAACCACTGGCACAGTGGATGGGTGGGAGGCCATTGCCGAGGTAGGAGTGAGTAAAGGATGATGAAAAGGACAGGGTGTGCTTGTCCCAGCTAAGAAAAGTCTGCAGAGGTGAAGCAGCCCAGTTGGCAGATGTAAAACCAAAACCCCCGAAACTGTCACAGGAGGAGACTAAGAAAGAGGTGGACCAGTGCTTTGCTTCATGCCTTGTGCTCTGGACCTGACAGTCACAAGGTCCTTTGCCTTCCTCCTTCCCTTTTGGGAGTCATTGTAATGGTTAAAGGAGTAAAGCTGAATTCCCCAGGACCCAGCCCAGTACTTGGAATTAATAATTTGGTAATTCACATTAGGGAATCTCTGCTTACTGGTGTGTTGAGGTTTAACCACAGCCAGCAAATGAGTAGCACGGAGCTGCTTACTCCTCACCCTATGTCCCTGTGGTGGGATGGGGAGAGAATAAAAAAAAAGGTAAAACCTGTGGGTTGAGATAAGAACAGTTTAATAATTGAAATAAAGTATAATAATAAAAAGAAAGGGGAGAGTAGTAAAATCCAAGAACAATAAGTGAATCACAATACAATTGTTCACCACCCACTGAGCAATGCCCAGCCAGTCCCCAGGCATCAATTGGCCCCTCCCAGCCAGCTCCCTCCAGTTTATACACTGAGTATGAAATCTCTATGGAGTGGAGTATCCCTTTTGCTGGTTTGGGTCAGCTGTCCTGGCCATGCTCCCTCACAGCTTGTTGTGCACCTTCTCACTGGCAGAGCATGGGACACTGAGAAATCCCTGATTAGTGTAGTTACTTAGCAACAACAAAAACATCAACCTGTTGTCAACATTATTCTACTAAAGGAAGAAGCAGCTACTAACTGTCCCAGGTGAAAGTAGGAGACAATGAAAGGATAGGTTTGAGCCAAGATGTACGATAAGTATATGAAAAGTTTAGTATGATTTTGTTCATGTTACTTGCTTTTAACTTTGCAAAATGAAAAGCTTGAATGTGGATAGGTTTTAATGTAGTTGTATGTTTGCATGTCAGATTAATACAGAAGGAGGAAGTCAACCTGTATAAATTAGGTTTCTTTTGTGAATAATTGGTGCATTTCTCTGCTTCCCCACACAGGTTAAACCAAAGCCACTGTTGTTGAAGTTGTTAAAGTTAGCTGGTGCAGAAAAAGACACTTTTACTATGAAGGAGGTGAGAACTTGTAATCACTAAAGGTAGACTACAGTGAGTACAGATAGATTGTTTTGTTTTGGGTGAGTGGGAGGCAGTGTAGTTCATAGCTTATCTAGAAATTATTGAGATGAGATATTGTGTTTATTCTCCTGCTGGCTTGTAACTGGGTATTAAGTGAGTTTCTCAAAAATCCGAACAAAAATTTCTGGTGATCAGTAGAAGAGCAGAATTCTTGGGGAATGATAGGTAAAAATCTGTCAGCTCAGAGGGAATGTTAGGTATTCAAAGTTTGAAGAGCTAATTTCAGTGTATTGAATGTGCTTTCTCTCTTGAAACAACAACCTGTGTATTTAATAATGTGTGTATTTTAATTTATTTTACAGGTAATATTCTATCTTGGACAATATATTCTGTCTAAAAAATTATATGATGAGAAACAGCAGCATATTGTACACTGTGCAAATGATCTCCTGGGGGATTTATTTGGAGTAACAAGCTTTTCAATAAAAGAACACAGGTAACATGGGATTCTTTTCTGAGAGTCTGGTTGGGAAAGAATGAAGAACATAATGCGTATGGCCTTTTTAAACTCTCTGCGTCTGCAAAGATGGTAAGCTTTCTTTTATGATTACATGTAGCTAACTTGCAACATCTCTTTCTTTATTCCCATTTAAGGAGACTGTATTCAATGATTTTCAGAAATCTGATAGCAATCAATCAACAAGGTAAGCTAGTTTGGGAGGACATTTTGTTTCTGTAAACAGCACTAGGGAAAATATAACTTGTATAATGCATCTTGCAAGTAGTGATCAAGTAACAGCAATCTCTCCATTATTAGCTATTTAGCTTTACCCACTAGTGTCCAAAGCAGTCATAAATAGTGAATCAAGGCAAACACAGTTTCTTCTGGGAGAGAGAAAAAAATTCTGAACAGCATTTGGATAATTCTGTTGACTAGAACCAGAACACACAATCAGAGCTGACCAAAATGAGTATGAAGTTGAAACCTTCATCATTTGCTTGTATTTGTTACGAATAAAGCTCTCAACAACATAAAAACTTTTAATATGACAAATTAGCTTCTTGAACTTGTGCTATCAGTAAGGTAAGGGCAAATGCTCTTCATTTTTTTTCTGTTAAAATACTATTTTAATTTTCAAAACTGAATGTGGAGTACATTTAGAACTGGTCTTCCTAAGCTACACTGAGTCCTGTTTTAAAAGGTCTGTATCCTTCAGAAAAGTAGCTTTGTGGTAATTCTGTGGATAGTGACTCCTAGAATGAAAAATTGTTATATACAGTCATCTGTCCTGCAGTATAAAAATGCTCTTGCTGTGATTTTTGCCTAATACAGAGTGTGCATCAGAAGTTAAACAATGGAAGCCATTTTGTAAATTGGCTTCTAAATCCATATTAAGACACCCTTTGTTTCTGAATCTTCCTAAAGAGAAATTCAGCTGCTGAAGATGGGAAACATGGTATCTTTATTGTCCCTGTTGTTATACTTGCAAATTAAAATTTCTCTCTCAACTTTAAGAGTCTTTTATTAAATCAGACTATGTCTGGTAGTAAGCATGTATCATCAACAACATCTATTTTTTCTTCTATTTAATATTAGTCTTTTTTAGTTCAGTTTTCCTATAAGATGATAGCTAGTAAAAAGCACTTTGGAGAGGAGAAGTGTATTGCATTTCCTGCCTACATTGTTTCATATCTGGACAATCATGCACAGCCTTCATTTGAAGCCATTTTTAATAAAATTCTGAGCTGCTTTGCAGTTGACATTTCTTCTTTCTCCCCACATTCCCACTTCAGAAATGTTACAGGGAAGGTCCTGCACACACCTAAAAAGCAAAGGAGCAGTGTGATTTTTTTCCATTGTTCCAAAGTGTCTGGATTTTAAGTTCTATTTAGAATTTACCTTTTGAGCCTGAAATGAACTTTTTCTGCTATGTTTTATTATGGGATTTGGTTTGGTTTGGTTTCAGACTCTACGCTTGGTGACACACCTGAGGATGATGCCAGATCTCAGCTGGAAGAAGAAAATGTTCTTAAGGTGATACTTTCATTATATTTTAATGAATGTTCTAAGTTGTAAATTCTATTTAGTTTTGCATGATAGTGTCAATAGTTTAGATGTACTTAGTTGATTCTAACCTTTTACTTCCTATTCATGCTCAGGCTTACTCACTATTTCTGTTAATCAGGAATCTCTGCAAGAGTTAGAAGAGAAACAGACTTCGTCAAATGTGACTTCCCGACCAACTACATCTTCTAGGAGGACACACAGTGAATCTGGTATGTGCAGATTTGTGATGCAGAGCTTTCAGTAGCATGGCCACAGAGGGGAAAAAGTACGTTCTGTTGTGCCTTGAACTTGAAAGATGCTGACAAGGACTATTCACGTTTCTCTGCTTATCTGAAACAAAATGCTCAGTCTAAAAGAACACGATTCCTTGCGTTGCTTCAGGGTCATGTTACAGTTCTGATCTCTGGAACTGTTACTAAGTTGGTAGATTAAGTTGCTTCACAGATCTGTTAAACTTTTTCACATCAGCAGGACTTTATCTGATGTGTTATCTTCATGATGAGAACACTTTTTTTAATAGAGTGATGTGGTCAAATTCATTTCAATTCCATCTGTTGACAGCCACAAAATGTAAATTTTACATTTTTTTGTTTGTTCTCTAAACCCAGTTTTCATTGGATTTCAATTGGAGGCAGGTGTTAAAGGTCTGGTAACAACACAGGATGATTTTGGATTTGTTTAGGTACCTGACTGTTCATTAAGCACTTACTAAAACAACTGCTGATTTAAGCATTATATTTGCCTCCTCTTTATCTTTGCTGGGGTTATTCAATAATCACTGGCAAATACATTTTCAAAATATGAAATGTTTTTTTTTTATATATTTGTTTGTCCTATCACTTCTCTTACTTCATGACTTCGTGGTTGTAATTATCTGGACATTGATAACATTCTGGACATTGATAACCTTCTGTTGCTGCATAGAACTTTGTCTTCAGTTGCTCAGGAACATTTTTGAGTTCCTCAGCTTTTGAGTAGTGTTCTTTGTGTTCCTTGTAGGCCACTGTTACATTAGTCAGTCCAAAAACTGTGCTGCATTGCTGAGCCATTTGCACTAAATTAAAAGAATGTTTTAATGTTGTAACTAAAACTGGTGAAAGGATGAAAAGTCTTGGTTAAACATCATAACCTGTAATATTTAGGCATAACCCAGAGCACATAAGGTCCTGTGTTGTGCTTACTTATTGTAGGTTTGATTATTAACTCTTGTCTTTGCATCCATTTATTAGTTTGTTACAACCTTAAAGCTTCTTTTAATAGTTTTTATATACACTTTTTTTCCAATTTATAGGAAATCTTCTTTTAAACCACTATTCTTGTTAAATTGGAGTGGTATTGGCTCCTTTGGAGCCACTTATATAGTGTATAGAACCCTTGTGGTGATACAGTATCAGTACGGCATGGAGCCATGAGGACAACGATGGACAGGAGCAACCCTTGGGCCTGGGGGCTCCAAATTTGGTGGGGCTCTCAGGGCGGAAAAAAGAAAAGAGAGGGGCTGAGCCAAGAAGCACCAAGGGAAAGTAAGAGAAGTCTCAAAGTATGTACAAGTGTTTTGTTCTCTTTTCTTTTACAATGAAAGATTCAAGACTTGGAGACTCATGGATTGTCACAGTGTATTTTTGCAAGGCAAGGGAGAGGCTGGGCAGTAGAGGGTGGGTGCAAAAGGCACCTGTGTCAAGGCAGCAGGCTCATACCAAGGCCTGTTAAACCAAGTTTTTGGGGATCTTGGGGGATTTTCACTCCACTGCACTTACATACTGACTTTTTAAACACCTTTATTAATAAAATTGTTTCTTACCAAACACTCTGAAAGTCAGTGGAGCTGAATTTTGGCTTACCTACCCCTAAAATGCTGTACCCCTACTCCTTATGCTGCTGCTGGTGGTTGTTTCAAAATGTGATGTATTTAAAAAGCATTGTCTTTTTGCCTTCAAACCAAGCACACTTAATAGGCACAGCTTAAAGCAATGCTTTCAGAGTTCAATTTTTGCACAGTATGTCTTGACATGCATGGTGAAAGTTCTAACAATTTGTTGGAAAAATCTTGTTGAATAAATACATATGGTGCAACTATTCACTGATAAATTTGTCAAGGTCTCTGAAACTTGAACCTGAACTTACCTCAGTGACGTGGGAGCCAGTTGCTCTGTCTCCCTACAAGTTCTGGGATGGACTCAAAAGCTCTCTGAAAGTGCCCTTCTGTCTACTGACTGTAGAGGGAGCAAGAACAATTAAGATCCTAATTATAGCTCTTAAAATTAGGTGAGTTATAACATGTGATGTGTGGAGTAGGAATTCTTCCAAATTTGTGATTGTTTCCTGCATGTGAAGACATTCACAAGCTGTACTGATGGAACAAGCGGGGAAAGCCGGCCCCTGAAATACCGATTTTGGGGATATTTCACACTTTACATGTTTATCAGTACTGTGTCTTTTTAAATAAGTTCTGGTGCCTTTACTTCCAAAATACTGAATTATTTTATTAGATTTCTTTATAACTAAATTATATTTTAAGCTTCTGCTAAGACTGTTCAAAACTGCACATTGTGTAGATGTTTTTGGAGTAATAAAAATTCTTGAATATGTCCAGAAGAAAATTCTTCAGATGATCTGCATAATGACAGAAGAAAGCGACACAAGTCAGACAGCATTTCGTTGACGTTTGATGAAAGTCTCTCATGGTGTGTAGTCAGTGGTCTGTGCCGTGAAAGAAGCAATAGCAGTGATTCAGCAGATTCTCTTTCCAGTCCTGTAAGTCAAAATATAAATACAAAATATCTTGGCAGTGCAAATTTTGCAGGTGCTACAAGTGCAAATATGCATTTGAAAACATCATGATTAAAAGCAGCAGTGCCTTGTGTGACATCTGAGGAAAGAAAAGAGGCTGAAAGAAAAGTTTGTGGGTGGGTGGCGTAGAGTTTTTCATAGATCTGCTCACAAAGTTGAGGTGATTTTTTTTTTTTAAATACTAACCTTGAATATTCTTTAAAAACTGAGTTCCTTATTGCTTGGCACAGGAAAGCAGTCACAGACATTCTGTAAGTCAGAATTAGTTGGTAGTTCTAGTACAGCCTTGGTAACTGTACCCTGTAGTATGTATGCTGATGATACACTGCATTCATTTTCCAAGCCTCATGTTGTTCTCAACAAACACTAAGGCAAATTATCTGTGGTCAGATTAAGTCATGTAGAGCTAAACTAACAGTATTCCTAGTCACATACTGTGTTCTGAATTGACAAAACTAATACCATATCTTCAGTCTTCCTATTTTATAATTGTTTAGCCACAATCTCAACATTAACAGAGTTGACAAGAATAGGAATTTAATGACATGCAGCCAAAAGACAGCATCTTCTTGCATCTGTTCTTTCACTTTTTAGGAGAGCCTTTGTGAAATAGTAACTGCAGTCTTCAAGCTTTCTAGAGGTTGACTGCAGTCTCTTATTACAGAGACAAGAAAAGGCTTTCAGATCTAGCTTTATTTTTACCTATCTATAATTTGTTAATCTCATAAAAGATACACTGTCTTAACAGCCACTGGTCTTTTTTTCCCCCGCAGCTAATTAAAGTGAGTAGTACAGTTTTATCTTAAGAGCTGTTTTAATAGTAGTGGTTATGTATATGGACTGGTGAAGTTGAATGTGTACTTTCTCTTTTTTTTTTCAGGATCTTGATGCTAGTTCATTAAGTGAAAACTCTGATTGGTTTGACCACAGCTCTGTTTCAGACCAGTTCAGTGTAGAGTTTGAAGTTGAGTCTGTTTATTCAGAAGATTATAGCCAGAATGAAGAAGGGCAGGAGCTCTCAGATGAAGATGATGAGGTACCTACTTATTTCATTTGAGGGGTTTTTTTGACCTTGAGGGAGTGGTGAGAGGGAAAAGGAAACTTGCAGGAATACTTCATGTTGTGATCCCTACAAGAACTCTTCAGGTTTATTTTAGACATGCAGGTACTGTGTCACAGTCTGCACCCAGTTGTTCATTAAATCAAATTACGTGGCAGTGCAGTTGGGTCACCGTTATACACCCACCAGGCAGTAACTGAAAGGGTGCTGAGGCTTTCTGCAGGCTCTGAAACAGGCTTTGTAGGACAGTGTGTGTAGTTAACTTCACTCAGCAGCTGTTGGAGTCAATAGCAGCATGCATACTTGAGTCTTTCTGCATTTTTAATTGTAGAAGTATATGTTGAGATTTGACATCTCTAGCTATTGAATGAAAACTTCCCTAGTAACCTTCTGCAAAGGGATACTTCCAAGTCATTTCCCTCTGTGAATGTGTGTGTTTCATAGAGGTTCTAAACCACAGTTTCATTAGCAGGCAAGAAGGCAATAAAATTGTGGTTACCATAATTTTCAAGAGATCTAGGTATCTGGAATGTCAGGAAGGAAGTGTTTGGGTTTTTTCTGGGTTAGTTTTCTGTTACTTTAGAGAGGTTAATCAGCTCATGGCAAGATGGGTACTGGGTACCAGAGGCAAAATTCACCAGGGACATACATGATTGTGGTATTTGAGAGGCCGACTGGGACCAACTGTACTGATGCACACTGAGTTGTGCTGCAGAGCTGCACCCTGAGATAACACAGTAATTTGGAGGAAGACAGGACTGGGGTGTGCCCCTGCTCCCCACAGAAATTCGAAGGGCCTCTGGAGGTCATCTTACCCACCTGCCCTGGCACAGGTAGAGCTGATTGCCCAGGTCCATGTCCACAGGTTTTTTTAATATCTCCAAGGATGGAGGCTTTCATTGCTGCTCAGGGCAGCTGTGCCAGTGTTCAGTCACCCACACAGTGAGAAGTGTCTGC
This sequence comes from Hafferia zeledoni, assembly GCA_035583235.1. Lineage (NCBI taxonomy): Eukaryota > Metazoa > Chordata > Aves > Passeriformes > Thamnophilidae > Hafferia > Hafferia zeledoni. The sequence continues at coordinate 34,211,572 of JAWWEV010000043.1, forward strand.
TGACATTCAGAGGGAACCTCCTGTTTTTGATTTGTGCCAGTTGCCTCTTGTCCTGTCACTGGACACCACTGAAAATAGCCTGTCTCCCTGTTGTTTATACCCTCCTTTCAGGTATTTATACACATTGATAAGACACCCCCTGGCCCTGAGCCTTCTCTAGGCTCCTTCAGAGCCCCACTAATCTGTTAATAATCTTAGTGGCCCATCAGTGGAGACTCTCCAGGTTGAAAATATTTTGGGTTTTTAACTGAATGCCAGAAAACAGTTACATCTTTTTTTCCCCTAATTTTAAACCAGGTTTATCAGCTGACAATTTACCAGGATGAAGATAGTGATGCTGATTCATTTGATGAAGATCCAGAGATTTCTCTAGCTGTGAGTAAAAACTTGCCAAGTGAAGCATCATAAAGTGGGTGAACTAACAGAGTAGATCAAGAAATATGGATGAATTCTAATGCTACCAGTGATTTTTTTTTTAATAATTAAATTGACTTTTTCTTCTATACTTGAAGGTTCCAATACAATATTTTAATTATTGAACATGTGATTATTAAGGAACCTTGATTTTTTTATAACAATTAACCTTCCTAATGCAATTAAAAAAAAACAAACTAGCCTGCACTGTCTTACAGTTTCATTGACTTAGTGGAAGGAAATTATTTGAAGCTTAAATCTGTCTTTCTGCACAAAATGAAAAAAAAAATCTTAGTCTTAGTTGTGTAAATTTAAAAACTCTTCCTATTAATCCGAGTATCTGGTTTTACAGTCTGTCCTGAATGGAAGTATCTGTAACACACAGATGTGAAGGCAAGCCTTTTTTCAGAACAGTACTGTAAAATTAACAGAGGCTTTTTCTAAATTCTCTGAGACTTCTTGAAGTGTGGGAAGAGATTTAGGGTCTTGAGGCAAAGTATAGTTGTATGTGAAAAAAGCACACACTAGAACTAAAATGCAGTGTATCTCCTTGTGTATATTTGCTTTTCACAGTTGAATCTTAAAGCTGTTGTCTGGAACTGTCTGAAGTGTTCCAATCCCTGGATAGTCTGTGGGACTGGGGGACATTATTCTATTTGTGAAAGACAGAGCTTCTGAAACTATAGCCATGCCTATGTGTGGAAAAAGAGGCCTGTACATTATTTTTAGGATTCAGAATTGCTCTTTTAATGTCTTAGTGTTACTGGTGTTATTCAGGACTTGTCTAAATAAGTTTTGGGTTGTTTTTTTGTGTTGATTCCTCCTAGGCTTGCATTATTTCTAAGAAGGGTCTTTTTCCTTAAAAATGAAATGTATTTTTAACAAGACAGTAACGTATTTTCAGTGCAGTGTCTGGAGTAATCTCTCAGATGGTGATGCAGGCGGGGGGTTTTTTCCTTCCTTTTTTTCCCCCTCTTTTTTGCCTTCTGTTTTTTTATTGGCCGATGTTTTCTCTTATGCTGCTGTGTCAGAGTGCCCTCACCCGGTTGCTCAGCATCCCGCAGGTGAAAGGTCCCTTCAGTCTTTAATAGTTCCCATGTCAGAAGTCCATTGGCAAAAAGAAGGGGAATGGTGACCATTTTATCAGACATTTTTAGTGAGGGTCTCTGAAGATTGTTGTGGTCTGGCTTCTGCAGTTTTGCATAAGAAATAATTAATTGTTATTGTTCTATTCACAAACCTACTGCAAAAAGAAAGAAAATCAGAGTTGTTTTAAAGTAAGAAGTATATTAATCTAGAACTTTAAAATGGGGCCAAACACAATGTAATTTTAAAATTATAAACACATTAATAGCTCAACATAATTATTCTTTTGACAGTAGTAAATTGTTTACAGTCTCTGAATGCTTCACTTGTAAGTGTTCAAGTAGCTTAACCTGTTCCAACCTTTAATTCACTAAAGGATTATTGGAAGTGCCCCAAATGTAGCAAAATGAATCCTCCGCTTCCGCGGCATTGCCACAGATGCTGGGCCCTACGTGAGGATTGGCTTCCAGATGAAAAGAATGAGAAACTGGAAAACAGCAAATCAGAAGGATCCTTGCTTGCGGAGTCTGAAGAAGGTTTTGATGTTCCTGACTGCAAGAAGACAAAAATGACTGAAGATAAAGAACCAGCTGTGGATGAGAATGAGGAGAAAACAGTACAGATCTCCGAGTCCCAGGAAAGTGAAGATTATTCCCAGCCGTCAACATCAAGCAACATGTTTTGTAGCAGTCAGGAGAACTATAAGGAACCTGAGAAGAGAGAAATGCATGACAAAGAGGAAAGCATGGAATCCAGTCTGCCTGTTACCATCATAGAGCCCTGTGTCATATGTCAGAGCAGACCTAAAAATGGCTGCATAGTACATGGCAAAACAGGACACCTCATGTCATGTTTCACGTGTGCAAAAAAGCTTAAGAAGAGGAACAAACCCTGCCCGGTGTGCAGGCAGCCCATACAAATGATTGTACTAACTTATTTTGGTTAGGTAGATGTTGACTGGAAAGCCGCGAAAGAAACTATTTTTGTATGCTAATTGGGAAATTAGTATTTTGGGTCTCTCTATGTTCAGTATGAAAAATAATTGCTGACAATGCTCTGGAGTTGTTAAGAGGTTCACACAATAGTCATAAATCAACTTGGAGATTGTCAGTCGCTCTTGGGAGAAATAACCCAAGTCCTGTAAATCACCTGCCTCTCCAAGTGTTTAATGTTCCATGCAAGTTAGTGACAATTATTTTACTAGATTAAATACACACATTAAAAACCCAGATTGAATGATTGTGGGAGGAGAGACATGTTGAAGTGTTCGTTCCTGTGAGTTCCTCCTCTTAAGATTCTCCAGATCTGGATTCTCCAGATTCCAGTATTTGTTGCCTGGTGAAGACACCAGGCTCAATCACACCCCTCTGAATAAGTCAATAAAATTAATAAATAGAATCTTGTCTTAAATTTCTCCAAGTAACCAAATAGTGGGAGAGAGCTTACAAGGAAGTGGGGAAAAATGTGATAGAAAATAATTTAAGGCATTGGAAACAGGAAAGGGTATTTTATGTCTTTTTTTTTTCGTGTGCATTGTAAACTTCAGGGTTATATGTCCCCCCTGAGATGTCATTGATCCAAGTTCAGTCATAGAGTTCTCTCGTAAATGTCTTGAGAATACGATGTTTTAAATGCTCTGTGAGTTTGGACGTCTGTACTATCCTGATTATTACTAATTTGGCAGCATGAGAGCAGACTTGAACAGGCAAGGTAAATGAAGGAGGAGATGCTGTATATTGTCACATCAGGCAATATTGGGGGACAATTGTTTTCTTCTTATGCACTTGTTTTTGACTTCAGCACAACACTCACTGGAATAATAATAGTAAGCAAAAGGCCACCTTCATCTGCAGAAACAAATAATACATTCTTTGAATTCAGTAGTCTTTCCAAGTCAAACTGTTCTTATCTGTGTCACAAGAATTCTGAAAATCTGTTGCAGGATGTTTGGCAAACTCGAAATTGGTCTCATTGCATCTGTCCTTAACTGCTTTAGCTCTTGTCTCCTCGCTGTACTTTGTCAAAAACTTTGTGAAACTTACCAGTTCTGTTCTCAAGGAGTCTGCTGACTGACTCGGTCCTGTGGGGTGTTCAGAGTAGGGAGTGTTAGTGTGTGAGCTCTGGGATCTTCTGGTAGGATACACTGACGGTCACTCAGTTCTTTTTCAGATGGAGAGTTTCTGTACCAGTGAGTGGTATTTATTCCTTTAGAAAACTAGATTACAAGAGGAGTTGTATGATTTTTAGCACCTTTTATTTTTATGGGTAGTTGCTGATTTCTGCCGAATAGGGAATGGCAAATAAGCAGTCAGGGGAGTGCCAAGAATGGACAGGTAGCCTAAATGCAGAAATTGCCTTGTGTTACCATCCTGCAGGCCAAGGTTCAACAGCTTTCCTAACACCACTAGTGTAAGATTGCTGATTCTGGTGCAAAGACTGCTATCATTACCTCCAGGGCTGCAAATGCCTGGAAGGACCTAGGAAAAAGATACACACACGAGACTTGGTAAATCCTTGCTTGTGATTTGCCTGAAAGGAAATACCTTCATAGGTAAAGACTGAATTACTGGGTTCAGTCATGTTTTGTTAGTACATTAGAGCATTAGTACATTACATTGTATCTGAAGTTCCAGCACAATTAATTCAAATTAATCAAAGTTGCTTGCCTGTTGCAATTTGTAAAGCAACAGCAGGTCGCTGGAAGTTGCTGAAAGTTTTTTGATCATCAGAAACCTTTCCTGGGTTTTATGGGATTTAATAATCCTTCAGCCTGAGAGAGAAGGCCTTTGCACAGATACTTAATTTTTTCAAGTAAGAATGCTAATAGAGGGCTACCTGCCTTAATTTATACTTCCTATTTTCCTAATTTTTGATGTTACAAATTTGGATGCAGTGAGGCTTTTAGAGGCTCTTCTTTGCACGTGCAGATGAGACCCAAACGGTGGCCATGTTGTAGTCTGGGATCTGCAGCTGAGAACTGTAGATGTTGTATATGCAGAAGCAGCAGTAACATGGAGACTGTACTTAAAAAACTTCATCTATAGAAAGCTTTGTCCATTACATTGTCTCCCATGTCTTCCACTTTTTCAGCGTGATGCCTTCTCTGCAGTCACTACTTATGGCTGTGTAACTGCTGTGCTGGGGGAGCAGCTGCCCTTACCCAGTTCTGCTGGGTCAAATTGTACCATCCCACTCTCTTGTACCATCTACTCTCTTCCAGTTAATCCCCTTAAGTGATCTCCATACTGAAAAAATATTTCATCTCTCAGATAGGCATCTATGGCCAGAGTGGTGATCCTGCCGTTCACAATCACTCACCTTTGGTTTTACTCTTCTAAAGCAATTTCACAGTAACACTTTCTGACAGAAGATAAACTGAATTTCCCTTTTATGGTTTAAGATTTTACTTCCCCTCACATGCTTTTTGTTGTGAAGAATAGCTGTGGAAATACTCTCCCGTCCATGCAATGGTGAGGAAATGGGGAATTTTGATTTCTGCAAATCACTGTGTTAAATCTTTTGTTTCACGTTAGATTTTCTGGCTTAGTATTATTCTTAATGACTTGTAGTACAACTAGAGTTTGCTTGGTTTGGCTGCATGCCTTACGAATTGGGGAGCGGTGAGTATTGCTCTGTCGTGGTTCCTGTCAGGGACATGGGCAGGTGAGTGCCTGCCTGGGGCCCAGGGGGTGTGTAGGTGACACAGGGACCCCAGCACTGTGGCCCTGACCCCACACTGGAGCCTCTGGCTCTGCCTCCACCCCATCATCCGGCCTGGCTGCACTTGGTGCAGTGACCACGCTGTTCCAGCCAGTAAATACATCTGGCCTTGGGCAGAGGCACAAAAGTCAGTGAAATTTTGGTACAAAAGTTGACTTTTTTAATTTATTGCCATTTGTAAATATTCTTGTGCTCATAGTTAATGTTTTGAGCTCTAATTTATTGAATTAGTCTGCTGGTATGTGTGTAGTCATATAAATATGTATGTATGTATGGCCAGACTTTGTGAACGCAGATTTGGGCAGGGCTCTCCCCACCTGGGTGTGCCCTTCCAGCCTGCGCAGGGGATTTTTCAGGTGAGGCACAGCATGCACAGAATTGGCCCCATCGTTTAAGTCCTGAGGTCCATCTGCCACAGCTGAGCAAGCTTGGACAGTGAAAGGGAAGTCCTCAGGACTATCTACAGCACCCGGTACTAACCGAGGCTGACCCTGCTGAGCATCCGAGATGTGACGGGATGGGATGGCAGGGAGGCTTGAACTGCCAGGGGACGGTCCCACCGAGACTCGAACTCCTGACCTTGGGATTCAGAGTCCAGAGTGCTCTCCTTTACACCACGGCACCGCCCATAGAAGTCATATAAGACAATGTGAAAAGGCTCCTCAGTAGAAAGATGCTTTCCTATATGCAAGGCGCATTCTTTTTATTCTTTTTCTACTTTAATAAGTCTTTTACTGCATACAATTACACCCTGATTTTTCCTGCCATACAAAGTACAAAATTGACTTTACTTTTGGATGTTTGTGACAAGGGGAGGCAATGGATGCCTTGACTTCACCATCCCCCTTCCCCCAGTAAATCAATTCCATTCTCTCAATGGTAATGTACAGTAAGGCTTCTGGAAATGGTATTTTCCTCCAAACGTTGGACCACCTCCTCTTTTTAATTCTGCATGTACACACAGTGGATATTAAGTACTGAAAGCCTTTGATCCTGCTGGCAAGTGGCCTTTTCTACTTTTTCTTCAGAGCACATCAGTCAAATCTGTTCATGACACTGATTATGGTAATATTTCTGCAGTGTGTTTTCCTTCAGTATCTTTTCCACAATGAGGTATTCTTTTCTGATTTCCTCATAGTTTGCAAACACATTTTTAAGGACTTCTGTGTATCTTTCTATTTCCACTTGCAGGTTGTTTGAAAGTTCTGCAGCATCATAATTTTTAGGAATGCTCATTTGCTTTTCTTCATATTCTCTCAGTGTCTCCTTTGACATTAGGATCTCTTTATTTTGTTCATTGCAAACTTTAACATACTGGCTAATGTGACTGTCCAAACTATAACATTGCTCTTCAAAGGCTTGATCTCCTTTGCTCGGTTGGCATACCTAAGGGTGTTATAGGTGTCATCATAGAACCGACAGGACAGACTGACGGCCGCTATCATGACTGTCCTGCAGTTTCCTCCAAGGGAATCCTTCAGCAAACGAGTAAGTTTGCTGTTTCAATAAACAATGTGTTTCTTGTGCTTTGGATCTGCCAAAGCATTAATGACATTTCCCAGAGCAAGCAGGGAATCGTTAATGTTTGTTCCTTCTACAAAATGAGGCCCCTTGGCACTGGTTGCACTGGCACATTTGGATCCTGCCAGGTCAATGAGGCACATTTTGGCAACACGAATATTTTGATTAATACTGGCTGCTTTATCCTGCTGCCATAGGTAGATCTGAAAGAGAGCATGGGACTGGGAAGAGGAGGCATTCACATCTGTAGGATGCTGAGTTCTATTCTTATTTCCATAATCCAACATCTGGAGGATTTTCTCTGCTGATTTAGGCTGGTGTAATGTCAGATCTTGCACTGCCACCCCTCACGGCTCATTCTCTCGGACAGCCAAAGGGCCAGAGCTGACCAGCAGATCCCAGGAGAGCCCAACAGCGTGTGAGTCTTTCCAGCTCCTCTTGCACCATAGGCAAGCACTGTGCAGTTACAGCCATTTAAGAAGCCATCAGTAAGAGTTTTGGAAGTGTGCTCAAAAACTTCCAACTGGGATGCACTTCCATAAAAAATGGCATCAAACACAAATTTCAGATCTTTGTTAATATCCCTAGGGGTCAGTCTCTTCTCGTGAAAGAAGCTAACTTCTTCCTTTGGATCAAAGATCCACACATGCTGGTCAATGCCATGGACAACCTTGCTAAAGTTCTCCTGGTTTTCCTGCTGGGTCTGTAAACGGACATGTACTGGCATTTTGATGTGGTTACAAATACTTTCTTCCTCCATCCCTCCTGGCCCCCAGCTTTGCTTCCAAGACTCTTTCAGATGGCACAACTGAATCTTCTAAACACGTGTTGTGGTGCCCTGGCTAATCCCAATCCCCAAAGCACCCATATAAATATGCTTACTTAGCAAATCACAAGAAAAATGTTTAAGAAATGTAGCATTAAAATACAGAGAAATATTTGGATTATATTCAGATTAAGAAGGGCACAGAAATTTTTGTGGCTTTGTTTCCTTCCCTTAAAACAATATCTGCATTACACCTGAACATTTAGAGATGGAGCTGGTGAAACATGAACATAGTAAGAATATTTTGGTGGTGTTTTCCTTTGGAATTCTTTTGCATCTGGAGGTACAGCCAGAGGGCTGGAGCTGACTGGCTCCTTCTCGGTGCCGGTAACATGGTGATGGTCTGGAAGATGCAGGACAGTTGATGCGAGGTTTCAAGTTAATTTGCAACGGGTACTAATGGCTTTTGCTTTTGGACATGTAACCAAGAAGGTTGCAGGAAAGGCCAGGATCACCTCTGTACTTACTAATGCCCCTTCCTCAGCATAGCTACACCTGTGCTGTCCCACACCCCTCTGTGAGTTCATGTAGGCTGTGCTTTGCTGGAGCATCAGCCCTCAGCCTGGCAGGGTCTGTCTCTTCTGGGGGATTATCTGCTCGGCTAAGAGGGCTTTTCCAGCCCTCCATACCTGAGTCAAAGGTTTATCTCTGTATCTGTAGCTATATTCTACATGTGAAATTTGTTGATGATACTGAAAAAGGTATTGCCTCCCCTTTTGAGTAAATGTTGCTTTAGCTTAACAGCCTGATTTTCAAGGACAGCCTTGGTCTTGAGCAAAATTGTTGGCGGTCTACATGATTACTTACCACCTAAAATACCAATAGCTTTTCTAGAACCAGAATCTTTGTTGTCTGACTACACCTAGCTGGAATGACTATTAAAAAACGTAGTTCATAGTGAATTGAAGTAACTATGCAATTTTGCCACTCTTCCTAGATGAACATGCTTTCAGGAGCTCGTAGTGGTGTGTACCTTCTGGCTACACAGTGCACATACACCCACAGTCAATAACCATTAAAATACAAGTATCCACTCCAATTGCACAGTGCATAGATCCATTTATGAAAACTTTCATATGTGTTGCATTTATCTTTTGGTTTTCAGTTTTTCGTTCTCTAAGGAAACTGAGTACTGTGTTTTATTTAAAAGCTTTAAATAAAGATTTCTTTATATACTCCTTGGTGCTCCTTTTTTTTTTTCTCTGTCAATGACTTGATTGTTAGAAGTCCTGGTACTTAGTTTTCATACAGATTCTTGTTCCTCTAAGCCAGTATACAGACTCTTTCTGCTCTCACTTACCTGCTGGACTGCTGACTTCTCTCAGATTTCTTGAGTTTGGGGGATTTTACACTCAAGGAATCTCTGGTCCTTTCTGCTGTAAGGGACAGGATCAGAACCAAGTATCAGTGGCTGGATTAAGTGGATAATTAATTACTTTTCTGACTGGTAAACAATGCAAAGCAGATCACAGGGTGAGAAAATGTAGAAAATTCAAATGGATATGATTAAAACATTAGAGAAAACATAATCTTACACAGCCCCCAATTCCCAACCAGCATTGCTGTTTCAGGTTCTGAAGTGCATTCACACACTGAATGTAGCTGTGTTGCAGACAAGTGGCTGATGCCCAAGCTCCACAGCCCAGCTGGTGGGGCTTGGTGTGACAGCAGTGCCTCAGGAAAGATTTTAAAAGGCATTAAAGGATTAACTGCATTCCTGCATTTTTTATTTACTGTATACAGAAAAAGATTGATGTTTCCAAAGATAATCTCTTGTGGTTTACTTTTGAAATTGCTTAAGAAACTTACTGTCAGATAAAGTTTTAAAATAAACACAGGAGATGGTACTAACTGGCTTTTCTTGATGAATTTTGTGTTTATTGGACAGCTTCAAAGGGCCCCGAGGATGACTCCAACTGGCCAGGCAAAAGGAATCTGCTAATCCTGCCTGCAGTACAGCCCAGCCCAGCCCAGCCAGGGCAGCGCTAAAACCAGCCTCTGTAACCAGATCTGGCTTGCACCTTGCTGAGTGTGCCTGCCAGCTCCAGGCATGTGTGTTAGACAGTCCCAACAGTGTAGCAGCAGAGCTTTGAAGCTACCTAAGCAATATAAAGCCATTGCCAAAGCTATTCCAAGAATCTGAATGGTCTGTGGTTCTGTTCCACACCGAATTCAGTTAATAATGGACAAGGTATAAAGCTGTCAGTGATTATTTCCATGTTGTTTTCAGCAGCTCTGCCATAGGAGAACACCGTTTTCAGAGACACAAATTATTTTTCCCTGATGGTTCAGATTATCATCCAGCTTCCAGCAGTGTGGCCCTTTGGCACATACTTACACTTCATTTCCATCTTCTTGTCTTAAAACCTGTCTATGTTACTGGTCTTTACCTCATATGAGCCTTATGCTGTCTCATCTGTCCAGGTAAAAAAGAGCCTATTTTAAAATGCCATTCCTCATTTATAGCAAAGGCCTTACTATGAGAAAATGGGATTGATCTGATCACTTACAGTTGTGTGGCACCTTAGCTGCTGGTTCAGTGAGGAACCTGAGCTTGCTTGAAGCATTTGCAGTACAATTCTCAACTTTGCTGAATTCAGGCAAAGTCTTCATAATGTATTTGTACTTTCTGCATCAAAATTCTACAGTTATCTCCATAGGCTATACAAACTTTCTTCAGAGTAAAATACTTACATAGAAAAATATGATAGTCTATTACAATTAAAAATATGATAGTTAAAGTAAAACATTAAATTGTCAAGCCAGTATTTTACAAAACACAGTGAACATGGTTGTGAATCTGCGAATTTTGTTTATATAAAACAGACATTCTTTTGCATATACAATTCTTTTGTCTGAAAAGCCACATTTGTGCAGGAAGATTTTGCCTTGCCATGACATGTCATTCCTGACTTTATTTGAAAATTACAAGCATAGCAGTCATTAAAACCAAGACATGTAGGGTTGGTTTTACTGCAGCTGAAAACTCTGCAAGCTCTTGGTAGAGGGGAGTTTTGGGACATGAAGAAACTCTTGGTCTGATAGAGGTAGAGACCTCTGAGAAGGAGAAGTCCTGTTTTAAAGCACTGAAGTTACCAGTATTGTCAGGTATTTCCACTGTCTTCAGCATCGATTTAAATCCCGGTACAGTAGCCTAGGAGCAAACACAAAAGTGTTCTTACTTGGTTTGAAACAGTTGAGTTCAGAGTGAAACAACCAGTGTCTAATGTGCCTGTTTACACTTTAAATGTATGTGCAAAATTGTTCTAAATACACATTTGGGAACATGGGATGAGAAAAGAGTAAAGTTTTCACATCATAGCAATAAGACTTGCTGTACAAGAGAGGGAATGCTGCAGTGATGCTTAAGTGTAAGCCCTTGGCTGGCAGCAGGCAGAGCCTACACTGCATGGATGTTCTCTAACATCTTCTGCAGGCAAACCATTTCGAGACAAGCAAATAATTGTCACCAGTGCTGGTGTCAGCCCAGCTGCCTCGATCCCACACTCCACCCTCTCACCCCACGAGAGCTCTGGGGTTTGTTTCAAAGACCTCAAGCCCACGTCACTGTGCTCCAGACGCTCATCCCTGCTGGCTCCACCATCAAGGTCAGATGGGTGCTTATCTCTAGACATTGAGGACTTGGCATGTCACTGTATCAAAAAAATTTCCTTTCTGGTGACTCAAAAGATACTATTTTCTTTTAAATCTGCTGAAGAGTCTACAGCTCCTATATGTGACTTCTCTAAGGATGCCTTCTCACTATGCGCAGGAGCTCAACACAATTAGAAACAATAATTTAGTAAGGCTGCCCACTTACATTGAGCACATACGTCCCAGGCAAAAGGAGAAGAAAGTACTCCCCTTGTTCATTTGTTCTGTAGGGGCAGATATGAGGCCTTCCTTCAGCTTCCACAATGGCATTGGGAATAGGATTCCCATTCTTATCAGTAACTTGACCCTTGACACCTATGAAAGAGAGGAGAGAGGTCATGGCCTGTAACTGTGGTGAACCCCCTTCTCAGAGAAAGACTGTGCAGTTGCTGGGTGCACTCAAAGACTATTTCACTGAATTAGAGCACATCTAATAATATCACCAGTCACTTCTGTTTCACTGAAAGGAATTAAAACAGAAAGTCCCTGTTTGTTGTTAATAGTTTATCCTCATATTAAGTTAGAAAGAAGCACTGTAATCTCCTAAATCTCATTTGCTAAAGGCATCATATACACTTATTGTATGTGTATTTTACTGAAGGGCTTCAAACCAGTACTGGCTTGGTGTTGTTTGGACACAGGTCCCCCCTTTTTTTGTAATTTAAAATAAGTCAGCGTCTTCTCTAGAACTTCTCAAAGGCAGAATATCAACGATGTCTGCTTATAAAGTACCTTCCCTTAATTCTCACACATGATCTTTAAGGCAGCACCAGCATTAAGCAGAGATGAAACAGCAGTTGGGTATTTTGGGCAACAAAATGCAAGATAAGCAACAGATTTGTTCAAACTCTTCAACTCACTGTAAAGCAGCACTGCTTCACTAAGCAGCAGCTCTTACAACCTTGAAGTCAGGTCATACCTAGAAAAGCCTTTCAAAAATACAAAATCAAGTAGCAAAAGAGCCACAAAACTTGTGCTCAGGCCCACATACACCTCTGAAATAAACGACTGCCCCAGGGCTGCTCAGGAAACCAGACTCCCTGACAGGGGTGTATGGTCCCTTACTCCCACCCCAGCACATTTTAAGCCCTTTGCACCACTGTAGTAGCACCCACTGCCTCTCACCTGACACAGCTAAGTTTTCCTCCCTTACCCATCCCTGGCCTTGTAGCACTTCGTGTTCAGAAGCTCCCAAGTTCATGCCAGAGCTCCTCCCCTGTGAGCAGTGACACTGACCCAGGCTGCTGGGAGCTCCCTCTAACCTGCCCCAGCTTCAGCTCCCATCCCCATTCGCATACCTACCGAGGTGTACTTGTTTGATATATTCAATCAGAGCAACTTTGTTGTCTCTCCAGAACTTTTCCAGCTGGTCTGCTGGAGGATATTTGCAGCACGACAGCTCCAATGTAATTTCAAAACACTGTCCCCAGACATAGTTGTAGTCCTGCATTCCACCTTAAAAGTGAAATAAAGGAGTGCTCAGCTGCAAAGAAAAACTAAGTTCAAAGTAAAAGACAAATAGGAGAGTCAAAATGTTACATCACAGCAGTAAGAAAAGTAAATTGGATAAATTATTTCTCAATGCCATACTTGTATTTACAGACATAATTACTTCAGTTACACATAGTGTTATTTTCTAAAGCACAGTGGCATTCAGCAAATGATGACAATTCTGGCTGAGAAAGGGTGAGTGTCTGACTTAAATTTATTCAAGCATTTCCATCTAAATTGTGGCAGATAAATTCACAGGTTTGCCAAAGCCATTCCAAGAGCCTTTTACATATTTGAATTCAGATGGTGAAAGCAACACACAATGCCACAGTACAAAGGACCCACATTCTATTTGGCTACGCATAAACAGTAATGAAAAAATTTATTTCAGTGAAAAAAAGGGATGATATATGAATAGGAGATTGGTTTTCTTTCTGAAAGGACAAGATCTTGGTGCCAAGGAGTGTGTGCATGTGGGTTTACTCTCTACAACTATTGCTGGCCTTAAGCAAGGGCACAGAGGCAGCCAAACTGCAGTGACCGCCTCATTCACTTGTGTAATTGCTGGCTGGGACAGTCTGCAAGCACCCAGGTCCTGCTCAGAAAATCTGTGTGAAAGGACTTGGCTTACTCCCCTCATCAGCCTCTGTGTAAAATCACTGCCTTTCATCATCAAAGATGGCAGGAGAAAGCAAGAACATCATATCAGAAGCAGCTAATAAAATATCACTGAGATCTTACCTTCCAGCTGGTACCAAGAGTACCCGTTGGTAATGCCTCCTGGAAAGCTTTGTCTGTTGTCACACCCAGTCCCTTTGTACATGCTGGCATGGTTGGAAGAATAGGTTTTTGCCAGGTGAATAAAGACATCATCATCTGGAGATCTGCTATAGCCTTCTGAAGAGCCAGTAACTGCAGAAAGAAGACAGCAATTGTGTAACTCTCATTACTGATAAAACATGCAGTGCTGGCTTACACACATGACAAATACCTCCTGAATAGCTGTATTAGGCAGCAAATTTTGATGGGGTTTACCAAATTCTTCCCATCACAGCTCAAAAGCTAGAAGAACCTTGCAGGAATCCTCATAAATTTTGCTTTGGTACAGCTAATGTTTCTAAACCAAATCAGCTGTGGAAAAGAGAATTTCTTCCTTGCTTACCTGAGTTACCATTATCAAAGGTGTAACTGGCAACCAGGGCACCCCCATGCAAGTTTGCTGAAAGAACAAATGTTTCATTTTTTATCCAGTTCATCACTGCTTGAGTCTCCGGCTGAATGTTAGCACTGTTATTTTCAAAGGCATCAGGAAAATTTCTGTTCAGATCTTCTCCATTCTTGTTGTACCTTAGAAAGAGAGAAGACATTTGCATTACTGTTTTGCCTATGGACACTTCTACATCACCAGCCTCCCCAGTACTCCAGATCTGTGACACGCTACTTATTTTTCAAGCATTAAGACGACGGACTTCAGTTTGTTTTCTGGCAACACTGGAATTTTCATAGAACAAAATAAAACAATTCTTCTATTGTATTTCAGGTATAAATGCTGAGTACTTAACATGCGTATAGCATGCCTTCTGCTACACATATGTGAACTAGAAAACCCAGAGCCAGATCAGGAGGATGTTGTCCTTCTGTATGTGTTTTCCCCACTTGCAAAGAAGACCAAGGTAACTACTGAATGGCCATGTCCCTTGTACTGCTGTACTCTGGACAGAGAGAAAGAATTTGAGTCAAACACAGGGTACATTCTCTTCTCCCTGAACCTGAAGGTCCAGCCTGTGCAAAAGCCTACTTGCTTTTTCACTCAGACAGGTCAGTACAGGAGTAAAGAGGGAATCTGCCATCAATGGTGTTAATACTCCGTTTGACAGTGAGGGGATAAAAAGTACCCTCTTCCATACAAGTGCCATCTATGTGCTGAGGAATAAACGTCTTTCCTAATAAAAAGGATGGCCTACACTTGTCACCTAAAGAACTAAACTACCTAAACTACCTTTTCATTTGTCTCTGATGTCGCTATGACCAGTGATCCAAGAGAACTTCTAGCTCATGAGTTTGCTTTTTCTGCACATTCCAACTTTGTCTCTTTAGCATTTCTTTCCATTCTCTCACTCCCTCTTTCCCTCTTCTAGCTTAAGTTTTCCATCCTCTTTTTGGTCTCTGCAATATTTACATTAAGGAATGCAAAGCAGTACAGAAAGCAATGCTAAGTTACATTTTCTTCTGTGTTAGTTTTTTTTCCTGTTACTACCTATTAGTGCAGTACCTATTATAGCCATCTCTCACGGCATAACTCCTCCCTCTTACTAAATCTACATTCAACATGATCTTTAAACACATTGCTAGAAGTCCATTCAACAAGTTTAGACACACCTTTTTCTCATTAAGAAGGGTTGCAGAGTTCTCCAACTAAAACAGATCCCTGGAGGTGGAGTTTTCTTTCTTTTTTTTGCAGCACCCTAAAGGTGCTACAAAATAGGGAATTGTGCTTGTACTCACAATCTGGGTCTCCTGCCCAAAAGGTGAGGTCATTACACCATTCTGACCAATTTTCTCCGGGCACACCACACATAAACACCAGACTGACTCAGTCTTCAAAAACTCTATGTTGTAACAGTGCGTCTTCAGAACAGCACTGGAAAAAATTAGCCCTAACACATCTTCGAGACTGTCCTCTCTACCAAGTATGATTCAGTCTCTTGGCTATCTGCGATTATTACTCCCCACCCACTTCCTTTACCTCTCCCACCTTCATAAGCCACCCTTACCTTCCTCGTGTGTAATAACAATCAGGCACTTCTGTGGCTTCAAATCCATCAGGATTCATTGTTGGCATGATATGAATCCGGGTATTATTGAGTAACCGGGTAATAACTGGGTCACGTCTATAGCTGGTCACCAGGAGGTCTATCAAATGGAGCAGGATTTCTCTCCCAACAGTCTGTATAAAAAAAATACAGATTTTATTTTAAGTCTGCTATGGAAGACAAAGAAGAAAAAAAAAAAAAGACCCACCGCCTTGCACTCCCAGGTTTTTCTTACTGGATTATACAGACATACAAGGCATACAAGAGCATTCTAATCAACACTGATTTGTTTTATACTCTCCCCTAAATATGTTTAAAGCAATTTCATAGATGAAAGGAAACATTGCTGGGTTTTCACAAGGGTTTTAAACCCAGATAAGCCAGACCTTTTTGTATAATCAGAAACTGACTGTATCAGCTGGATCACTTATCTTGCATAGAAAGGCATAGCCTTATCAAAAACTAAAACTGTCTGATAAAGATCATGTGAGCTTGGGAACACCCCACTGCATTTTCTCAGTTCTACTGTAGTCACATCTCTGACACCCAAGGAACCCTGGGTTCTGTGCACGAGTGTCAGTGCTGTGCATCTCCACTTGGCAGTGATGGTTCAGGAGAAAGAAAGGAGAAGCCTACCATGCTTCCAGAGCAGGATTTTTTCTTGTTGGTTTCCTTTTATGAAAGTCAACTTTAATACAGGATCAGAGACACTCATAGACACTTCTGTTCCATTCCCTGTTACACTGCTTTATTTTAATGCCATGAACACATGCACTGGAGAAACCAAATGTGTATATAAATCCTTAGAAAAAGACATGGAAGGACATTTGGATGCAGACTTTGGATCAAGGAGAGGTAGAGAAAAAGCTAAACATATTTTTGTTCATATAGCTTTGTATAAGTTGTGAAAGCTGACAGGACATCTCCCTGGATCAGATTTCAGCCAAGAAAGTGGCATGTCCCAGATCCAGAGTTATGAACAATCAATTCTCTTCTGCTCCAGAAACCATTACTACAGTGTTCACTGGACCATACTTTCCAGGGGCACTTTCCATAGCACTGTGACCCATGCCTCAAGGGCACTATAGGGTTCCTAAATCCTGCCTACAATGGGAACAAGCCAAGACTTGCAACTAGATGTGCTCTATAGACAACTTATTTCTACTTCATCTCCATGAATAAAGTCTGGTGAATCACTGCAGGCTCTGTTCCAGAGCTACAGCATCTCAGTATCTTTTGTAATGAGTCTTGCACCACTAATGTGGAAATGTTGCAAAGATTTTTTTTTTTTTAAAGTGAGGTACATGGACTGGCCTTATCAGATGAACCTGATGTTGCAGATACACATCTTCTTGCTTTCAGATTACATGAATAATTTTTTCACAGATATTTCACAGAATATTCTGGGTTGGAAGAGACCTGCAAGGATCATTGAGTCCAACTCTTAAGTGAATGGCCCGTGAAGAGATCAAACTCATGACCTTGGTGTTATTAGCACCATGCTCTAATCCACCAAGCTAATCTCAGGTAAAAGGTAGGTGGAATCAAGCAGGGCAAAAGCAGTATTTCCCCACAGCTATTTGCTGCACTCATATCTTGTTGAATTTTCACACTGGTGCATTTTTAAGTGGCAAATTCTGCTTTTGGTGTTAAGGTAAATGGGAACCATCCAGGAGGACCTCTGCCTGGATACATGATGGGGCAGGAGAACTGGGTGTAGCTGCTGTTTGGGTTGGGAGCAAACCATGTCTTGCTAGTTAGATGCCAATTTCTGTTTATTGCAGAAGAAACAAACAAACAAACAAACAATGTAGAGCCAAACTGGACTCTGCTAAGTTGTGGATCACACCATTTTAAGTGTCATACCTGAAGGCAGCTATTGTCTCTGAACTGGTACTCAAGCAATTCTGCCATGTCATTTGCACAGTGAAAAAGGAGAACCCTTCTCTCCCCACCCTGCCCCCCAGCAGTTTTGTTCATAAATTTTACCCTTGCTGCTGGTCTCCTGCTTGCAATCTGCTAGGAGAAGCTGCATTACACAAATGCATATACTGTGCCAGTAACTAAGCAGTTCTTTTTCTAGAAACTACAGAAAATGGGCTTGGAAAAAGGGGAGAAGGTACCTAATTTCCTCCATTTCCAATAGCTTTCAAAACAGCACCTGAGTACATGAAAACAGACTGTTCTGCAGGTTTGATAAATATACTCTGTGAAATTTATGAAGGGATGCAACAGAACCTGTCTTGCACAGGCAGCTCCTGAACAGGGTGATAGACATCTTGGGAAGCATATAGGGGTGGGTGAAGAAATGAACAAAATCAGCCAAATCATGGCCCTGGGCATGAAAGATAAAGCTAACAGACTCAGAATCAGCAGGAATGGCCCTACCACAGAGACAGCTAAACTACAGACAAGACTGCACTGCTGTCTGGAGAAAGTGGGAAAGCACTCATCTCCTACTGTACTTCTCTTCAGTGTCTGACCAAATGAATGGGTAGAGAAGCAGGAATACAAAGGGGAAAAAATAAAGTAGCAAGAGAAGGTGATAGAAAAGGACAATGTTTACAAAGAATGAAAGATGACCAATTTTTCACAGATGACATTCTTTGCACTTAAAAGTTAACCCCAGACTTAGTTATGTATACAGTACTTTAAAACCAACTCTATTTTATAGAAATCCTTGTATAGCTATCGTTGTACTCAAGTACTCAGCACATTAAACTATGCAGATTATCCCTATCATTAGAGGATTGGTACTTCTATCATTGCATGGTGAGGGAAGACTACACTTATTACCACTGTTTTGGTGAGGAGACAGAGAATTAGTTTTATTTTGGTCCAGAGTACTCTGCATTTCTTGAGAAGGCACATCTGGAGGTATCTGAGGGAGAGGGAAAATCTTTGTTTCTGGGAAAATACAGCTCAAGTTTTGATCAAACCCTTGGAAAGCATCTGCTGCTCAGTCAAGCTTTACCCTGTTACTACAAAGCTCAGCTGTACCTCATCTGGAAAAGAGTTATGAGTCAGTTTCACTTTAGAGCTTCAAATAAAGGATCTAGACATGCTGAAGGTAAGTTGCTGACAGTAAAGTCAAGGACAGACACCTTAACCTGCCTCAAGTCTCACCTGGAGATAGAGAGAAGAGCAAGGGACAGTATTTATATGCTCTGAGGCTTTGAGAAGGCATGATGAACATTTGGTTTTAATTGCAGTACCCCAAGGGTATTGCCCAGGTGTTTTGTTTTGCTGTAGTTCATATGAAGGGTGACAGAAAAGAGAAGGAAGGCCCTTTCTCCCACCTCTAGGGATACAACTAGACATTAAGTTTCTCTGTGCACTTTCAGCTGTCAGTTCCCTCCTGTGCCCCAAAGGGAGAAAGTCAGCAGGAAAGGCTTTCAGTGATCCTCAGAGGAAGTCTTGAATGAAGCAGTGTGTGCATGTGTCAGGGCATGGATCAACCCTGTAGAAAAGGGTGTGACTGCTGCTTCTGTACACACATCCCTTAAACTTTCTGACTCTCCCCTCTGGCATGGCTGTGTCAGCCCCCTGCTCAGCTACAACAGGGCTTACTCAAGAAGCCCTAGAAGCAGGCCAGTTAGAAGATTAAGGTTAGCTTCAATTGCACCTGCACTGTAACACTTTACTGCAGCATCCCTGGTTTTAGAACATTGTTGTTACCACATGACAGAGACCTAATACCTGGGGACTATAGGTGGATAGACTCTGCCCATTTTTATTATTAAAATTCTTTCCTTAACAGGGCCTGGTTTTTAAATTGAATATGTCGAAAGAAAGATCCAAACCATCAGGTAGGACCTGTTTCAGGGCAACACAGTCTTGCCAGTCTCCTTGCTCCAGCCCCAGCTGCTCCACAGTCTTGCTCAGCATACCAGGCACAACCCCACCTAAGGAAGTGGAGTTAGAGCACAGAAACCAGCAGCCCATCTTGGTTTGCCACTTAAATGCCAGACTTAAAAATGTTATTTCTAACACTTGTACAGCACTAATTATTATGCACTGCTACAACACACCCCACTGTGTTTGTCCTTCTTTACTGAAATACACCAGTGTTAAAGTGACTGTTTATGCAAACAGTTTGGCACACATCCTTTTATTTCTACAGCAGCAATCACTATGGAAATCTGAGAACTACCACATGTGTGACATGGAAGTGCAGTTCCTTGGTTTATCCCAGAAGGAAATGGCAACATAAAGCCTGCTTTTGAACTAGTAACTGGTATAAGTTGTTACTACCTGGACAAATTCCACATGCTCCTCAGCACAAGGCTTCACCTGGCTGAGAAATGCATAGCTCTTTCTTTTCCCACTCAGAAGAGTGTGAGGAAAGATAAGGAAAAAGGTAACTGGGGCAAGGCAGTGTTGAACTGTGTTGTAACAGATCCCAGCAACACCCAGCTTTTTTTAAAGTCTGTTGTTAGCACTGAGACTTGCTTGCTTTGAATTTTGAAATCTCTGGTGCTTCTGACCTTCTTAACATTACATCAGCTGATACTGAAGGTAGGCGGACAATAGTTCCCTATGCAATATATTTTTTTAATAAATTTTTCTTTTCTTTTCTAGAGCATGTATTGTTTCCCTGCACACCACTTCCATAATATATTGCGCAGTACCAAGGACATAGGAATATGTGCTGAAACTTCCTTATAGCAGCTTGTCCAAAGGTGATAGTTCTATTTATGACTTAGAGGTGTTTAGGGGTTCCACTGTGGTCGATGTTAAGTGGAACAAGTTCTTCCCCTGGGAGGAACGTGTGAGTGTCCACACTGAGAAAGAGAAGATCTTTCAAGTAAGAGTATGAGGCTGGGACAAGAGAAGCTACTGCCTATTTCAGAATGGGAGCTGCCCCAGAGCAGCAGGCAAACTCTCCTTCACCTTCCCCAGTGAAGACTTTATTAACATTTCAAAGCCTTATGCATTTTGTGCAGTCTATTAGCGTCATTTTGATGAGTCTGTTTAAATTAGTTTTAATCTGGCTTGGGTTAAACAAAAAGTACTGTTAAAAATGATGTCCAACTTCATACAGGTACACAAGGAACAGGAGAAGTCTTGTCTCTGTGTGAATCTGGGGCAAAAGTTTACTCTATTTCGCAGGGACAAACACAAAAGAAAATCTTTTACATCTTGGCTGGTTACGTCTTACAGTATTAAAAAAAAAAAAATCAACCAGTTCTAAAAAGAACAACTCTTTTCCTAGTATTGTGTACTCACATAATTTTATTAGAACTTCCCTGTTGGGCAGCTCTCCAAATAACCTAGATTTTCTTCCAGCAGCATGTGTGAACAGCCCACACACATGCAATTCAGGATCCTCCCCAACTTTTATGTTTTAGGAGCAGCTGGCCAGCTAACTCAAGTGTCATTTGTGAGATCATTACAGGTTAGCAGGGCAGCATAACTAAACAAAGCTTCAGAACAGAACTTTTCTCATTTATGGAAAGTGTCACTGAAGCACAAAAGATCTGACTGGATCAATGTAGCAATAATACCACAATTTGAATTTATGAAAGATTATGGCACACAAATTGAAGCTTGTCATACAATTAGGGCAAAACTTATCTGCTTAATACATTGAAAGGGTAGTTGAATCTATCCCCAGTGACTATCCAGCAGAATCTTAGACTATGGGAAAAAACCTATTCAAATTCTCCATTGCCTTTCTATATGAGGAATTAATTTCCTGACATCTGAAATACATTTACGATCAGATAAGGAAAACAAACACCAATTGTCCATTAAATGTATACACAAAAAAAACCCCATAAGGCAAAGATCCTGAGGGTCTGAAAAGGAGGAATAGCTCTATTTCCGGAATGTTCCCTAGGTGCATGCTTGGTCTACTGAACAAGCTAGAATGTAGCATGCCACTTAGAGCACCTATGGTACCTAGGCACCTCCAGGATCAACCCTACTCAGACTGTCTGGCACTGTGTCTGGCTTTAAAACAAAATCTTGCCTCATTTCCTCATGACGATAAGAAAAATCTTAGACTGTAGGCAGTGATCGAGTTGCCAATCTGCAGCAGCCCCTGCCCCTGTGGATATGCAAACAGTGCCTGTCTCTATGTCCAAAACTCCTTGTACATGTGCAGCTGGGCACTGATAATGCCAGAGGTGCTTCATTGTGGAGGCTCCCGTTACATGTGGCCTTTTGCAGTCCAGCAATATTGGATTCAAGAGCCATGCCATCATGGATGAGACCAAATCTGCCCTCCACCTTCCCATCAAAGGTGGGTGATCTATAGCCATATGTTTGCAATTCCCTTCAGCAGTCTGCAGGGACTGTCACGTGGACCCTCTGTTCCTGGGCACCCTGTACTCCCCTGCTGACACACACCAGGTTTCAGGAGCTGCAAACCCTGTCTTGGGCACACAGTAACCATGTAACATGTACCCATTTGAAACCAGGATTCAGCTTCTTCCCACACAGAGTTACACTCCAAAGCAGTCAAACTCCCAGCAGCACTTTGAGCATAGCTACTGTCACACAAGGTGAAACTAGTTTAACTTGGGGAAAATTCTTAGCACAAAATGAAAAAGAATGAAAAGAATAAGGGAAATAGAAAGCAAGAAAGTACTACAGACAAGAGTGAAGCTTTGATTCTTTCTGATCCAGATTAATGCACTGCACCAGGAAGGCTTATAATCACCATTTTCTACTTTACCATTAATAATAAGTCAGCATTCTTCCCAGAGCAAGTTAATTGCTCTAGAATTGCTTTTTTGTTTTACATTCACTGTGTTATCTCAGGTGAATTTGGTGTTCCCAGCTTAAGGTCCCCAAGAGAAATTTTCTGCCTTAAAATAAATAATTTGATGCTTCACAGCCATTATTATTTAATCTTAGGATGTATTTGTAGAGTTCTATCAGTCATATTGCATGCCTAGGCAATAATAACATACAAGCAAATTTCTGAATCCAACTCACTGCCAGGAAAGTTAAGGTCTCTAGGGTTAATCACCTAGAGAAGACAAAGCTCTCTGCTTTGTGGGTGTGGGATTTTAGGACTCTTCACCATGATGTAAGGTCTCCTAAAGCCTCTCCGCCAAAACAAGGGAACTTTATTCTTAAAATTCCTCAAGAAATACACACATAGTATGTCCTCTGAGTTATGACATACTTCAATAATAAGTAGCACATGCCTGAGAGGAGTTTGCTCTAAACCTCTGCTAAGTGTATTTGGCATAAATGACATTGCAAAAATTGAAACGTACCTCATCCCCATGCATATTAGCAACATACTTGAACTCTGGAATGCCAATCTTATGATGGGTTGGAAACCTTCCCAGAACAAGAACCCACAGGTCTCTACCTTTAAGAGGGGAAGGGGAAAAGACATTTTTTAAACAAGTGTAAAATCATTTAAGCCTTAGAAGAAAAAACATAAAAAGAATTGGACATTAAGGCCACTGTACAAATTCTCATATTTCATTAGTGCCTAGTCAGTCCTATATATAACATACCAAAGTAGATGGTGGAATTATTTTATTCTATCAATGTATACTATATTAGTTATAGGAAAAAATACGTTTTGCCTTCTGACCATGTAGCAAAACCTGCAATTTCTAAAGCATTTAACCAGTACTAGGAAAAAAAGGCGCTTTTTTTGTAATAAACATTTTTCAAATTAAAGTTAGCAAATGAGATCACTCTTCCCCCCTCTAAATATTAAATCATAAGGCTTTTCTGAAGGATATATAGAAGTTTTCATTATCACAAAGAAAGAACATCTGTTTTTGTACTAAAAACAATACAAAAAAGCTAAACACATTCACGCATTGCTCAGAAAACAGGAGGTACCAGGAAGAGCTGTATCAGAGACATATTCCAAATACATCAGCAGGAAAGAAATTAATGGCTTCAGAAAGAGTATTAGTTAGGGCCACTAAAGCTGCACAGGAAGCTGAACTTTGAGTAACAAAATAAACAAACATACACACATTTTGGAAGTTCTCGTTGGGCGGGGGCAAGGGCAGGCATTCTTTGTTATTTTTAGTGACACTGTGGCATTTCAGACCTCATCTTCAAAACTGTGCTTCCCAATAGTCTGCTGAGGTGGAAAACTCAAGTTTTAGTAGATTGCAGCAATGAAACTGGACCAGTTCTTTGATAATAGCAGTCATAGCATGATTTTTAATGCCAAGAACTTGCACGCAAGCTACCTGTCCCCAGCTCTCACACAGCACTTGTGGGGACCCATGAGCTGTCTGAGAAGAGTCCAGTCATCACTGTTACTTACAAGATAGAAGAATGTAAATGCTGCTATATGCAGTATTATAAAAAGTATTATTTTGTAAATCTTTGTGGATCATCAAACCCACAGTAAACAAGTTTTGGAGCATATAAATTTCCCATTCCTGAAGCCATGACCTCCACAGTCATGCACATGCCAGAGCATTTTTGTTTTCTTTTCTAGCTATGTGACTCACAGCAGTTATACCACAAGGGTCATGGCTTCTGGAATGGGAGAAAAAAAAACCTGAGGACTGAAAGAACACGACAAGGTGCACTGAAACAATTATAAGAGAGGTAAAACCTAAGACAGCAATTCCCAAACTAATTTCTCACTTAATAGGTTGAATCAGAGACTCAGGCTTAGGATCAAAAAGTACAAGACAGCACTGAGAGCTGACAGACTCAAGGAGTGATCTCAGGATCCCCTGGTTTTACACCTATTCTAGATGACATTGCTATTCAACCCTTGTGACCATATGCTATGCACAAACCTGTGAGGTGCTGCTACTGACTCCTTCATTAAAGGACAATATGAGCAAGCAATCCATACTTTTAAAAATAATTTTGTGGTCAGTGATTTGGCAAGGAATTTAGTTATTTCACTTTGTTATATGGAGAACCACTGTTTCAATAAAAAAACCCCAAACAAACAAAAACTTGACTTCTGTGAGTGTAGACAAGTTACAAAGTAGAAAATACAGAGATACTTGCTTTTAAGCACATCTTTCTTCAAAAAGGAAAGAGAATACCCAATTCATACCACCCTAACCATTCTCCCCTCCAAAACCTCTAGAGGTTCCCTGCAACCTCAACCATCCTGCAATTCCATAAAAATACATGACAAGTCTTGCTGCAGTAGTGTATGTTAGGAACCAAAAACAATCTTAGTCATGAAAAACATATGCTTCTGTTATTTGTAATCAAGTGTGAACAACAATCTCAATTTAATTTCCATCTCTACAATGTGTCATTCTCTCCATGGTCGTATCCTGGGGCAACCTGCAAAGAATTACCAAGGAAGTCCTTCCAGAGTGCTCCTATGAGTCTTTGTCTATATGCTCTCTAAGCCATTCCTCCTAGCTCCCATTCCCTCTGCTGGAAGGAAATTTCAGACATCCATCCTTGGTTCCAATGTGTCAGTTGCCACATGGACTGCTGGACCAAGCAGAACATACCTGCTCACAGTTAAGACTGGGGCCTTCTCACAACATCCCAAACTTAGAGGTAACTACTGCAAATCTACAACATGCAGCTTTCCTAGCTAGGGATTCATCAGGCCAAGCTGCAGTGCCAAAGAGCACATCCAACATCTCAAAGTCAGTAGAAATTATAAATTATAAATTAATGTAATGAAGGACCTATATTGAAGACCTGATGGTGTCCCAGTTCTCTCCCAGAAGAAGACAGATTAAATTATAACACACAGAATTTCCTACAGAGGAAACATATGCCTTCAATAAGACTATAAATTCGTTCAGGTCTGAAACTGCCCATTATCAGCATGAGTACCAAGCACACAGGGCTTCAAAATATTTTAGAGCCACTAGATTTAGTGAATTACATGTAAAAAGTCCTTTCAGAGCACGGGAAGTAAGTGCCAGTTTGAAAGCACTACTTTCCTCAAATCCTGGATTATTTCCTGCACAAGCAAAAAAGCAGCAATTTAGGTGAGATTATTTAATGTCCTGAAACTTCATTAAACTAATCAATATATTTACTACATTTATATTACCTTTCTGTACATAATTATTATCTAAAATATAAAATAATCTATTAATCACAGCAACCAAAGAATGTTGTAGTCTCTAGATCATGAAGTGGAACACAAAGCATCTTATCTCACCAATAATCAGACATTAAGATTAGCCCTTGGTTTTATTTGAAATGAAGCAGATCACAAGGTCTATTTCAAATCCAGCTACTAGCAATGACAACACCCTCATCCACTGCTACAGACTTTTTGGAGTATCTCATGAACTAATGTGGAACAGTGTTGTACTTTTTAGCTCCTTCCCCATACCAGCACTAGCACCAATTCAGTACTATATATACACTCAAGCAACAAGAGTTCAAGTACAACTAAAATGCTTTAGATGTTTCCATCATTTAAGACTTTCTACAAATAATACTGCATTCCATTTTCAAATAAAAAAAAAAATACTTCTAATGGCTTGTGATCAGCAGTGCTCATTCCTGCTGCTCTCACTGTGAAATTGCCCTCATGGGAAACACAAGGAAGAGCTAAGTATAGACTAACATTAAGTACTGATGTAAATTGGTCTTTCCAGCATTAGTATTTAGACTGTTTATAGTTTGTGTGAGGGCCATCTAAATGATAAACACTCCCATGAACTGAGATACCACTTATTTCCTGGCATTTCCAGTTTGTAAGAGGTATTAAACCTACCATTAACAATTAAAATAAATTCCTGGGTCTGCTCAGCCTGCAGTACTGGATAGTGTACCTATGAGAAATGATGTAAGATTTCTTTCCATATGGCAGTAATTAACTGCACAAGAAAAGATTCAGCATATGGATGGTTTCATTCAATTAGTAAAGCCTAGATAACTCTGGTTTTGTACCTGAACAACTAAGCTTCCTCTCATGCTCAGAATCAACTGAATGTATACAAAAAAGCCATTTCTCATTGCCAAACTAGAACTGACATCAACTAATTAATGAACTGTATTTCAAGCAATCAAGACAAACGTATGTTTCTAACTGTGTGTCTCAGGACAAGTAACAAGATTTGTTTTGGAACAGAGCCAGACCACACAGCTTCTAGTAGAATGAGCCGTCTTTTTAACTTTTTAAAAATGTTTTCTAGCATTGCCACAGTTCACAGCGTAGCATCAGTATTCTAAACAGATCGACAAAAACTAGTAATTAAAATGGAGAATTGAAACTGATCTCCAAATTAGTGAAAAACAAACCAAATCAATTTGTGGATGTTGAAGTCTGGATCGTGTTCTGAATTTTATTTCTACTTTTCTTCACTTTGTTCTTTACAGCTTCATTTATGAAAAACCTGTCATTTCAAAAAAGTTATGGCTAGGAAATGAAGTGGAATGACTGAGCAATGTCCAGACCTACTGTTAGTACCAGTCAGGCTGGGCTACTGATTCAAAAGTTTGCTGGGAAGACCACTTTGACCAAGAAAAAGCAATAAGCTGACTACAGTCCTCCTGGGTTGGCCAGATGTTGGCCACTGATTTCGCAGGTAGGAACTGCAGTGATGCTGATCCATGTTGAGGTAGTCCTGCCTAGAAAGGAGAAGGACAGAGAGGAGGGGAAGAGAGATTGACTGTCATTATAATGCAAGGTCACAGAACAATTTAATTGTAGAAACAATCTCAGACTCATTGAACAGTCCAGGTTGGAAGTGACCTCAAAAGATAACCTGGTCCAACCTTACAAGGGAAAGGGAACCTAGATAAGATTACTGAGCACTGTTCAATTACATCTTGAAAACTTCCATCTCTGGGGAAGTTGTTCCAGTGAATGATTGTACTTATTGTAATATGTCTTTCTTATATTGAGATTAAATCTCTTGCAGTGCAACTTATATCCATTGCCCCTTGCTTTTTTCCATGTGGCTCCTTGCGAAGAGAGAGGATGGAGGTGGCTCCATTCTCTTTGCAGCCACCCTGTGATGAGGTTCCCCCCTGGGCATTTTCTTCTTCAGGGAGATGAACCTCCTTCAGTCCTTTCTCACAGGGCAGTTTCTCCAGCCCTTTGATCACCTTTGTAGCCCTCTTTTGGATCATTTCCAGTCTGTTCACATCTTTCTTGAACCGTGGAGGCCAAAATTGGCTCTCCAGGTACAGCCTGACAAGCACTGAGCAGAGTAGATAATCACATCTCTGTCTCAGCTAGTAATGTCCCTGTGGATGTAGCCCAGGATCTGATTTACCTTCACTGCTTGTTTGCCAGAAGCCCCAGGTCCCTTTCAGCAAGGCTGCTCACTGGCCACGCATGCTTTGGTTATTCTGTCCTAGGTACAGGATTTTGCACCTGTCACTGTTAATCTCCCTACAGTTCTTGCTAGCTCACTCTTCCAGCCTGTCCACATCTCCAACATGGCTTACCCTTACAGCTCACCACTCTGATTGGTGTCATCAGCAAACATGGGGACAGTGCTGTCAACTCCATCATCCAGACCATTTATGAAGATATTGACAGTGTAGGGTCCAGCACTGACCCCTGGGAGCCCCCACTTGTGACAGGCTGCCTGCCTGAGTAAAAACCATTGATCACTCTGGTCATTTCCTACCTATCTCAAAGGCCACCTATCCAGTCTGTATCTTGCCAGCTTGTCCAGGAGAAGGCTGTGTGAAACAGTGTCAAAACCAGCTTACTCTGGCTCCAGATCTGACTGAATACTTACTTGAACTGTACAGCTCTGAGCACAGCTCACACAAAACTTGCTCTGACATTGGCTAGAAAATTGAGTGTTTAGATGTTTAAGAACATGCCTCAGAATCAAATCTACTTGCATGCATCTCTGTTACCTATAAAATGTATAAAGCTAGATTATGAAAAAAGACAGGATGACATTATAACAAATCAAATTAATGACCTAAACCCTCCATACTTTTGAGATTTCATACCAGTCACAACATTTTACTTTGCTTTGTATTTCATTTTCTCTTTCTTAAAATGCTCTGTATTTCATTTTCTCTTTCGTAAAAGTTACTAATTTTTACACCCTTACTTATGCCATGTTTGGCAACCAACTCTACAGGCCAAGTGGCATATTATCAGGGTGGTCTGCATACTATCCAGAAAGCTGTGACCCTAAGTTGTAAGGGACATCACTTTAGAAGTAAAAACAGAAGATAAAGATGTAAAATAGAAAGTTCAAAGAACTTAAAAGCTTTATCATTATTCTTCAGATGGTTACTGGCCACAGATATTTCAGCAGTCCTGGGAACTCACACTATCAGGGTTTCATTGTATTGTAATCCACATAAACTTTAAAAAGGTTTTTGACACCCAAAGTACACCATCAAAGCACTGCAAAATAAGAAGGGGGACAAGACAGACAAGATTCTACTCAATGAGAAGATGAGAGGGTAATGGCTACGCCTTAGGCATAGCTTGTGTCAGTCCTGCTCAATTCCAGTGTAAGCTGAAAAGCTTCAGCTTAGATTCTATGATGAGAACACCAAGTAACAGTAGTGACATAAACACACCAGCTGCTTTTTACAACAACTTCCACTGCAAAAGCAATGTCTACATAATTATGGTTTGATGGAAGAAAGAGAAACAACGCAAATAACTGGAATTTGCATTACTTACACAAAAATGGAGATAGGATGGCATGAGAGTCACTCCTTAATAAATTCTTCTGTAGATATACCACAATTCCCACATAATCTCTCATACACTCTTTAATCCACTTTAACTATGCATACTAATATTGAAAACATTTCCCTAACTGCATTTGGCAACATATTCTGCTATGTGTTGTGATATTCCATCCTTACTACCTGCAACACTAGTGTAAATCTATGTTAATTGTTACCGTGCAAGATACTAAAGCATTTTATAGTTTTCTTTTCATGGCAGAACTATATCAGGATATCTTTCCAGCTGCATCTGACATCTATTTTCTGAGACTAAGTCAAACTACGCTCATTAATACATAAAGTTCTTTATCTTGCAGGAAGAGAGCGATCAAGGAATCAATCCTGGCTTTATCACTTACAACTTTTAAATCACATTCATGGTAAATCTGTTCCCTTGCTAACATAAAACGTTGTTTGCCTTTTAATTTTTCTAATCTGTACTTGTATTCCCTGCAGAGCTCAGTACTGCCAATATGTAACATAGGAGTACAATTGCTACCTATGTGCACACACATAGGCAAGAGGATGGAAATACAGAGGAACTAAATGCTCATGTATAACTTTGTACTGTACTTCCAAACTTCAATAGAGAGACAAAGTGTTTGCTTCTCCACAATAAGAGTGGGGCAACACTGTCTTCTAGCAAAACACTGTCACAGCTAATGAAGGACTTCAGAAGCAACTCCCTTTTGCTAAGCAAGCACCAGCAGCATCTGTGCCCTGAGGCATTCTGATTTGTCATCACCAATTCAAGCTGGAAATCTAAACTCATTTTGGAACTTGTCTTCTGCAAGGGGACTGCCCAATAGCACACATGGCTTGATTCAGATTCTAACAGAATGAGATACCAGTACATTATTTATGAAACCAGAAATGTTTAATCAGAATGACTGATGTAGCAGCACTGCAGAAGTAGCCTTATAAACGTGAACAAATATGTGAGTTTAACCCAGCCAGACTTTTGAGTAAAACAGCCTCAAAATAAGCTACATGCCCAAATCTGAGATCAGAAAAATATCTGTATGAAAACTGTAGTACATCAGGTTCTTTTGTGAACATTTATGCTCCCTTTCATTATACCACGTTATTGTGGTCCACTGAGACAGAATAGATTATCTAAAGCCTTAGCCTGTAGTAGCATTGACATTAGTAATGAACAAAGTTGATATCCCAAGAAGAGCTAGGACTCTCTAAATATAAGGAAGTCTTCAAGGTATTTGAAAGGGTTAAAAAGATACAGATTCATCACATACATCACCAGGCACATGTGGCAATATTCAGCATAGTGCTTAGATAAGCAGAAGAAGCCAAAAGAATCCAAGGTAACATTAGGCTGCGAGTCTACCACAGCCACTGACAGCCACTTCTTAACTTAAGGGATACGTGAGAATAGACCAGAAATATTATTACAGACATAAAGCTCCTTCTCTCAAGGCAAAAAATTAATAAAAGTAACAAATCTCCCATTATGCGATAAGCCCTTATCTACTACTAGAGATTATACCAGCCAATTCGAGTCAGCTCCTTGTAAGCAGAACTGTTGGAATAACCAATGACTCCTTAAAAAATACTAGATACTGTTTATTTGTATCCAAAGGACTTGAGAAGGGAAGGGAGTCAAAACAGTTCATGGTTCACACGCATGCTTATCTTCCTAAAGGTTTACAAATCTTTGGTTGATTAGGACATCCATAGCTGCTTTGGCCACTTTCACAGGACTTGTATCTTACGAGAACAGCAACTCTTTCTTTCCTGGGTACATGTGACTCATCACTGTACCATTTCCAGTTCTCATACCCAAGCTAAGCACACTCCTTATCCACAAACGCATGAAAAATTGCTAATGCAGAGCAGAGTCTCTAGAATAGCACTTTATGGATTACTGAACAAAAATGAAGAAATAAAAATAAATGTGTAAAAGTAAAAAAAACCCACAAAAACAAAAACACAATACTGAGGGAATACTGTTTTCAAATTAATATATGCTAACTTTATTCAGTATTGCTCACTAAGAAGATGAGAATGTCACAGACACGTAGAATAGACACACAGAGTTAGTCTGAACAGGCTTTCCCCACAATTTACACTTACTGGTTTCATACTCCCAGAAACTGTCAAACAGACTATTTTTTCTTTTCACCAGCTCTTGTTTCTATTACCACAGGGTTTTTAAACATAGTTCTAAAAGTGTGTATACTTTATTTTCTGAGACAGCTGTGAAACTGGTAGGCTCCTAGTCATTTTCAGAAAAGCTACTGTATACATAAAAGAAGTCTTACCCACTCACAGCAGTGGAGCAGCATGAATAAAGTGATTGCTTGTAACACAAGCCAGGCACAAAAAGGGCATCGTTAGTTTTAAAGTGCAATTTATTCCAATTCAAGAGTTTTATATGGCCTACCCTTTTACTACCAGTGGCAGAGGAGGTCAAAACTATTTCGGCCACATGAAAGCAAGAGAGGGAGTAGAAAACCAGGAGGAGACTACAGGCTGTTGCTCATTTGTGGCTGAGAAGTTACTAGAGAACTTTGAGGGTTTCAGTGCATTGAAGTGCCTCATTAAGAGACTTGCTCTGTCTATCCTGTGTAAATCCTTCGCAGATCCCAGACATAATGTTCGCCCTAAGAACAGGAAGCTCAAAACAATGCGCATCTCAACATGACAAGCCGACTCCTATCAATTCACACAGAGAGTAGCTTCCCCATTCCCACCTTTTTTTTTTTCCCCTCCTTTTTCAGCTTGCTGGAGGAGGGAAAATGGAGGATATATTAACGTCTTAAAAATTATCCAGTCTCTGTTACAATCCTCTGTTTCTGGCTTAGTTAACGAACAAACTACTTTAGTTTGATCAGTTGTTTTCAGATTCTCTCTCAAAACAGGTAACAAAATGCCACCGTAGCAAACATTAATGACTGGCTTTCAGAGCAAGTAACAAAGACACAAGGCAACAATGAAAATTCAGGCAGTGTTACTACCTACAAACAGAGTAACTCAGTCTCTTGAACAAACATGTTCTGCTGGCTTTTGTTTCTTCCTGGGATGAGCTCAGCCAATGCAATTGTGTATCAAAGTAAGTTTTGTACTTCCACCTACTTTAGGTACACCAAGGTCCGGAAATTCACTTTGTCAGAAACATCCAGGCTGCACGTTGCTAGAAGTGCATACCAGGGAAGACATCTGTGCCTACCTTATTTCTAGAATTTTCTCTAGCTGTTTTTTGGACAAAAAAAATACTAGAGCAGACTAGACTTGTGAACTCACACAGTAGGGCTATATGTCTTACTGAGAACATAATTTACTTTTATTTTAGCTTTAGGATAAATGTTACTTTTCAAGATCTGCTCAAGCTCTGTTTAAATGCCCCAGGTTAACTGCAAGACCCACAGATGTAGAACGCAGTGGCTGGGGACAAACAGGAAATGTAACTCAACTGTCTTAAAATCACTGCGCGCTCAGCGTGCTACATACATAGCAGCTACAGTCAGTTAATTACATAACTCTAACTGCCATGGTCTGGCCTTTCCCATAACAACAAGTAATTCCTAGATATCAAACTGCAGAATCATCTGCTTCAAAGCATCCTCTACCCTTTCTCACATCTGAGCCACCACAGAGCTTATAAGAGTGACTGTGCCAGAAGTGGAACAGTTTGCAGGAAGGGTATTCTCTCAGCTGGGAGGGGAAGAGACCCTCAGCCAGTCTTATGCATTATTTGCTTCTATCTGTAGTTCATATAATTAATCTCCTAATTAATAAAAAGCTCAGAAAACAGAACTTGCAGAAAGTTCAGAAATCACGTGCACATCCAGATTTCATTCAAAGAAAAATCCCAGCCTTAAAAACAATCTAGATCCCTCTTCTACACAAAATCATGCACAGAACAACTTTCTAATGACCAAACACTTCAGGGTACGAAGTCATATCCTGCCTATCAACTAATTAAAGTATTATGAGTAGGTTTCCATGAACTTACGTGAAGTAGGTGAACACAATATGCCATACCATAGCTATGCACAGTAAAGCATTAATTAGGTAGCCCAGAGAACAAGCAACACTGGTAGCACCACAGATCCACAGCCAGAGGTGCCAGGTAGAAAGGCCATCCAGAAGGGATGCAAGGCACACTGCTCTTCTCCTTTTGCAGAAAGTGAATAGAAAGCTACTAGAAACACTATTGTACTCAAAAGCCTTATCCTCTGAAGGGATGTAGAACGGATGTGCTACTGTCCTCCCCTCAAGCTAAAAGAAGCATGCAGACAGATTCACCAGATGGGTAAAACTGAGGCATAGGATAAGAGTTTAATTTCTATAAGTAAGTTTGTGATTAAGATAATACTTCATTTACATGGCTAAAAATTCATGTACTATGCTCCAAAACACAATATTCTACAAGAAGTGAGGGAGGAAAAACATTAATTTACATCCACTGTGTACCATTGTTAGTATCCTGAGCTCTGTGTTTTATCTGGTTTTAAAACGAGCAACCAAATCCCCCAAACATAAAATCTCTTACATACTTTCTGAAAACCAGAAAAAGATACGGAGACAGACAAGAATCTAACTGTAGATCCACCAGCTGCAATTGCTGGTTCCATGTCACACAAACTATGTCACACAAACTCCAGAGCACTGCTAACTTTACTGGTGTGAATTGCAGTAGCCAGTTGTCAATTCTGCCTACTTCTGAACAAACATGGAAAGCTGTAAAATCTTGCTGAGGGAACATGGGATGGCTGCAGGCTTAAGACCATTATTGCTCTGAAGAAAAGCTTAAATATATGCTGCAACTAGATAACTACAAAGCCAGGAGTAGAGAAGAAGGAGGAGAACAGAGGTTTTTTTCCCCCCTCCAAGGCTTGTTTTAAATAAATGCTGTTCACATGAACAGTGGACTATTTCAAAATGGAAAGATCTGATCTGTTTAGAAGTTACAACATAAAGATTTCAGTACTAGATAACAGTTTATAGATGAGAAATGTTTGATCTATGTTGCTAGGATAGGTTTCCTTCACATCATTTGATTTTTTTTTAAATTTATTTATCTGGGGCAGAAATCTCTGACATGCCAAATTTTACAGTGGGGGGGGGGGGGGGGGAAAAAAAAACAAAACAAAAAAAAAA
>JAWWEV010000043.1:34253014-34264355 GCA_035583235.1 Hafferia zeledoni
CCAATAAATTTGTGCTAAGAAAGTACCTATCACAGAGAGATAAATTCAAATATCTATATAAGGCCAGAAAGATGATTATTGACTTCAGTACAATTTCCTGTAGGGCTTGAGACTGAAATCCCATTCTTCATCTAAAGCACAGAACCTTCATCTAAAGCACAGAACCTTCCATACTTGTATCAGTATGGAATTTGAAATACTTTTTCTAGTCAGTCCAGATTTACTGGAATAACACATATAGTTAAAAAACCCCAAAAAACTCCAACCAAAAAAACCTGCACCAAAACTAAACAAAAAAACCCCAACAAAACAAACAAACATAAAAAACCCTCACCACTAGTATTTTTAACATAACCACAAGATAGAAAACACAGTGTTATTGCAGTCCCACTTGGCAAACGGGGTCCCTCACATTTTAAGCTCCTTAAAGACAGCCACCTTTCTGAAATTGCCACTCAGGAGGTTTCCAATTCTCAAAGACATTGGTGTTGGGAGAATTTCTACCCTTATGACACGTATGACTCCTCAGCCAGAGTGTGTTATTCACGCTTAA
This sequence comes from Hafferia zeledoni, assembly GCA_035583235.1. NCBI lineage: Eukaryota > Metazoa > Chordata > Aves > Passeriformes > Thamnophilidae > Hafferia > Hafferia zeledoni. Next base: position 34,253,568 of record JAWWEV010000043.1, read on the forward strand.
GCAAGAGGAAACTTCACAGAGATTGGTTAGAGAAGCCCCGCCGTCAGCAAGTGCTCACGCAGACACCTTCACTCACACTTGTCCCAGTTTAATTTAAAAAAAAGTAAAAAGCCTTCTCTCCTGTTTCTACCCCTCCCCGCCCCTTACCTTCCACCGATCGCCCGATGCTGTGCAAGTGGGTGATGGAGGGGTACGCGGCGTGAACTCCCTTCAGGTACTTCTCCAGCTCCTCAGCGTGGTGGTACTTGAAATCCAGCGTGGCTGCCACAGAAACCAGGTAGAGGATGCCCACAACGTTCTGCAAATAAAGGGATGAACCGAACAGCGGTGGATGAACCTCCCTCCGCGGGACTGTCGCGGCGGCAGCAGCGCTGAGATCGCGCCCAGCCCGCGGAGCGAACCCTCCCTTCCCTCCCTCCCTCCCTCCCTCCTGCCGCCCGCACCGGCAGCAGGTGCCGCCCCGCTCCTACCCCGGCGGCCGCCCGCATGGTGCCGCCGCTCCTCCACTACTGCGGCCGCACACCGGGCGGAGGCCGCCATCCCCCGCCGCCGGCCTCGCCCTGTCCCTGACTGACGCAGCCTCCATCCACTCAGGTCCCCCCGGCCCGCCCCGGGGTCCGGGGGCGGCGAGACATCCCTCCCCTTGTCCCCTCCCCGCTTCCCGCCTCGCCAAAGGCTCTCACCTGCGCGGCACAGCTCTCACCCCGGCCGCTTTCCAGCAGTTCCTCCTGGTTTGTTCGTCGTGTTTCTTACCGGAGGGGTAACCACCCCCCAACAAACAAAACCAAAAAACCCAGACCAAACCAAAGAAAAAACCCCACCCCCACCCAACACCCAAAATCGTCCAGGGACGCAAAAGTTCACGCTTTGACTTCTGGTGTTTGGATTTGCAAGAAGGGTTGTTAAAATAAATCTCCTCGGCCCCCGTGTGGTCCTGGGGTGTGATCAGGGCGGCAGCACCTGGGACCCAGAGACAAAACCTTCCGCACGCAGAGCGACCTGTGAGAGAATTTACCTGCAAATTCAACAAAGTCTCTGCCTAGCGGTTTTTGTTGTTGTTTTGAGTTTTTAATAGGCTTGTATTCATTTATTGAAAGGACAGGATTCTATCTACACAATTAAGAGCCTTTTTTGGTACTGCACTAACCACATTGCCTCTGGGGATTTCTCAGTCTTGGGATTCACTACAAAGACTTTTTCATCACCTTTTATTGTCTTTAAGATTGAAAAGGACTAAGAAAGAAAGTGAAGCTGGCCTCCAGCAACAAAAATTACAATAGTGTCTACATTTATTTTAAAATATGAATGTGGGTATAGCTTAGTGTTAGAATGCAACTATTGTAAATTCTATATAATTTATCTGAGACAAAATTATGCCCAGCAGTGGGATTTCATCTGCCTTTTTCTGTACAGTTTGCTGTACTGGTCAATGTCAGAAAAGGATATTGAAGGAAATGAACGTGTGAGGCAATCCCATTCCAAATAGAAGATGCTGTGTTTAATAAAAGTTCTTGTTAAACAAAAAATTATCATTAAATTAAAAGGTACCACTTTTTTTACCCCGAAGCTTTAAAAAAAATCTTGAACCTATATTTTAATACAAGTATCTCTAGTATCCCAATGTACCAGAAACATATATATCTAAAAATGGAAGATATCCACATCCAGGCCTCTCTTAGTTCATGGGAGGGACTTCCATAGCATATATGACACACGACAAGGGATGTATGCAAAGTACAAGGGTACTTGGTTAAAAGAGATATATAATGATATTTTTCTGTTGAATAGTGCTCCTTCTAGCATGGTGTTCTGGGGGAGTGGGACAGACCCAGAGCCTTTCTCCTGTACGCTGACTTCACCATGTTTTAACTCTTATAACTTGACAAGACCTTCTCTCTTCTATCACAAAAGAAAATTCTTGCAAGACCTAAATATGGATCTTTTACCTTCTTTATTAAACAAAACTGAATATTGATAGTTGATTTTGATTACTTACCTGCTCTGTGGAATGGGAGAGAAACTGTGGGGTTACACTGCAAACATGCCTGCAGAGAAGCAGGAGGAAGGAGTCAAGGGTGTGAACTTCACATTTAAATTTATTCAGCTTTATACATACTTATATGCTCCCTGAAAGATGATCTATGGACAGCACCTGAGTAAGCAGGGAAGAAAATATACTGAGGTGGTAATCCAACATAAACATACTTGGAAACCTTCCCAAGATAATCATATGAAATCAGAGAACTCTGACTCCAAGGCAGAGTAGGGTGTTGGCAACACAGTAAGAATCATAGGGGGTGTAAAAACTTAATCTCAGTGAAACGACCAAATCACCTTTGATATTAGGTAATAACATGGTGTTATCTCATTTGAAAATTACACCACCCTCTAATGTAGCCAGCACAGTCATAGTTAAAACAGAGTATTAACTGCATTTAGGAGTGTTCAAAATTATACATTGTTTCCATGCCAGGTGCTTGCAAGTAAAGACAAGTCTCCTTGTTTGGCAATATTTGAGTTACATGTGACAGAATCAATTTTTTTTTCCTCCAGCCTGCCTGAAACTCAAAGATAAACCAACTTGGGCTAGTAACATTCTGGTATACACATTTGTGGGTAAGAGTCAATATCGAAGACCAAATCCTGCACGGAACTAAGTCAGTGATAGATCTTCCATTAGGATCAGTAGTTCAAGATCGGGGACTACGTGTTTGAAACTGCAGTTACTCTCAGCACTGCACTGGGCAATGCTCCCTGTGAGGAAATGACATACACAGGGAAGTCCTCTTGATGCAAACAGCATTATTCTCTTCTCAGTGTCGTTCTGGAGGGTCCACTCAAAAGTATTCAACAAGTAACTACTAAAGTGAGAAACCCAGGATGAGGTTTGTAGAGTAAAAATTGGAAATTTTTACGCGAACTTCGCACCCTCAGCAGGGATCTGAGACGGATCCCCGCAGGGAGCTGCTCGGGAACTCATGGGAGGCGTCATGATGTGAGTGGCTGCGTTGCCCTCTAGTGACAGGTACAGGAATTCCTACCACAAGTACCACAGATACGAACAACACGCAAGAGTTTGGTAGCACCGTGAGACCGACACTTCACAGACACATAGCTGAAATAAGTATCAACAGTATAAGGATCTTCTGGAAGCTTTTGTGACTTTGGAGAACCATTTACAGAAGTGGTCTTGGAATTTGAAATCTTACTCAGTGTTTCATCATCTTCCAAGCAGAATATCTGCACATCTGAAGATTAGTAAGAAAAAGCATCAAAATATTTTTTGCAAGAAATACAAAGAGATCACTAACAAGGATTAAGTTTCTTAAGGTTCACCACTGCTACTGAAATTTTTTAATCTGAAATCATGTCCTAGGCATACAGACTACAGCTTCATGTTCTTTGTATCTATGTAACACCAAGGATCTGGCCATCAGTTTTCTCTGGGGGAAAAACACGAAACAAAGGCTTTCTCAAGTGAGATGGATCAGACAAGTGAATTCAGGACAAATGACAATACAGATACATGAACCTAATAGGACAGCACAGTCCTGGAATAGTGTAAACAAGGATACGAAGCATCTCAGTACATGGCAATGAAGTCTTTCTGATGTATAATGTCTGCACTGATGAATTAACGATAGATTCCCTGCAAGAAAGAGCACAAAAGCACCAGAAATCTCTCAAGAATTCAACTGATTAGTCGTCTCTACCACAAGGGCAGTTCTCAGCTGAGGCTTGCATATTTGGTTCATAAATCTTCTCCCCTCCATCCCAGCACAAGGATTATCCCAAGAGAAGGAAGGGATGCTCTGGTGTATCCAGTAATCTACAATTAGAAAATGATCCCAAGGGGGACTATTAGCAGCTGCTATTGTTTAGAGCTGTCCAGACAAACACTGATTTAGCTGCAGAATCAGGAACCACAACTAGCTGTCTGACAAGCCTCTCACTCCTCCCATCTTGCAAACAGCAGAGATTTTGAACTACCATATGACAACATGTGGTCATGTGCTATGGTAGAACAGGGCAGTTCTGCTCCACAGGGGATTGAAGCATGAAAACATGATCTTTTGCAAGACAAAGATTTTGAGTGTTGTGTACTGGGTATTGTAATATAGTTGTAAAGTTTTCCAGTTTTATCTTTCTCCTCTTAAATTGGCTTATACTTGCCCTTGTAGCAGTTCACACAGAATTAGATGAAGTTTGAAAATAAATTATCCTTGGAGTGGCAGAACTTCATTTTGCATCTGTGGCATAATGTGTCCATGGGTAAGTAAGAGTACAGGACTAAGAATGGGAAAAGGCATAAAGGTTTGATTGCAAGTTCAACAACCCATGGACCAATGCATTTTGGGGAAGTAAACAGGAAGAAAGAAGGTGAGGAATGTCCATAGAGGTCTTGAGGACATGAGAGGAGGCTGGAACATGGACGGGTCATAGGTACTGTGATTGAGAAAGAGAAATTGAGAGGATTTGGAATGGGGGCTCATATGAAAAGGGATGGAGGGTAGTTTTTCTGCTTACCAACATCTTGCTAATCTGACCTCAGGGTAACAAAATTTGAGGGATTTAAGATGTTGGCATAGCATCTTGTCAGGTCTGTCAATTTGTATAGGAAATGCATTGTAGTTAATACCATGGAAATTACTAAGATTCTTCATAGCTGATTTCTTGTTCATATTAAGCAATACTTTGGAGTAGTCTGAAAATTATCCCAAGAACTGGATTCATTTTAGCTTTTGCCATTTGGAAGATTCATCAAACTTTGGAGTAGCGTTTTGCCATTTTTGCTAATTACCTTCAGATCAAAATGTATTCCTAATTGCCATTGTCAAGAAAAACGTAACACTCTTACTCACAATGATGACAAGTCTGTCTCCTTAAAACTCATCCAGGCCCCCTAACATATCTGTTTCAAGTAAACAATGGTTTGGAAAACTTCACTGTGTAATAAAACAATCCTGTATTTCTCTGCACTGATTTATGCATGGTGGGCCTCTGCATAGACAACCAAGTAAATAGTATGGGCTGCAATCTCCTATCAGTGAAAAGTACACATTGTGGTGTTTTGAACTAACCTCTTTCTTTTAGGAAAGAAAAGGGAGTTTCTGGATATACAATAGCTATGAATTTGCTGATTGGCAGTTTAAAAATGAACTTTAGTGGTGCAATAAACAAATACGCCACTTGCTTGACCTCACTGAAAGCAGCTGGCAAGTCTTTTCTTGGATTAATCTGCACTGGCTGTGTAGTGATTAGGCTGTCATTTATTAAATCGTGTGGCTCTGTGTAGGCTCCATTTCTCCAAAGGCGTGGGTATGGTTTTGTGGCCAGCTTAAAACAACCCAAAACTGAACTGTCCCTGCAAAAGGCATCCCTGCACCCAACCCTGCTGCCTTGCTTTTGCCAATGTGAGTACTCGAGCAGCTATGTGGTCAGTTGGATAGGGGAACTGGTGCATCTGGAAGCTAACCCAAACACACACACATTCCAAAGAATCTCTTTATTTTCACCTGGCTCGGCTCTCTGATCCAGCCCATACACAAGCACTGGTCTTGGCTGGGGGAGCAGAAGAGCTGGACAGCCCATGGAAAGGGAAGTGAGAGTGAACTGCTGGCTAGCAGGAGGTAGGGGTAGGTTACCACAGGTCAAAAGAGAGTTCTTTGAGGCATGAACTGAGCTCAGAAGAGAGAGATTGTTGTGCTGTGCCTCATTTCTGGCAATGGCTTGTTCCTTAGAGACAGGCTGAACATGAAACCCTGTTACCTCTCCTACCCCACTAATGATATGGGAATATTAACACTGAATTTAAGGGTAGATTAATTAGAGCTTGTCAAACAGTCTTGTAATGCCCATTAAACAGAAATTTGAGGAAAACAATGCTCTTGATGCCTAAGGATTTTAGTGTATATTTTGTGGATTTTTAAAATTGTATGTTACATGGATTTTCCTGGGTTGCTCGCATATTAGGTGGTATTAGAAGTTACAAAAATGTTTTCTCATACATTCTTAAGCTCTCTCAAGGACATGCTATTTTGAAGAAGCCACCTGCAAGATAGTTTGAAGACAAAACACAAGAAGAAGGGCTAGAGGCCCTGTAGCTTCTCCAAGGGACAGTTCTGAAGACCTCTCTGGGTGGGGCATAGATTTTCCCTAATAATGGGCAATGAGAGCCATGGCTGGTCATAGATAACATATCTGCTAATGGCTAGAGATGTTATAAAACTGGTCAGGTGTGTGCATGGGGGTTCATGTGCACCATGAAAGCTTTCAATAAAGGTATGCCATCTATCTTTCTCCATTAATATTGTTTCTGAGTGTCTATTTCTACAGGATTTTGGGCAACACTCTTACAAATATGAAAACCTCTGCTACCCTTAATCTGATACTGTTGCTTATTCTGTATAGAAAATGATAATGTACGGACAGTTCCTTCAGCCACAGAGGCCTTCTAAGGCAACTTGTCATGACAGAAAGCTTATTAAGCTTATCTTGATACAGTCAGTATTTACAAACATGACAACCTGCACAGAAGGGCACTGGAAATAATAACTTTCATTCACAAATGCTTGTAAGTCCACAAAGAAAAGGTGCTTCCATGGTGGCTATGGAGGCTGGCTAAAGAGCAGCCTTTAACAAGACACAACCTGGAAAGTGTCTTTCAATATTTGGGCTCTGATTTATTGGAGGTCATGCATAACTTCATCAGAAAATCAAAAATGAGAATGAAAAAGGTTGTTTTGCCGATGGCAGAGAATTTCCCCCTTGCTAATTCATCTTTTACAGAATTACTAGAAAACTATAAAAGTAGTCAAGATATGATATGAAGCAAGAAAGACTGGGTAAGTTTTAATTTTGCCTTGGTCCATTGAATTTATGTATGATTAAACTTCTTCTAATGTTACTTACTTACAAAGACTTCAAACAATTCTTGCCTTTAGAAGGCATAGTATTTAAACTAAATCATGTAACAATAAACTTTTTGTTACAACAATGCTTCCCTAAAAGTAACCACTCAGCAATTCTTCCTGTCAAATCCACCCTTACAGAAGGTGTATAGGACAAGAATGCTTTAGTATTCTTGGTACATCCTTGGAATGGATGTTTCAAAACAACATATACATTACAGTAGGCTTAAGCATGGTCTTCAGGCTCCAAACTGACATCTGAGCAACCCCAGATTGGAACAATTTCCTGTATCAGATACAGAAGGAGACAAAATTTTGGGGCCCAATTTTGTCTGCATTTGTTTTGTTAATATATGACTGTGTAAATATAATATAAAATTCTCCCCTGGGAAATTCAAGTTTAAGAAAGAGTAGTCTCATCTCGTTTGCATTAGTAATACCTCTTGGCACTCTCACTCACAGGAAGCCTGAAAATACACAAGAAAAACATTAATTCCCCAGAGAGCCTTTGGTAAAGGAAATTGCTAAATTAAGATGACTTGAAGGATATCCTCATTTCAAGTCATCTATTCAAGTCTCTGTAACAGGGAGTAAGACTGAATGTTGAATGCACTGCAGAGATTGTCAATAGCTTTTCAGCAGTTGATTGTTTTTCATGTAATTTTAGTTATTGTTCTTCCTAAAGGATTTTTAATGGATCATTATGGAGTCTGAGTCTGTCCTTTTCTTTGTACACCAAATAGCTTTTTGGAGCCTTTCCTTCAACATGGCTGCTACCATGCAAACCTAGTTTCATGAAACAGTCTGTCTTTGATTAATGATTGAACTGTTCACAGAACTGGTCTTTAAAACTATCTTGTTGCGGGCTGATACTTCAAATTCCATTGTAGACTACAAAAATATCCATAGCTTGCCACAAATATAGATATTTGATCATTCAAATATTTACACTTCCCATATTTGACTTCTTTGAACATAAATTCTTTCACAGTTCTGTTGTACTCCAGCATTTGGTATTATTTCAAAGTAGTTATCTGTCTTAGTTAAAGAGGTCAGGACCAGTTTATCACTATGTGGGTGTAACCAAAACTGTGTATTCTACACCCTCTGTGTCATTTCAGATGAACTATTGATAGTGGATCACTTGCAGCAGCTGCCCAGGGTACACCTGACCCCTCAGGCTACAAGCTGAGTGTTGGAGAACCCTGGGAGACAGGAGAGTGTTTCTTTGTTTTCACACCAATGTGTGATAACTCCCCTCAGTGGAGGTATCAGCACTTCACACCCAGCCTGAAGGGTCATGTCTGCTAATGGGCCATTAGGGACTGGCACAATAGGCAGTTGCAATGACCCAGACCATCAAAGATTCCGAAAATATCCCATGGCTCACAGAGCTGTATCACCCCTTGTGAAACTCCCTGCCCTGGAGGAGGTACTGGGCATTCCCACCTGAACCTGAGCATGTATAATCTTGGGGTTTGGGGACTTCTGGTACAACTCGTTGGATCCAGAGGGGGATCAGAACCTCGACAGGACTGAGACTGCCACTCTTGACCAGACTATGACCATCATCCTCACCAACAGGTTTTCCTTTCCTTTTACTTTGGCCTCAAGGAAACCATGTGGTGCCCAGCGCAGGGGCTAATGAACACGATTCTGCTTGTGCCCCAGGGTGCTGGGCTATACATCTGAGTTTTGTGGGTTAAAACCAATTTGTTCTCTCTATCATTGCATTTATTGTAATCTTTTTAGTAAATTGTAACTTTGACTTGCAATCTCTCTTAAGTTGGGTTCATTTCTCCTGCTGGTTTACCTTTAAACCAGCACAGTATCACAATTACAAATGCAATACAATGCCTAATGTGTTTGCTGGCTTATAGACTTACAGCACAGATTTTAGATTTGTGGTGGCAGATGTTTTAGAGGACTGGAATATTGTCCAATTCTTATGTGATCTGAAAAAAGTTCTTGTTTTTATTTTAATTATAATAATTTTTAAAATGTGCTACTCTCAAAGGAGAACCTGCGTTGACAGAAGTTGCATTTTCTCCTGATGCTATGATGTAAATTTTATTAATGTAGACTCAGGGGTTTTTATTTTTCTTGGTTCCCCTAGATTCACATTTCATGAGATTAGACCTTTAAATTTTGTGTTGTAGTCTAAGTGTAACTAAAATGAATGGTCACTTTACGGGCACACTTTACTTGACTTCTTTCTTTGTCTTTAAACAAAGAAGTATTTCTTTCCACTGCATGTAAGAAAAAAACAGCAAGTATATTATTCCTTGCTAAAGTTTATATCTGGGACGTGATTCCTTATAAAAGGAGCAAAGTTTATTTCTTTGTCTCCAGACAGTGTTGTCCTAATTACTTTTGGTAATTTTGGTACTTTTGTCTAGATCTAGAATTACAAAAACGATCTTTATCTCTATGTGCTGTCCAGCCTTTATCTAACTGTAAAAAGAAAAACTGAGCCAGTAAATCACACAACCATATGTTCAACAACTTTAAACTTATGCCAAAGTTGTCTTGATTTCAATCAGAGTTGAAGATATTATTAAGATGACGCATGCTGTCTTGTAGGAGATGGAGTAGGCTTGGGAGCTTTCATAGTTTATTCTGTTCTGGAAATGTCTGTCTCCTGCAGAGCTGACATTGTTTTGTATTAAACCGGGGTTAATCCATGGACATACACATTTCTAATTTCTATTGTGTCTTCTTTCAATAGTTTGAGCTCACAATTTTGATCATCATTAATTTCTCCCACCCTCTTTGGAAACCAAATTTTAGTGAGTTGCTAGGCGAATAGAAATTTATAACCTTTCAATGTCTCATACGGAAGTTTATGTGTAAAATCTGATAGCACTTTTAGCTCTTGTTTGAGGGTTTTTTCACTTCTTTGTTTATGTTCTATTCAAAACTGACTAACGTGGAAAAAAATCTTAGTCCAGTCTCTGGTCTAAAGAGAATTGAAGAACTGGGAACTTTTTATTTTACTTCATTCAAGATTCTAGACTCTCTAGATCTTGTTTTGCCGTTTCCTGTGTTGTCATTTGTATACAGAGTAATTGAAAAATGTGCAAAAGTGATAAATTAGCATTTTCCATATATTTGGCACTGATTTATTGATTAGGCTGCAGAGAATAGGTCTACTGTCATTTCACATTCTACCAACACCATGGTCAAGTAGTAGCTGGTACAGTGCTGTGTTTTGGATTTAGTATGAGAATAATGTTGATAACACACTGATGCTTTAGCTTTTTCTGAGTAGTGCTTACTTTAAGTCAAGGACTTTTCAGTGTATCTTGCTCTGCCAATGAGGAGATTCACAAGAAACTGGGAGGGAACATGACCAGGACAGCTGACCTGAACTGGCCAAAGGGATATTCCACACCACAGAACATCATGCCCAGTTAATAAACTGAGAGTAGTTGTCCAGGAGGGGCTGATTACTGATCAGGGACATGCTGACAAGTGGTCAGTGGGTGGTGAGAAATTGCATTGTGCACCACTTGCCTTTCTTGGGATTTATTCCTCTCCCTCTTCATAGCTTCCATTTCATTACAATTATTATTACCATTCTTACTACTAATACTACTAATGCCGCTGCTGCTGTTACTACCAATAATAATAATAATAATAATAATATATTTTTCTTTATTTCTATTACTAAACGCTTCTTATCTCAATGCACAAGTTTTAGCTTTTTACCGATTCTCTTTCCTTCCCACAGCAGGGGACACAATCCATGAAGGAGACACTTCCTTTGCCTTCTCCTCCAGGTTAGTTACTACAGCTCTTGCAAATTTCAGATATCCTTGGGATGTTCAAACCAGCATGGGTTTATTGCTATGTCTTCTGACTGTGTTCCAGGTCT
>JAWWEV010000043.1:34264455-34285900 GCA_035583235.1 Hafferia zeledoni
GTGGCCTGGCACATCAGACCCACAGCAGTATGAGCCTCTAGGAGCCACCAGTGCACAGGGTATCCTAATGCCATTCATCTGTGCAGGGGCAGAACCTATTTCTATTTCTGGAGTGAGAGGGGGATCCCAAGAACTGTCTGTATTGGAGGCTGAAGTGAGCCTGACTGGTACTGTGTGGCAAAACCACCCCACTGTGACTGGCCCAGGGGCACATTTCTGGCGCAACATTTACTCTGATACTTTGTGTCTCTATTATGGTATTTATTTTCCAAACTCTTTTCTTCCCCCTGTACACAGAGCCTCTGTTTGTTCAGAGTATACAGTAAGTAGTGCCACTTGATCTGGAACCATTTTATATTTTGGTTTATATTCATTTTTTTCATAGGGTGGCCTGTTTTGAGCTGCGAGATCAGTGAACATTCAAGATTTTGGGGCTGTTCCTTTTAAAATTGGATATCTGTGATGGAACCAATCATTTTGTTAATGGAATCTCATTTATAAAGAATGGACAGTCACATTAATTCCATTGCTGTTAGGTTCTGTCCCGCTTGTGCTGGCATCTTTATCAAACACTACCCAGTCCCTCCAACTAATGTTCATCTAGACAAGGAGCTCGGCTTCTGAACAGTTTTGTATATAACCTGTGTTTACAGCTGACTTACTTTCAAAGGAAGTGTAATTATCTTATTTTGAATTTAAAGTAAACCCTAAACTATTTTCTTTACATGATACTGGTATGTTTCAATAAACTAGTTTTTTAAGTACGGAAAGATATCCCAAACCCCACTAGGGGGATTAAATGGTTAATTTCCTCAGGATGTTTTTTTTGGTCACATTCATAAAAAGGGAATATGAATAATTCATAAGCTTCTCTGAAGATTGATGTTATCCTCATTTTACAGAATAGGCACTGGTATACAAAAAAAAAAAGGATCAAAAGTCTTCATCAGTTTTAGGAGCCAATCTGAAATACCAGCAAACTGATTTTTGAGGAGACGTAGCATTATAATACTTGCTTAACACTCACAAGAAAACTATCACTGGCTTCAGCTGTGGCTGTAAATATTACAGGCTTTTAAAAATTTGACCTCTCCATATCAGTATAGGTCCCCAAAAGAAGGAACACAGCACATCTGGTAAGCAGTTCTATGAAGTGGCATCACACAGCAGAGGCAGAGGCATAACCTGCAACATCATACATAGAATGATATTTTCTTCCTGCACTCAGTAGCCTCAGGCAATCCTTTCCAGCTTCAACAGCACATGAGACTAGACTCAGCAATGACCCTTATTTACAGCCAACTTCAAGTGTCCTTTGGTAAGTCTGTTACAGGGTCTATACATGAAGGAGCCAGGAAAAGGCTGCATGGACCCTCTAGTTTGCAATGATACCCTTATAGTAAAGGAATTTTTTATTTAATCTTCCATATGAAAAAGCCAAAACGAACAGAAGGAACAAGTGTTCTGTCCTGTGCAATGCCATCCTTTATATGCTTCATGAACAAGGTTATTTTAACATTTTGCCAGTTGAGTTATTGAGGCCAGCAATGGTGAATTATCTTTTGTGTCAACAGGTACTTCTGCTACAGTGCCAGTATCTTGTAAAGCTAATTGGTGCCAGATAAGTCTGGCACCAAGACAAGGTCTGGAAACCTCAGGGTTTCCATTCTTGGCATGGGAGAGGGCAGAGAAGCTGCTCTTACCCAGTTTTACTTCTCATACCCTTGGCACACCAAACTCCTTTTTTTCCAGTCTGATTTCTCCTGGTTCTTGGGTTCTTTTTCCAGTTCCATCTTCTTCACTTAACAAGTGGCACAAGAAGTACTAAAGACATTCCTAGGCTCAATTTGCCTCTGCCTAAAATAGGCTAGTATATCACTTCTGTTTTGCTTCACCCCATGTATTTACTGACTGACTTTTAGCTGTTTTCTAGATATGGAAAGAAGCCACATACCTCCAACTGAAGCTGACAGTGAGAAACTTCAACACCAGAAGTGCTCATTTGTCTCAAAGTTATCCCTGTGACTTCTTTTTTGTACTGACAACAGCATAAAAAATCATCCTCTTACTTTCAAGTTCATCAGGCCTAAAAGAGTTATATGCTTGGATTTCTATTCACAGCATTGTATTCAACTGAATATTCAAGGAAAATAAGTAAACCACACTCCTGTACTACTAACATGAATATAACTCTTGCCTGTCCTGTTTGGGTAAGTCTGGACAACACTTAAATACTTACTTGCATCTTTTACCAAAGTCAGGGGCCATAACACCAGTCAGTTAATGTTCTTGTTTCCTACCACTTCCATTGACCTTATTTATATTAGATCAAGTGAATTATTGTACAAGTATTTATTAACTGCTGCTCTCTTTGTGTAATGGACTATCATCATATTTGCTAAAAGCCTAATAATCTGCAAAGACAGTACCATGAAGACTGATTAACTGAACTGATTGGTGTAGAATCTTCTATAGACCTTTTTTCCCCTTCAATCTGATTATCAAGGATCGATCCCAAGGTATTCAGCAGGTGATAAGGGCACTCTTCAGATTGTTCTTTAAGTCTACAGATATTTTTTCCTTTCTCTTTATTAACACTGGGAGAAAAAAAATGATAGTTTGTCTCAGAACTACTTAGGAAACAGTCTAGGTCATAGCAAGCCAAGCCATTCTAACCACTCATTGGTCAGCTGCTCTTCTCTTCTCTTGGATATCAGTGCACTTTCATGTCATCAGTAGCCACAAGTCTTTAGTGACTTGTGGGTTGCCACTATTTTACCTGCTATTTCTATTTTACCTGATATTGTCATTTCTATTTTACCTGCTATTGTAATTTCTATTTTTGATAAGTCATAGAATTCAGACCTTAAGACTAAATCCACTTTTGGAACTGACTATCTTGACACATCCTTTTCTTTGTAAAAAGGACAAACCCAACACATCACACTTTGAAAAGATTCAAAGAAACAGAACCTTAGATTCATCTCTAGTTAAGACACTCAGGCTGTACATGAAGTAAATGGATAGATTTTAAAAATAGTAAAGGCAGAACAAAAGAGCCTTTCACTAAAATTTTCTGTAACAAACTCTCTTATCAGAGAAGGATACTGTCACTTCATTACACTCAGAATAGGATTTAAATTGAATCATCAAATAAACTGCTTATCCTGGTAGTGTAAGATTGATCTAGGGCACAGAACAAAGAAGCAGTGCTGTCTCACCTTTAGCTCTATCAACTCATACATTTAAGCAGAGATTGAAATCCAACTTGGTGCTCTGTTTGCTTAAAATACCCGTTTTATGAACATTTCAAAATTATCTGCCCAATGCTTTGGGACAATTAAACACCAAATTATAAAACGCAAGAAGCATGTAGTGATTCTGTGGTTACATCCTGCAAACAAACACAGAAAAGAGAGTAAGTTTACTATGGCCCTGTATGAGGTGCTGAAAATGCCTACACTGCTATGTATTTAATTTGTTTTTTTCTTACAGGCCCTCTGTATTTGATCCTATAATAAATGCTGTAGCTCTGCTGATGTCACTGTAGCTCCACAAATGGTAAGTTAAGGCAAAGAAAGAAAATTGCAGACAGGAGATTTAAAATGTATGAACACACTATTCATGAGGATTTATTAATTTTAAGATGTTGTTGCAATTTCAAAAATGTTGTTACAATTGAGAAGACTCTTTGCCCTGTAGTACAGGTCAGGCACTGACACAGAAGGTGGCCCTTCAATTTTACTGCAAAACGGATTGTTAGATTCACTGTTATATGATGCTAAGACTGCTGAAGACAATTTGTAAACACTGGGCTCTTGCAAATTGTAATGCTAATAATTCTGGGTCATAAATGCATTGAAAGTAGAGTCACACACAGTCGACCCACATCAAAAAATTTTCATCTCTGTGTGTGGTGACTTCTGTGGCTGCCACAAACTGACTTCAGGTATTGCGTCTCTTTGTAATGATGAAGACTGTCTAGATAGTTCTTTGAACGAGTTTCTGAGAAGACTGACACATCAGGTTCCGTTACACTGCACTTTTCAAAGTCACCCTGCTTTGCAGGGGTATTTGTTTATGTTCTGAAAGATTTATACTGTCTGTAAGCCACTAACACATGACTATTGCCTTCTGGTACAGGCTGTTACTGAGTTAGTCCTCTGTATTCACAGAAATAAGCTACAGTAGGGCTTTTGTCCTGTCTTTCTGGGAGCAAATCTTCTCCTTTCACTGATGGTATCTGGACTGTTCTGAGGTCTGGGACACTGCAGTTTTGTTTCCATTTCTCTGACTATATGCTTTGTGATGCTGTTTCCTACTAGCACTGCCTTTCCATTTTGGTGCACAGGAAATTGGCCCCAGCATATCTTTTTTCAGTTGAAAGCAAATTTTTACAAAATCTGTCCTGTTGTATCACAATCTTACTGCTCTAAAAATCAAGGAAGATCACATTAGCGCTCTGTGACTCCAGGAGAAACCACTGCAGGACAGCTTGTGAAACCTGTTTCACTGTCCCCCATCCTATAGCAGGAATTATTTCTAACATTACATGTATGGTGTAATTAAGGACAACTAATAACTGGTATAGCTTTTCATATTTCTGTTGATAGTTTCTCCCATGGTTTGTCTCTTGTGCCTTTTACCCTAAGAATAGAGAGTAGAAAATTTATTTTCTTCTCCTGAGACGTCTGTGTGTTTAACAGAAGACAGCAGCCTGGTCAGCACAGGAACAAGCCTGATCTTTCACATGATGTACGTGTAGCTGATTGCTACTTAGCTGTTATGTGGGAAGTCAGTTACTAGTTTATTCCAGCAGCAGCAGCAAGTTCAGCATTCCAGTAAGACTGGAAATCTTAATCAATTTTTCAATTATAAAATATATATACAAAAAGTGAGATGTGCCTAAATTTGAAAAAAAACAAACCCTGTGTTTTGGCTTTTGAAGGTAATTCTATCCCCATTCAATTAGGCTATTTTATTTTTCATTGTCTTGCTCTCAAACCTTCAAATACACATTCAGCATTTGTTACAGTGCCAGGACTTTACTGGCTTGGCAAGAACAGGGTCTCTCCCCAGTTCAGAGCTAAATGCCTCCTCTGCTCTCTGGACAGCATCTGGCAATCTTCTTTGAATAAGTCTTTCACTTCTATCTTGTTGTCATAAAGCACACTGTTTACAACAAATGAGAAACATATGATATAATTTTTGTTGATACCACTCCAGTTTGAAAAGTTGTGATAGTAGGCATAGCTGTGAAACTCTTCCCTGAAAATAAATTTCACAGCATAAAACTGTTCCCTGGAAATAATTTCTGACTGATAAATTAATTAAGATTTCCAGTCTTACTGGAATGCTGAGCATCACTTCAGAAAAAAAAAAAAAAAGAAAAAGGGATTTACAATCAGGTTTAGAAACAAAAAACAAAGTCAGGGCCTGTTTTTGTTTAGTGAACAGTTCCAGGTCTGGATTACAGCAGTTCTAGATATTGATGTTGGAGTTACGAGAGGACCTGCCCATGCAACATTACCCAGTCATGACTAGAGGTTATTTATCCTTTTAAAGAGATACAGATAAAATACGTCTTAGACAAACCAACTGGATAAAGACATAACTAATTTAAATGCTCTAATTTGATGGTTCTTCTGGTTTTATTTGGAAATACGCCATGAACTGTGCTTCTATGATCAGAGATCACTTTGGTCCCCAGAAGTCTTCATTGCAAAGTCACAGATGTAAATCTGACACACAAAGACTGACGCCTGTTTCTGCTGTGTGTTACCAGCAGTACCTGAGTGGGCTTGACTCGTCCATCCTGGGGAGCAAAGCTGGAGGAACTCCTGGTGGGCTATGTGGCCTGGAGAGACATATCATATTTCTGTAGACACCCATTTAACTCCAGAGCTTTCATCTAAATCCTCCAAGATAGAACAGCTGGTGCCTCAAGACTTAAAAATGCCATCCAGAAGTATCTGATGACAGAGGACTCTGCTGAAAGATGAGAAGAATGGAGAGTCATCATCTCAAACCAGATGGCTGCCAACAAGCGCACCAAGGCCTGGCTGAAAAAATTACTGTAGTCACTCTGGAACTTAAAATCACAGTGTCCAACAATGCTGTTAGATGCTATTTCAATTAGTTCTTATTGGCACAGCACTGGGACAGACAAATGAACCTCAAGGCAGATATTTGTGGTGGAAGATGAAGTACCAAAGATCCCTGCCCAGATCCAGAAACCTCTTCAGACAGATATATCCTCTGTACAACTGGACTAGCCAAATCCTGCAGCCCACAAGGAAAGATGAATCCTTGAAGCTCATCTTCCTTTCCTTACCAAAGTGCTCAGATGTCTGGTAAATGGTGAATTTAAGTCAGGAAAAGCTCTGCAATTGGCTCCAGTTGAAAATATCATGTACTTATAGTTACAAATCTCAAATCAATTATGAGAGGGAAAAAATACAGTGAAAAGGAATCTTTTGTGGATGCCATATGGAAAATTAATTGTTTCCCATAGTTTAGCAAACCACAATATTGGACTGTAATAACCCCTTTAAAGAGTAGAAAATCTGGCAGGTGGCAAGGACTCAACCTTCTTAATGAAGTTTCCAGTTCATCTCTATTTTCAGGTCAGTGAGGAGCTGCATCTCTTCCAAAAGCTACTGGTTTCAAGTCTTTAACTTTCAGCAGCTCGCCTTCTGGAATCATGAGAATTACTTTTATTTTCAGTAAGATATCATAAAAAAACTGTTAAGTGATAGCTTCAGCAGTCAACACAGTGGAAGAAGAGATCAGCACATGATAATTCACACCATCTATATGATCACCCACTAACCTGTTCCCATTCTTCAACTGCCTGTACCCTTCCTATCTCCCCTTCCTTCCTCCCTTCTTTCTTCCTACCCTCTTTTCCCTCCCACGGTTTCCACCACCCTATCCTCCCTGTGGTTTAATCCCTTATTCTCTATGTCCCTTTGCTCAGTTTCGCACACCACACGAATCCAGACTTCCCATGCATGAAGCTGGAGTGAAAAACCTGTAATAAAGAGCCAGTAATTCATCTTAATTGTTTGTGCTTTTTGCTGCAAAAGTTTACAATTTGTATCAGCAGTTAGGTTTTTCCCCTGATACTGAACCTTTGTTTTGCGTGGGAGAAGCAAAGAGGCTGCTTTCTTATGAAGAATGGTGAAGGAGGACTCTGCTGAACTCCCCCATTCCCCCAGCACTTAATATCTCACTGAGAACACAAGGATAGTGATAAGGGTATCAGTGTGGCAAAGGATAAATCACAGAGGTAGCATAATAGGCAGTCAGATTTTCAGTTAAGGAACACATTGGTGAGTGTGAATCTGCTTGCACAACATGCTCACGACTCGAGTGCTCAGCACCCAGCGGTGCAGGAAATGTCCATGGGCACCAAAAATGACAGTGAGTGCTGCCCAAGTGGGCACCCACCTCAGCTCCAGTAACTGCTCCAAGAAAGATGTTTCTGGTTTAATCAGTGCCATACCTAGTTGGCTCTCACTGATGCTGCCTTCTTTGGCACGCAAGTGTCTGTCCTTCCTCTCTAACCAAGTCCAGCCACACTTTTGTGTGTGTCACAAAGGTTGCAAAGAGCAGAGGATGGGAAGGAAGGTGGGCACACATATCTCAGATATGCCCTCTGTCTCCTTATATCCCCTTCCACTTACTTCTAGTTGCAGCTGGTGCCTGCCCTGCCACCTCCCTCAGAAGCCTTCTTTCCAGCTTTCTCCACCTGTCCCACTGCTTCCAGTGGCAAATCTCAGCCACTGTCTGGAGAAACAGCAGCCAGAGGACTGGTCTCCTTCCAGTATCATCGGAGTCCCTCTAGGGCAGGTTCCCTTTCCATACTGGCCTGTATTCACTCATGTACAGCCAATAGACCAGTTGCATCCTGCCCACAAAGCCAGACTCTGGGTATTCTTTCAGGCATCAGAAACTGTTAATTCTTTTATTCACAGGTGCAGAGATTCAACTGGAACGTGGAGTAAGTCACAGACTAATGGTTAGTCCAGTCTCCAAAAGAGATGGGAGATGTGAAATGGAGGTTGTTAATGCTCCCAGGCAAAGAGAACTGCAACTCTGGGGCAAAAGTAGTCATGGTGTCAAACCATCCTCAGTGTGATTAAGTAGATTCAGTAGCCAAGGCTGTGCCTACTGGTGCATGAGAGACCTCCTGGAGCAAACCACAAAGACACCTCCACAGGGAAGCGCTTGTTTCTGAATTCTGGTGAGGTACAAGCAGTTCATGCGTGAGACATAAAACAATTTGCTGAGCCATGTTGAAACTGAAGTGCTTCTGCAAATGTCCAGAGGCTGAACCATCTGAACCTCTGAAAAGCCAAGGATTTTAGATGCCTCCCAGCTGAGGTCATATCCAGGCCCTGGTCTGAAGGGTAACAATTTCAGGTGCAGGTGTTCATGGTCCACTATGAATATCAAAGTTATTCACATAATCTGGTCTTTTAGCCTTAGGAACAGATGTAACCATCAATATATGTCATATTTGAAAAATCCAGGCCAAATTACAACAGTACATTTGAATCCATCTCAATTATCATTGAAAGAATATGTCCCTGCTACAGAATTTAGGCACCATTTTGGACATATTTTGGCTTTGTTCCTGGGTTCTATCTTGTAACTCTGCTTCTGTGAATAATAGTGGAATTGCTTAAGAACTTTGGACACTCTTTGGAGTGTATGGCATTTAGCAACATACATCAGCTGCAGACTTTGGGTTTGCTTTTTAAACTGCTATTCAAAAATGAGCAATACTAAAAAGAGCAATTACAGAGTTAGAGCATAAGCTTATTGGCACCTGGGGTTGGACATGCCAGCAAGAAATTTGGCACAATGATTTAAATAGCATCTTATATAATACATTAAAATGCAGGTTGTTCCTCACACATAGCCAAGCTTATATCCAGCTTTAATTACTCAGTTGTATCTCACCTGGACAAAGATGAGCTTAGTTCTGACAAAAAGTACACGTACTCTCTGCAGTCATGACACTTTCTGGCTTCACCTAATTGTAAAACCATAGCTGTGCTGTCAGTGTGTGATCCCCATCAAAGCCCTGAAACTCGTTATAGGTTCTGCCTTTTTAAAAATCTCCCTCTGTAAGGGAAAAAATGCTAGCACGTTATTTCAATGGCTTCATATCTGTATTCTATTTGAGTGTTCAAGAAATTGGCTTAAACACACATTCAGTGTTCCCTGAATTCACTTTTTTTTACATGAACTGCCAGCAGCAATCACTTGATGAGCTGTAATTCCTTTTTCTTCTTTGTCTGTTGTAAACAATAATCCACGAGACTGAATTTGTATTTTTGTGAATTTGGGAGTCCAACGAACTATACAAAGATTTGTGTTTTATCCAATCATCCATACATACTGGTGTTTCAATTCCACCTCTCTGCCATAAAATATGAACTTCGGAGGGAACGCAGAAAGAAAACAAGGACTGATGTCCAAAGGTTACTGGATCAGATAAGAGACACAGAGACCTCTATCACCAGTGAACTCTTACCTAACCGAGCAAGTTCAGTATGGGACAAGATATGCACTTCAACAAATGCAGCACATGGATATAATTACTTTTCTTTAAAAATTGTATTTCCTTTAAAATTTTGTGTTTGAGTCATACTAAATTTAGCCTAAATACATCTACTTGTCTATTCAGGTGCCCTAGAATAGCGTGATAAGTAATATTTTTACACTTTAACAAGGTTTATTATTTTCCAAAGGCTGAGTAAATGACAACAAAAACTTGAACCCAAGACACTAGGTCTATAGGTAGGATTAATATATTTACAACTAAATGGGACGTTCTAATTTGTCACATATAGTCATTATAATCACAGTAAATATAGATGTGTAACTGAAATACTCCCACATATTTCTAGTAAAATAAATGGTTAAAAATTGGAGTGTTTGGGTGTATTGAGACACAGTGATGAACATTTCCCACACCTATACAATTTTGGAGTTTATAATCAGCTATGTTAAATTATTGAACTTCCATTTTCCTCACAGGCTGACAGGGTTGCCACAGTTTCCAAGGTTTAAATGCAGTACATGTACCCTTGAAACATCTCTAAGAGTCTATCAAAAATCATCAGTCACCAAATCACTTCATTTAGTTGTGAAAACACAGTCAGCAGATAAAGAGCTATAGAGGTTTGTTACTGCATGCAGGTTTGGCAAGGGAAGGCAAATTAGGGGTGTGGAAATGGTGAACACTGTTTTTTAGGGAACAACGTAGTACACTTGGAAATGGATGGGATTTTTCCAATGGCTCCTTCGCTGTTGGCTGCCCTCAGGGAGGTGTTAAGGAAGGACTGTGACTCTGACTGAAACACTGAGACTGGCACCAGCAGACCTGCACTTTTAGGTGTTCTGGACTCTGTTTTACTCCCCTTTCGCAAGGACAATCTTATCAGTAAGAGCAAAATACAGTCAAAATTTTGGTGCCCATTGTTTTCTCTAAACAAAAGAATCCAAGAAATACAACTGAAAATTGTGCTGAACTTTTGCTCCATTCAAAAATAAGATGCATGGATAATTGCATGGGTGGATGGATGGGTGGGTAGAGATGCACTAACCATTTCACCCCGTACTGGAAAGCTAATGAGAAACACATTTTATGGCTTTGACAAATTAACAGAGCAGAGCAACCTAGTTTTATATTTTCTTATTTCCTGTTTTTCTAGTGAGTTTTGGCTTGGAAAACAAACAGACTACTTGTGCACAGATGAGTAATGTGTATAGCTTTAGATTTGGCCAGAACAGGAAATCACGGATGATCTTTTCACTTGGATGGAAATAATGTATATTACTCTGATGTTACACTATGGGATTCAGTTCTGTTGCTGCTTTTATAGCTGATTGCAATGTGCTAATGTGCTAGGGCCAAATCTCAAATGACTTAGTGAAGTCAGTGGGAGTTCTGACAGAGTCAAATGTAAATATCTGAAGAAAGTTGTTAGGACTTGCTTTGTCACTGATTTTCACTGGCACCCTAAAGCCCTTACATCCAAAAAAAAAAAAAAAAAGAAAAAAACATTAAAAGAAAGGTTTTTTGGAAGAGTCTTAAACACTCTGTAACTGAGATGGTTTCTGGAACACAGACAGGCACTCAGGAAAACAGCTGTAGGACTGTTTTCCAGTAACCAAGTCACAGCACAAAGGGCATTAGAAGGACAGAGTAGAGTTGTAGCACACAGCAATGATGTCAGGCGAGCTCTCAGGGTGAGCAGGGGAGTGTGCAGAAGGCAGTCAATGTCAGACCCATCCCTCTTCTCATGACTTAGGAAAGAGGGATGGTCTATAGAGCAGGATCAGGAATTCAGTGTTTCAGAAGAGAGCAGCAGCTTTATTCTCTCTTGAGTTGAGATTTCTGTTAGTAAAAAGCAGAAACTCATGCTTTAGGTTTTGTGGATTTAACTATCATCCTCCTGTAGAAGGTATTGATCTGGGTGGACTAAAACTCCTGAGACTGACTCTTATCAGGTCCCTTTTGCAGTGTCAAAGCCCTGTTCATAGTTTCATTGGATTATACAATGGCTTCAGTTGCTAACACCTTTCCCCAACTCTTTCCTTCTTCCAGGGCTCAACTTTACTCCTAAGTTTTCACTTCTGCCCCACCAGCAGTGCAGGCAGATGGGGAATGGGGTCTGTGGTCAGTTTATCACATGTTGTCTCTGCTGTTCCTTCCTCCTCAGGGGAAAGGCTTCTCATGCTCTTTCCTTGCCCTTATGGGAGATCCCTCATGCAGGAGGCAGTCCTAGGCAACATTCTTTACCGTAAGTCCTTCCTACAGGCTACAGTTCTTCATTAACTGCTCCAGGGTGGTTCCTTCAGGAACAAACTGCTCCAGTGCACGTCCCCCACAGGGCCACAGGTCCTTCCAGGACACTATTCCAACACGGGATTCCCACAAGGTGACAACTTCCTTCTGCTGCTCCACCTGCTCCAATGTGGGGACCTCCACGGGCTGCAGGGCCACAGTGTGCCTCACTATGGTCTTCATTACAGGCTGCAGGGAAATCTCTGCTTCAGCACTTGGGCTTCCTCCTCCCTCTTCTTCACTGACCTTGGTGTCTGCAGAGCTGTTTCTCTCATGTATTTTGACTCCTCTCTGCTCTGACTGCAATTGCTCCTGTGCAGTAACTTCTTTCCCCTTCCTAAATACATTATCTCCAAGGCACTTCCAGTTGCTGAGGTGCTCAGACTTGGTCAGCAGTGGGTCCATCTTGGAGCCAGCTGGCATTGGCTCTGCCAGACATGGGGAAAGCTTCTGGCAGCAGCTCAAAGCTGCCAAAACACTGCCACACAACCCAAATATACACCAGGAAATGCACATACATTTTTCACATTAAGGAGTCAAACTGGAACAGGTTTTCCAGAGGTGCTGTGCAGCCTGATCTTTGGAAGTTTTCAAGACTCAATGGAACAAGCCTTGCATAACCCAGTCCAAACTCAAGAGCTGGCACTGCTTGCAGCAGCAGGCTGGGTTGCACACTTCCTGACATCCCTTCCAGTTTCAGTTGCTGTGGAATCCTATGATACTAGGAATAGGTAGTAGATAGACAGAGATAATACATATTTTTTTTTCCAGTGGCTTTGGAGAAAAAAAATGAATTAATCTACACACTATTACATTGTAAGTCCTGACTGTGTGGACCAATGAAATCAATACAATAGCCTTGTTTTCCTTAAGTTACAGTGTTTGTGCTAATTTTAACCATTTCAACTAACAATGAAGAGTGTAAATATGCAAATATTTTTACAAAATATGTTTAAAAATACACATGAAAGTTGTCTTTCCCCTCCCATCTCAAAATGCTTATGGAAAACATTTCAGTCGTTCAGTTATTGTAATTGCAAGCTCCCACAATATATGACCAAGGATGTTTTTAGAGTAGAGTTCACACATGGAAGGGTAAAAGTAGGGAGTATAAACCAGAGGTAAATAAGAACAAAAGAATGATGAATGCAAAAGAGAAGAAACAACATCTGGTGATATCCTTCCTCAGTTCAATATTTCCCTTTTCTGTCCTGAGAGTCTCTGTTAATGGCTATAGGCACAGACAGCATACAACTCCCACAGATTCCCTTACAAAATCATTCCATGCCTATTCTAACATGTTTGCTGTATTCCCCACTGTTCTCAGGTTAATATTCCTTCCTTTTTTTGTTCCTTCCCACCACTCTACACTCTACAAGGATTTTTCTACCCTCTCGCTTTACAGCTACTCAGAGTTCACACCTTTTCATCCTCTCCCTCAAGAGTTTTTGCACTGGCCCTTCCAGAGAAAACAAACTTTTAGATTGTACAGTGATTAGAGAGATCACCCACATTAATCATTCCTCTTGCGAGCACAACAAAAGCTCATTTAAGAAATTCAAGGACTCTGCTGTAACCAGGAGAGGTATCACCTACCATCTGCAAAAGTGGCCCTTTTATACCTCTATTAGATTAATCAACCATTTGTGTCTGTCATCTCACCAAGAAGCTCCAGAAATCACCAGAACAATTATATTAGTTACTAGGGTGTTTTTTTTTTTAAGATTCCCTATCTCCTTACCTGATGCTTAGCCTATTCTGAGATCTAACTAAAAATTAAAAGCTCACACCTATTCTTTTAAGTCAGAAAAGCATAATCTAAAGTATCTGAAAGCAAACAGAAAGGTCTGCTGTTTCTTCAGAATACTTCTCCCTCACGTTTCCCATCTTCATCACCACAGGCACTAAAATGACACGGTGGAAGATAGAACCAGAACAATTGTTCCCTTACTTGGGGGTTTGACTCCAGCGCAGAGACTGTATAAGTCATATGTCTTTTTTACATAATCACCCCCCTTTTCCAGCCAAGTTTCCTGTTGTCCCAACCAATTATGTATAGGGCACGGTTGGTCCAGTATTTTGTTTCTAAGATAAATATTTTGACATTTTTCCTCCTTTCAGAAAATACAAGCAGTGAGTTGTTTTCAATTAAGGCTAAAGAGTTTGCTCAGGATTTGGGAGATGCTTTTGAAGTTGGAGGAAAAAACCCAGTTGACAACTCTGATAGCTTTGGCACACCACCAAGAATTACAAATGCAAGAAACCATGTGATTGTCCATTACTGCTGTCTCCAAATGAAAGTGTCACACTAAAGTCTTCCCTCTGTTCCTTTTAATTTCTTCAGCTTTTCTGTTAAGTGAATGTACTTCATTTGGCTTATAGTTGTTAAATTCATCATAACAAGTACAGTAACAACATGCCTACAAGAAAACAGTCACCTACTGCATACTTGAATTTCCTGTAAAGAAAAATTAACACAAAATGCTAATAATTCCCAGGACAGTTGTGGTCAATATGGTCACATATCAGGTCATATGTGAGATAAAAGAATTATTATAAACTTACTGTTTATGGTAAGTGCACAAAATGTAATGTAAGACATTTAGAACTTCTTTCACTTTACAAAAAAAGTTATTCTAGATTAAAACATATCTTTTACTGCATGCAAAAATGTATTTGCTCTCAATAATAGGAAGTATTACAATTTTTATTTTGATCTATGGGCCACATTTTCCTGATCATAAAGGTAGAAAATTTCACCTATTACCAGATTAAAATGGAATCAGAGTGTATAGTAGCTCAGTACACAAATTCAGCATTTAGACAACATTTTAAGTCATAAGGCCTCAATTTAATACAAGTTTTGCATAAGTGCTACATTCCTGCAAAAGAAGTACAAAGGGCAAAATTTTTCCAGCCCTAGATGATGAGAAAGCTTAAGAAGTGATTGAGGACCAGGGATAGGCACTGTCTTGATGAGTTTCTTTTTTAGGAAATAAACAGCAATGCAAGTTTTGAGGAGTTAGAAAGAATAAGTGCAAAACATGTGTTTAAAAAAATTATATAAGTATTTTCAGATGAACATTCCCATAAGCAGTTATTCATCTGAGTCATCCCAGAATCCTCAAGGGGTCAAAAGCAGAGAGTTACTCTGCCTACTGATACAGAGTTCATAGTGAATAATTTTTTCCAAGTTTTTTTATAGCCTCGCAGTACCTGTGGAAGAAACAAAGAACTTTATATAAATTCTGGCAAAGTAACACCAAACAATAGATTAAGTACATATATGACAAACTTATTTTAATTTTCAAATTGGTTATGGGTAGATGAAAAGAATAATTTTGCCTATAAAATTAATATAACCACTATTATAACAACATATTTGCATTGTAATTTTTTATTTTAAAACAGTCCTCGGTAGTTGCTCTTTTTGGAAAAAACCTCATCCCTGTGGTTTGCACTTAATTGTTTAGGTTCACTCTTTTACTGCTCAACTATTTATCTTACCCAACTATTTATCTTACCCAGTTTTTTACTGTGTCAGATTATGTCTTGAATAGCTGCTCATTTGAAGTTTCCTACATGATTGTTTATGTGTCAAGGTAAGAAAAGAAAATTAGCCTTATGAAAAAAAATACATTATGAGTAACAGTTCCGAGGATTTTCCTTGTTTGCACCTGCTTTTATTCTGGCAATCTAGTGTACCCCAGTGCATACTTGAATCACAAAATTTAGTGTTTGGGAAGGCTTTGTGAGCTCTTTACCAAATTAATAGTAGTCCTAAGGCAGCAATATCTTGTTTCCCCTGACTTTCAGATTCAGCTACTGTTGTCTTTAAATTCTTTCTTTTATACTGGAAAACCATGTCCTTGCATCAGAGGAAGTACTACCAGCAGCATATTTGGCCTGATGGAACACAAACATATAGACACCAATGAAATATAATGAAAAATACCATAGTCCTTCCTGCATTTCTTTTTGAACACTAAAAAAATGAACCTTACCTCAAGATCTCGTTTTATCTTGTGCATCACTGAAGAAACAAAAGTCCATACCTATCCAAAATTATCTTGAAGGAAGTGATGACCCTGATGAAATGCAGTAGCTGCCACAGCTGAATTTCTGTACACATTGGACAATAAAATGACACATAAGAGGAAGGTTTACATCACTTATGTTTTCTTGTGGAATTACTTCTTTCTCTGCTTCTTGGAGAGATTCAACCTCTTTTAAATACCTTATTGGACCAGAGAATGGATTTATTTACAGTTCTGTGCATTTTGTCAATACACCAGTAAGAAGTTTAATAACAGGAAAGAGGTTTAGTGACAGCTTAAAATGCCTTAGGTTTGTCTAAAGTAACCATCTTTATTTTGGATAGCCAGTATTTAGGGCCTCTTCCAAAGCATGTATAGCTTAAGAGCATGACTTGCTTCAGACCAAGCCTTTGTTCTGTGAAACACCAGAATAACCAAAATACCAGCCCAGAGGAATGTGAACTATTTACTTCAAAGGGGATACACAGAACAAAAATGTGCTCTCTGTATACCTGAGATACAAATACACTCCATATGTAATGCAAGTGTCCATTCTAACACAGTCCCCATATGAATGAGGTGAAGTTACTTGGTCTCTCTGCTCTTTGATTTTATATTTTGAAATATGACTAACATTGCTATCCTACCTCCTGGGATATCATGAGAGCACAATCAGTAAATCATTTTGGGGTGCTCTAATATTGGGGATACAGGGTGAGATACACAATTCCAGCTCAGATATGTAATATTAATATGCAAACACCAAGTACCTGCAGTATCATTCAAGGATGTTATCCTGACAATTTATATCAGGACGTGATTGTTGCAGTTACTAATAACAAAATAGCAAGTTCAGATTATTATGTTGTATGTTGCTGATAGCAATCAAAGGTTGTAACAGAAACTAATAAAGAAAAAAAGATGTATGTGTTCTCAGGTGAAATATTAAAAGTTACAAAAAATCTTCTCTGAGTGGAGAAATGCAAGCAGAGGGAGAAACTATTATGTGCATGATTCAGAGTTTTCCTAAGGAAACAATTTGACCTGAAAAACCTAAAACTGGAATTTGGCCACAACACAGATGCATGCCAAAGGCCTGATTCTTACTTAGTTTGTTGGAATGTTCTTTAAAACTGCACAAAGGATCCTATTTAGAAGCTTGTAAGATCCCCAGTTCAGCTGACTTCCTCATTGAATTAAGTTATAGTGCCATCTACTGTAGTAATAGCCACAGAGAGTCCAAATTATTATGAAATTTCCCTCTTCTGAGTTTATTTTTTGACTATATTTCATTGTAACTGTAATCAAATCAAGCTATGAGTTTAAAAGCACTCAAAATTGTATCAGATATGAATATAAATGGAATGGACATTCAGGATAAAACAGTAAAGTTTGAATATACTTTTAGGAAACCAGACAGACCTACAAGCTACAATGAAGACTTTTTGAGGTAACTCTTGCTTCAGAGTTCAGGACAGTCAAAAAAGCCAGTCTTTAGACACTGAAGTTGGAAGGAAATTTTCCTGTTGTTGGGTTTTCCAATACATGCCATGTTTGGAGTTTTCACAGCTTCTTTTAGAACTTTTAAGAGAGTAGGTGCTTAAGAGGACAACCAAGAGATGAACCCATACTGGTGCAGGAAGGATTTTTTTCTGTACTCTGCTCTATTAAATGTGCTTTTTGCTAATCTTAACTATCTCCCTCTCCAAAAAAATGCTACAGAGTTAAATTTTGTGTGCATCTGATAGAGCAGGGATGCAAAGATGTAGATTTCCAGACATGGAAATCCCAATGCCTCAGTACAATGAGCATATATAAAAAGTAAATCTGCTCCAGAAACTCCATGATGCAAATATATAACTACATCACATATCACTATGAAGTAAAAAGTGCTAGCACTATTTCTGTATCAGGCTTTAGGTTTCTAAATGCAAAGAAAGAAACCATTACCCTGAAAAGTCAGTGAACTTTCTGTTCATCTCCAGACCATACCCACTAATTTACTGAACCTGCAGGTTTTCCTCAAAACCTTGGCTTCCAAGTAAAGTCAGGAGAATTCACATCTAAAATGCACCTGGTCACATCACTGAACATCAAACTAAATACATCACTATACTGCTTTGTGTCTTAGACTGACAGGGCTCTTCTCTTTTTTTGCTGCCTGTTTTTCAAACGAGCCTGTCCTTTCTGCTTGTTCCTCAGACATTTTTGCAGCTGGGGCTTGCACTGCAAAGGCAGCAGAGATTTATAGCTGGTTAATTCCCTCTTTCCGGTGACCTGCATTTTATACCCCTCTCCTTTTTGCTTGTATTGTAAATAATTCCTCTGTTGCAAGTTTTATTGAGCAATGGAAAACAAACCCAAACAAAACATATGATACTGTATTTCACTGAGAGGTCATCTCATATAAAGACTGGTGAAAGTAATTTCTGTCCCAGATGGGGCTTCCTAAGGATTTAATTCTGTATCAGCCAGTTGAGTTTGACAATGGGCATTTTAGTAAGCTGGTGTGAAAATATGTTACTGCTTGAAGGTGCTCCTCTTCAGAAGTCCTTTGCTCAATACCTTCATAGCACACATTAAAGTAAATTAAGTGGAGGATCAAAGGACATCACACGACAAACCATTATGGTTTTAGGTAGAATGCCATTTATTGATACACTGCAAGCGGTTTATATAGGGTCAAAGCTACATGCTAATTTGCTATAGTAATTGTCACACCACAAAG
Organism: Hafferia zeledoni; assembly: GCA_035583235.1. Taxonomy (NCBI): domain Eukaryota; kingdom Metazoa; phylum Chordata; class Aves; order Passeriformes; family Thamnophilidae; genus Hafferia; species Hafferia zeledoni. Next base: position 34,283,087 of record JAWWEV010000043.1, read on the forward strand.
CAACATCTCTTATTGGTTATGTTCCATAGTTCATGACTGTAATGTTTGTTAAACCCCCTAAAGCATTCAGAAGTTGTTTATTTTAATACTGTTCTTTCCCATCGCAAACTGCAGGTGTCCTGCTTCAGTTTATCTCTCCACCAGCCTCAGAGAATGCAAACAGGCAGGATTGCTCACATTTCCATTCTCTGTAAGAAATTCTTCCCTACAAAATATAGCTGGGAAAAAAACCCCAAAATTAAAATAAAAAAAAAGAAAAAAAAAGAAAAAAAAAGAAAAAGCTGTTTTTCACTGGATATAGCACCAGAATTTTTTGGGGGGAAAAACCCCAAACAACAACAACAAAACTTTAACAAAATAAAAGACAAGCTAAGGTATTCACCAAGGCCTTATTTTCACAGTTGCTTGGAACTGGCATAAACCAGAATTACCATGGAAAGGGGTCACCTTGTCCTTCCCCAGCCCTTGCATGTGCAGTCCCATCACTCCCATCTACTCACACAAAGGCTCCTACAGCTTCATGGCAGCTTTATTCTCTTTTACCATGGTCATTTTGAGCCAGATCACTGCTCTGACCCAGTTCACCATGGTTTACACAAGTTAGGACTTTATTGCTAATTAAAGCAGTGCAGAGGGACTTGCAGTGACTTTCTTTACAGCCTGTCACCTCTGGAGAATGGCTTTTTCCTCTCCACAGAACATTGGCCCTTGGTCTTATGCAGGTCACACACAGCACTATCGTGGACCCAAGCCATAGTTACTCTTTTCTCTGTTTTTTCTCAGTTCAAAGAGTCTGACAGATTGGGGTGGCCATGTTACATCTTACCAGGAGAGGTTTTTAATTGCATGATGCAGAGAACATGCGTTGCATGCACTGTGATAATATGGGCAGGAACAGCATTGATGTGTGGAGACTGTGTAGAACAGGGGGATCCAGAATGTACAGAGTCTTGTCCATCCTACCCAGTCAGGGACATTCTGTACTGAACAGTATCATGAACCTGCCGATGCACAGAGGGAAGGCAGTCAGAAGGAGGGGTTTCAGAAGCACAGCTTCCCATCCTCCAGTGGCAGTCTCCACTGGAGTGTGCTTAGAGGACTTCAACTCGGAAGTACATTGTGAATCTCATAACAATGATGTGCAATAAACTTCTCTTAATAAAAGAGTATGTGATTCCAAAGAGGTAAAAACTGTTGAGTTGGCTTTGGCATAGGTAAAAGATGGGTGAACACTGGTTGGCTTCAGTTCAGAAAAGAAATGGATCAGGGCTTTGGTTTACTGCTCAGGGCAGAGCAGTTGAGACTCGATCTGGGACCCAGTTCCCGTCATTAAAAGTTGTTGCAGTTCATCTGTGTGAAATTCTGTGATGGTGATACTGAATGTTTACATGGTCAAGTGTGGGGCAGAGACCACTATTAGTAGCGTATGCCAGTAGACAGCAAGGCTGTCTCTTCTGAAAAATCCCCACAACTCAGTTTAGCTGCACAGCCATTAATTTTTAGGTACCATAGAAACAGCCATTAGAGCCATTTTATATCTTGCTGACAAACCCCACATTTTCTTCTCTCTCTTGTGTTTTTTTCTCTCTTTTTTATTATTTCATATCTGATTTTTAATTCCATGCAAAATGTCTGAAAGACATAACTTCTACCTGAAACACAGATACAATATTTTTAAATTTTTATTTGTGAAATTCTTCATTGTTCCTCATATGTATGTGCTCAGTTGATGATAAAAATACATATTTCTATTTGAAAACAAGCAAAAGGAATAAAGACACACATAAAAAACAAAGTTAGTTATAGATACTGTTCCTTTTCTCTTGCAATACAGTGATTATCATATTAGCATTAGCATGAGATATTTCTTCTAATGATTGTAATAGATTCCCACCAGTTCTTCTAGTTTGCTCATCTGCAGTTGTCCCAAATGGATTCCAAGCACAAACTAGGAGTTTATACTTAGTTACTTCCAATCTAAATTAGTCAAATTACATGTGTTTTTTGTGATTGTTATAATTGATTGAGGTGTTCTTCCAAGACTTCTGAAATTTTGTAGGGTTTTTTTGGTGTTTTGTTTTTGTTTTTGTTTTTTTTGTTAATGGTTATTTCTTATGACCTCACATCCGCAGGAAGGGAAAAACAATGTTTTTTTAAATGTCCATTCATCCAGAGCAACTCAAATACATAGAGATGCTAAATTTCACCAATGTTTACTGCCTACTGCTAATGTTGCAGTGACTGGCACTCTATATGTCACATGACCACAGTTTCAATGGGTGCTTTTGCAAAACTGAGCCCAAAAGTCTCCTTTTGATTCAAACAAGTACCATGGTATTCTTACCTAACTTATGGAGGGAGAGTTAATGAACACATTATAACATTTGTAAATTATGTAATAAACTAAGATTTAAAGGGTTGGGAAAATGCAAATATTTATGAGCGTTTTGTGGATTTTCTGTAACACAAAATGAGGTTGGGCTAGAACTAATTCAGAAAGAGACCTTACAAACCAGAAGTTAATTATTACATATGAACAGTATTTATTCTTAAGAGACCCTTAAAATCTCTAAAGAAATAACCTTGTTGAGAATAAGGAATGCTTTTCTGCCACTAAGCTGTTAACATCAAAAGCATGTTCTATTTAGACCCATGAAAACAACTGTAAAGGAACTCCTTGAGAATGGCCTTGAAAGTCACAACTTTGCTGTAGGACAGACAAGTATTGTGACAGTAAGCCTGTGTAATGGGTTTGACCCATGGCTTCCTCGGTAACCAGGGTTTCCAAGGAAGTGAACTTAACAAGTATTCCAC
>JAWWEV010000043.1:34289542-34333291 GCA_035583235.1 Hafferia zeledoni
CGGGCGCGGCCTCCCCGCGGGGCCGAAGGTGCCGCCGGCCGGGCCCGGCGGGGCGGGAAGCGCGCCCGGCCGCGCTGTGGCGGCTCTTGGCGGGCTGCGAGCGCCGGGGCTGAGCGCCTGCCTTCCCTCCCTCCCTTCCCTTCCTGCTTCCCTCCCTCCTGGCCCAGGGGCCGCTCTCACACCGCATCCGGGAGGGTCCCGTCCGCCGAGCCGGCGCGGGAGAGCGCCGTGGGGCGGCCCCTTCCCAGCGGCAGCGGAGGGGAAGCGCTGCCATTGTTCGCAGATGAATCGAAAGGCCGCCGAGCGGTGGCTGTTTCTCGGCCGCGCTTTGCGGGGGAGGCGGAACTAGAGCGGCTTTATTCTGCAGCACTGGAGCAACTATCCTGCTTTTTATATTTTGGGAAGGGGGGGCGTTGATGTTTTGTTTTGTTATGTTTTGTTTTCCCAATTCGTTATTATCTTACAGTTTTAAAAGTTGCACAAGCGTTTTTTAGAGAACGAGCGCGTATTTTGTTGAGGAAGTGTGCATGAAATAAACAACTTCCCTGCCGTATAAGTAGTACACTTTTCTAGTCCTTTTTTTTTTTTTTGTAACCCCTCATCTTTCCTAAAAAGCCATGTGCCAACTTTCTTACTGAAACCTGATGTTTATATCAGTTTTGCACACCATCTGTCCTGTTAGTGAGTCCTGCACTTCTCCAGATTGTGTTGCCCTAGATTGCTTTGTTCCTGCCCTAGAGCATAAATAACCGGGAACAACTGCACTTTCACGCACTTCGTGCACAGCTATGTGCCTCTCTGCCCTGCGAAGAACTGGGAAATAGGTAATAGGCTGTGGAATCCACAGGTGACTTGAATAGTAACTTGTAGCTCTCTCAGAACACTGTAATTCTTTAGAATTTATTGATACAGTAATTCGAACTATTAGTAATCACGTAAAGGTTTGCCATAAAAGAATGCCATACTAAGAGGAAATGATGAAGAGGACTGATTTGCTCTTGGTCTGTCTACATGTGAGGATTTCTCCCTTAAAACTCAAGACCCGTTATATGAATTTAAGTGGGAATGAGCCCTAGGTCAAATACTGTTCAGCAAAAGAATAAATCTCTTGAGATTCTGTAATAACTCTGGTTTGTTTACATCAATTCTAGGTAAAACTGACACAAAAACAAATCAAGTTTTTCAGAGAGAAAAACCTCATTTGAATCCGGTAGTGTTTGTGTAAATTCATATGTGCAGAAGCCCTCAGAGTAGAATGGTTGTGTGCTTTAAATAGGGTGCAGACAGACACTGCCAGAACAGAAGTGATGGGGATGATGAGTTTCCCTCACGCAGGCCTAGTCTGCTGAGGTTGTCGTTAATATTGATATTCTCTGTAGCCACGATGGCACAGATGAAGAGAGTCTTGTGATAATTTAGTTTAGCTTATTCTAGGAGGCAGGAAACCCTTTTGCTTTTTTCACTGTATTTGCCCTAGTTGCTCTCCTGCTGGGTTTGCATTTCTGCAATTTGTTGCTACAGTTTGTGAACCTTCCAAACTACAGGGCAGGAGGCGAGAAAAGGCTGGTGCCCCTTTTCCATCAGCTTGGCTTTGTGGGGTTTTCTTGTGTGTTTTTGTTTGTTTCACACCCCCAAAAAAATTGCTGTTTGTTCTTTTCCAAAATTCATTTTCGTGACTTCCTATAAAGTAATATTGTTGAAATGTGAAGGTCCTGAGACAAAAGTTTTACTGTGAGAGATTGACACCTCTGCTCTTTGCCATTTCCTTCTGGCCAATATGAAAGAAGGCGAGTTGTTGCTGTATTAGTTACCACCTCTGAGTTCTGACAAGATTGCAATAGGTCCTCTAGAAACTTCATGAATTACTGCTACCAATTGGAAGCTGACAACTTAAGTTGATAAGCTGGAACATAGTTCTGTATACCTGTGGATGGGTGAAGGTGGCAGTAAAGAAAGGGAGAAAGTGATTTGCATTATTGTTTATGTAGGGAACATTTTACAGAACACTCTATTTGTAAAGGAAAATTTGCTTTGTATGTAAAGCAATAAACTGTTGGTTTTTGATTATGTTGCACTACCTTAATGTGACTTACTAATATTTGTTTGAGTTGGACTGTAGGAACTCTTTCCACTGGTTTTGGTGGTAGCAGGAACTGGAAAATATGCTGTGTAGCTTTGCTGTTGTTCTGGATGCAGTATAGAACTACTTACACCCAAGCTGGGAAAAACTTTTGTTGCCTTTTGTAGTAAACGCTTCATTTAGGACTTGTGACCGGATAAACTTCCCTTGGTTGTTTTGTTCTGGGCCTCAAGGTACTTATCCAGGCTATTCTGGGATATTTTAGTGCCTTTTTTCCAGGAGAAGGAGGGGAGAGATGTTCTGCTTGATTAGTGCTAAATGAACCACAGGTTAAAAGGGTGAAATAAAAACCACAGAGCCGTGGGGTTACAAGCTGGGTAAGATGGATGACAACTGAACTGCCCTGAGTTGTATTTAGGGTTGGTTGCAATGAGCTGACTGACTTGACATCGGATCTTTTTAGTGAAAATGCGTCTTTTGTATTCCATCTGGAGCTCATCAAAGCTGTGCCTGTCAGTGTTTCCTCTTACTCTTTTATTAACTTATTGTTCATCATAATCATATTCTTTGGGCTTACAGCTTTAGTCAGTTTGGCTCTGACCAGTTTTATTTGGTTTTTTTTAAACGGTTCTTTCTTTTTTTTCTCTTTTTCTTTGAGAACTTCGTTGAGTAATTTTTCACTTTGTTCTTCTAACCGGGCTTCCCTGCCCATCAGTCTTTTCTATTTATTTAAAGTCTTATTTTTACATGATAATCTCATAAATTCCTGCATACATTGCTTGTGACCTGTAAGAAATAGGTATTCCATGGCATACTTTACACATTTCCCTCGATCTTGCTTTTCAAGAAAGAGAGATCAGTGCTGCCCGTGAGAACCATCTGCATACAAATGGCTGAGGCTGCATTCTCTCCACGGCAGAAGACCTAGAAGATTAGGGGTGCTTTAGCAAATATTGGAGTGTGGTTTTGTACACGAAAACCTAGAGTGTCAGTGCAGGATACTGAGATAATAAGGATCCTGTGCATGAGGCCAGTTTGGATATGAGTCGAGGCTGCCTGCAATTCTGGCCAGCAAACAGAGTTCTTTCTTAGACTTGACTATACGTTGTCGAGTTCTCTGATGCTTTGATCAGCTTTGCATTTCCTAAGCCTGTGGTTGGTTTTTTCAGCATGCCCTCATGCACATAATTAAACAGTAAAAAACTTTTTGTATACACATATATACTTGTAAAAATCTTTCTGATAAAGAAGATGCAAAAGAATTTAAGGATATCTTATTTTAAAGCTGTGGAAAAAGTGGTTGTTTTGTTTATACTCTTAAAGAGTAAACTTGAATAGTTGCATTGTGGATATGTCTAAACATGCCTGTGGTGTTCTAGTTTGATATTTAAATGCTAGCAAATTAGCAATGAAAGAGTTTTGACTTTGTATTTTGTAACTGGATAATAATAGTGATTTAGATGCAGTAGACAGCTAAGAGTCTAATTACCTGAAAACTCTGTGGCCACAGTATCTTAGGAATGTGTTACTTTCTTCCAGTCTGTAGCAGAGGATTTTTTGTGTGTAATAAATAATAAAAGCTAGCATTTAACGACCCATTAAAGCTGGTTATTAAAAACAGACTTTATGTTGGGAGGACAGTTGTCTTATCAGGGGAGGGGATGGACATGTGGTGGTGTAATAAATTTCTAGTCAGGAGGGCTGTCCTGGTCATAAAAAACATAAGCTGGCAGACCTGCATTATAAGATGTATGCACAATACATTATGGCATATGTATTTTGTCAGTTCTGGTGAAAGAGGCTCGGGGAAGAGGTAATTTCTGTATTTTTGTAAATATCAAACGACAAAGAGAACTTCAGACTTCATTATCTGGCACCCCTTCACTTTGTTCTGATGTCCACAGTGGTATTACCTATGTTTGCTTTACACTTTTGACTACTTGTGAATTTTTAGTTATTCTTTGTAACTCTGTAATTACTTTGTAACTTTTAGTTACAAGGGGTCAGTTTGTTTAAATTTTCCTGCTGTGCTGATTGTAGAACCAAGAGCATTTGGGCCTGTGGAGTAAACCTGAATCTTAAGGTATGACAGACTTGTACACTGTGGTGGATGTTCCTGCCATAGGCAGTGTGCTGTTTTAGAAATATAAAAGGCCTTCTGTTTTGTTAAGGTTCTAGTTCATGTTTTCAGACAGCTAATAAAGACCAGAAAGATTTTTATCTTTTTATCTTGTCCTTATTCAGGACCTACGAACTTTTTTTATTTTTAAAGGTCAGGAAACTAAAATGTGCTTAGTGCTTTTGACCAGAAATATTATAACTTGAGTGAAAAAAGCTGGATAATTTAGTTTTTCTTCTTTCCCCCCCCTTCCAAACAACAAGTTGTTTTTATTAAATTTTATTTACTTCGCTGATTTTTTTTTAATGTCTTTTTGGAGATGTGTTTAATTCTTGCATTGAATAGTGTTGTGCAGAGAAAGCAAGTCTAAGAGACATATGTACAGCCTAAAGAAATTTTACAGAACAGCATTTGTAAAGGAAGTGAACAATTCTCTGCAGCTCAGAGGAGCATGGCTGCTAAATTCCAAAAAGAAATTACATGTTTAGCTTGTGCCTTCTGGACATGATGTTCCATGTGTTTATGGCTTTTATATTGGAATGTGGCAAAACACCACAAATGGCAATTAAAACACAGAATACTGAGGAAGGGCTGAGTAACTGGGAGTGTAACGGCTCGTCTGGCTGGCACGTGTCTCTTCATTCACTTAGCACAGAACGTGAAATGTCAGTCCTGGTTTTCAAGAAAAAATGATACCGTGTTTCAGACTGTGGTCTAGTTAAGACATGGGCTTTGGAAATGCATTACTAATTTGTTTGGTTGCAGAGGGGACTAGGGCAGCACTGTTCCCTTTGCTTCTTAGCATGTTTATCTGCAAGATTGTGAATTACTATTCCTGAGCAGAAATAATTCCTCTCCAGGCTTGATGTCCTTCTTTGCAACTAAGGAAGTCAGAAGAGATCAAAACTGGTTCCTGGTACAGGCAGAGCATTTGTCTAAATAGCTGAGACTAGAGAAGTAACACTTCCTGTATTTTTTTTTTCCTTTTCTGCTTCTAGGAAGGAAAGGTGAGCTTAGGTAAATTTCCATGGAACAAGTATGAAGGAGTAGGGGTTGTTGGGTCTTGTGCAACATCCATCAAGACACCTCTCTTCCGTCTGCTCTTGCAGTTGCTGGTTCAGATCATTCTTAATCATCTAAGCACGCACCTTGTTGACAGACTGGTAAATGAATGAATTCCACGCTGGCTGCAAAACCAGCAGGATGTGAAAAGAGATTATAGGGAACAACATGAGGTTTTCTGTTGTGCCTTTATTGGTTTAGGTTAAGACAGTGATGCTGCTGGGCACTGCCCTGTCTCCCCACCCCAGTTACATTCAGACTGTGCTGCCCTAGTAATTCGCTCCCTCTGTTGATGGTGACTTGACAGCCTGTGTGATACAAACTTGATCTGTTTCAGAGGAGCTTTTTCTGCTAGGGAAGTGCAGCAGAGCTGTGGCCTGCTGCCTACTTGGGTATTTTGGCAGTGCTGACATCAGAGAGATAAGTTACTATACACACATCTGCTGTAAGACTGGTGGTTGCCTGTTTGGATCTGTCAACCAAGACTGAATTATACTTTCCCTGAAGTCATCATTCATACACACAGATGACTGGAATTACATTTTTCGTGACATCAACCTTAATCTTGCTGTAAGATGTCATGTTCAGGCCTGTCCCAAGCAGTTCTATGAACCTGCTTTCATCAGCTGTGGTGATAGGAGGAATCAGACTGAGAACTGGACAGACCAGCTGAAATATGAAACCCCTACTTAATGTAATGGTGATAAGCTTACCTTAAGAATGAGAGATTTTCTATTGAAGTTCAGAGTGTATTGAGACAGCACAGTTTACTGAGGATTAAATCTACTTGATTGCCAAAACTTGGCTTACCTGTTTGTTGGGGTATTTTGTTTGTTAGTATTATTTATTTTAGTTATACTCCTCTGTGAGCAGCAGTGGATAATATTTTCATATTTTCAAGACAGTGGATCATCTGATGATGGTTGTGGATATATAGGGTTTACAACAAAGATTGCTAGCTTTGCAGCCTGTTTTTTGTGGAATCCAGCTTGGGTCTCTCTAGCTGCCTAGAACTATTCTGCCTAGGATGCTTGTGTAGGTTTCTAGGTACAAGTTAATAGTGGATGCTGAAATATCTCTGATAAACCTGACGAGGCAATTTCTGTTCTGGAGCAGTGTATGAGAGTCCAGGAATCCTCTGCAGGCTTTTGTATGTTGGCATAGCAAACTGTGAAAGTAAATACAAAAGCTGAAGGTTAACACTGAACACTGCAGGCTCTCTTAAGCCCTGTCAGACCACTGTGCTCCACGGAGAAGTTATTTCCTTCCCGCCAGTAGACATTTAGATGGGGCCTCTGTCTCACAGGTTGGGTTGCTCTAGTGATTGCTAGAATAGTTAAAAAGAGTAGCAGTGTTCTGTTGTGGGATTTATCATGATTAAATATGATGAGTGACTGTAAGATGAAAAATTACAAGCATCAAAAAGTATTTGTTTTAAAAATAGCTCCTTAATGTAAATGCACAATACCTAACTTCATTCATATTTGGAATTAAATAATCCCACTGATTAAGGTTATGTTATGTTTTTTTAAAAAATGTTATTGCATGTTTGCATGAAGGAATTTATTATCATTTACAGTCAGTGTTCTAGTTTTCTCTTAATTGTCTGTCTTTGGTGATGACAGAACAGCTGTCTCTATAATAAAAAAGTAATGCAGCTTTTTAGTAGCACACCAGCATATTGAGACAGTGGAAGCTCTAGCTACTTAACACACTGTTTGCATGGTCTACTTCAGGCTTAATTTAGTCTGGCCTGTTGGACCAAATATTCCTACCACACTTAGAATTCAAAGCTGACTGGAGGACCACAGATTAATCTTGACATGTCTGTTCCCATTTAGCAGATAGGATGCAGTTGTTGAAGACATGAAGCAGAGCTTCTTGAAAGAAATTCTCATTTCCATTGCCTCTGAAAGGAATGTATTTCAGTTGGCCAGAACTGTGCTGGAACGTGTACCAGTCCATGGGAAAAGGGGATGATTCACTCCAAACTCCCAGATGCTTTTCTGAACCAAAATTTTCCAGGGGCAGCAGTGATGCTGTAGAATAGGCCCTCTGTAGCCCATGAATAAATAAATGTTTAATAAATGCAAACGCCTGGGTTTGTTACATTTAATGAAAAGAACCAGAATTCTCTCCCTGTCTGCCCCCTGTAAATAAGGAGATAAAAATGAAGTTAGGAATAACCAGCAGAGGTCTGAAAGTTTTGTTTGTCCGTAGAAGCTCAGTCCATTCACTCTACCAAATGTTTCAGTGGAAAAAAAATGTTTGCTTTGATTGGTAGCCTTACTTTGCACACGGCATTTTCTTCTTAATTGCTGATATAGTGCTGCATTTTGGATTTGGTCTGAGAATAACCTTAACACACTGTTGTTGCTGCCAAGTAGCATTCACTCTAGATCAGGGACTTTGCAGTATCTCATGCTCAGTCAGTGAGGACGTGCACAAGAAGCCAGCAGGGAGCATGACCAGGAGAGCTGGCCTGAACTGGCTGAAGGGATATTCCTTACCATTGATGCTTGGGGACTGGCTGGGCATTGGTCAGCAGGTGGTGAACAATTGTATTGTGCATCACTTGTCTCTCTTGTGCTTTATTCCTCTCTTTTTGTCTCCCTTTTCATCATCACCTTTATTATTTTTATATTTTACTTTGGTTCAGTTATTTAACTGTTTTTGTCTTTGTGTGGTACTTAGTTGCCAACTGGGGTTAAATCGTAACAGTCCTTTTTTGTCACCCATCCTGGGGCTTGACAGGTTGAGGTAACAAAAAATCTGACTAGATGTGTAAAAAAAAATTGCTATAAGAATTCATCATTAGTTTAATAGTCACTGGTCACAATGTTGGTTTCATGCTCTCAGAGCTGTTGTGCTTGTTCTCAGAGTTTCATCATGTAACACATTACTTGCAGCGTGTGCTCCCTGTTGTGTTGTTTATTGCCTGTGGGAACTGGTCTAAGGTTATCATGTTGTACTTTAACATGGGCAGCCTGGTCTAGCAGAAGGTGTTCTGTCCATAGCAGGGCCATTGGAACTAGATGATCATTAAGGTGCCTTCCAACTCAAACCATTCAATGATTCTGTGAACACTGGCTTATGATATGACAGAATTGCTGGTCATGAAACTAGTCTGGTATGTGTACTCAGCAATGCTGTGATCTTCATACATTGTGAGCCATCTTTTGGAAAGTATTAATAATTAGACCTTTTCCATGTCATCCTCTAAGAGTTAACTCCTGCTGTGGAGGAGACATGATCCCACATTTCACCTTCTCTGCCAGGCTATTAACAATAGCTCTTGAAAATTTTGTTTGTCTTTGGGATGTGAAAACCAGCATGGCCCTATTGCCAGGAGCCATGAATGTGTGCCAGGTCTTGTTTAGGGTTAAGCAACTATTTGCAGCTACTCAAACAGGCACTGTGGCTACTCAAACCTTGGTGACAGGTGCTGCAGCTCCTTCGGCCCTGGCAATTGGTGGTGCAGCTGAACCAGAGGACCAACCTCGTGCCAGTGTCAGTCATCCCTTTTCACCAGAAAAACTAGACATGAAAGAGCTCATTTAGTAAGGGGGAGGGCAAAGCAGGGCCAACAAGAACAGAAGGAAGAGGCAGAACAAGAGGGAACCACTCAATCCCTGTCCCTGAGTGAGCTGTAGGATATGCAAAAAAATTTCAGCTGTTGCCCAGGTGTGCATGTTACCACCTGACTGCTCTGACTCTGGGGTAACAGGGATAGTAGCCTGGAATTAGAGGGTAGGCAAACCAAGCAGCTGGGATCACCTTCTAGGGAAGAGGGCATTGACAAGGTGAATGGGAAAGGGTCACAAGTCCTCAGCCTCTGGAGGCAAGTACTGTGGCGTGTGAAGGAAAGGCATCCCTTCAAGTAAGATGCTCTATGTCACCCGGGCAAGTGGGCTACCACAGAGACAAGTATCCGGTACCTGAGGGGAGTGAGCTGTGCTAGAGATGATTTATTGTGACCCAGACAATGCACAGGCACCCATGATCTAGGAGGAGTCCAGCGGACATGACCTACGTGGCAGAAATTTGTACAGAGCGCACCATCATCGTATGCCAGGTTTACTGGAGGATACGCATCCTGTGGCCTGGCACATCAAACCCACAGCAGTATGAGCCTCTAGGAGCCACCAGTGCACAGGGTATCCTAATGCCATTCAGCTGTGCAGGGGCAGAACCTATTTCTATTTCTGGGGTGAGAGGGGGATCCCAAGAACTGTCTGTACCGTGCATCCTTGGCATAGACTATCTCAGGAGAGTGTGTCTCAAGGACCCCAAATGGTGCTGGTGGCTGTTCAGTACAGCTGCCTTGGAGGCAGAGGAACTTAAGGAGCTGCCTGCTTTGCCTGGTCTCTTGGAGGACCCTTCTGTTATGCGTTGCTGAAGGTCAAAGAACAGCTGCTGATTGCTACCACAATGTTGCACTGGCAGCAGCATCACATCAACCAAAACTCCTGTGATTCAACTGGAGAGTCAAGGGGTGATCAGCAAGACCTGCTCACACATTAATAACCCCACGTGGCCAGTGTGAAAGTATAAAGGAGAGTGGAGACTAAGTGGACTATCGTGGCCTGAATGAAGTCACCTTGGCTGAATGCTGCCATACTGGATGTGCTGGAACTCCAGTACAAACTGGAGTCCAAGACTACCAAGTGGTTTGCCACAACTGATATTGCCAGTGCATTTCTCTCAATCCCTTTGGCAGGCCACAACTTGCTTTTACTTGGATGTCCAGTACACCTGGAATTGACTTCCCCAGGTGTGGAAACACAGCCCTCTCATCTGCCGTGGACAGATCCAGATTGCACTGGAATAGAGTGAAGCTCTGGAACACCTGCAGTACATTGATGATACCATCATGTGGGGCAATACAGCAATAGAAGTTTTTGAGAAAGGGAAGAAAATAGTTCAAATCCTTCTGAAACTTGATTTTGTCATAAAACAAAGTGAGGTCAGGGGACCTGTATGGGAGATTCAGTTTTTAGGAATAAAATGGCGAGATGGATATTGGCAAATCCCAATGGATGTGGTCAACAAAATAGCAGCAATATCTCCACCAACTAGTAAGAAACAAACAAGCTTTCTTATACATTGTGGGTTTTTGAAGAATGCATGTTTCAAATTGCAATCTGATTGTAAGCCCTCTATCAAGTGAAGAACAGTGATTTCAAATGGGGCCCTGAGCAACAACAAGCTTTTGAACAAATCAAACATGACATAGTTCACACAGTGGCCCTTGGGCCAGTCTGAGCAGGGCAAGATGTAAAAATATGCTCTATCCTGCAGCCAGGGCGAATGGCCCTACCTGCAGGTTCTGGCAAAAAGCACCAGGGGAGACTTGAGTTAACCCCCAGGCTTTTTGAATTGGGGATTTAGAGGATCTGATGCCTGCTATATTTACTTCAGCTAGAAAAGAGGTACTGGCAGCTAATCAAGGGGCTCGAGCCACTTTGGAAGTTATTGGTGCTGAAGCACAAGCTCCTCCTGGCACCCTCTCTGCCAGTCTGGAGCTGGATGTTCAAAGGGAGGGTCTTCTCCACACATTATGCACCAGATGCTACATAAAGTGGGCTGCAGCCATCACACAATGAGTTCATATAGAACATCCCAGTTGTCCAGGAGGCTTGGAATTGATCATGTAGTGGCCAGAAGACAAAGATTTCAGAATGTCACCAGAGAAGGAGGTAACATGTCCTGAAGAGGCCCCACCGTATAATAAACTATCAGGAAATTATATGCAATGTACCTTGTTTATTCATGGGTCCTGCTGTGCTATAGGAAAGCATCAGAGATGACAGAACATCATTTGCAGTTTATAAAGTGGTGGGAGCTGCCTGGAAGGGGTTGATCACTGCTTGAGCACCGGCTGGGCATCAGTCAGTGGATGGTGAAGCAGTTGTATTTTCCCTCTTGAACTTCATTCCTCTCTGTTAACTCCTTTCCCATTACAGTAATAACAATAATTATAATATTTCACTTATTAAACTATTCTTATCCCACAGGTTTTACTGTTTTCTGATTCTCTTCCCCGTCCCACAGAGGGGCTGGGGCGGGGAGAGTGAGTGAGCACTTGTGTGGTATTTAGTTGCCAGCTGGGGTAAAACCATGGCACTTGTGCTGTCTAATGTTTGTAATTCTGGAAGTAGGGCTTGTGGATTTTTGGATTCTGTTTGTATTACGAGGGCAAAAGTATTGCAATGGAAGAGGGGCCAGAAATATTTTCTTTCCCCTGGCAGTTAAGAGTATAATGAAAGTTGTAAGAATTTTTGTTTTAACGTGTATGAAACTGGGGTTTAGCTTTTCAGCACGGATGTTTTGTCGGTGTTGGATCAGACTTACCACATCTGTGGAATGTGGGAGTTATCGCAGCTTTTTTGTTTCATGTAAGTTTAAGAGTATTTAATATTAAATATAATCAAGGTGTCTTTTTTTTATTTTAGGAGGCTGAATATGGTGGACATGATCAGATTGATTTATATGATGATGTAATTTCTCCATCTGCAAATAATGGAGATGCCCCAGAGGATCGTGATTACATGGATTCTCTCCCACCATCTGTCGGGGATGATGTAGGTAAAGGAGCTGCACCAAATGTTGTCTATACATATACTGGAAAGAGAATTGCCTTGTACATTGGAAATCTTACTTGGGTAAGTCTCTTACTGTTATCTAGTTGTAGACAGGAGTTTTAATTATGGACAATAACTATTTGGAAATTTTTTTTGCTTTACAATGTTTTATATGAAATACTATGAGTACAAAAAAGCAGGGGGATTTATTTTTTGTTACTGGATTGGAGTGTTTTGGGTTTTTTATTTATGGTTGTGGTTTTTTATCCTTTTATCTGAAATTTAGTGAGCCTCTCTGGAGCTGTCCTGATGTCTTAAAAATCGAGAAAGTCTTCAGTAAATATAAACTTTAAAGTTTCTGTCATGTTTGAAGTGTTATGAAGGGGTATTGGTGCTACTATCTTAGGTTTCCTGAGAACTGAATGAAAGAAGAGAACTAGTTTCAACTATGAAATATTTTATGCCTGTAGACACTTTAAAGTTACTGAACAAATCCAGGTTTTAGTAAACTCTTGCTGAAGGTTTGAGTTTAAAAGAAGGTGAAAGGTTTTTTTGTATTTTCTTGAAATTGCATTTCACATTTTCAGGAGTTTTTTTGCTGGCAGTGACTCTCATTACATGACCGTTTTCAGGTATTTGTCTTGAGGCTTATTTCTTCTACCAAGAAATACAGGTTTACAATAACTCACTGAACTGCAGTTGCCCTTAAGACAATTACCTTTGTTAGCATTAAAGAATTTTAAAACCAATTGCAGTTAAGCAAACAAAGCACAAGAGCTGATCAGTAGCTGAATTAAGTGGAGCTTTTGTCTGTTTACATGTAATCAAATTCTTCCAGGTCCGCACATGCAGAATTCTTACTTGTTTTTTTTCCTTTCTGATTAATTTCTCACTAGTGCTAAACTTGAAAAAGAATGGGTGTTTTTTTCATTAGTTATTACAGTATTTCGGGAGCTAATGGGTAAGTAAAGGAGCTGTTGCCTTAACAGTTGTCCCATTGTGAAATACATGAATGAAATCAGTAAAATGTGGACGAATTACCTGAACTTGGACTACTCAAACGTTTGAATTTCTAAAGCAGCTAGGGCAATATTCAGCAATATGTACCTGTTATTCTTTGGCTTCACAAATTAAATTATTCAAAAAAGTACATTTATTTAGTGTTGCCATTGTGCTTTCTTTGTGTTTAGCTTTCAGGAAAATAATTTGTTGAATTGTTAAAAGAAGCTTTGATTTAAGGGAGATAGGATAAATAGTTCAGAACCTTGAAAGCCTGTCTTGCACTTCTCATAAGAAATTTAAAGGAGGGATAGAGTTACAGAAGTAAGAGGAAAACCATAAGTATTAGTGTATTTATGTATCTTTGGGTATGAGTGGAATTGTTAAACATTACATAGTAATTAAGAGCAAGTTACAGCAAGTAGGTTTGGTTAAGTGGAAGCAGATGTTTCTAACCATAGTTTTATATACTGTTTTCTATTCTTTTGTCTGTAGATCCTGCAATTTTTGTGCAAATACTGTGTAGTTCACTAAACTCTCCTTAGTCAAAGTTGTCGCAAAGAGCACCTGGTTAATAAGATGTTTAAAATTGTCATTTGTGTGCAAATAGTAGAATCAGAGGGAGAAAATACAGATTGGGTGTGGAGAAAGTAGTGGTATTTCAGTACTATTGTATTCAATACTTAGCCTTATTCCTTATTCCTTAGCCCAGTTTAAGCACTGTACTTTCCAAAGACAATAGTTACTGAGTTACAAACTTTTGGCATACTGTAACATTGCATCCACCCCATTCACACAGTGTACCAGTAGCATATAGGGAAGCACATATATTAAAAAAATCAATTTTCTGAGAATTGTAAAATAAAAATGACTACTTTGCAAAGGTCAGAATATATTGAGAGCCTGAATAAAATATTCCTCTGGATCAGTTTCACAGAAAAATCTCCCCCCCGCCTCCCGCCCCCAAAAAAAAATCCGTGGAAAACTTTGCCTGCTGTTTTAGATAAGCTTTTATAGTTGAATATTAAAAATATTTTTCAGTGGACGACAGATGAAGACTTAACTGAAGCAGTTCATTCACTGGGGGTAAATGATATTTTGGAGATAAAATTTTTTGAAAATCGTGCTAATGGCCAGTCTAAAGGGTAAGAACTTGTCACTTGTTTTTTCTGTATGTGTACATGGAGTGAAGTTTGGGAGTGTGGAAATGGGAAAGGAGTTCTCAATTTTCATAACTATCAGTCTATAAACTGGTAATCTTTGTTTATTGATCCAGCAATGATTGGACATATAATTTCATACTAATGATTTAAATTTCAGGCATAAATTTTTATGATGGTTTTGTGTGTCTCATTATTTTTGAGTTAAAGCTTGTTGGCTGTCCTCATTAAGACCATTCCTAGATTTCTGTTAGTGTGGTAGTGGTGGTTGATGTTCAGCTTAATGTCAATACTATGCCCCCAATCTTTGTTATTAAATCTGTACATCTTTATTTTCCATTAGCTGTTGAACGTGAGTGCTTGAGCCCATTTTTCAGTGTCAATCTAAACTTCATTGCATGAATGTACCTTTCTGTCTCCTTGGTAGTAATGAGCACACAGTCTATGCTTAATAATAATTTGGTCATACAAATTTATTATGTGCTGTATTGATACTGTACCAAAAAGCTGCCTTTATTGTGATATACTTTGATACATCTTGTACTTGCACTTCTGATTTTTTCTTTTATGTCCTAGAATAAATTGTTTTATCTGTTATGAAAACTGGACTAAGGCCTGTGAGACAGTTTCCGTATCTGGTTTTCAAGTATTCTTTTGCTTACTATGTGTAATCTTTTACATGAGGCATTAGGATGTCCAGCAAATGGAAAAATTACGGTGTAACTTTTTTTTTTGTTTCATTTCAGGTTTGCCCTTGTGGGTGTGGGATCAGAAGCATCCTCCAAAAAGTTGATGGATTTGTTGCCTAAAAGAGAATTGCATGGGCAGAATCCTGTTGTAACTCCGTGTAATAAACAATTTCTGAGTCAGTTTGAAATGCAGTCAAGGAAAAGTAAGCTTTTCTTATGTTCTGTCTTGGAAAAGCAGAAAAAGTAGTATGGCAGGGTTTTTTCTCAGCATCTGGTAACTTGCACACAGTTTAAAATAGGTATAAAATACTTAGAGTCCAGTTGCGTCTTTGAAGAAATCGCTTAGTACACCAAAGAGCTGGTGCAGTCTGAAAAAAGGCTGAGCTTTATGCAAGTCTTCTCTTAAGAGCTGGAGATGCTTTTTCAATTTATTGTAATTTCTTGTAATATTAAAAAAACAACCCCAAGAGCATTTAACATTTGTAGACAAACTAGACTAAATTCCAAAGTCTGAGCTGTCTGTGTTTCTGGCAGAATGGGGAAGAGAGGTTCTGTGTTGTGCTTCAGCACCGTGTCTTGTGGTTCCCAGTCCTAATCACCTGTGGCCTTGGGCTGCACTCAAGGAAGGACTGGCAGTCTCTGCAGCTGCTCTTCTCTTAGCATGGGGCATAGTGTAATGCTGTCCTATTTTAACAAAGCACATTTTCCTCCCCAAATGCAGTGGGTTTGGATACAAGGAACAAGTTGGTACTCATAGGGGATCTGCTTTAGCACTGCATAAAACTTTAGACCAAGTGTTAAAATTCCTTAACCTATTTTGATGTAGTGACACTTCTGCTTTTCTGTCGCAGCCACACAGTCTGGCCAGATGTCTGGGGAAGGTAAAGCTGGTCCCCCAGGAGGAAGCTCAAGAGCAGCATTTCCACCTAGTAATAGAGGTCGAGGCCGTTTTCCAGGTGCCATTCCAGGTGGAGACAGATTCCCTGGACCGGCAGGGCCAGGAGGGCCACCACCACCTTTCCCAGGTAAAATCATTCATATATGGAGTTTCAGTTTTATTTGTGTTTTCTTATTTTAATATGGGATACTTACTTGGGAAATGAAAAAGATCAAGGCAGTTTAGTCATGAGCTATATCAGTGTTCACAGCTCAACTGTAGGATTTGACTGTTTGTTGATATTCAACAGAGAGTTGTACTTACTAAATTTAATAACAAGATAGCAATTTTAGATACAATCTTTATAATATGTCAATATATTTATTTTTTAAGTATGAATAAATTAGATCGTGTTAGCAAGTAGATATGGCTTTAGAGCAGTTCAGATTTTCTGATTTCCTGTGTTGAGGTGAGAACGCCTGTGTTGCAGACCATAACATAACTGATGTCCTTACTGTATAACAATTTTGAATATGATCAAAAATTCAGCTTTGATTCATGTCCACTGACCTGGTCAGTTAGTTGGCACTTAAAATACCAGAAATTTGAAGAGGAGGTGTTCATGTTTAGTCGGGTATCTGATATGGAAGAAATTTGCTAAACAATGAAGTTCTTTTTTTTGGCTGAAGTATTTTTTTAATAAATGTCATTCAGTAGTAGATTGTCTATCAACAGTCAAAGGGACATAGTCAAATTGAAAGACTGCTAATGAGAACCTGAAAGTAGGTTTGGATACTGCATTTCTATTACCTTCTCCAATATAGCTCTTTGAATATATATTGTATCTTAAGCCCCCTCTGAAAGACTAGCTGCAGGTGCAAGTAGGAGCAATGTGTTTTAGCTTTTGGGTGTTTTGGTAATAACAGTAGGTTTTGATTTGGTCTGGATGGGGGTAGTTGTCAGTTTTCAAGATAATGTTATTCTCTTTAGATATCTGTAGATATATGTAGTATCAATACATACAGATAAGTTAAAAATGTTCCAAGCTACTGGACCCAAAGTAGAGAACTATGCATGTCTTGTATATATTGCACAATGCTCAGTGAGGGGCACTTTTCGGTTTTTTTGTTGCTTTTAAGAATTAAAAAAAAAGCAAGAGTGTTGAAGTATTTTATTTCTTTGTATTTATTCACTTAATTTTGTTTGTTTTTATTTTTATTTTTTTATTTCTTTATTTTAGCTGGACAAACTCCCCCACGTCCACCTTTAGGTCCTCCTGGCCCACCAGGCCCACCAGGCCCTCCACCTCCTGGTCAGGTCCTCCCACCTCCATTAGCTGGACCTCCTAATCGTGGTGACCGTCCACCACCACCAGTTCTGTTTCCAGGACAGCCTTTTGGTCAGCCTCCACTTGGGCCGCTTCCTCCAGGCCCTCCACCACCAGTTCCAGGCTATGGGCCACCACCAGGTCCACCTCCACCTCAGCAGGGTCCACCTCCACCTCCGGGTCCATTTCCCCCTCGTCCGCCTGGCCCTCTTGGGCCACCCCTGACTCTTGCTCCTCCTCCACATCTCCCTGGGCCACCTCCAGGTGCTCCACCACCAGCACCACATGTGAATCCAGCTTTTTTCCCCCCACCTGCCAATAGTGGCATACCTACTTCAGACAGCCGTGGCCCACCTCCAACAGATCCTTATGGCCGACCTCCACCATATGACAGAGGTGACTATGGGCCACCTGGAAGGTGAGTTCTTTTGTTCTACTGTGCTTGGGTAGCAGATTTTACTCCTCTTGTAGGAAGCATTTGTTTTTTCCCTTTTAATGCAAATGTTAGAAGCAATTAGAAGTAGGGCCAGAAGGGATCCCAACAGCCTTGTAGTTTGCCCCTTTTAACTTCTCAAAGAAATATATCTGAGAAACATATTTGCAACAGTAAGAAAATCCTGAAATGCAACACCAGTAATCTCACTTTCCCTTTTCAGCTCTGAACTGTTTGTCTTCACTGTATTTGGCAGTGTCATCATTCCATGTGTTCTACATGTAAACTTATATATCACTTCTGATGCAGCAGCTTCTGGTTGTGCTTCTGTCTTAGCTTGAAATTCTGACTTTTGCTTATATCATCATCAGCTTTGCAGGCTGCCTTTTGAGAATGCTCTGGAGTTTTCCTTTTCGAATATGTGTATATGTTGAGATCATACCAAGCTCATACCATTTTCGTCTTTCAGTAGCATTGCTTGTCCTTTTTCACTTCAGGATTCAATTAAAAGTTGGTGTTTGTCTCAAAAGCCAAATGTGAATTTACTGCAAGACTTTTATCTTCCTTTTCTGTCAAGATGTTTCTGCTCATTTGGTGCAATCTTGCTGTATTTGTAGCAGTGGCTTTTCCTATGGTTAATCCTTTATGGGACAGAGTTTTTAAGTCTCTGACTCAATTTGTCAAGTGTTTCATATCTTATTTGAAACATCTTTTTCATCTGTGATTTCAAGTATCTCTGTCTTACTGCTGTTTCTTAATTTTCACTATATTTGTATTTGTCACAGAAAATTTTTATATAAATTGTAAGAAGGCCCTTTGTACAATTAGATTTGAATTTTTCAGTAGTAATTTTACTGCTAGCATGAGACACACTTCTCTGGCTTAAAATGTTTTCTGAAAGATGCTTTGCTTTGATTCATTTATCAGAACGTTTAAAAAAAACCCAAGCATTTGTACGTACTATGTTCATAGAAAAAAACTTTTGAAATTCAAGCATTTGGCTTAGTTGCCTGAAATATCAGAAGACTGTAAGGTGTTGGGTGTTTTTTGATGGACAAAATCAAGGTTATCTGCAGTTTATAGAATGTTTGGGGAGGGAAGGAGTGGGAATAGGACAGTATAACTGACTGTCCAGTATTTTCATTAATAATGTTAAAGCTATCATCCATAACTATTTAAATTGTCATTAATTATATATCATAGGCGTTTCACTGGAAATAACATGTCCATAAGAGAAAAATTACATATTCCATTCTATGGGAGGCACACGAAAAATAATACTCAAAACTCAGGGAGGTATGAATTTTTAGACATTTCCTCTTATGCTAAACTGGCTATAGGATCTTGTTCCACTTCTTGCAATTAAGAGGATAGCATTGCTTATTATTCTGCATTTTCTTTCTACCAGAAGAACTAACACTGTTCTAGAAATATCAAGCAGTGGGCCAGTTTGACAGTCTCAGCATTTGTCTCTAACACATTTCTCCAAATTTTCTATATGACACAGAGACTGGCTAATAGGACACTGCAAAACTTTTGGGAAAATTTAGGTTTACTTCTGTGACTTTGTAAATCCTGTATAGGTAGCTGATAATTAAAGTGTAATGAGTATGAGGATTCTGCTTTATTGCTTCCTCCTTATTGTGACTGGTTTGGAGATCAAATTGGAGCACCTTGAACTTGACCAGAAATTAAAAAAAAAAAAAAAATTTTGCTGTAAAATGTTGGCATAGCATTCAGAAAATTGAGTGTTTTAAAGATGATCACTGTATTTGTTTTTCAAAAGTTACAGCATTCTGGTCTTAGTTGAGATCTGGGAAACAGGATCATATAGTTCTGATTCCAGTATTGTTATAAAAATTATCTCTAATTTTACTCAAAGTTGCATTGCCTATGTACATGTATTTCCACATTCATTCAGTTGGGAATATCTATTTACATAGCTTCAAGAATTTTATGGAAATTGTAAATATTTGTCAAGCACAGTATTAAGTGCTGCCGAATGTTTGAAATCGATGGGATGAACAAAAAATAAGTCTATTTATACAGCAATGTATTAATTGGTTTTGGGGGTTTTTTGTTTGGGTCTTTTGGTTGTTTTTTTTTTTTTTAGCTTTCAGGATTTTATACTGTAACAATGGTCCTTAACAAAAACCAAAACCAAACCCAGATCCTGCTTTCTTTTCTGTTTGTCACTGCTTAAAGTTGCAAACTCGGATTGTTGAAATTGCAATGATAGCTTCTGAAGTTCCCCTTAACGTTTTAAATACTAGTTTTATTGCTTGCAGAGAAATGGATGCTGCAAGGACACCTCTAAGTGAAGCAGAATTTGAAGAAATCATGAATAGAAATAGGGCGATCTCGAGCAGTGCCATTTCGAGAGCTGTATCAGATGCCAGTGCTGGTTAGTAAAACTCAGTATGTTTGCTGTTCTTCTCAGCTGTAAAGAATTTATAGAGTTCTCTTATTAGGAATCTGGAAGACCTGATGCCACATTGTCCTAATAGGATGCTGAATTTAGGTAGATCTTATGACTGATTTTGTACTGTGCTTCAGTTAGTTCCTGAGAATGCCTTCTGAGTACTGATCTGGACAGTATTTTACTGTTTGGTTCTGCATTAAATAATCTAGATGACTGTTGAAGAGAAGATACTCAAAATGATAATACTGTTACAGATAAAAACCTGTGTTTTAATTTGCATAGTTTTCTGATCCTGATCTTACATCATTTTCAGGGGACTATGGAAGTGCTATAGAGACCTTGGTAACTGCGATTTCCTTAATTAAACAGTCCAAAGTATCTGCAGATGATCGCTGTAAAGTACTTATTAGCTCTCTTCAGGACTGCCTCCATGGAATTGAGTCCAAGTCTTATGGGTCTGGATCCAGGTAAAACTTTCCTCTTCCATGCACTCTTACTTACAAAAGTGTGGTGCAGGACTAGTTCACAGAGAAGAAACTGAAACTAAGCCATGTAAGAAGCTTAGTGATTTGCTGAGCTGCACAAGAAATGTGTGAAAGAACCAAATAAGTGTTTGCTGAACTTAGAAAAGGTGCCTTTTAACTTTTTCAAAATTGATCTGACTGGCTTAAATTTAGGTCTGTTTTATTTAGTGGGTTTGCCACATACTTTCTTTACACAGATTAGCAGCCAATGCTGTAGTGATTGTTTGAGTTATGGTGCATTTCCCCCAGCTGATTTCAGTCATCTCATCCTCCATTCTGAGCATGTGCTTTCTGACTTTGCAAGATTAGAAAATGGGCACTCAGTACTCCCTGTAACCGAGTTCTCAGCCACCACTGTTTGTATCAGCTGTCTGTAATGTCGTACACTAAACCTTACCTGCCTCACAGTGAACAGATATTTCTCTCCATCTGCTTTTGGTCAGATCCATACTCATAAGTGCTATGGGGATGACTAGTATTTTGAAGACAAATTTAATGAAGTAATTTCTTTTAGAAGACGTGAACGATCCAGAGAGAGGGACCACAGTAGGTCACGAGAAAAAAGTAGGCGCCACAAATCACGTAGTAGAGATCGTCATGATGATTATTATCGGGAAAGAAGCCGTGAAAGAGAGAGGCATCGTGATCGCGACAGAGATCGCGACAGAGAACGAGACAGAGAGAGAGAATACCGTCACCGTTAAAGAAGGTGAGCATTTGTATCACATTCTTGAACTTTACTGTTACTAACTTAATGAAAGTAACCACTCTAGGTTCAAGATTATTTGCACCATTCATGTCTGCATTTAAATGATCCTGCAGTATGTACTGAATCACTTTCTTTTTGCAGCACCTGACATGAACATAGGTAAGTAATGACAGGTAACTGGTCTTGGGAGGGAGGAAGTCTTTGTGCATTTATGTTCTGCATGCCACTTGTTTTATTTTAGCTGGTAGCAATGTTCCCAGTTTTTATGAAATGTGGTTGAACCAGTTCTTAAAAAAGCAGGAAACCAGACTGTTCTCTTTGTAATCGTAGAAGATTATATGAAATTTACGGGTTTATTTCTTGGTTGTATTTAAAAATACTAGTTTTGTATTTTAATATCTACTTGTGTAAGGACTGAAGTATTTAGCACTTCATAGATCGTGTGTGGATTATTTCAGTGTACATCCAGTTGCTGTCCTTGCACACGTACAGTGGTGATTACTGGGGTTTTGGTATTTGTGGGGTTTGTTTTTTTTTGTTTTGTCTTGTATTTCTTTTGTTTTTCCTGGTGAGTTTTAGTCAAATTCAGGAAATATAGCCAGATTTTGCTCTTTATTTTATGATGTGACCTGTCAGTATCTTCTGCCTTCTAGTTAAATTTGAGTGTTAACCTTCAGTAAAATTTGTGATCAATTGTTCCCAACCACCCTGATTTTTCAGTCCCTTCCCCCTCTGATAGAAATTTTCTGAAGACTAGAAAAAATGTATAACACAAGGTTTGATTCTTTTCTGGTTGTTCACAAACTAATGTGTTATTTCATATATCTGGAGTCTTGCATCAGATGTAGACAGCTAGAGTAGCATGCTAAGCAATGCTTTTTTCAATGTACTGCTGAGTGCTTTAAGATACATAGAAATACATTATATAATGTACCATTTTGAGGATTGGGAGTTGAAACTGCCCATGATTCCTTATATTTGACAATTAGGGACAAAACCCTACTTAATAGTTAGTCTGTAGTGATATTTTCCCTTTTTATAAGAACTTCCCACTCCATCCACACTGAAATTGAAGCTTGCAGATTGTCTGTCTGCCCAGCTTCCATTTCTTACTTTTAACCTCAGATTTAGTTTCCAGATTTGCATGTGTTGTTTATTCATGGCAGTTCATTTACAGAAGTTACAGAGCAAAATTTTTTAGAAATCATACAAAATCTAGTATACTTCTAAGTAAACATAAAATTTTGTAGGAGTTAAATGTCAATTTTTCAGTCAGACTTTTGTGGCACTTTCTGACTCCTTTGGGAGAGAATGAATTCAGATGCTGAATGCTGTAGTGTGTTGAGAATTGAGTGGGGTGTTGTCTTGGGTTCGTATACTAAAGGGACACACAAAGAAGGAACCAACGTAGTGAAAGGGAGTCACAGGTTTAAATAGGAAGGTGAAACATGGCAAATGGAATTAACTTGGCAGTGTATTTCTGTTAATGCCACTTTTTGCCATTAAAATATGGATTTGTGGAAACATTTCTGGAATTTAACAGAAATAGTAACTATAGCTTTTAATAACATAAAAATACAGATATAAAAAAGTAAATGTATTTTTTAATTGAACTGGATTTTACCTTTTATAATAACTGCATATTTTTGATATTTGCAATAGTTCTTTATGAATAAAGGTAACCATTGAGCTGAGTAATGGATGCATTTCCAGAGTGTTTTCCTTCTGGTGGAGATGAGGAAGCCATACTAAAAATTGTTAATAGCCTGGAATTGAAGTTAATTTTTTTAACCCTTGGCATACTTCATTAATCTAACTTTAATTTTTATGTATTTAGTGTTGTGCCTGTAGATAATGGACTTACTGTGCCAAGTGTAGATTCCCTACTATGTTACCTCAAGAAAACATACCAAACAGCATTAAATTGCATTATATGATTTCCAAAGAACAATTTTAAAATGATGCTGTGATTTCAGTGTCAGTTCAGGTGGCATTTACATTTGCAACATCCTTCAACTTTGTTGTGTGTGGGGGCTTCTCTTTTCTTTCAAAGGGGTGTGTTGGTAAAATTCCCTTGTGTGAAGAAAATAGGTCCTAAGAACTCAATTTAAAGGGCCAATGTAGTATACTACATGTAAATGGAAGTATTTGGTATTTTTTTAAGTTAAGTTGTAAACATTTTGTCTTGTTGCTGTCTTAATGAAGAAGAGCTTTATCGAGTTTTGGTTTTATATATTTACACACAGACACATATAAAAGAAATACAGTTATCTTCTGGTTTGTATGTTTCATTTTCACTAAGATGTATGTTGCCATACATTTTTTGTTTCATTTTTTACATTGAATAATATTCATAAGCGGATTTAACACTCAGTCATTTAATAAATATCTGCAGTGCTGAAAAGAGTTATTTCCCATATTACTGTGTTTTGCCAGACAACATGAAGTTACCTCTGTGCCTGCAGGCTATGAATGGCACCTATACTTCTAACTGTGTACCGATAGTCATAACTGTGATATTGTACTGGCATTTTTTCCAAAGTGTTAACACATCTAGTTTAGAAGGATTTTAAAGGTCCAATGTGAACATTTTTGTAAACAGTGAAATTCGGTTTGTACTGTATTACATTTATAGAGATGGGTTAAATTGGAATAACTTGCAAAATGTGTTTATAACAATAAAATTCTATAAAATTTTAGTTGTACCATAGCAAGTGTTTACACTTCTGTTTGTACACTTGATGATTTCAAATTAAATTCTTTCAAGATTTTTGTGCCTTTACCTTAGTAAGGCTTCATGTACATTGTTAATCCATTCACCTGAATTACTATAAGCTGAATGTTTCCTTGAAATGTCTTGCCTTTACTTATAGAAAGGCTATATATATATAAGAGAGGAATAGATTTAACACAAATGTTTAACCTGTATTAGTCAAAAAACCTAAGAAACCAGTAGAATGCCATTTAGAAGGATTAACAGCAAAATTAATGTGTACAAACAGAATAGTAATGTAACTTCATCAGCATGAGTCCTGACTTTTTTTTCAGGCAGAAATTTTTTTTTTATTTAACTGATACTCAATGATGTATTTCTAGCTGGTACATTGTCCCAATCTTAATCTGTCTGAATTTCTATAACTGCTGAATGTTAAATTTTTCATTTTATGTTTTTGTTATTGAGATGATTATTTCCTATTTAAACTGGATTTGGATTGAATTGCAAAGACAAAACCACAACATTGTAACAGTTGATATGTATGTAGACTTTGTACTCCATATTTCATGTTTATTCTCTGATTTTTCTGCTCTCAAACCACTGTAAGCAAAATAATTTGATATCTGAGGCTCATATGCTTCTTCAAAAACTGCTCTCAGTTCTCTCTGAACTAGTTTCAGCTTTGGAGTGATCCAAGAAGTAAAATGGTTGGAATTTTTTTGGTGTCAGTAGGATGGGAAATGGTACTGGTAGTTAATGCAGCATCATTATATATTTGCTTCCATAAGTAGTAACAGTCCTGTAACAGTGTGTTAACAACCACTTAAACATCAAGTGAAGTGTGACATTAGCCTTTTAAGAAACCTTGTAAATGCATAGGAAAATGCCTATTTTTATAGGCTGTTTTAGTAATAAGCTTCTAGTTAATACTAAGTGAATTGTGTGGTAGCATTGGTAAAGACCCAACTATATGTACCTGTCTAGAATTATATCAGACCTTAGTATTAAGCTATTACAAACCTTTTTTACCTAGTTCCCCTTTTTTTTAAATGTGTTTTTGAGGAAGCACGTATGTAGAGCTGGCACTATTCTTCTGCATTTAGAATTCATCAGAGAAATAATGCTTTGTGCATCAGGTTCAGTGTTTGGAATCCAGCACAGAGGTGAGCAGTGCCACTGCTTTATGTGCTTCTTGAAGCCTATTTTATCACTACTCTGGTGCTTTACAGAAGCAGTTTGTTTTTTGATGTTCAGTGATTTATCTCATCTTCTTGAGGGTGAAATGATGATTTAAAAATGAAATTAATATCTTATGCTACTTATTTTCAAAAGAATAGCTTTTATTGCTTTTATCCCCATGAATATTTTGCTGTAATTTTACTGGCTTCTAAGGTATCTTTAGACACACATATATTTTTGTGTTCCCAGTGTCCTGTGCTTTTTTACTTCATTTTGAAGTCATTAGTTTTGACAAATTTAGTCTGTGTGAAAGTTCTCCAAGAAACTTTAATCCTTCATAATATATGAAACAAAAAAGTAAAAATGTTGATTTGATGCAGTATTCTCCAAAGAATGAACAATTTGTATTTTTCCTTTTGCTCATTGTGGTTTGAGAACTAGGATTTCCTTTTACCAAAAAAAAAAAAAAAAACACCAAAAGAGAGAGATACATGAGAGAGATATATCTTCATTTTTATGTTTTTCTGTGGCAGCCTGATCTACCTTTTTGTCTCTTTCATATATTAATGTGAATTTGACTTGACAGTAATTCATATCCTTTTAATTTGTAAACTAAAGATTGAATTTTCTGAACACACCTCACTGTTCATCAGTTATTTTTGGTGAATAGACAGGCTGGGGTAGTAGGAGAAAGATACATGATGAATGAAACTATTTGGAAGTTTTTCTGCCCATGTAAAATTATTTATAAAATCATGAAACTTGTATTATACACTAAGATTGAGCAAAGGTAGCAGGTAAGTACATGAGTAATGGAGCAGGGGGAATAGGCAGCAAATGTGAGAAGGTGCCAGTGGTGGTAAAGTAAGTCTGTATGTGTATGATGAACAGAATCACGTGTGTATCTCAGTTTATATGCAGAGAGACAAATAGAAAGCCAAGCTTGAAATTCCTTCTCCCTTACTGTGTTATAGCTAAAGCATCAGAGTCTTTGGAGCGTTGTGATGTTCTGGAATGTAGGTTAAATTAAAAGAAATTTTGGATTTCAAGCTGATGCTTTGTGTGGGATTTTCGGTTTGTGTATTTCTTAATGTATAGAATAAAATAAAGGAGAATTACATGAAGTAATTCAAAGGAGCTTTTAGGATATACTAACAAATGTATGTCATGCATTTTACTGAAATGTGAACATGTGAGATTGAAAATCAGTCTCTGAGAAGATTGGAAATTAAACTACTATAACAAAAGTTGATGGGTGTATGCACATACAGCTTTAAAACTGCTGTAGAATTTTCACAATTTTCAAAGATAGTTAAAGCTTTTATATGCTTATTTGGAAGCATATGCTCAATTGCTTAATTATATGCTTAATTGGAATTAAAGGGAAAAAATCAGAGTTACTACTGCAAGATGCTTTTGACATATATAAGCAGTCTGTTGGGTTCTGTTGTAAGTGTGTGTCTTTGTGGGTGAAAAAATGCTCTATTTGCATCTTTCAAAAATATGAAAATGTTTCATCACTCAAGTTCTGGGATTTCATTTGTGAAATGTTCTGGCATAAACTCCTAACTTTTAAACCACAAAATATCTGTTTAACACTTAAGTCTAAAATTTGGGGTTTATTAGTAGAAATGCTGAGAAACTGATTGCTGTGTGGTGTTGAATTGTACAAACTTAACACATGCTTGGGACAGATAGCTTATACAGGAGTTTAAGGAAGACAGAAAACAGTTGCCATGAAATACTGACTAGAGATTTAATTATATTTTTTAAAGTTATTTGTTGCTTCAATATTCTACTTTTTTGTAGAATACTGAAAAGGGCTGGGCATGAAGGTATAATCCATACAGATTTATTTCTTCTTTTTGGAACCACATGGGTTTCCAGTTTTGACAAGATACAGTGGCAGAATACTTGGAACCCAAATGCACACCACTTTGTATTCTAGTTGGTTGTGTTTTTAAAAATGAAGGTTCAGTGTGGTGCTGACCATCTTAAAAGCCCTATAATGAAAAGCATTAATCCTAAGTTCATTTTATTGTGCATTCTTTGGAGTTCCTGCAGTTCCATAAGAACCCTTACAAATCTAGGAAATTATTCCCAGGAACTTAAGCTTTCTTACGCTAGTATTATAAATCATATATATGGTGCTTTGGATCTGTGAACTGTCGCCACAGAAGTGGTAAAGATCCATAATTTTGGCTGCAGCAATTGTGTTATGAGAGCAGCAAATTCTGACATGCAGTCTCACAGCTGTCAGGTACTTACTTTCTCCACTAGAAAACTGAGATTCTCTCCTGTCCATTTGTGCTAACTTGGCTCACAACTCCAAACACATTTTTCTTATGGAGGCAGTACTTTGTCACTTGGCTACTAATTAATGTCAAAAGTACTTAACACCTGTGGAAATATTGGCCTCTGGGGAAGGAAACTCCCCAAAAGTTGATACATTCATAACTTGGGAACAAAGTCTGTGAGTAACTGTACCTGAGACAGTAACAAAAGAAATTTCAGTCACTATTTTGGATTTGCATTAGTTTATGTGTATAATGTAGCTCACAGAGCCTACTTGTTTATACTTTGTGATTTTTTAAGCTATTATTGACAGTCACTTTGAGGAAGGGAAGAAATAAAAACAAGTACTTGGTTTTGAAATTATTGTACTAGTAGAGGAATATTTGACAGCTGTGTACTGTTGCATGTTCATGAAGTTGCTTCTCTAAATGTCTTGTTTTTCAAATAAACAATTTAATGTGTTGGGGTTTTTGACAATTTGATTTTAAGTATTTTGAAATTATTGAATGTTGAATTTGTGAATTATTAATGAAATTAAGACAGCTATTGTTTTGTAATGGAATTCAACTGAAATCCAGTGTATGGAATTATACCATCCCCAAGTATTTTGTGAACTCTTACAGAACTTAACTCTGAATTGTGTGGTTCCTTAATTTGCCAAAATAGAGTAGGAAGTAGGGCTTGGGTTTTTTCTTAGGGCAAGTAGGTGACGAAACCTGCATCTACATTGTATTATTTGACAAGTGGGTTCTTGTGCTTAAACTGCAAGCGTGTATTTTTAGATGTGAACCCCATCCAGCTTGCTGCTAGTCTGAAAATTTTGATTATGCTGGTGTCAGATTCTGTGCACTTTTAAATGTTACTGAGCTGTGAGCCATCCATTTCATTATACAATCAGCGCATTACTTAAATGTCAGACCAGCTGAAAACTTCTGTAAGTGGGCAGGTAAAAATGTAAAGATCTAATTGTGGCAAAATTACCTTAAATTTTTGTTCCGTTCCTCTTGCATATTTAGGAAACGTTCTATATAAATGTTGCCATCAGTCACAGGAGCAATAGCTATTTCTTTCTTTATCATCAATGCTTTAACTGTGGTATTTATATTTTTTCAACTTTGTTGTACAACATTAATCTTATTTTTAACTATTGTGTTATAAACAACACACAAATGAGTAGCTACTGCTTCTGAGTATTTTGTGTTAGTTTACATTATGATGAAGTAGGTGCACGACTTGTGTATGTATAGATAAGCCAACAATTTTCTGTGTATTATGGGGACTAGCAAAATCTACATCACAAATTTTGACACATTACAGCTGAAGGAAGAGGAACAGCGTGCAAGACAAGACACACTCTTCAAGGAAAGATGCTTGTCGAGCAGTTTGCTTCATGTGATTGAACTGAGCCTGTAAGGATTCATGGATAAAATGAACAGGAATAGATCTGAATAAAGCAAATCTGCATACATGGTAACCAGTAGCTCTTTTACTTTTTTATGTTGCTTAACTGTTTTATTTGAGGGAAACCTGTGTGATTTAAACCTTATAGCTTTTGCAACTTTATTACTGGTTATATACCTTTGGCAATTATAATGTGCAAGCAATTGGAAAAAGTCAAGTAAATGCTTGTTTTTATAGTAGTTTGTTCATGTTAAACTGTTCATATGATAATGTCTGTACACAGCACCACTGATTACAGTAGATGTAGTGTTGTAATAAACTGTTTAATGGGGCTGATGTGTAAAGCTGTTCAAGTTATTTGATGTTTACACCTCAGGGAAAGTCTTGTGTTCAGCAATATTTAAAGATAATGTTACAATGAAAACATTGATGCTGTCTTCAAAAACATTGCAATAGTTTTTGCATATGCCTCAACCTAATCTTGCATTCAGCAAGTTAAATATACTAATGTTGCGCTCTCACACTCAATTTTGATATAAAAATAGGTGGTTACATAAAACCTTTAATGCTATTTTGCTTTCTTGCAGTGTTTACCTAGGTGGCTTGTGACGTTGCTAATTGCCACATAAAACTGTAAAAACTGCAGCTCTCTGTGGTCAGTTGTTTTGAGGAGAGATGGCCCCAGGTCTGTGATTTTTAGCACACTGAAAATTTGCTCTCTCATACAGCCTTGGTCCTGATTGACACTACAATTAATATGAATTTAAACTGTTCATATAAACTGCCCATAATAAGGAGTAGAAAGGTTAGGTTTAAAAAAGCAAAACAAAACCCTGCAGTTGTTTACAGTTTTATAGTAATAGTGCTTGTGTGTGTTCCTTCTCTACCCCCAAGGCCGTAGCAGTCTGTACATAGTTGTATATTAGAAATGTGCCAGAAGAAACAAGATGTTACCATTTTTATGACTTTATGGGTTTGGTATTTTCTTAGTACTTTGGGGTTTATTCACACACACATATAAAACAGAGGATACACTTGTATGTCCTTGTTCACCGATGGGCAATATTTCAATGTCTCAGCTAAAAATGGCACTGATTAAATTTGTCAGATGAGGTTTTGTAAATTTACCTAAAAACAAATTGATGGAGTGAAAGTTGGCTTCAAATTCAAGTATTTGTTTAAAATTTCATCAAGTGTGAAATGCAAGTGAATAGAAAGATCATATAAGCTGCAAAAGCTTGGTTTCTGGCAGCCTTGCACAAAGGCTCACTTTTAGACCATTGAAAATTGTTACATAATGGACATACTCTTGGAGTTCTCATGTATTCAAGTATCTGCACTTAATGTTTTAAGTTAAGTTTCAAGACCTCAGATGGCTTTAAGGGGCAACTCTTAGAAAACTCTTGATTGCTTTTTTTTACCAATTTTGAAGATTTTAGAGCCAACTAAAATGTTGCCCTGTTCAGGAAAGCACTTAAATCCATTTGATTTTCCAGAGCATATAAAGCATGTGCTTACATTCTATAGGTTTCAAGGAATGTAAATATATGCTTTAAGTATCTTACTTGGATATGTGAGTGATTTTCATGCTTTGAGTTGGGACCAGTAGCTTGTGCAACTGCCAGAGTTTTGCATAAGTCTGAAATACTCTGATATTTTTGGCACCTATTATTCAGCCAGGTTTTCCTGCAGCCAGGTAGATGCTGTTGGACTTGGCTACAGCTTCAGACTCTTCCCCCCTTTTTTTCCCTCAAGTTGTGTACCTCAGTTCCTCATGCACGGGGTCACTGGTGTTTATTGAACTATTTGCTACTGAGAAGATATTTGATGTGTTTGTTTAATCCTGTTTGAAAATGAAAACTGCCTTTAAAAATTTTGTAAAACTGAAAGTTGTATCCAGTCATGAATCACTTCCTGCTTTGTTTGTGAATAGGTGATGGTTACAAACCGTACTGTTTTTCTTTACTTAAAAACACTGTTTACTACTGTGTGTAATAAGTTTAAGGAAGAAATAACCTGCCTGTAGCTGTTACATGGGGAATAGCTAATACTGGAAAGGCAGCAGGTAAGTAATGTTCCATTGCATAGAGATGTTAAATTTTAAAATAAAAAAAGTAAACTTACAAGCATTTTATGCAGGAACTGATATTTTACTCCACATTAAAATAGATTTAAGGAGACTGTTGCTTTTTTTTACATAAATTGTAATTTCTCACTCACTCAGATTTCCGTTGCTGGCAATGGAAATAGCAGGGAGGGGATAGCAGGGGGTAAATAACATGAGTTAAACTGAATGATCATTGTGACTTGAGAGATGAGATCCCTGTAGGAAGCCCATTATTTCTACCTGTTCTCCAAATACTTAGTTTTAACTGATAAATGTATTGGGTTGCAATTTAGCTAATACTATCTTGTTATTGTGAGTTTCCTGTGTTAGATTTTTTTTCTTTATATAACAAAAAAGAAATGTACAGAAAAAAATCCAAAGACCCTGATAGACACCAAAAAGGAATATACCTAATGTACATCATGTATAACTGGATTTGTAGTAGAATTTTTACCAAGTTTTGGGTTATTAAATGTTCCTGGCAATTTCCTGTACACGCTCAGGAAATGGCAGTTTGGAAAATTGCTGACTGGTGATGATGCTGTGATGGCTACTGCTCTTCTCTTTGATACTCATTCAGTTCTATTTCATCTCCTTTTGCTGAAGAAATGATGAAATAGTCTGTGAGGAAATACTTTATTTCTTTCAATATTGATTTTATAAGTAACATTGAAAATATCTTAAGACTGTGTCCTTTATCTAGAAAGACAAAATCAGCAAGTAGTGACTTAGGGGTGGTGGTGCTTTAGCAACAGTTGTTTTATTAGTGGTTTGTTTTTTAGAAGTAGAGGCTGGGGGTTTTTGTTGTATTTTTTTTAAGTAAAATTTTTACTGGACTATATGTTTTGACAGATCAAAAGTACTTCAGAAGTAGAACGTAGCATTTTGGAAACTGTACAGTCTTTTTTTCTCTCATTCCCTTTTTCCTTTCTGTGCCAATAATTTTTGTTCTGATTACATTTTGAAAAATGATTGTCAGAACTTCAGATTTTGTGACTTATAAGCTTGGGTAATTGTTGTTTTTGTGTTAAACAAGATATTTTTATTAAATTTAGACATTAGCTTTTTTTTTTTAATGGACCGAGTGCATTCTGGTTCTGTTCCTTTGAAACTGGTGAGGCTTAGTTTTTTTAACTAACCCTATTTTTTTACCTGATTGTTTAGTTGCATATGCAAGCCCTTGTAAATGTTTTCCTAGTTGTATGTGGATAATTGGAGATTTAAATGTTGTATATACTTGTCATCTGTGTTTCTAGTAAAATACATGGCATTCTTTATAGAAATACTTAATTCCTGATTTTCTTTTCTTATCCACTTGCCCTCTTGTGTACAGGTTAAACAGACTTTGTTCCTATTTTTATTTATAGAATTTTATACATGCCCTGTTAAAGTTGTCTTTGGTTCTTGCGTAAACTGAGATACAGCCTTACATTTCCTAATACAACGCTCGTTCAGATACTGTCAGTCACACAGATTCAAATATAAAACATGCATGTCTCAGACTGGTACTCTTCAAAGATCCAAGACACTAAATTGCTTCTGCGTTGAAATATAAGTCCTTCAAGATTTTAGGAAAGGAGAGTGCAGGTCAGTGTCCATATACTTGAAGAAATCTGAATTCTTTCTAAAATAACAATTTTGACATAGGAAAGAAGCAACGTGGATTCACTTAGTATTTCATTTGGTCATTGACTGCACAGGTCTTGAACATAATAGTTACAGCATGCTAATGAATCGTGATGTTTATGCAGAAATACTGTCTCTTGTAATTATGATGCCTTGCAATTAACATTTCAGATTGCTTTGGGGTGGGTGGGATGTTGAGGTGTTTTTTTGGTTTTGTAGTTGTTTCCCCTTCTTCCCCTTTACACCACCCCCACCTCCCCCACCCTCTTTCAGGTTTGACATCCTGTGTATTTTTAGATTCATTTCAGCTTTAGAGGATAAATTTACTAGGGAGCAGTTTGGAGCATGGGTTGTCAATTTGATGTTCTCGAGGGATTTGTTTTCCCCTTGTTGGACAGAATACAATGAAGCTCCTCATTCTGTTTGTGTATGATATGCTTGTTAGTTCCTGAACCCTTTCCATAGCCCCAGTGATTGCAGTGGCTTCTGGGTTCTGCTATGACCTATGCCTGTGCTTCAATCTTTTAAAACTTCTTTGGAAATACAGTAGTTTTACTGAAGTCTATTGAAAGTAATAAACAATATACCTTTGATCCCAGTGGAATAGAGCATTTAAGTTGTAAAAATTCCCATCTATTTATACCATGTAATGTGATTTTTTACATAATTTCAGTATACACTTTGGAGTATATTCAGCTAATAGACTTTGGCCTCACCCTCTTGTACACAGTATTTTGTAACAGAAAATATTTTAAACTGTGCGTATTATTATTACATTATGAAACAGACATTCCCTTGATCTTCAAATGTAAGAAAATGAGGAATGTGTGTGCTTTTATAAATGCAAGTGATTGCAAATTCAATTTCCTTACTACTGCAGTTGTCCTTTTTTAAATAATAAAGAAAGGGGAAAAAAGCCAAATGTTTTAGAGGTGAAATACATTCCTATTTGGTAAACCTTAATAGTTTTATGCCTATTACCAGCACTGCTGACTTTCTAAACAAAAGGCTGTATTGTCTTCCTGTACCATTCCATTTCCTGGTTCCTGCTTTGCACAAGGATGTATGAGTAAACTGTTCGAGGAACGGTTTGAAATACAGGAGGGGGGTTGTCTAAGGTGGAATGCAGAATTGCAATGCAAAGTGTAAGGAAATGGATGCCTTTCAGAATGCCTGACTCCAAAGGATTTTATATATATAATAAACAGTTTACTGATGCCGGCAGGCCAAAGAGTCTGTTGAATACTGGAGGTTTTGGAGACCTGTATTTCTCCACAAGGTAAGATGGTATCCTAGCAAATGTGGATTTTAATACATTTTCAGCAGAGGTACTTAATTAATCTGTAAGTTTAGGGATCATTTCATCTTTTTTAGATGTTATACTTGAAATATTGCACAACTTTTAGCTTTCATGGGTTTCTTTTTTCCAGCCTTTAGGAGACTGTTAAGCAATTTGCTGTCCAACTTTTGTGTTGGTCTTGAACTGCAATAGTAGTTTACCTTGTATTGAAGAAATAAAGACCATTTTTATATTAAATAATACTTTTGTCTGTCTTCATTTCAACTTGTCTAATGCCTTTGCACTTTTCATTATTGTCAGTCTTCAAATTTTCAGACATTAAAACTTAGAGTGTGGACATTCTAACAAAGTGATAGCTAGATTTTGTAGTGCAATTTCTGAATCTAGAAATAGTTTTATTCATTGCTCTTGTCTTTATCTGATCTTTGCAGAATTTACAATCAGTGAGAAGTGCTGCAGACTTTTTTTGTAAGCCAGTCTTTTTTTTTTTTTAAATACAGTGACCCACAAGAAATTTGTTAACTAAGGGGGAAAAAAATAAGCATTTTGCGTAAAGCAATTTCAGTCTCTTCAAATTACATTTTCAGAATCAAATATCAGTGTAGGAATGTTTTGAGCTGTGGGCTTGCTCTATAGGAGATGTTAAACCACTGATGATAAAACTTTTTATTTTAAAAACTTTTTATTTTAACCTGGTTTCTTGAGTTGATGAAATCTGACAAATACTAATCAGTGCAAAGCATGTGGTGTTGAACAACACAGCAGTTGAAAACAGCTGTATGACAGGTTGAACTTTCAGCTCATCTCATGCAAACAATTGGTGCCAATGACAGTATCCATGCTCTGATGGTTTAAAACTCCTTTGAGTACTGGGGTTTCATGGGCAAATGTTTTTGCTGTTAAAGCAGAGCTTTGTGTTATATAAAACACACATCTGTTTGTTTTAAACAAAAAGCCATTAGCACTGTCACACTGTGCCATCCTAGTGGCAAACTTTTCATAATTCATAATACTTGCCAAAGGTAATTTACTGTGGCACAAAATAGCTAATATCCATTCTACCATCTTAGATTAATGGTAGCATTTTGCAGTACTGTCAGCTCCAACTTTGGTCTGTGATGAGCCTCTGGCATTTAACAGTGGTAAGATTATGTGAGAAACTGGTTGGGGAAAAAAAGTTACTTTTATTGCTTCAAAAAGAAGTCAGAAATGTAATCTGATTTCTGTGGAAGAGCATGACACTTACGATTGTATTTAAACCTGATGAGGAGTTGTACAGGTCTCTGTAGAGGAAACCAAATGCTCATTAGAAAATGAACCTAAATTTCTTCGAGTAGTGCTCCAAACCTGCAATAACGCAAATAACATTCACTTACTCTGAAGGGCTCAGACATTAATTACTCAAAATAGCAAGCAAAAGGATAGCAAAGTCAACCTGACCACTGAGTTGCACTGTGTCTGAATTTCACCATTATAACTTGAGTGTTTTGCAACATGAGTGTGTGTTGTAGCCTGGCTTTATTGATCAAGTGAAGGTTCAGACAGAGACTGAGGCAGTGTTGGGCTGCAGCTAGTGGGGCTTAGGGGACTTCAGTCTTCCTTCTGGGTTAAGAACACTGGGGCAAATCATTGTGAACTCTTGATTTTGAAAGTATTTTATTGCAGTTTTCCTCCAGGTTAGGATGTTCAGCAGTTCCAGCTGCTGAATGGGAGAGAAATGTATAACATTCTGACCCCCAAAACAAGGGCTGTGTACTCTAAGATAAACACAGTGAGGATTCAGTCATACATGGATGAATTCATTGTGGAGGTGTTAAATCATAAGTGAACTAACCAGGATGCAAGACGATCAAGATTCAATTTGAAATTGTATCGGAGAATGAGGAAGGTAAGCACTTTTGAGTATGGGCTTTGTTTTCTACCTTGTAAGTTGCCTGGGGAAAATAACTGTCCCTTGAGTTTGAGGCAAGGAAATAGTTTGATAATGCTTATTAGGAAAACTTTTTTGCTTAATTCTGCTTTTAAGAACCTTGCCTCCAACCTTTGTCAGTGTCTTCTTCATAGCTGCTGCAGATTGATGGGCCCACAATCTGAGGTGAGCTGGAGGGAGAGATCCTGCTGGAATCCAGGCTTCAGCAGAAGATTATTGTCCTTTCTTGTTCCTCTCTCCAGTGTGTAGCGTCATGGAAGCTGGCACAGAAGCTTCCTCTCTGCCACCTCAGCTGCAGGCTAACTTTTCCCATCTACCCTATCCTCGGAGGGCTGCAAAAAAGATAGAAATGCCCAAACCAAGAATTACCCACACCAGGATAAATTTGTTCCTGAACACTGCTGTACTTGGATGAGTAACATCACTGTTTGGCCCTTACTATTGACACTCAGGTTTTTGGGAGTGGAGGGAGGTGGAACGCATTTGTGAGGTTTAGCAGGGGAGCGAGCATAAATAGTCACTTCTGTGGGCCTTGTGTTCTTGTGCCAGCTGCAGTTGAAGGGAGATTACTGGACTTTCAGAACTGTTTCTGTGAGGGTAGCTGTGAAGATCTTGTGCACATCTGCTGTGGGTTTTGCAGCCCAGGCAGCAGGACAGCTGAGTCCCCTAGTCTTTACAGGAAGAAGTCATCACTTCTGCTGCTGCACCTCTTCTGAGCCAGCAGCACTGAAGGCTCTACTGAAGTTTCTCCTCTTACAAAGCTGTCATTTTCTGTCAATACAGGAATTACTGATCAGTTTTGGAAATTTGTCTCTATGGAAATGAAAGACATCTTAAGTACTTACTGGGAAGCAGGCATTGAGTGAGGAGTTGGAAGTGTCCTTTTTTTGACCTTCGGTAGTATGGACTGAGAAGAGACACAGATTTGGAGTGTTAGTGCCTTTTAATTTCCCCATGGTTCGTCCTTCAAACAGTTTCATGATACAGCAGCTTGTCCAGGAGAGATGGTAAGCTGCAAAAGAGGAGCAGCAGAAAGCAAATTAAGCGGTAAAATCAGCAGAGCAAAGTTTGTATGAAGATGTGAAAGGTAAGCTTGTCCAGTGCAAGCTGAGTAAAGAAAGACAATCAATGTAGTTTATGATCATAAAGATACCTTTCTTACAGACCTTATTACATGAAATTCAGGTGCATGCACCTGAATGTCTACATCCTGAAATGCTGGACTGTAACAAATGGTGACATGCTAGGCAAGGAAACACTTTTAATCATTTTGGGGCCAGGACCTCTGTTTTGGTAACATCACACTCTCAGAAATAGTCAGCTGAGAAAGGAGTTTTGCCCCACATTATTCTCTGCATTTTTCCAAAGATAATCACATGGTTAGCGTAGCATATTTGTTACAGGAACATAGTCTGCACACTCAACACTTCTGACAGTGGGTTTGGCATATCCTAAAGTACTTAAAGCATGACACTACTTGAATTTCTGAGTGCATCTTGACTAACAACAGAGATTACTCCAGACACAATGAAGAATGTAGTTGTGAGTTACCTGTTCATTAATGTTCTATGAGTGCAGGTAAGGCCACTGCTACTCAGGAGACTTTGTTGTGTAATAGATGGACAGATTAACTGGAACTGCAAGAGGAAAAAAATGTATCCGTCACATTGAATTTTTATTTATTTTACATCTTGGGAGATACAAAAGCAAGTGATTGCATCTGAAAAATGTGAGTAAATAACTGGAAATGGGGTGACAATAAACCTGCTCTGTGTCCAGGAAAAGTAACTTGTTGAGAGATGTAGAGGAAAGCCTTAGAGAAGCAACAGAAAGAGACCAAAGTGAGAGTGAAGTGGGAATATATTTCTTTGCCTGGAGATGAAAGGAGGTGAAATGTGCAGAAGTGATGTGATGGAGTGGCAGCTGGGGAGTCAGCTAGGGTGCTGAGAGGTGCTGTGCTGCCCATGGGCTGAGGGAGGGAGAAGAGCTGGTACATTTAAGATTTTTGCTTGCCAGACTTTTGATGATGAAGTTTGAACTGGAAATGAGTCAGAGAAGTAACATAGTGTAACATAATGTGTAATATAGAAAACAGTGAGATGCTTTTCAGTTCACGCTTTAATGCTGAGACACCAAGTATGTAGTGACTTTTACTCCACTATTTTCCTGCTCTTGGAGAGGCTGTGAAAAACAGCTGCAGCCCAGTAGAAATAGAGTTCTCTTTGCTGTGGATAGAAGATTGCTATTCCTCTTAATTATCTGAATCTGTTTATGCATCTCTTCTGAACAATTTGCAGAAAATTGTTAGCACTTTGCTTCCCATCAGACTGCTGGAAGTTTTGTAAACCTTGTGGCCTTTGTATAAATGGGAAGTAGAATTAATTTATTTTTGTACAGGGCTTCCCAGTTTTACAGAAATGAACAAGTGTAAACAGATGGTTTTTAAAAATTATATATTGCTGAACATTTCTTCAAAACTACTTGAATCTACTTAGCACTGGCACCCATTGAGTAGATTTTTTTCGTTTTATCCTGTATGTTAATGCTGACGTTAGGCCTCTAGGTGTTCTGTCACACCCAACAAGGAAGGATGTGTTCAAAATGGTGTAGATGTGCAGAGTGTAAAATGGCTCTTGCTGCCATCTAGTGGCATCAAAAACCCTCTCCACTCTTCTACTTAATTCGTAGTCTGAATTACTGGATCTGCGGAACTAAGTGTGATAATCCTGAGCTGTCCTAAATTTAAGAAGATAGCAGTTACTTTTTTCTGCCCACTTTTCTACAAAATGAGCAAGCTGTATTTTCTTTGCCTTGACACCTCGTGAAAGAGCTCATGAAAAAGCCTAGTGAATAAACCTTGTTTATTGCCTTATTTTCTGCATATTACTTTGAATGCCTTTTGAGTGCACTAATCTTAAAATTCCTGTGTGTGTTTTCTTGTATAATACACACTTTAATGCTCAGAGACCTTTCTTTGACACTAAGAAGACTGGGAAAAGATCCTGCTCATGCAGGCAGATAAAATGTTGCCTGTAGTGGAAAGCATCTCTAAAACTCCTCAGAAGACTGTTCCCCTGTGGAACAGTCAGCGTTCACCTCTGAAGGAGCAGCAACCTCCACAGAGTTACTGCATTTCAGAATGGTTACCCTCTGATGCTTAAAACTGATTTCTGAGGCTTGCTGGTATCCACTTTGCCTGCTAGCCATTTACTTCTTTTTCACAGGCAGCTACCCGTGCCACCTTTTACAATCTGCAGACTGTGCTTCACTTAAAAAATACATGGCTCTGCCTGGATGTGTTACAACTCCACACTAGTGGGAGGGGATGAAAACAGAGACCATTCATGCTAAACAGGATCCTTATTCATGGGTCAAGTTGTAAGGGACTTGGGCTCCCATCTCAAAAAGTTAATTGGAGCCCATAGGTAATTAAAACTGCAGTTCTCACTTTCCTGACAGGCATTTAGCCTGGAATCTTTGCAAGATGTAGTTTCACTGCTTCTACTTTCTCAAAGACCTGCAGTGTAAGGGTAATGAAATTGGTGAATGGTGTAGAATGGCCAACAGAACCCTGCAGAAGAAACTGTTGAAAATAATGTCTAAATTGTGTGGTGGGTTCTTTTTGAATACATGAAATACATTGAATGAAAAGGGTCAGAGAAGGCCAATGTTTTATTAGCAGCTATAAAAAGCTGTATTTTGAGCTTCTCTGTGGAAGTATAAGCTCTCCATAGTGATTGAAGCTATCTGCTGGCTGGCTTCCATCTCAGCAGGAGTCCAGGAAAACTGATCTAGTGTTTCTTTCACAGTGGTAACAGTATGATACTTCATAAGTTTTTTTTGAAGAGGAAGCCCTACCGTGGCCTCCTAATTTCAAGTTAGCCCCTGCCTGTTCCATTGAGTTAAGTCATTTATCATATTTTAAAATTAATTTTATGTCTTTTACTCAAAACTAATTTAGAAATCTAACTTTTTTTTTTTTTGTAGTTATAATTACAGTAATAGCTAGCTCAGATTTTTAACTGTGAGGGGGGCTTGGGTGCATTACTGAAGCAGGGAAGGTTTCTGAAAATTCAGATCTTTATTTAGGGAAAAAGTAGCAGGTTGCTGGAACCGCGTTACTACAAAATTAAGTTGGTAGTCTGTTAAAACAAGCAGGGCTGATGAGAGAAATGCTGGCATATACCATTCATTGCTGGAGCCAGGTTTGTGCTACCTCCAGCAGCACCTGATACTTGAAGCAGGTGGCCTCTCCACCACTCAGTTAGTCCTTTTCAGGACTTGAAGAAACTTGAGGAAGCTTGAGGAAGGTCTTATGTGACACTTCTGCAAGGTCAGCTCCTGTGAGATTGTATGTGATCTCCTTACAAAGAATAAAAATGTTCCCATCTCTTTTTAACTTGGAGAGGGGGAAAAAAGGGAAAAAAAAAAAAAAAAAAAAAACGCCAAAACCCACAATTTTAGTATTAAATCTTGGAGTGACCTAACCTGGGTAAGGGTGCTGAGGAACCTGGTAATTTTGCTGAGAGTTTGGAGGTGGCACTTGTTCTTTATTTGTTGAATGTGCCAGTATCAGTGTGCCATCTGAGGGCAGCTGACAGGTGAAGGGCTCAGCTCTGAGGAGCAGCCAGCTCCCTGTACATGGCTCAATTCTTTCCCAACAGTGGCTTATGATAAACTTCACCTATACTGCACACTTGGACAGAGCCTGGGCTCACCAGTTACAGCATGGTGGTACATCATGTGCAGCAGCTGCCAAAGTCAGGTTGGTGGAAGCAGGTTCAGCACCTATGTTCTTCGGGGCCCTCCTACCCACTTGCCCTGTTCTTGCATATTTTTCTGCTAATTTTTCCTACAAAAGGAGATAATACACTAG
This sequence comes from Hafferia zeledoni, assembly GCA_035583235.1. NCBI lineage: Eukaryota > Metazoa > Chordata > Aves > Passeriformes > Thamnophilidae > Hafferia > Hafferia zeledoni. The sequence continues at coordinate 34,329,958 of JAWWEV010000043.1, forward strand.
ATATGAAGAAGAAATTTTCCCCTGTGAGAGTGGTGAGACACTGAAACAGGTTGCCCAGAGAAGTCCTGGATATCCCGTCCCTGGAAATGTTTGAGGCCAGGTTGGGTGGAGCTTTGAGCAAACTGGTCTAGCAGAAGGTGTCCTTGTCCATTGCAAGGGGGTTGGAACTAGGTGGTCGCTAAGGTTCCTCCCAGCCCAAGCCATTTTATTATATATTCTTTTAACAGAAAGAAGCACGCTTTTCCACATGGGGGTCTTAGCAGGGTTTGTAAGATAGATGTAGCATTTAGTCCATTTGCTGAAATTCCATTCCCTGCTGCAGCCTCCTGTAGATCTTGTCATCAGCTGAGGTGTGTAGATATTTCCAACACAGAAGTTTTTGATGCTCTTAAATCCTGTTCCGTTTCTGCCATGCCATTTTCTAGATCATTAAGTTGCTCCTGTATTAAATCCTTGTTGACAGTACGGAGGAATACCCTTGTCACAAAGTTTGTACATTTTATTGGTCCTACTATGTAGTTTCTTTGGAGTAATCCATAGACACTCTTAATAAATTTTGTTGGGGTTTCCAGCATGTCTTTGTCTTTCACAAGGCTTGTTTAAAGCATTATTCTATTTTTATAATCTTGGCAAACTGTTCAGCTGTCCATCACAAACCAAACAGGAATGTTGGAGGCAGGCTGACATCAAGTGAGAGATGAAGTGGTTATCTAGCTTAATAGAACTAAGAAATAATAAAAGTTACAGTGAACACTGATGCAGGATTGATATAGGCACATTCTGATGCAGTTTGTCAAAGTCACTACACAGCACGAAACATGTGAAATAAGTAGTAATTAACCTTCCTCATAAATTGCATGCAGCATTGTCATGGCATTTCCTGCTGCTTTACAACAGTGAAAGGGTAAAATAGGAGATAGCAGAGTAACACAGAGTACAGCAGGTGTTCTGCCATCCAAGCAGTGATTGCATTTGCATCTGCACACTCAAAATGAGGGATGCTCTCTGCTGATCAGTATCACAGTGGTGATGTTTGATTACTGTCCTGCCTGTTCATTACCATCACCTAGACATGCATCAGCCCATCCAAAGAACATGCCCAAGCTGAAGTAAAGCTGCTTATTTTCCATACATGACTGAGCCTTTGTTACTGGTCTGACTGGTGCCTCCCAGGCCCTTACATGTAGTTTGTTACATCTTTATTCTCTATGAATCAGATTAGAAGGGAATGTGTAGTTGGGAATTTATCCATTAGCTCCAAGGCCAGGTCTTCCTTCACTGATGATGATTCTTGCAGTGTTTCCTCTCTGTCTGAATATAGAATGGCCTTTGCTGTTTTCTCTCTCACACACACTCAGGACTGTTTTCAATGCCAGAGGATTATTTTAGGATATTCTTATTCCTCAGGAAGCTACAATTTTTGGAAGGTTACAAAGGGCATGGAGCAACTCTGCACATCAACAGCCCCCTCATTCTCATCTCCTCCTGAAATGGAGAAATTAAATACCTTTGGGATAGCACCACCCCCAGTCTGTGACTGTGCTTAGGCAGAGGAGCTTGGTTGCAGGTCAGCCATACAAGGGGGTGGCAGAAATTATTTTGTTGCTACACTAGAACCTTATTCTGTATTTTATCTTGCAGAGATAGATACATGAGAAATATATGTGAATGTATATCTCCAAATATATATATATGAATATATATCAGCAAATATCTGAAATACAACATCCTCTTGCAGCCTAGTTCATTTTGCATCATTTGTGGGCTTGCTTCACTGGACTTACTCTGCTCACTCTGTAACTGAAAGCTGCCAGAGGAAAACTGATTTTTCTTCAGAAACTAAAAAGAAGTCCACAGAAATTGCCACACATCTCCAGCTCTTGGTTCTTGTAAACAACAGGATGATGTCCTACCAAAGAAGGTGATACCATATATCTCCCAGATATGTACAAAGGTTTCTGGAGCAGACAGCCCACAGATTAAATATTTTGAAGTTCAGGGCAGCTGCACAACTATTAGTTTACTTGCCACCATTCTTTCCCACCTTTTTAGTGACTTCCATAGGCATTTCCCTCTTGCTGTACCTGTCTCGCCAGCACATACTGTACCCTCCCTGGGACTGCTTTTTTCAGGATGTCTCTAACCAGGCAGTGTGTTGGTCCTTGGGAATGACATACAGTAAAATGGCAAACACTAACACACAGTAGCAAAGGGTGTGTTTGAAGACAGTTAAAGTAAAAATATGAAAAGAAGAAAAAAGAGTTTATCTCATTCCCTTCTTCTTTCTTTACTACTGAGTTCAAACAGAAAAGATGTGACCTGCAGGCGGAGGACTGAGTGATGGAAGTGGCACGAGTGTCTGGTGGGTGCTGCACTCATAGGACACGGGCCCCCAAGAGAGGGAACACTGGGGGATGTTGGTGGATGAGAACTTTGGCATGGCACAAGAAATCTGTGTCATGGGCTGCACCAAAAGCAGCGTGGCCAGCAGGTCCAGGAGGTGATTCTGTCCCTCTGCTCTGCTCTCCCGAGTACAGCCCTGAGTACTGTGTCCAGCTCTGGGGTCCCCAGCGAAGGACACAGACCTGTTGGAACAAGGAAGGCCATGGAGATGGTCAGAGGGATGGAGCAGCTCTCGGTGCAGACAGGCTGACAGCTGGAGATGTTCAGCCTCGGGAAGGCTCCGGAGAGATTTAGAGCAGCTTTTCAGGGCCTAAAGGGGCCTCCAAGAGAGCTGGAGAGGGACATTTTTACAAAGGCATGTGGTGATAGGACAAGAGAGAATGGCTATAAGTATGTATGTATGTGTATGGCTCAGCTTCGCCTACGAAGATTTGGGCAGGGCTCTCCCCACCTGGGTGTGCCCTTCCAACCTGCGCAGGGGATTTTTTAGGTGAGGCACAGCGTGCGCAGAACTGGCCCCACTATTTAAGTCCTAAGGTCCATCTGCCACGGCCGGGCGAGCTTGGACAGCGACAGTGAAGTCCTCGGGACTGTCACAGCACCCGGTACTGACTGGGGCTGACCCTGCTGGGCATCCGAGATGTGACGGGATCAGATGGCAGGGAGGCTTTAACCGCCTTAAACTGAAAGTACGCAGATTGAAATCAGCTATAAGAAAGTAATTCCTTATGCGGGCAGCGAGGCACCGGGACAGGCTGCCCAAAGAAGCTGTGGATCCCCCGTCCCTGAAGTGTTCCAGGCCGGACTGGCTGTGGCTCGGAGCATCCCGGAGCAGCGGGCGGTGTCGGTGTCGGTGTCGGTGTCCCCGTCCCTGTCCCAGTCCCCGTCCCTGTCCCTGTCCCAGTCCATGCCCGCAGCGGGGCGGACCCGG
>JAWWEV010000043.1:34333391-34376833 GCA_035583235.1 Hafferia zeledoni
GGGCGGCAGCGGCGCGGGCGGGGCGGCAGCGGCGCGGGCGGGCGGCGAGCGGCGCCCCCCGGCAATATGTTCAAGAGAATGGCAGAGTTCGGGCCTGACTCCGGCGGCAGGGTGAAGGTGCGGCGGGGCGCAGGTGCGGCCGGCCGGGCCCGCAGCCAGCGGCGGGGCGCGGGGCAGCGCCGGGAGGGACGTGCTCGCTGTGTTCCTTTCGTTCAAAGGGCGTGACCATCGTGAAGCCCATCGTGTACGGGAACGTGGCGCGGTACTTCGGGAAGAAGCGGGAGGAGGACGGGCACACCCACCAGTGGACGGTGTACGTGAAGCCGTACCGGAACGAGGTACGGCCGGCGGGAATGCGGGAAGCGCCGGCCCGGGAAGCCACAGCGCGCCTGGATGTGTTTGCACCTCGGGACGGAGTGTGGGGCGGCCCTGGCAGCGCTGGGGTCGGGGCTGGACCCGCGGGGTGGGGGACTCTGCCAGGCCAAGGGGCACCCGGGGCTGCTGGGGCCCGGGAATGCCGACCGGGCAGCGCTGGGGTAAGGTTGGACCCTGCGGTGTGGGGGGCTGTGCCAGGCCAAGCCATGCCCCGGAATACCGGAGGAGCAGCGCTGGAACGGGGCTGGAAAAATTGAGGTTGAGAAAAGCGCGGAAAGGCCTTTCGGCATAAGCAGGGGAAACACACAGGCTGCGGGGTTTCCAGAAGGGGAAAAGATGGGGAATGCACGATTTCTTTCATTTTTTTGGAGTAATCTTTCCAGGTTAGGGGGAACACTGGAGAGCATTCATGGGGACCAGATACGGACAAACCTCTGTGCCAGGAGTAGTTTTTGGATTGACCATTGTGCTTTCCTTCAGTGTATCCAGTCCTAAGAAATGCTGTGCTGATGTCAGCAGGAATGACAGGCGTGTAGGATCGGTGACTGAGGAGTGCCCTGGTACGCTGTGTGAATAATCACAGAAAACAATGTTTCTGTTTTAGGACATGTCTGCCTATGTGAAAAAAATTCAATTCAAGTTGCATGAAAGCTACGGTAATCCTTTAAGAGGTGGGTCTTGCATTTTCGCATTTGTTCCTAGAACTAGAGTTTTGTTCCAGTTTTTTATTCCTTTTTGTTCCCCCGAGGCTTTATCATTGGTTTAACACTTCTGTGTTTCCTACTGCAGTTGTTACCAAACCACCATATGAAATCACTGAAACAGGCTGGGGTGAATTCGAAATAATCATCAAGATATTTTTCATTGATCCAAATGAAAGACCTGTAAGTACATTGAATTTTTAACAGTGATTAAATAATTAATTATGGTGGCCTAAAGCTGTGCTCTAGGATATTTGTGGTCAAAATAAGTCCCATTGGCCATGGAAGTAATAAAGCTTGTTCTTGAAGAACATTAATTTAATGATTGGCCACATTTTCCTGTTTTTGTGCTTTACTACTGGCATTCATGACTTCTTTCCTGCACTTGGCTTCTCTGACATTAACTATATGTGACCACATGTTGCACCTCACTTGATTTGAGCACATGCTAAGGCTTTCTCTTCTGTGTAGCTTCCTAGTTCTGGAATATTGGAGTATTTTTGTCTGTCAGATCAAAATCAATCAAAAAGCCATAAAGGTACTATGCTAGCATTAGTCTCAGCCCCTCAAAAAACAGGTTGAGAAATTCCTGTAGTTGCACTGGAATTAATTTCTTTCTTCCCTTCCTGTGTTTTAGACATGTCTTGTAGGTTTGTTTATCCAGTTTAGGTAGGAAACTCTGATTTACCCTGTTTTAGGGGAAGAGGATGTTTATTTCTGAAGGACTGAGTTACTTGTGTCGCATGAGCTACAGCAATCCTTTTCTTTATCCATTGTTTGCTAAATTGGAGGGAAAATGAATTTTAGGTTTTTCTTGAGTACCTGATAATTGATAGAAAGGGCTTCCTGTGCTGTTGTGCTCAGTAGCATCCTGACTTGTCATATAAAATCCATTCACAGCTTGACCAAGCTGTCCTAAAGTTTGCTGGGTGTTTTTCCTTTTGCTTCTGCTCTTGGAAGGCTGTTCCAGAGCTTGTTGTCTACTTCCTTTCCTGGAAGAGCCAATTGGAGTAAAGTATTGCTCTGTTCCCTGATCACTCTTGGGCCTGTTTGTGGAAGGGCAGAACTGTGAGCTGTGTGTCCTCTACCCAGGACATGGTCCAAGTGGTTAGTGGTTCCTTAGGGCTGGAAAAAGGGCTTCCATTCCTCTCCCCTCCCTGCCTTGTTCGGTGCAGTAATGGAAGAGTAACTCCATCAGTGAGAAGCTATTCACAGCCCCTCTGGTGTTTCACAAGAAGGGATGATAAAGTCATGGAGGGCATTTTCTGACTGATGAATTGGGAAAGGAGTTTGAATTAAATCACCTATTTGGAAATGTTTGACAGAAGGTGATATTAGTGGTTTTTATGCAACAGGTTTAAGCCACTTGCCCAGACATTTTTGAAGTATCAAGAGGCCTTTGGCTAGTTGGCATGTTTTAATGTTTAATACTGAATTTAAGTAATTCTGCTGAAGCTATATGACATTTATTTTTGTATTGCTAAAATATATTTAAATCCTATACAACTGTTTTGTAGGAACAAATGTTATTTGTTGTTATCTAGAAAAAGATTTCTATTTCCCTACAATTGCCAAACTAATAGAATTCTGGTTTTGCATAGGTAACCTTGTATCACTTGCTGAAGCTTTTTCAGTCGGATACGAATGCCATCCTGGGGAAGAAAACCGTAGTTTCTGAATTCTATGATGAAATGGTATGAAAATTTTTAATGTAATTCTCACTTATTTTGAAGAGTATTAGTAATACCATGTATTTCTCTCCTTCTTTAGATATTTCAAGACCCTACTGCAATGATGCAGCAGCTGTTAACAACATCTCGTCAACTAACACTAGGTGCTTATAAGCATGAAACAGAGTGTAAGTTGAAAATTAAAATATTTTAACTTTAGAAAGAAACAATAGTTGGTTTTGCTTTTATTGCTTTTTCTTTTCCTGCCCTGTAACAGTACAATGGATTTGGATGCTGATAAAAAGTGATATTTTTACATTAAATTTAACTTCACCTTTTGCAAAGATATTAATACTTATTTGAAAACTTTTAAGATTTTCTGATCTGTACATGTGCTGAAAAAAAAGGAATTGGGAATTGCTCAGTAGAAAGAGTGAGGGCATGATCTACACCTAGTTTGACATCGTTGAGATGAGTTCAAATAGAGAATAAATGAAGGGCACTTGTGGTACAGTTTTGTTCAGCACAGCAAGCAAAGGTCACAATTGAAGCACTGAAATAAGAACAGTTAGTGATGTTTAAGTCAAAGCAGCAGCCCTTTGGGAATAAAGAGTAGTGTCTGAAAGCTCTGTCTTTTTCCCTTCTAGTTCTTTAGCTGTAGGTAGTTTCATAGGATATTTCTTCAGTACAGCATGATGTTTTTTGTGTCCTTTTTATCTAATTGGTTTCCAAATATAAACAAAAGTATTAAGGGATTTAAGAAAATTAAACAAAGATGCATTGGTTCAGAAACTGTAATGCATTTAGTGATGATTTCTGTTCTGATCTTCTGTATTTCATCTCTTCTCTTTTCCTCTCAGAAAACAAATGTATTTATTAAGCCCAAATCCTGCCTTGTTAGTTGCAAACTCTAATGCCATCATAGTCCAGCTCACCTGGCCTTATTTTCACCTGACAACAGATAGCAAGTGTATTTTGGACAGCAAATACCTAGAGCTAAAGAGTGGAGAGTGATTATGAGTTTCAGACTCTTCAAAGTTGGGGTTCTGGTTTGCCTTATGTCTCCTTGGCTGTGTGGATGTGTGAGCTTCATGTATCTTCTGCCTCAGTTTAGCCAGTCTTGAGGTGGATTTTTGTTACATTGCCTGTTGTTATGGTTTTAATTTAGAAAATGTTTAATAATACAATTAATAAATAAGTCTTGTCCAAATTTAAACTTTTCTCACTTAAAATTTTCATGTGTTTTGAGAGAGAGTAGGTAGAAATTTTTAGTATGTTTTTATGTGTACTTCCTTAAAATGTGCTACTAAAGCAGAAGAAATTGGCCACTACCCACCTTTACATAATGATGGGATATGAAGGGATCTCCATGGCCTTCATAGTTTTGCTGGCTTTACCATCTTTATCCAAAAATTTGTATGTGAAAAGGAAAAAAAGAGATACTTGATGTCAGGGATTTGTAAAAGCAAAGGTAGCACCACTAAAACATTTAGATGTGTAGAATTAAACTCCAGTGAGACAAAGAGCAGGAGGTGGTTACGGTACATGGAAAAAGAACCACAAAACGGTGGAGACTTGAAGGCACCTCAGGATGCCATCTTGTGCACCCCGTGCTCCAGCAGGGCCACTGAGCTGATTGCTCAGGACTGGGTCCAGCTTCTAAATGTCTCCAAGAGTGGAGATTCCACACAACCTCTTTGGACATCCTGTGCCAGCACTTGGGCACTTCTACAGTAAAAGATTCTGGATGTTCAGAGGAACCTCCCATGTTTCACTTTGTGCCTGTGGCCTCAAGTGCCATCACTAGGCACCACATAGTTATCTGTAACTGACCATTTGCTGTCACCATGTCAGGTTTTATTTAATCTTAAAAAAAGCCTCTAGAAAATTATTTCATGACTTGTATATTTCCATCCACAAAACTGATGGGCTGAGCACTGAATGAGGCCTCAAAACAAGCTTTTCTGTTTGTTTTTTTTTAATCCAGGTTTGTATTTGGATACCATTTTGATTACAATGATTGAATTTCTACGGCTAACAGTAATAGATTTTTTTTTTCCAGGACACATGATATCCAAATTATTGTTTAAATTTTACAAAAATAGTTACAACTTTTCATGAAACTTACAATATTTTTCTTTATGACAACCACAGTTGCAGATCTTGAAGTGAAAACCAGGGATAAGCTGGAAGCTGCCAAAAAGAAGACTAGTTTTGAAATTGCTGAGCTTAAAGAAAGACTAAAAGCAAGTCGTGAAACCATCAACTGTTTAAAGAGTGAGATCAGAAAACTTGAAGAAGATGATCAGTCTAAAGATATGTGATAAGTGTTGACTTGATAAAGAGCCTGTACTGAAAACAGAAGACTTCAATCATGAGTTCAGTTCTGTAACTCAGACTATGAGAATTTCATTGGCAAGTGATTGAAGTTTGTGGCAATCAACTTCATAAATGGAAGAAAAAAGAAAGAATGTATCCTTGTTTTATAGTTAAAATCTGTGGATATTTAACAACTTATTTCGAGTAGAAAGGGTCTCAGAGACCAGATTTTATTTTAAGCTGCATTTGAGTTGTATATGAAAACTTTGTATTAAGTCTTGTATTAGTTCAATGTGGTTTTACAAAATGCTGGTATTTACTTTTTTACTTGTTTTTTTTTTTTTCCTACAGATTGTTTAGAGATGCATCTTTAGAGCTAAAAATAAAATATGCAGTTTTTTATTTTAATACTTTGTGGCTCCATCCAGCTGTGGAATTGTAAGAAAAAATTGTAAATCGCATACCCTGGTTTAAGGTAGAGGTTGAAATACAATGGTATGCAAGTTGCTTAAGTCTGGTGACAGTGATTTCAGCATGTCTGTTACCAGCACAGTGAAAACACTTTCTGAAAACAAGATTTAAAATAATTTTTGTACCTACAGGTAAGAGTTTCTAGCCCCAAAGCTGCTTTAACACTTATAAGTGCATCAGTTTTACAAGTTGTGTGCAGGAGATTATTCCAGTCTTGATTTGTTGGATTTTGTTTAATACTTGTACTCTACTACAGTCACTTCTCAAACATTGTCTCTGCTGCTCCTTGTCCCACTCTTCTGCTCCAGTGTGGGTACCTCCCACAGAAGACAGTCCTCCATAAACTTCTCCAGTGTCAGTCCTTTCTGTGGGCTGCAGCTCATCATGACCTGCTCCAGTGTGGTCCCCTGCAGGGTCCTGAGTCCTGCCAGCAAACCTGATCCAGCACGGGCTCCTCTCACCACAGGGCTACATGTCCTGACAGCAGGACCCTGCTCCTGTGTGGGCTGCCCACAGGGTCCCAGCCTCCTTTGGGCATCCGTCTGCTTTGGCATGGGGTCCTCCACAGGCTGCAGGTGAATTGCTCCCCCATGGACATCTGTGTGCTGCAGGGAACAGCTGCCATACCATGGTCTTCACCACAGGCCGCAGGGGAGTCTCAGCTCCAGTGCCTGGAGCAGCTCCTCCCCTTCTTCCTCCACTGACCTCAGTGTCTGAACAAGTGTTCCTCTCACATATTCTCACTCCTCTTTCCACTCCTGTTTTGCCCCCAGCAGTTTGTTTTTTCCCCACTCTTCTTAAATCTGTTGCCTCAGAAGCATTACCACTGTGGCTGGTGTGCTCAGCCTTGGCCAGCAGCAGGTCTGTCCTGGGCGTGGAGGAAGCTTTGGGCAGCTTCCCACCGAAGCCACCTCTGTAGCTCCCCTACTACCAACTTGCCATTCCTGTACCTATTTTTATGTCACTAGCACATGTTCCCCCTGAAAAATCACTACATGACCTTATCCACGCTTTGAGAACAAAGCAGTCATCTCTTCATATTTGAAACAAGTGATGATTGGCTTTTACTATGGCTTGGTAAAGATTTAGAACTTTAAACAGTTTCATCACTCAATATGTAGAGTGAAGTTTTTCATTGAGAATAGTAACTTAAAACTTGGCATATTTGGTTTATGGTATGTACAGATACAGGTTAAGGAACAGCTGGTACCATCAGTGTCCACAGATCCTGCCTTGCGCTGAGCGTATCCAAATGTGTCTGGCTTAGCTAAGTGGTTTGTTTATTGGTTTAGTAGCCAATTTCCTCTTAAGCAGCAGCTGAAGAACTGTAGTGAGAATTTCAGTTCTGTAGAATGCCATTTGCAGAGCTGTGCATTGAAGACTTGCATGGGCCAAAGTATATTGTGCATACTAAAACAAACATGGTAATGGAAAGCACAATTTGGTGATAATAGGTTTGTATGCAACATTATCTGTTGAATTACTTCCAACGAGGACTAACTCAGATGGAATATTAAAGAGGTTCTGCAAGAACTGTGATTAACTTGAACAGGTCTGCTGAAACAGACTTGAGCACACCAAAAAGAATAGAGATGTACCTTTTGAATCTAACTTTTTTGTAGGAACCTGAAATACTCTTTTTGTTTACATCTTCAATAACAGCCTTGTATCCAACTTTACAGAAGTAATGTTGGTAGCTATCAGCATGATAGACCAGTGATGTAATTTTTAGTGGGTTTTTTTTCTCAGTTTTTCTTTCAACTTTTTGCATTTCTTTTTCCTCTCCTTTGTACTGTCTGCAAAGATCGCAGAAGAGTCGTTAGGCTCCTCTGTCAATAGTACGGCAAGAAAATAGCCCTGTTGCTTGTTGCCTGAATTCCTGTGGAAACAGTATTAATGGAGAAAGATAGATGGAATGCCTTTACTGAATGAAAGCTTTCAACGTGCACACCAGAAGGTCTGTGACCCTATGACCAGGAATGTTACAACTTTTATAACTTCTCTAGCAATTTACATGATAATTATTTCCTTCAGTGCCCCACCCATGGGGGTCTTCAGGACTGCCCCCTGGAGATCTTCCAGGACCTCTAGGCCACCTTATGTTTTGTCTTGCTATCTACAGGTGGCTTCTCACAAACACTGTGGCCTTGGCAGGGCATGAGGAAGCTTACACTTTTGTGGGAAAGAACTTTAGTAACTGACTTTAGGATGTGAGCAACCTAGAAGAATCTATGCAACTTATGTGATTCTAGCAGTCTACAAAAAACACAGTAAATCCCTAGGCATCAGTCCAAACAGCTGTCTGTGCTGGAGCAGTTATTGTTGGTAGACAACAGGGAAACTACGTTCTGCTTTACCAAGTTCCTCCTTACATTGTGTTTTCGTTAGAAAATATTTTCTTTAGAGGCTGAGAAAGCAATTAAGCCCTATATTAGACCATAATTAAATTCTGGAAAAAGTTAATGGGGATTAATCATAGAACCACAGAGTCATGAATATCCTGAGTTTGATGGGACCCACAAGGATCACTGAGTCCAACTCCTGGCCCTGCACAGGTCACCCTAAGAGCTGCATGGATCTCAGCCAGTAGATGGGCCCAAACATGACCTATGTGCTCTGCCTATACAAGAGTTGTTGATGCAAACACCTGAGAGACTGTAGAGTCAGAGTAAGTTCGCAGTAATTGCTGCCCTAGTGTATCATGTTCAAAGTTACTAGAAGTTAAATAGAGTGGGGCACCTAAGGACACTGTTGCATTTGACTTCCATTGCCTTGAAGAAAAGGAAAAACCCAAACGCTACATTCTGCCTTACTGTTGGCAGTTCTATGAAGATGCAATTCCAGACAAATAGTTCTGGTTTGTGCTTGCCAGGGTACTAACTTAAATGCTAGCTATTTATATTGCTGAGACTGACTTCAGACTGTGGTTTCATCCTGAGTTAAAATTGTGAAACACGGATGTATTTAAATCTTGCTTTGCAAAGGAGGGATAAAACATTCACTGTGCTGTAGGTACACTTTGATATTGCTGAATCACACAGTAATTTGTTCAATTTTGTATACTGAAGTTTTAGCCTCCACTTGAAGTAACCCTTTGGTAGGTATAAAAAAAATGTGGTTTATCTCAGAGATAAACATGGTTTATATGCTTACCGTTACGAATTTTACCAATGAGGAGTGTTTACTTTAGGCATCAAATATGCAAAACTAATAGTGTCATTGCCATTTCTACTATAGAGACTTCGAATGTTTTAGCTAAGACCAATTAATACTCATCACAGTAATTTCAGACACTGACTGGTTGCTCACTTCCCAGTATTATGTATCACTAGTCTTTTTCTTAGCCATCTCCATGTTGTATAATTTAGCTCTTTCCTTTGAGTTTGGCACACTGTAGTTTACAGTAAGACTGTGAAGTTGTGTAAGGCTGTTGTCCAGGAGGTTTCTCATGAAAAGTGTCATTATCTGGCAGCAGATGCACAGATCCAGTTAAGTCAAAGATTTACTTAAGAATTTTTGTAGTTAGTAGAGATGGGGCTAGAAGGAACATTAAGTCACTCTGTTTTCTTTCTAGACAGATGCTGGTAATAACACCAACCCTTTGTTGCTTATGCATTTAATTAATAATAAATATCAGTGTTTGTTTGCTTCTTAATGCGGATACATATTTAAGAAAATTTCAGGTTGTTTTCAGACATAAGGTTGTTTTCCAAACACCAGGTGGCAGGTATGTCCAAAATGTTCTCCAGTCTCAACAGCAGTTTAATTCCTGGGATTTTGGCAGATCTGTGATACCTTTGGTTGATCTCATTTGCTCTGAGACTTGATAATCTGACTAGACAACTTGTATTTGTTTCTGTGGAGATGGCCAAATTATCACTTGCATGTTATGCAACTGTTCCACAGGCTTGTCAGCAAATTGAACGTGCTGTGCCAGGGAGCACAAAAAAGTGTGAATGTTTGATAAACTATTTTTGTTCATTTGTCAAGGAAAGCAGCTTTCAAAATACAAATCTTAGGGGTTGTTTTTAGGTTTGGGGGTTTTTTTGAGGCCAAGATTGTGTGACAATATGAATGCACAAAATATAATTTAGGCAAGATTGTGTACTTTGCTTGCATTCCATTGCTTGCACTTCAATTGCAGGTCCAAAATGGCAGGAATTTCCAAAAGTAAGAGTAATTAATCTTTTAAACTTAATGTTGATAGAGGTAATAAGCTTCTTTGACTACTTACTGCTTCTTTTCCTGAATATAGCAGGGAAGGATATCTTAGCTTAAATAAAGGAAAGAAAAGAGAATTGGGATGGTAGAAAAGAATAGCAACAGTGAAAACTTCCTGTTATATATTTGCTTGGGATTTATTTAAAATTCCTTTGTGATGTATTTATATTTTCATTTTCAAATGTTTTAAGTGGGAACATGAAATCAATTTCTTGTGAAACAGTCTTGCCTATGAAATGGCTCATACACATCCAAAATTAAAATGTAGATTTACATATTCATAGGGAAACCATCAAGAATGACAGGTCATTAGGCCAGAAAAAGAATTCATTAGCATTGCAATATGCAGGAGTTGTCCTACTACCCCCCGAATAATTGCTATACTTTTTAAGGTGTTCATTTTGTTAAGGGAGAGGCTGGCCCTTTTTATTCCCACTGTTGTGGGGAATTCTGTACTTCAGGACAAAAAAAATTCATGTTATCTACTATTGGCTTCTGCTTTGCTAACACTTTCACCTGAAGTGATCAACAGGTTTTTTCCTTCAATGTCTTAATTGTGCAATGTCTGGCAAATTTCACGTTTTTTCCAGTACACAAATCAGCCTTATTTCAAATAGCACATTTTATTTAACCTCTGATCTATAATGTTAATAAAATGCATGGGTTTTATATATAGACATGCTTCTAAGTTTCTCAGTGAAACATTCTGTTATCTTTATTCTGAAGATCAAGAAACAGGACATATGACTAAAAAAAGGCTTCACCTGCTGCATTGCTCAGACAGAACTGCACCTCAGTTTAAAAGACTAAAAGAACAAAAGATCATAGAATCACTTCACAGTAAATTTCTAAGGTTGTATCTTAAGAGCACTGGCATGCTGGATAAATAGAGGTGTTTAGATCTGGCAAACCCAATAAGGTTTATGTCTCTTATGCATGTAATAAGAGTGACTCCTTTTGAACTCAAAATGGATAGTGCTGCACCACTGTATTGTTCCATGCACCAAGTCTGTTGAATGTAGCAGGGCCAGCATGTGGCTCCTTTTTCCTCTCTATGCTTATTAAAGCAAGAATTAATCCAGATAATTTTTGTTTTAATCACTGTCCTGATTAGAGTGATAACTGTGTCTCACTTAAAGCTCCATTCAGGTCCTAAGCCACCTGAACTCTGAGTAGGTGATAAGGAAAATGTTGAGAAGTTAGGTTTGAGGAGCTTGCAGTTAATTCTTGGTGTTATTTCCTGGTTTCTGTATGGAAGGTTATGTAGCGGTTTAACCATTTATTTGGTAAGATAAATATTCCTAAGGAAAACTGAATCTGCATCACATAGTTTTATAAGTTCTTAACCATGAGATCATGGGAGTACTCCAGCCATGCTGCCCACGGTGAGCTGCAAGACTCCTCTAGGACTGGACAGGGAACAAACAAAGGAAAACCATAACCTCTGTTAGTGATTAGGGCATTGGAAAAAACAAATGGTGTGCTTTTTTTCAACCTGAATAAAGCCACTGTGTCAGAAAATGGTTACATCCTTAGTAAATAAAATGTATAAATTAGATAGAATTATTTTCCTTATGCCTTCAGAAGTTACACAACTTTGTAGTGATTGTGGAACAAATGTATATGTTGGACAAATTGGAACTTTTTTCCTTCTTGCTACAGATTAAGCATGTTTGCATGGTGAGGCAGGACATGGGATTAAACTAGAATGAATTCCAGCACCCTACTACATAGTGCCTGAAGTGATCAAAGCATCTGCTGCTTTGTAATGCTTTGTGGTTGCTCTGAATCTTCCTTTTGTAGTCCTTATTAGCAATAGCCAGGAGTTGCAGTATTAGATGAGCATGGGCATTGCCCTGGATTATGACAAAACATTGTGGGCAATATCAAGAAGGCAACACTGATTTGACATGCACTCGACTGCCAGGCCTGCAAGTCACCACTTGGCTCCTCCCCTCAGGTAGGAGTTTGTATTCTTTGAGCATCTCAGCAGGGATCAGTCTCCTAGTCCTGTGTCCCAGTAGATTCATTCTACATTATTTAACAGCCAGGAGTCTACAATTTCAAATAGTGAATACAGTCTAGCTGAATTTAAAATAAACTGTATTTGCATACTGCGTATTTTTTATTAATAAACAAGAAACGAGTCCCAGTCCTTGTGCATTTGCTGAGAATAGAGAAGATACATTTCTAAGACTGATTTATTTCTCGTATCCTTTTCTCCTCAAGAATAAAAGGCAGAAACAAAGAAATTACTTTTTTGGAACAGGCTGGCACAGTATGAGTATTTTAAAATGGAAAAGCAGTAAAACTTTTCATGGATTCATTGTTTGAAAAGAGTTTCCTCATAGTTTAATCTGACCTCGTATGGTACTAAATGCTTGCAAGTGCCCTGCCTCTGCTCAGTACTTCACTAAATAAACCTTACCTTCAATCCTTGTGAGGTGAGTGGGTTTCCATCCGACCTCTGGTGAATGACAGTAATAAATCAGTACCTGAAGAAGCCACATTTTAATACTAAAAGGGCAACTCAGTAAAGTTTTACATTTCTTTATAGTTAAGACTTTACAGCATTCCTTTGCAGCTAAGGCTTTTGGAAGTCTGACAATACCCTAGACAGAAATTTAAACAAACCCCTCCTTCAGTCTGTCACCCAGCCATTACTACTGCACGCCCTCTTGTTGCCTTCGCAGTAGAATTATTTTCTTGTAGCTTATTTTGTACATTTCCCCAAAGATTTCCCCATCATATGTTCCATCACTCTCCTCAATTCTATGCTGCAGCTCCTTCACCACTCAACAAAAACTAGAGAGAAATGATCTGTAAGACAAAAAGCAACTTACAACTTGTTTTTGCTGCTGCTGTTACTTCCCAAGCCTTATCTGAGACTGATGCTGTACAGTGCAAGCTTCAGACGCTTACCTAAATCTAGAGACAGTTTGTTTGGCAACTCTGAGTATATTTGGTGATCATCTAACAGCCGTCCACACTCAAGCATGTTGAACTTGGTTAGTGACCATTATATAACTGTCACTTCTCTGTGGTCCTGTGTAAAATATCTCAAAAAACCAAAACCCAGTGGCTGAACCTCTGTCATAGTGCCCCTCATACAAAAAATGAAATTTGCTGATTTACTGTATTTAATAACATTTTGTAAACACCATCTAATGCTAAATTGTGGATGTTCTGCATCAGATGCTTGTTATCATTACAGCTTTGGTTGGAATTTCTGTCTAAAAAAACACCACCACATAAATCAACTCAGGTACTTGGGTTCATTCTGATCTCTTCACTGCTCTGTAGTCATACCTGTTTTTCTGAGGTCTGACTGTGGTTTACTCTACTTGGATTAGACTTGCATCCAAACTAACTTCAGTGAGGACACTTTGTAATTGCGAAGCAGAACTGGATTTGAAATAACATTCTCATGATCAAAGATTCCAAGAAGCTTTTGTAGTAATTGGAGAATAACAACTATATAAAATGTGTTTGCTTCTCATATTTAAATGAAGCATAAAGATAAAATGCATGAGAGGTATATTAAATGAACACACAGATACTTAATATGATAAGACCAAAGCAATTGAGTGGGATTTTAATTTAGGCATTTGACTGACTTTTTTTTTAAAAAAAAAAAAGTTTTTGAAGTAGTGCTAGCTTTTTTCCATAATATCTGAGAGGTTTACTCAGTTGTGGATTGCTCCACTGGGCTATTCCCTTCACTGATGATATATTATTATTTATATTGTGTCCTGAGAATCCTGCTCATGTAAAATCCACAGGCAGAGTTCCAGGCCTGAAGGCCTGCAATCTGAACAAGCAATATAGGATGGGCGGTATAATAAATTGCAGTTTTTTACTTCAACTGTAAGCAATGTCTTTCAGCTCTAAAATTATACCCTTCATCCACTTTGATCTGAAGAAGCATTCAGTACAGTTCTCATCCTGTGGCAACACACCTCCTTGAGACTAGAGCAGATAAATGAAGCAACTGCTGTTCTATGAGTCTCACTATCTTTAACAGACTAGACTTACATAAAAAAATTAGTATTCCAGGAAGTCACTTGCTGTGGTTCTTACAATTCTAAAAAAGGAGAGATGGAAATAAGACTTGAACAAAAACGTTATGAAAATCTCTCATTTGTAGCAAAGAGGCTTTGATTTGAGGGTTAGAGGGGGCATGCATTTGTTTGGTATAGAACTAAGTAGCCTTAGGAAGAAAGCTTAAAATCTGTAAGCATCTTGCTTCATTACTTTGAAAAAATAAGCCTGTATCTGCTGGTTTTGAACGCAGAACATAAACCCCAGATACTTCAGGCTACTTCACAGAAGTTTGCACTGACAAGTGGTCTGATTTAAGGCCAGGATATGCAGCCTGCCCTGAGCTCTCACACAAAGAGCAACTATTTGAACATCTCAGGAAAGGCTGAGAGTACAACAGAGAGAAGGAAAAAAATATCAAAGATCATCTGTGATCCACAGTTACCAGTTTAGTTCTGCCATAAAGAAGCTCTCAGCCACAAGGGGACTGAAGCTTTCTTGGCAGTGGAATGAACTTCCCCAAGTCATAGTCATAAACTTCAGCTTTTCTCTCTTCATCTTGAAGATCTCTTTCTTTGGGATTCTTTAATGTAAACATGGGCCATTTTTAAAAAAAGGCTTCATTAGAGCAAAAACTGTTCTGTCATCTTTCCTTCCTCCTGTTAAGCAGCAATATGGAGTAACAAACACATTTGGGAAAAAATCTCTCTCTATAATAGTTAGCTAGTCCCACTTGAATCAAGCTGCTTTGGGAAAAATTCTGTGAGCAGAACTTCCTTGATCTCTATCCTTCAGACTCTTCCCCATACTTGTTTCTGCATGAGGGAATAATGTTGATCTATATTTTGATTTTGTCCCTAAATTATCTTGAAATATATGCTATTATATGCTACTGAAGGAAATACAATTATTTTCGCTTAAAATAATTGTTGGTTAAAATATCATTACATTAACAAGTCTGCTTTTATTTCCCTTGTTTCAAGCAATTAAGTAGTTTGCTTCTACTTGCTTTATGTGTGAATTCAGGCAGTCCTGAAAGTGAGCTGCAAAATGAGGCAGCGTAAAAGCAGCTTTACATTCCATTACCAATAATTCTGCTTTGCCATATTTCATCTTTTCTTCTTCTATGCCTCCTCTGAGGAAACATGCCTGAAGTTATCTCACAGACTTTCATGTTGGCTGTCTCAAATAACTTCAAAAGTTATTTTTCCAAGGGCTGGAGTGGTTGCTCGCTGTGGATGGCCAGTTACCCTCATTTGGTGGTTTCTACCCACATGGTAATAAAGTTCTTGCTTTCCTGAAGAAGCCCATTCCTTAAATACTGGGGAAAAAAAGTAAAAAAACCCTGGCATTTATGCGTTTCTTCTCTTAAAATGGCAGGTTATTATGAGTACTTCAGCAGCAGCTTCATAAACTGAGCCTTCCCCCAAGGAGCGGTGAGTTCCTTCAAGAGAAGGGGAGATGATATTTTTCACAGTCCTCCAATTTTCATCTGTCTGTATAAATCACAATGCTCAGTTATCCACTCATGTTCAGATGTGATTTTGGAGTATGTGGGACAAAAGCACATGAATGAAAGAGAGCAGAGCCTGCTCTACCAGTGTTCAGAACAGCTGATCCTGCTCTTTCTTTGACCACTGCTTTCACTAACAAATATGATTAAGAGGCAGAAGAGTAATCCTGCCAGTGTGAGCATGAGCTTGGGTTCCCTCTGCAGATTTACTGCTGAGCAGGCAGAGTTGTTTTGGACTACAGAAAGAGAATGTACTTTATTGTTTCTCAATGTGACAATTTCACTTCTTCAGAGAAGCTTTTATTTCTTGCATGGAGTAATATATCCACTGCAGTGAAACTGCACAATGTCACTGTGAGTTCAATTTACCTCACAATTTACATCAATATGAAGTAATGTATTTTATCTTTTGCACTCCAGATAGGAAAACACTGGCTTAAACCAAACACAATTACATCTCATTGTGCTAAATCAGGTCGATCATTGCTCAGGGAAAAAATCCAGGTTGCAATTTTAAATGTTCCTTTAAATATTCTTCCTGAGCATACCAAAAGGCAATTTTCTAGAAAAAAATCAGGGTATCACTCTCATTTCACAGGACACAGTAGCTTGTGTGTAAGATAAAGAGTTTCAGAAAGGTAGATACGTACCTCTGGTATGTAATGTAGATTCGAATTTGACATTGAAAGCCATTTTCCAAAGACAATTCAGTTATTCTGCCAACCACAATGTCCCTTCGTTATGCAAATTACAGTGTAGAGCAGTGATTATCAGCCTGTGACAGTGGGATTTTCCAATACTGCTAACTTACATTTTTGAGAAGGTACCTGCTGCCCCTATAGGTTCAGGGTCATTTTAATAATCTTTGTGCATGAAAAAGAAGTTTATTTAAAGGTAGTCCTGGAACCTGGAATGATTAATTCATTAATTCATGAATAGCATTCTGTAAGCTGATGGCAAAATACAGAGGAACAGCTGTTCTAGTAAAGTTTACATCAATTTGCCATTTTTCTTCCCTCACTGTCTCAGATCCTACATGTTGCCAGACTATCACCAGATATTCTGCTACTGCCATGCTTTTCCTGACCGGAACATATTCTTGCAGGGATGAAGCCCCAAGGCAAAAGTAGTGTCATTTTTAACATTTTCTCTCTAGTAGTCACTATTCATAACTTACAACATACATTGTGAAAAGACTGAGTAAACCATTGATTGATTTAAATCTGCCTGGATTTTTTGACTAAAGGCAAAAACTCTGCACACTGGTGCGTATAATCATACTTTGCATCATGTACAAGCATGCAGTTTTCCATACAAATTCCATAAGGTGTTTAATCTGCTATTGCAAAAATACTTATTTGCATACAATCACACCCTGCTGTGGTTTTAAATGTTTTCTTAGAATACATTTTGAACCTATTATCTTAACCTCACTGCCTTTCTACCCACATACACAGTAACAGACATGCAAACCCTTTAATTTTTATTCAGGCCTGACTGTAATTAAGGTGAAGTGCATTTGTTGTTTAAAACTATAGGACTCAGCTTATTCCATAAGTGTTGCTGGTGAATACACTGTTGGTAAATTGCTTAGCTCTTGCAGGGTCTTCAGCTTACAAATAAAATTACAGGAGTAAACAGCGATGGGCAGCTGTGGGTGTTTCTATAGTCTGAATTGTTTGCTCATGCCATGCATGCCAGGTGTTGAACAGAAGCAGTCAGCCACAAACAACGCTATCTTATCTTTCAAAAATCTTCACCCAAGTACTAAGAAGGACTGACCTTAGAGACATCAGGGTGAAGAACATCTCTTTACTGACTTTCTTGCTGGAGCCAGGTCTGATAGAGATGCAGAGAATATGTACCTACACAATCCCATCATGTGACATGGCAGAACATGCTATGCTAGGTATACTCTTCCCCATCATTTAGTGTCTGACAAATGAATTATATGTCATTTGTTTAAAGAAGACATTGGAAATAAAAAAACAAAAACTGTGAGCATGGATGACAGTACCATTTACTGACTCCTGCTATAGCTGCACCCTGACAATCAAATTCTCTTAACATATTTTTACAAAATGTTTTAATGACTACTGTCAAGCCACTAGACAGAAAGTATCATAGCTGATTCTTGCTTTCTTTATGCCAAATTCAAAGTGTCTTCTTCCCACTGTGTTCTTGCACTGAGTTTTAATAAATAATAGTTAACCCAAATATATTCCACTTCTGTCATCAATATGCCATAGGAAATAATGTACAGTTAGGGCACAAGCACATGGTAAGAACCCATCTTAAGAAGCCAGAACCACCTGGGTTGCAATGGGCCTCAGGAAGCCAGCTGGGGCAGCCTACTGTTCAAAGTGGGACCAGTCAGCAGAGACTACTCAGGTTCCAATTTGAGTATCTCCCTGGAAGGAGGCCCTGCCTCTCTAGGCAACTTCTTATGCTATTTGACCATCTTCATGATAGAAAGAAAGACAGAAAGAGAGAAAGAAAGACAAAAAGAGAGAAAGACAGACAGAAAGAGAGAAAGAAAGAAAGAAATCTCTGTATCTAAGCAGAATTTACCATGTTTCAACAAGTGTCCTTTCCCTCTCAGCCTGACACTGGGCACCTCTGAGAATAATCTGGCTCCGTTTTCCATGCTGACAACAGCAGTAAGATCTTCCCTTAGCACCTCCTTAAGGCTGAATAACGTCAGTTCTCTCAGTCTTCTCTAATATACCACTTTTCCAGTCTCTTGACCACCTTGGTGTCTCTCTCCTATACTAGCTGCAAAATGGCCATACTGTGTCAGACTACACAAGTATCCCTAACTGTCTTACTCTGAACGTAATGACCAGGACTAAACAGTCAGGAAGAGAGCATAAAGAACAGGTCAGGTATAGCACAATCCTTCTTGTATATATTCAGTATATATATTCAGTTTTCAGTAAATCACTGACTAGGCAAAACCAGAACCAAAGGCCACAGTATTGCATTCAATTTACTAGCTGCCAATGCACTGCTTCCCTTTTGAGTTTGTTTACTTTTTAAAAGTAATAGACAGTTTTATCTTTCACATTTCTGGAAGCAGTGAGCTTCATACTTTAGTTCTGTAACATCTGAAAAAAACCCCCACCTTTTGATTGTTTTAAACTTGCTCTCCGTTATTTCTCCTGTATGCCCTCTTACTACAAAAAAGTGAATTAGAGTTCCTTACCTTCCTTCCACAAGACAGCATTTTAGGTAGTTCAGTCTTCTCTCAGTCACCAAGCATTGTCACTTTTGTCTTTTTCAAACTGAAAGGTCCAAGTGTTGGTGGGCATGTTTTAAACAGAAATCAATCTCTATGTTTTTTATTGTTTTCTACCTTTACCTTCTTTCTGACCTGGGAAACCAGAGCTTAGTGCTATTCACAAAGTTGTCACAACATTTTTTGTTCCATTTTTCTTTTCTAATAATTCCTGGTATTTTTGAGTTGGAACTGAATTAGACATAGAGACTCTAAGAACTCATTCTTCAGCAATAACAGCATAAGTAGAACTCACTAGGCACATATAATTAAGATTGGTCTTGCCTTTATGCATTACTTTGTAGTTATGGAGACTGAATTTCCACTTCTAGTTTAACAGCCATGATGTTCAGCAGAACGAGATGCTTTTGAAACTCCTTGCTGTCAGCTTCATAGGGCACTACTGCACAGGATTTTGCACAAGCAGCAAACTGTGCTGCTTCCCTTACTCAGTCTCTTTCCAAGACCATTTCCAAGCCTAGTATGCTAACTAGTGCAGGTCCCAGCATGAATCCCTGTGGGAGTCCAATCTAACTCTCCCACAGTGTGAAAAATGACTGTTCATTGCTATCCCATTAACCCTTCTCTTTCAGCTAATTCACTAGACAGGCTTCCTTCCTAACGTATGACAATTAACATGATTTATCAGCACTGTCGAGGGACTGTGCCAAAGGCTCTTTTGAAATCACTGCAATGAAGGTATCACCCTGGTTTATCAGTTTGTTGATTTCAGCAGAGAACTTCATAATTATGACAAAGCTTCTCTATCTACAAAAGCCCATGTTGATTTTTCCACAGTCTGACGTATTTGTCTGTATGCTGAAGCCTCACCCCAGCTCTGTCACTGATTTGCTTTTGTGACCTGAGACAAGTCTTAGTGACTACACCAACAAGAGGACTCAGATGCTAAAAATGAACACTTGTGAGCCTTAAATCCAAAATTACTGGCTTCAAAATTCTCATCCAGTTGCTTTCCATCTATACAGTTGCCTACATTCCATAAATCCTTATTTCAGTAAGGTTCCTAAAACATCTCTGACCACTTTCAAATGTTCCTCCCACCAGGCAAACTCTACTCCTAAAAGTCCAGCCCAGACAATCAATAAAACTATTTCAGTGGATAGGATTAATGAAGCTGTGATGACTGTATGATGGTTATAGCACACTTTGAGTGTGTGTGTAAAATATTAATTTATAAGTTCACACACTGATGATGAAATGACATCAAGGTCCCCTACATGGTGAAATTTGGGGGTTCTAATCACTGAACTATAGGAAGAGGACAGGGTGGTTTCTCCTAGTCTGAAACATGCACATTCCATATAAAGGGGGCCCCCTTGGGCATCTAACAAGAAAGAATTCACTGGCATGAATTCCAAGTGGAGCAGGCAGCTCCTTCCCACTCTGTTAGTTTTGAGGATGTTGAGAGACACACTTTTACGTTTTGTGGCTGTACTGGCCTGCATGTTCTGCCTCTGCACTGAAACGCCTCTCATGTAGCTGTGTTGGCAAAATGGACTATTTGTCAGTGTCCTGGCTATGAACTCACAGTGTGGACTCAACTGAACATTCCTAAAGTAGCACTGTCGTGGCTGAGGCAAAGGTTCATAGTCCATCTGCAAGTTTTCCAATAGCAATCATAATACCAACTCACAGGACACAACTGACACAAGGCCAGCATCCAACAACACTATTTTGCACTAGCCCCCAGTCACTGTGACTTCAGTCATATACATGTCCTTTCACACTGAGAAGTTTAGCCAGCTTCTTCTTCAGAGTGGATCCCAAGTCATCCCATTCCTCCACTTCCTTCTGCCACACACCATGTAGGAAACCTGGACAGAGAACTAGTTGAGATTGATTTCACCCACCACCAAGGTTCTTCAGTATTAACTGCCACAAATACAAGGAGTGCAGTTATAAGACCCTCCACACTCCCTCAGACATAAAATGAAATGCTATTTCTTGTCTTGAAAAAGAAGCATGGACAAACATTCTACTAATGCTAATGAAGTACCAACCGACACAATGACAAATGCTTTAAGAATACCTAAGTAGTTATTCACTAAATGAATAAGGCAAAGGGCACTTGCTGCATGCAGAGATGTAAAATAACCAGCTGCTTTCTCCTGTCCTGAAGGCACAAAATAGAAAAATGGTAGGCTATGACAGGCTACTTAATTCTCTCATACTTGATGCCCACAAGGGAGTCAAAACCACAGCTGCACAAGTTGCCTAATTTTTAAGTTTGCTATTGTGACAATGCTCTTTGGACACTGTTTTGTACATAGCACATAGTCAAGTGTGCACAGTTCTGAAGCCCTAGAACCCTGAAATACAAAGGGGTGAAGTAAGATCATAGCAATCTTCATTTGGAAAAAAATGCTTTTGTCAGCTGAAGTCAAATCTACAATACTACTGCAACACACTGTATTTTTTTTGCATTTAATTAGATTTATGTCCCACTTGGTTACTATAGGCTAGTTGGAAACAGACATGTGTACATTCTACAGTCAACACATTGATGCTTCTCCAGGGAAACTATCAACAAGAAGTTACAGAAACTGCCTTTGTTAGGAAAATGAAACCATCTCAATTTAAGTAGAACACAGATTGAGATCAACAACTGAATCTGAACAGACTTTAAGGCCAGTCCTGTGACCTGAAGGTCACAAAGAATCCTGCAGATGTTTGTGTTAAGAGCAGCTTATTGCTTTGTAGCCCATGGGTGAATTTCGTCTATGAGCACATGTATGTTAGATGACACAATTTGCTATACAACCTCACCTATTACATGACTCAGCTATAGGAAAATCCCATTTTCTCTGCTTTATCCATCCACTTGACTGCTGACTCACATGCACAGAAGCCAACAGCTGAAATAGGACAAATGCTAAACCACAGTTGTGCCCCTTGTCACAGAATCACAGAACCTGCCAAGCTGGAAGGGACCCACAGGATCACCAAGTTCAGCTCCTGGCCCTGCACAGGATCATTCCCAAGAGTCATACCATGTGCTTGAGAGTATCTTCCAAATGCTTCTTGAACTCTGTCAGGCTTGGTGCTGTGACCACTTCCCTGGGGAGCCTGTTCCAGAGCCCAATCACCCTCTGGGTGAAGAACCTATTTCTAATATCCAACCTAAACCTGCCTGACACAACTTCAGGCCATTCCCTGGGATTCTGTCACTGATCACCACAGAGAAGAGATCAGTGCATTATCTCTCCTTCTCCCCTCACAAGGAAGTTGCAGATTGCAATGAGGTCTCCTCTTAGTCTCCCTTTCTTCAGGCTGAACAGACCAAGTGACCTCAGTCCCTTCTTCCTTCCAGATACTAGCATCTTTCTGGCATGTACATCTGAAGAAAATCTCTGCATGGACTTCAGCACTTCCAACTCTCACAAAACCTACAGATTAAATGAGTGTTGTGGTAGTGGAGTACTGTCATCCACTTGCTTCTGACACTTCTGCTACAAAGCAGTAACTGTCCAGGGAAGGGAAAAAAGTGAGCAACCGTGAGAGCAAGATTCTCCATTCTCCCTTTTATGAGGTAACTGAAATCAGTCAAAACATGAGTTGCACAACCCCTGAGAAAGTCAGATACATAAACAGACCTGCTCTGTGAAGCAATTTGGTGCAAGGCATTGTTTGGCAAAGAGGTCAGAAGCTAGATCAAGGCCAAAGGAGCTGGACAACAAGAGGGGTAATATAACCTGAGACAAAGCTGAGAGTTTTGTGCAGGGTGCTGGCTGTTTTAACTGCGGGCAATATTTGTGCATGTGAATCAGGACAAAACCCACACATTCCAGATTAACTGTAGATCACGCTGTCTTCTGGCCCAAGACTTGTCACACGTATTGGTCTGTGAACAGGGAACAGACACGCTGATGTGCAGGTAAGCAACAGGAAGAACAAACGTGTGGGGTTTTTTGCACTAGCTTACGGGAGTGTTAAGCGTTTCCACAAACCTGCACAACACGCAGGTGTGGCACCTCCTCTCGTTCTTCTTGTTTCCCACAGTAATTCTGCAGAATCTTTGTTTTTAATGCACAGAGCCCACCGTTGCGTTCAGTCGCACGCAGTGCAGCCTTGCGAACCAGCGCAGCTCCGACGGCTCTGGGTGAGGCATTGCCGTGGCGGTGCCCAACCAACACTGGGGACACCGAGTACAGCAAAACTCACATCGACCCAAGCCAGTCCGAACCTGGGCTTCCCAGCGCTGTGCGCGCAACTACAGCCTTAATGCTTTATTTTCTTTAACCTGAGGAACCAGCAACACTCGCTCCGTGTCGCCTCCGTCCGCTCCGGCTCCGACACCGCTCCGGGCGCAGCCCCGCGGCCACCCCCCCGCCCGGGCCGTGCCTGCCAGTGCCTGTGCCTGTGTCGGTGCGTGTGCCTGTCCCGGTGCCAGTGCCTGTGCCTGTGTCGGTGCGTGTGCCTGTCCCGGTGCCAGTGCCCGTGCCTGTGCCTGTGTCTGTGCGTGTGCGTGTCCCGGTGCCCGTGCCCGTGCCGGTGCCGGTGCCGGTGCCCGTCCCCGGTGCCCGGCCCGGCCCGCCCCCCGGCCCCGCGGGCGCTGCCCCGGAAGGCGATCGCCGGCGCTCCGGAAGCGCAGCCGGGCAGGTCCGGCCCAGAGCGCGGCCCTGTCGCTGCCGCGGTCGGAGGCGCAGCCGTGCCCCGGCCCGACCCGGGGCCGCCGTCTCGCCCGTCACAGGCGGCCCGGCCCGGCGGCCGGCGCGGGGCTCATGGCCAAGGTGGGTGCTGGCGCTCGCTCCTCCCGCGGCTCCTTCCCGCGGGGTGCCCGGCCGGCTCCGGTGGGAGGGGGCGGCAGCGGAGCCTCCCGGGCCCGGGAGCGGCTCCTTGTCTCGCGTCCTCCCGTGGGAACCAGGGCTGGGATATGCCCTGCGGTAGGACCCGTGGGCCCGGGTGCCGGAGCGGTCCCCGGGGCTGCGGCGGGGGTTATTTGTGGGCGGGGAAGGCCGGGGCGGAGGGGCGGCCGCCGCCTCGCCGTGGGGCTGGGGCGGGAGCGGCGGGGGCGAGCGGGCTGCGAGTTTAAAAACAAAAGAGAGGCGCAAGAGCTGTCCCGGCTGCGGCTGTGCTGGAGGCTGGGCTGGCGTGGGGAGCCGTCCCGGCCGCGCTCGGCCTGGCTGATGGTCGGGGCTCATCTCCTGTGACCTGTCAAGCGCTCGCACCTCCCGCAGGGTCAGCCGCGCCTGGCACAGACCTCCCTCCCGACACAAGGGCGTGCGCTTTTCCGAGTCGCCGAGCAAGCCCAGGGGCTTCAGAGGTGCGAGCCCCGAGACTGAGTGAGAGCTCTGTCGGGTCAGTGGGTCGGGACTAGCAGACAGAGCCTGCCGAGGGAAGGGGTCTCTTCCTCCGGGCTCTCCAAAGCGGTGCTGTGTGTGTGGAATGGTAATACCCAGCTGACTGCCGTGTCATTTAAACTTCCCTTCCTGACATAACCCGACACGTGAAGGTACCAAGGATAGATCTGAAGAGTCGCAGAGGTCGAAAGGTGACTCAGTACTTGTTTGACTCGATTCTCCATCTCAACTTGGTTTTTTTTAAACAAAAGCATATTTTCTTATCTTCCTGGTCACTGCATCTTGTTCAGAGTTGGTGCATGAGATGTGATAATCGTGATTAGAAATCCCTAAGAATGTTGTTGGACTGTGAGTTGAAAATAATACTGTTATTGCAATGAATACATACTGTAGAAATCAGGGTTGATTTTAGTAAATGTTGAAAAAGTTGCCAAGTGTGGTTTGATATTAGTAATATTTTTAACAAGCATTTTATTTGTTACTTTTTTGAATAGTCCTTGATTTTTTTTTTTTACTTAAAGACCTAGTGACAAAGTGACATTTAGTGTAATGAGCAAAAGAGTTCTCTGAATATGTATTCTTTATCTTTCTTTTGGTGGTGTTAACGTTAGCAGTTATTCCGTATTATCAACCTGTCATTAAATCTGCTGTGCTAGTTCTATAATGTATTTATATTAGGAAAATGAAAAGCTAAATTTTTTAAGATTCATTGCTCCGTTAGAAGTGGTTCGGTATTGAGATATACGTGTTCAGATCCAATAAGCTTTTTTTTTCCTATGAAAGTCAGCAGAGCTGCCAGGGAAACTCATTATCTGTTTTCCTTGTTTAGCAAGTGCATTTGAAGAGCACACTCATCTATGCCTGCTTGGAAAAAAACCCTGTATCAAGTCAGGTCCAAAATCTGTTAACTCCATTCCAAAGGGAAAAAAATTAAGAACTTTATATCTTGACTGAGATTCCCTGAGTTTATTGACTTCTGTGTCAAGAATACTTTGAAAATGCTTGTTGAAACAACACACCAGCAGTTGTATGAATATCTGCTTAAAGGGCTTTCCAGGGTTTTGCCCACTTTCCAGTTTAGTGTCTTGTCTCAAATGTTGGTGGTGAATTGTAGTCAAAATACACTGTTCTCACTTCTGTGTAATTTTTACAGGCAGAGTACTTTGCAACAGTTTTTCATCATACAAGAAATTTCTGTTAAAGAGAAGACCAATTGTCTTAAATTGCTGCAATGGGCAAGTGGTAGTTTGTGGGAGAATCTGGCTTTGTGAGAAAATGAGAGTTTCATTAACTGGAAAAATACATGGCCCTCGGGAAGGCTGGTTTGCAGATAAATGCATCTGAATCTGCACTTCAGTTCTTGAACTGTGATGTTGATATGTCTTATCAATTGATTAGATATAATTATGTTTCTTTGTCAAGTGGATGAACATAAATAGATGTATTTATTTCCCATGAAAATAGTTCCCTGCTAAGTCTAACAATCCAATAATAAATTACATTGTTTGGAAGTTAGCAAGGTTATTGCTAACAGTCTGTACTCCTACGTGTGATAATACACTGTTAAAACATTAGCTTGAAGGTGGCTACATCCATATTTTATGAGGTGACTGATTCTGAACGCATTGAAATGAATTTTGTTCACTTCTGTGACCACTGGGACTTGTAGTTTAAGCAAAACAACTTTTCAGAAAATGGATAAAACTGAGTAGAGAGGTTGGTAGGATCACTTTAATCACCAGAACCATTGTTTAAATTCCTTGTAAATAGTAAAATATGGTTAAGATAATGCCTAACATGTCTGCAGTGGTTTTATTTTGTATGTGTTCTTCCAGTGCAATATCTGAGGTAATTTAATTTGTGATGTTTAAAAGAATACCTGGTGAAACTATCATTAAGTTAGAGTAACTAATGTTCTATTATTGCTTTGTTAAACACGAAGAGTGAAGTTGGTTAGTGTAGTGAACTGGCCTCTCTTCCTGCAGCTTGTGTCCGAGTAGACTATGGCTGCCTAGGTTTCTGAAAAATTTGGAATAATCTTTGGAATAAGTTGATTAAAATAATCATGTTCAGATGCACAGGCAAGTTTAGATTTAAAATGTGGCAGTGTTGAGTGTTTCCACAGCATCACAGGCTAATCAAAATTGGACCTCCTGCCTTCCCAGCCTCTTTCCTTCTTTTCCTTCCTTGTGCTGGTAAGGATTGCACTGGGAGCTGGTCCAGGAAGCTGAAACTGAACTGGCTGAAAATGAGCAACCTGCTCCTTTTTCTTGGTAGAATTAATTTTCAGTAGAATTTCACTTTTCAACTGACTCAGCACCCTGAGCCGACTCACCTGCAGTCGCTCACCTGTCAGTGGCTGTGTGAGTGCAGAGGTGGGACCCCAGAGGGGAAGGGCAAGAGTGGCACTCCCTAGGCCTGCATCTGTCAGGGTGATGTTGTGGGACTCCAGCCTGTGACCAGCTCCTGCTTTGGAGCAGTGTACAGCTGGTGTAGACCAGCTCCACCATTGAAAAACATGGTCCTGTTTGCTTCCACCCTGCTCTGCTGCTTCCTCCTTTGTGCAGGCAAATACTTGTATGCTTATGTGGTGAGCTGGGCTGAGGATTGAACTGACCTGGGGGAGGGGCAGGGAGGGGAGCGCTCGGTTTGAGCTGGATCAGTTTGCTGCACAAACATTTGTGCTGGCTCAAAGATGGGGGTGGAAGCAAGCACTAAGGGGAGCAGGGTGTGTCTGTTTCTTTTGGTGACAGTGACACATTATGCCAGTTTAAAATATATTTGATACTGGCCTAATTCTGTGAGGTTAAGCTGGTGCTGCATTGAGAGTTTGGAGACATCTTTTGGTTTTGGTTCATGAGCACATTTTGCATTTAAGACCCCTTAAACCACCAGTAGTATGTATGTGATTTCATTATGTACTTTGAAGGGATTTTGAGGGAAGAGTCTGGCCTTTCGTATAGTAACTCATTTTAAAGAATGTTTTTATATTTTTAGAGTTCCTTAATGGAAAATACGCTCCTGTTTGTAACTGCGGTTCATCCATCAAATTACTGCAACAAATTTATTCAGCATCTATATTTCTAAAAGACTTGAAAAGATAGCCATCAGAGTGTCCACTAAGAAAACTGCAAGGCATTTTGCAGTAATTAGTAGATAAAGAAACCAAACAAATCTATGAAAATTACAAGCCTGCCCTAAGACATACATTATAGCTTCAGGCAGTTTCAAGGGAGGCTGTCTGTGACTGCTCTTCTTAAGTAACTATAAGGGTTAGTGTTTTTCAAAATCTGTATCAAGGCTCTCAGCCTATCACGGAAGTTGTACTTAATGTTTCAGGATATAGATAGGAACTGGTTTTTATCTTGTTTTTTTTTTTTTTCCTTCTAACATCTGTGGAAAAACTGTAGATAATGTGTCCCCCAGCCATTTGTCTCTCCTTCTCTGTCACAGATTATTACCATGCTCAATGATCCTTTCCAGGGAAGCCGTATGCAGTGTTGTGTGTTTTGGTCACAGTCAGCAGTTAAATGGACAGTATTAGCTCAGCCTGCCTTCATTGGTCAGTTACCTCCATTAATTTCTCCCAAAGTGGATTAGTGTGCTCTTACATGAATCGCTCTGTTTGAAGTCTGTATGGGTGGTAGTCTCCTTTGCTGGGTGGTGGTGAGTAACTCTGGGCAGCAGCTACTGCTGGGAGACATGACCTACCTGCAGCTCTTAAGTGACGTATTCTGTAACAAGTGGTAATGGGTTTTATTTTTGTCTGCCACTGAGTAACAGAAGCTGTTGGCTGAAAAGTGCTGCCCAGAGATGTGTAATTTCACACAGTACATGCAGATAATATTTTGGTTGTGTAGAAGTTGTGATATAGCAGTTCTAATAGGATACCAGTTTTATGCTCTTAAACGTCATCTTTGGCACTTCTTTGTCATCAGAAGATTCTTTTTGAACTTGAACTGGTGATAAACAGGTGTGTGGTGCTTTCACATGTCAGTATGTATGAATATAAATGTCTGTGTGTGTATCACGTGTTCTCCAAGTATAGTGTAATACTCAAAGCTTTCTCTTCACTGTATCTGGCAGGATGGCAACAGTCATTGCAGCCAATTTAGTTCACTTTTTATTGAATTCCATCTTCCTGCAGCCATGTGATTCTCTGGAATTTAAGTTTTCCCCTCAAGCTTGAAATGACAACGGAAATTATTATCCCTTGGCTTAAAAAAAGAGAACTAATAACTTAGTTCTGATGTTTATACAATAAAAAAAATCATTATTATTGCATGTTTGGGACTGACTGTATGCATTCTTTTCTAATTAGTGGAAATGGCATTATGATTACTGTTTCCTCCTCAAGTCTTAGTACTTTGATTTTTTGTCTTATTTGTTCTTTTTCTAAGATGCTTCCAGATCGATGTGTGGGGTAATGAGATGAGCAGCTTCTTGTCACATGAGTGATACATAATCTGTCACTGAGTTCTCAGGCATTCCAGGGTATTCCCTAAACTTTTTGCCTGAATCTGTCAACGAAGTAATACTGATACCTGAGTTAGGCAGTGCGTTCCTCTGAGTTATTGCAAGTGTAAGATAATTTTGTTGCATATTGTTGCTATCATACCTGCTGGTGCTGGATGACCACGTTTATTTACTTCAGCTTCCAGAATCAGCCACAGTTACTAGACCTGCCACTTCTCACTAAACTGTTTTGTTTTTATATAAAGATTCAGGTTCAGTTTTGGCTGGTAGAAGCACCTCTGTGTTGGTATGTTTTCGAACCAGGATTTAAAAAAAAAATCCCAAATGTATGTTTTAGAATTAACCTTTTCCTTTATTTATGATAGATGTGTCTCTTATGGCAAGGCCACTCAAGTATATCTTGCTGTTCAGCTTTTTCTTGTACTGTGTCTATTACTTTTCTGTTGAGGGAAATGTGATTCAGAAATACTGTATCAATTATCTGTGCTTGTAGCAAAAGCTGTGGACAGTTGTTGCACCTGAGATGGTGACAGTTTTCCTGTACTGTGTGCCCAGCTCAGGAGAGATTGGGGCACCTGTGTTTTTAGTCTGAAGAACTGACTTCTTGTCCTTGTCTTTTCTTCACAGTGATTTTGGTCCTGGCAGGGTTGAGATGCTGCTGCTGCCATTCACACAGTGCTGGCAGTTACTGTAAACCCCTGATCCAGTACTGGGTGCTACTGACTCAGTGGTGAAAAGTTGCTTTCATTTCCTGCCTTTCCAAGGGTAAAATAAAATCTCTATCCCGTATGCTGGTACCT
Source organism: Hafferia zeledoni (assembly GCA_035583235.1). NCBI lineage: Eukaryota > Metazoa > Chordata > Aves > Passeriformes > Thamnophilidae > Hafferia > Hafferia zeledoni. Next base: position 34,362,577 of record JAWWEV010000043.1, read on the forward strand.
GGATTCGTGCTAGAATCCTGCTGGATTCTACAGCAAGATACAGATCTTTGATCTCTCACAGGAGCTGCAGTCAAAACTAGTGTGGTGATATTTTCACTGTTTTCCTGTTGTTGCTACCAAAGAAGTTAAACTACATAATAGTTTGTGTCTGCTCTGATTGGCACCCTGACACAAGTGAAACGTGTCTTTCAGGAAGGTTTTCTTCAATGCTTTGCTCAGGGATGTTACCTTCTTGTGTGCTGGTTTGACACCTGGCACAATAGGCAGGTCGGGGGCATTTCGTTCTTACCATCATTTAGTTGGTAATTGTGATCGCAGTAATAGTGCTTGTTTAGAATCATAGAATACCGTGAGTTGGAAGGGCCCCATTCTGTGAACACTGGAAAGATACCCATCAGCACAATACTGGATGTATTTCTGAGATTTCATGTCTTTATTTTGTGGGTAGAGAGTTGACTGCTTTTACCATGTTTTAGGACATTATGACATCTTTTTTCCCAAATGGAGATGTCAAAGCAGTTGCTTTGAAGGGGAAATTACCACTATTTTTTTTCTCCTGCAGAAATGCAAATTTTAGTTTATAGTGAAAATGAACGATCTCGTGTTGTGCTGGATCTTGGTAGCAACGTGTCTTATGCTTTGCTTTTCTGAACTGGCAGTAGTTTGTGCTTAGCAATACAGCAGAGCAAAACAGAGCTGACTGTGCAGCAGTGATCCTTCAGACAGGGCTAAATTTTTCAGTCTATTTATGAGGATCAACAAACACTTTGTGCATACTTTTGCCATGCGTTGAATGCTTCTATTTTCCTTTAATTTAGCTTAAAACTAGTAATGGAATTCCTGAGGCTCTTGGCAAGCCCAGCGTTTTGAAACCAAAGGCAAATTAAGATACCAAGCAAACAGAGGGAGGGCTACTTCTTCAGGGAAGTATGTTAATATTCTTCTGAAATATTAGCGTTTGTTGTAGTTTGGGTTTTTGTTTGTTTTTCTCTTTTAATATCTTTGAATTACTCATTTAAAGCACAGTTGTTATTTTTCTTCTCAAAATCTTACTGGAACACAAGGGGGTCCTTTTCCCCCCCTTGATGTCACTTAACAAGTTTAGCCTTTTCAGGCAACCATTACAAGTAGAGGGTGTAATGCCACTTTCTTTCTAGCTCTGTATTTTTCAGTAACTCAAGCACTCCTGAAGCATTTAGTTTTAGTTTAAATAAAATATGCTCTTGCTTTTAAATCACTGCCATAATTGTAATTGAAAGTAGTTTTTACTGTGCATCTGTCAGGTGGTACGATAATACAATTAAAAATGATTTAGATTTTTAAAGTGTAGTTGGGCTTTTTGTAAGACATGTAGGTAAGCTTCTTTAGCTTTGTGGGAATAAGAGGAAATATGATGTAGGGAAACTTGCCTGGCTGACACAGCCTTGATCCTCTTCTGCATCTGTGGTGCTTCTTGCTGCAAACATCTTCCCTGTTTTGTACCCTCTTCCCACTAATCCCGAGGGGTTCAGCATTCATAGGAATCTTGCATGCCATCTCCTTAATTTGTGTTCCTGCATTTCTTTGTAGAGTTTCATGGCTCTTTATGTGCCTTCATTTAGCTCTCTATTTCCTTGCAGTGTTTCTTATTATTATAATAATTTTGACTGTTTCAGAGCTCATTGTCTTCTTTCTCAAGCTTAACTCATTTGCTTGACGTTTGCGATGCTGCTGACAGCAGTATAATCCTTTCTCGCCCGGGAAGAGCAGTTGGTTGGGAGTAGCCCTCTCTTTTTCCTCTTCTCCTTGAGTCCACGGTCATGTTTTATTCATATCCTCCTTCCTTGTCCAAACAACATTTTCAAGACCACGTTTTCTTTTTCTGTCTTTGCAAATGAAGCTGCTGTCATCTGGAGTACTTCAAGTACCTTCTCCCTCTTCTCTTGATTTTCCTATCTCTGCAATCTGTTCAAAATACAGCTGGTATGATGTTTCGGTATTCGGAGTGCTGGTTTCCTCTTCAGGCTAGAGCTTGGTCATTGTCTTTGAATTCAAAGACCCACATCTCGTATTTCTGCATCACAGTCTTTTTTTTTTTAGATCTTAAACAGTGATGAGTGAGCTAATATTAAATACAATGTGATTCAATAAATTGTTCTCTAAACTTGAACTTTGTGGTATTTTATTTAGTATTATTATAACAACATCGTTGTGCCTATATTTAGAGAAATCCTGAGTGATTCATGCCAGTTGGTCAGTCCTGCAACTCCAGAGAGTGCTCCATTCCTGAAAATTGCTGGACTAGAAAAGAATGTACGCAGGAAGTAAAAAAGGGAAGGTGCTACACAAGCCTCAGACAAACTGTTTAATTTTTTTATATTGTCTTCCCTACTTTTTTTGCTAGAGAGGTAGGTGGGTAAACCTTTTTTATACAGTGCTTGCATCCTCCCTCCCTAAGTTCCAGAACTTTCTCTGTTAACAGAGGTCAGGAGAGCATTTCCATATTGTCCTGTGGCTCTTTCGTTCTAGGGAAATGTGTGTTTTGTCTCAGAGGCACAAATATACCAGAAACTTAGATAAGCTTTAGTTTCTGTAGGAGTCTTTGGGTTTAAGTGTACATTATGACTGTTATTTTAAGATACTTCTGGCCACTTAGGGTCTTGAAATATTTCTAGCAGTAAAGAGCAACAAAGTTCCCTTCAAAATCTAAAGTTCAAAGTTATTTGTCTTGGATTTTCTCTGCCTACAGTGTTATGTGGATCATCTGACCTTCACAAATGTGTTTTCTTTTACTATGACTTTGGTCCATAAGTGTCAGTGTGTTTGCTTAATAAATATTTATTTCTTTCTCCCTCAGAGTTCTTTATTCATTAAAGTCCCTATAAACTTGTCCCATAGAGCACAACTTCGTGTATGTCTGCTGAATTTAAATTTACTTCCCTTGAAGAGTTTGTATTTCTTATGTCAACTGTAATATAGAATTTTATTTGTTAAATGGATGGAACTTGTAAATGGTATGGTTTTAAAATAGTTTCCTATCAAAGTGAAAAACAGTTTGTCAGTAGTCTGAAATGAAAACTATCTTTCTGGAAGTTTGATTATTCCAGTACCATATTGGTTTAGTATTTTTCTGTGAATTCTTCACTGCTGATCGTAAAATAAATCAATAATGCTTATTTATACTTAAACCTGAGCCTATTATGTTTCCCCCGGCCAAGGACTTAAGCACTGCTGATTTATGCTGAGACTCAACCTAAGGCAAGCTGTGAGTGTTTGTATCAAGGTTGAAATACTTGTTAAGTGTTACAGTTCACAAGTACAAACATGTAAAAATTAATTGGCAAGCACTTTTATGTTCACATCTCACCTCTGGTAGCTCCCTATATTCTTACCTATTAGTAAGTAAATTGCAGCACAGTTTTGGGCTGCTCTTCATTTATGTAGATCTTGATTTGTGTAAGATACTGCTTAGTGTTTCAGGTTCTCATTGAACTATAGGTGACCAAATTTTGTGACACATGTGGGAAAGATATGGTTCAATTAAGTATGTGCTGGTCAGTTTGGAATTTACTAGTTAGAAGCTCTCCTTAGGAAGGATGATTTCTTTGTGGTTTGGAGTAGGAAAGTGTCTGAGGAGAAGGAAACCAGTTCAGCTGAGGCATTGAGGACAGACTGAAGTACCTAATGATAAGTAGTGCACTCTAGGGAAGGCTCTTAATGAAATTATTAAATGTTGACTACCATGAGATACTCACTTTATGCTAATAAAAGCAGAGTGTTATTAATCAGTTGTTCTGTGATGTGTCAGACTGCTCTTGCATTGGGTATAGGATGCCTGGTTGCAGCAGTTCTGTTTGATTGGGGCTGGTGCTGACTTCTAAAGTGATCAGTGCATTAAGGAGGGGATACTGGACTCTTATCAAGTGTCCTATCATGCTTGTGTTAGTGAGGTTTTAAAGTAGTTAGACTTTAAATTTGTTGTGAATCAAATACGATCTCATTATTTCAAGTGTGCTATACCAGGGAAATGCAGCTTCAGAAAACTGTCTGTATTCTTGACTTCAAACAAAACAAGGAAATACCACAGAAAATGCATGTGATGAGGGAAGAATAAAGTCTACCAGTGGTGAACAGTGGAAGTGTTTTATGTAGTACTTTGAATAGTAAATAATTGTGGTCTGACAGTGATTTGTGAGATCTTGGTTTACATTCGTTGTGAAGACTTTCTGTGAATTGATTTCAATTCTGAACACAATTTCACTGAAGCCACATCACTGATTACCTTTCAGTATGAACGGACTATTTTGAGATGGGGACTTGTTCAAAATTTTGTTAGTAAATAGAGGCATGTAAAACTAGAAAGAATAGGGGGATGTTGTCTTCAAAATACAATTCTAGAGTTGCGAGTAAAATGCAATTAAAATTGTCACCAAAAAGTGTAATCAAAATGTTTGATGTTAAATTTTGTATGTTAAAAGCTCTTTGCTGAGTTACTGATAGGCTAATCCTAACAACGTGGTGTTAAGGAGAGCACTCTGAATCCCAAGGGCCTGAGTTCGAGTCTCAGTGGGACCGTCCCCCGGCAGTTCAAGCCTCCCTGCCATCCCATCCCGTCACATCTCGGATGCCAAGCAGGTTCAGCCCCGGTCAGCACCGGGTGCTGTGACAGTCCCGAGGACTTCACTGTCACTGTCCAAGCTCGCTCGGCCGTGGCAAATGGACCTCAGGAGTTAAACGGTGGGGCCAGTTCTGCGCACGCTGTGCCTCACCTAAAAAATCCACTGCACAGGCTGGAAGGGCACACCCAGGTGGGGAGAACCCTGCCCAAACCTTTGTTCGCAAAGTCTGGCCATAAATCCTAATAACAAACTTTAAACTTCCTTTGGGCTTCAAATCTGTATTTGTGAATACATTGCTTTGATGCTTCTGGTGAGAGTAAAACTGTTGTTAAATGGAAATCGAGTAAAAATCTCAGAAATCTAGAAGCTGAATTTCCTTTCTTCTGTGCTAAAAGCCCCTCATAGCGAGTAGCTGATTCTCAGTTCCTCTGAATATATTTTTAGTTTGTTTGAAGGGCGCAGCTCTGCCCACCTGCTGCACATTTCGGTGGAGTGTTCAGTTAAACTCGATCTCAGTAGGTTTGCGGTTTTTAAGTCAAAAATAGTGACAGCGTATCTTGTGTCTGGAGTCAGGTAGTGCACTTTTTTCTACAGTTTGTTTTGCACAATCGTCTTGCAAATGCATGATTAAACTATTTGTAAATGAGTTTACAGTATGCCGTGTAGCATTTTGTTTGTTTGCTTTAAGAGGTGATGGGAACTGCAGAGTTTCGCAGCTGATTTGCGGGTGGTTCAGTGCGTGTCTCCTCAGTAAGGTCGGGATTTCGATGCGGGGCTGACACCCGGTGAGTACAGTGAATTCATCGGTGGCTTCTGGGTGGTGGTGGTGGTTGCTACTTTCCAGAACTTCATTTTATTTCCAAGAAAACGGTAAATGCCTCCCTATGAAGTGTGTGAATTCATAGGCTGACATTAGACCTTTGCCTAATGTAATTAATTGTATCAGTAGGTTTTATTGTGCCCTGCCTTTTTTCATGCAGATTTTAAGGCTTATACCTCTGTTTTAGTACTTTTTAACCAACAAAGCTACTAGATGTGCTTCAGCCAGGGTTACATTTCACTGTTGATGGCATTCTATAGTAGTGACTCGGCAGAGATTTTAAACACTTGCAAGTGTAGTTAAACCTCTGAGAAGTGACCACTGTAGAAGATTCTCTGCGTAGACTCTCGGATGAGTCATGTGCAGTACCACACAAGTAGCAGACTGACTTTTGAGGCTGCCCTGATTACTTCTTGTTCCCTGGGCTACCTGATGGCCATCGAGGAAGCCTGGATGAGCCAAAGAGCTCAGGTCTTGCTTCAGTACATAGTAAGTTGGGAAAATGACTAAAATTAACATACCCATACCAATTAGGCAGGAATAAGTGGCTTCCCTGCTTTTGAGTGTCTTCCAGTGTATACAAAGGGGTTGCAATAAATGGATAACATATCTGGGATTAAAGTGCACTGTAAGTAGCATAATGATTGTTTAGCAGTGCTTCTGTAACTGCATCTAAACTTGCTTTGGTTTCCTTCTGTTTCTGTTACAGAAAACAATGTAACTTTTGCAGATTCTGTTGTTGGATTGCAGTTTCTGTAACAATCTCTTGTTGACTAATTCACTTATTGCTGGATGTAACGTGTTGCTTTGACAGAAACTTGTGTTTTGTTTACTTGTACAGAATGAGACACACCATGTTCATTTGCTTTTGAATTTTCATATTAGCTGCAAAAGTACAGAGAGAAAGAATAGGAATCATGGTTTAGCTTGGATATCCAAACTGGCTTTGGAACATTATTGCCAAAGGCTATTACGCTTAGTGATTATTATGTTTACGAAGTTGTTTTATTTTCTCAAACCACAGTTCTTGTAAAAGGATAATTAAGTTAAAGCTTGGGCTATTCTTTGCAGATTCTGTGCCAGGGCCAAAATATTTTCAGACAATATGTAGTTATAATTTCAAAGATACCCTTTCAACTTGAAATACTAAGTAATATAGCAAGTTTTTAAAACATAATATTCAGTAAACTAGGACAGTAATAAGTTTAAAGTTAAAGCAAGTAGTTTTTCTTGCCATTAGGAATCAGATGTGAAATGTGCTACTTAATGTGAAGGCTTAAAGTTTACGTTCTTGCTCTTAAATAATTTTACACTATTGATCTTTTGCAGAGGGGAGGACAAAAATCTTTCCATTTGTGTCTGTTGTTGCTGAACACTTTAGTGGTCAGGTTGAGCAAATCACAAACTTCCAAAGGTTTCATACTGTGTGTTTATATAATTTAATGCTGACTTGGATAATGCTTGGGGGGAATGGGTAAGGTTTTGATATCTGTAACTGACTTTTTGAAAAATGATGTGAGTGACTTCTACCAGTCAGCAGTAATAGCTTAACTGTCAGGAGCTTAATTTTAATTTGCACACTTAAGTGAAGTTTTGTGTTCTTACTTTAAGGAAAATGCAAATTAAGTGGACTTCTTTAAAAAACAATATCTGTACTGGCTAAGTGGTCACTAATTCTATTCTTAAGCATTTTGGAACTTTTGAGGCTGTATTTGTGCAGAATTTTTGACACTTATACTGCAGTATAAATGGAAGTTAGGAATAACACTGTTCAAAGTTGTAAAATGCCAACAAGCTGCTTGAATAAGTCCAGGTTTAATATGCCTTATCAATACGATTCTTGATGTTGTTACTGAAATACTTGCTTTGTATGTCTGAAACTCTTTCCTCAGCTTTTAAATACATTTTGATATTTTCTTGAAATTACACTTTGCACACATGCACACATTGCTTTCCATGAACTTGGCTTGGCATAAAGTATGTTGAAAGAAGGCAGTTTCCAGAGGCTACAGACTGGTTGCTTTTCCCTTAGGTGTTCTGTAGGTTCTGTAGAAGCGACACACAGGTGATTTATTTCAGCAGGTTTTTGTAGTATTTTCTTACAGTGTGATGGAGCTGTATTTATGATCAATTTAAAATGGTCAAAGTATGAGCTGTTGCAAAAAAAGAAGAGTATGATTTCTCCTTAGGCAACATGGTCCAGCCTTCCTTTGTTGGCAGGAGTCACACTGTGGTCATTGGATTTGCAGGATGAGTGCAGCAGTTTGGATTGAAGCTTGTCTGGTAATTAGGACATGGCCAGGGCAGGAAAGACCATGTCTTTGAGCTGCAGTCGCCCTTAGACCAGCTGAAGGTAACACAATAGGATTTTGAGGAAGGAAAGCAATTAATTTAAAATAGTCCACCTCACAATGACTCTAATTTACTAAAGGAAAACGTCACAGTATTGCTAACCATGCACCTATTTTTTGTACATGGGAGGAAACAATATGTCTTTGCTATAAACTGAATTTGTATTATATCAGAAACACAGCTTGGTTTTGAAAAAGGTGGGATTTTTGTTACCTTTTAACTCCTGTTATGTCAGTTATGGTAGACATCATTCTACTAGAGAAAATTAAAACTTTTAAAAATAATTCTTAATTTTTTTGCATTTTGGAGTTTCAGTGTCAGCATATAAAGAAGAACAAATTCAGTGGGAGAGACATAGGTATGTAAATATTAGTATTGAGTCATTTGGATTTCTCTGTGATTTCACAACAGTAGTAAGAAATTATGTCAGGGTTTTTTCAGGGAAGCAAGCAGGGGTTGGCAGTTTAAAAGTTTATGTAGTGGCCTAATATTTAATCTTTAGTGAGTGTTACACAACTGTTTTGATTACCAATATTCAGTATTTTGTTGTTTTTTTTTTAAAAGGCTGTACAGTCATCTCAGTTGCTCCCTTTATGTAACTGATATCACTCTGGTTGAAGTATGTTGATGCTTCTCATAATGAAAATTATATATGAATAGAATATAACTGAATTTCTTCTATATATGGAATTTTTTTTACATCCTTCTCCCCAACTCCCATTCATGCCTGTCTCACATGTACTTAAATATGGCCACTGGGACACAATGTAATGCGGTTTTTTAGAAAATTATGGAAGAGAATATTTCAAAGAAACTCAAAACTTTTGGAAGTTGAGCTTTAATCTTGAGTATAAGGTTAAAAGAGCTTTTACAATTCCAACTGTTTTGAAAGCTGTCTGCCTGTAATGGTGCAAGTCTTTGAGATAAACCATGGCCCTTACTCACATGGGCATCTGCTTATAAGAGTAGAAAAAGTACCACTTTCTTTTAACCTTAGTATTTCCTTTTTAGTATAAATACTTGTTGCTCTCTACAAAATAATGGAGCTTTTGGTTACATTCTACCTAGATTAATGTTCCTTTGATGTGCAGAATAAATTAAAATGCAAAAATTTTTTTTATTTTTCCTCACTGTTAAATTCAGAATGATTGAAAGATTTCTACATAAAACTGAAATTCTTACTGTGAACTTGTAGCTTTACTGACTCTTAGGAGAGTTCTTAGACACAGCTGTTCACAGGACTCTCTGTTCTCTGGAGAAACACCATATCTGTCCCTGTTGCTTGAAGACAACAGAAACCCCGGTTTGTGAGGTTGCACTGAATCAGTGGGAACCTCGTGATGTTAATTAGATATTATGAACAGCATCTGTTTGCTATGTCATACCACTGTCTTTTTCTGGATAGGCAAAACAAGCAAGAGCACTTCAGTATTTTGAATTTGAAAGCATTTATTTCTAGTAATAGAAGATGTGGCTTTTAGGGAATGACTGGGAAAATACATTCACATTTTAATGGCATCCTTTAATGGTTTATATTGTGTATACATGTACATTTCTATGGGAAAATGTGCACAGAGCGTGATACACATGCCTGTGCTATTGTTAATTTGTTTGGCTGTTTTTAGTGGTGGTTTGAGGGGGCTGTTTGTTAACTCATTGTGAAATTATAATCTTTGTATTAGTTCTCACAGATCTGGTACAGTTGTTTGAGAATTCATGTTTGTTTTGCAGACAGAAGCATTTATCTAGCTAGCACAGCCAGCAATAGCACTGGTGAGATGGAGGCACAGGCAGGCACTTGGTGCCTTGAAGTTTCTAGAAAGCTCAGAGGCTATTCCTTTTTATGAAGGAAGACTAGTAAGCTATTACAGAGCTCGTGGAGCAAATACTGAAGTTGTGTATGGTGAGACCACATGTAAAATCTGTCCTGCTTAAAACCAGTCACAGTGGGTAGCTGTGGGTTCTGGGTGTATTAAAGCTTTGGAAAGGAGGAACTACACGCTCAGGAACTCTCTGCATCTGTATTACCAATGCCAGTTGTTACAAATGATCATGCCCTTCTGCCACTTGATTGTGTAGTTTTGGTAAAGATTGAATTTTTGCGTTAGAGATAGTTAACTTGGATAATTCTGTGTATTTTGATGCTAAGTAATTAATGGGAGTTTCAGTACAATTAATGAGCAAAGTTCTTTGAACCAGTCAAGCGTAAGTGCCAATGTGTTTCCAAAACGTGCCAATATCCAAAATTAGAAGTTTGTTGGGCCACTTGGGCAGATTGATGAGATAGTTTTTGTGTATTTGGTAGAAATAAGTTGTATCATCCTAATGTCTGTTTGTTCATTAAAGTTCTCACTGGTTATTTACAGTGTAATCTGTAGTGATTAGTGCTCAACTTCATTTGCCATGGAGGAAGTTTTTGAAATGCTTGATGTTCTCTTGCCTCATCTTTTCTCTTTGCCACATTGACTTTCCATTTCGTAGCCTTCATATTGTAAGGGAATGGTGAGAGACTTTTTGACAAGGTACCTCATTTGCCTTTGTATGAGGAAAGCTCTTCAAACAGTTCCAGAAAATATTTTAATCTCACGTAGTCGAATCTCCTATATATGCGCCTTTGGCTTGCTGGTTATATTAACTTTCAAGAATATCGTTTCAGTAGGAAAAGTAAACTACTTTTAGTACAGCATGTCTTGAGGATGTCTTTGTTTTGAGGTCTTCCACCATTATTTTTTCTTTCCTTGTCTCTTGAACTATTGCAGACAAAGGTTTTAAACATAAAAATGAAGAAGTGTATTTGTCAGCACCGTGCTGACTGTAAGTAAAGTATAGCTGGAGTTTCTTAGGGACCTTTGTCTAAGTCAAGTTTAGTGACAAAGTGTACACTTTCTCCTTTCCAAGCCTGTGCCCCTCAGCTGTATGTTTGTGTTTTTACAGTTGAGGGTTTAAAGGGGCATAAGCAGTACAGTATCAAGTAATACCTCTGTAAGTGTAGAACTACACTTAAAAAAACCTCGTAACTTGTACTCAAATTAAGAGTGAAGTGCAAGGCACTTAAATTGTATTATAAGCATAACAGTGTTTTAACATAGTTGAAATGAGTCTGCTCATTGCTGGTTCTTGGAGAGAGAGTATTTTCATTGCCTGGGAACAGCAAAAGCAACAAGATGGCTGTTCCAAAAAATGGGGATACCAGTTTAGACTGGTAGAGATGTTCCTGCCAAGGAATTGTGGCTGGACTTAGAATTTTCATGTCTGTTATAGTGTGTGTAATGGTCAGCTGAAATTACATCTCTTGTGGTAGCTACAGTATAACTATTAGGGCAGGTATTACCAACTGTTTTTTAGAGTTTATAATCTAAATGGGTAAGATAGGCATGCAAAAATACCCCAAACAAACACATATTATGTAAGTGATTGTAGGTTGACAGCAGTGGTGGCAGCAAGTTCCTGGGTATGAGCTAGGGATGAGCTGAACAAAGAATATGGAATAAGATGCAGATAAGTGAGATGAGGTGTGGTGACAGGAGGAGGTGCAAGGAAGTGAGAGGGGGACTGTAACAGAAAGAAAATGTTGCCAACGTAGGAAAGACAGTTGGTGGGTTATACAGGGATTTTTCCCAGTGTCCTGAAAGCCAAAGGTCCTGGTCTGACTTGCCTCTGGTCCTGGCCCCAGGGGTACTTGTCTGGCTTTATTTGACCAGCCATCTCCACTGGACAGAATAATGGGCAGGTGATTGTTCCCGATCACCCAACTGATTCACTAAGCCCAAAGTTGCTATGAAAGGGTCAGTTGTTACTTTCAGTCTGTGTCCCAGTAGAGGTCTCTGTGATGGGAGATAGAACACTATAGGAAAGACAGGAAAAAATAATAAAGGTAGGCAGAAAAGGAAGGAACAATGTGTTCAGTAATCATGCTTTACAAATCAGTTGTCACATAAAATTGTTACCTGAACTGTGTTCTTCTGGAAAACCTCCTCTTACACTACAGTGAGGTTTTTCTGCTTTATTGAATAGGTGAAAGTCATCATCAAAGTTTAGATCAAAAGTACCAGTTATATTCATGCAACCTTAAACTTCAGACTTTGCAGATTCATTACACAACAAACATTTTGATTTTTCTATCCAAAGATCCACATTACTTTCAAACAGTTTGTGTTCATTGGCGTTGTTTCCATAGTTTCATTCTTTATGATACTCAGTAATCACTTCTGTAATCTGTGTCAATCTTGTATGTAAGGTGTTGCTATGCTAAAATGTGGTCCTTGCCAGGAATATATTTCACCACCAAGTTCAAAGGTAGTTTTTATTCTAAAACTGCTTCTGAAAATCTTCAAATATTGGAGAAGGGAGTTGTTTATTCTTAGTCATAAGTTTCTTAAGGCTGGCGTGGATGAACCTAGCCTGACTCTTTTGTGTTCTGGTAAGGTACTGCATCTCACCCATTTATTGCAAGCAGTTAACTTCCTACCTAGTAATGTATTCCAGAAAGTTTTCTGACCTTGATTTTGTCTCCAAGACATCAAAGCTCCACCAGTTTTCTTGTCAGCTTATTACAGACATTAATTACCATGTATTTATTCTATGTTTATTATTTGGTGGGTTTTATACTTAATGATTTTTAAAAGTTTTTTTTTTAATTCTCAAAGGTTCTATCAAGTTATCTCATCTTGAAGTGTAAAGTTTGGGGTTTTTTTTCCACTTGACCAACAGTTTTTCAGTGTAAATATTTATTTAACTTCTAAACCTGGAATTTACTTGCTTGGGATAAAACAGCTCAGGTATTTGGCAATATTCCACATCTCATACAGAAGAGAGCGCCTCAAAAAGCATTGCTGCGTTTTTTCACAAAGTAAAACACAGGGGTCTCGGATGGCATAGTCTTCAGAAGAAATTAGTTTTAAATAACTGTATTTTTTTTGCCATAGCTAGTAAAAACTAGTCCTCTCTGTGGACAATGGTCGTTCAGTTTAGCTGGTTTGGAGTTTTTGTGTATCATTCCCTGGACTTTTCCTAAACAGTTGAAATGTGTTACAGGGAGTAAGTACTTTATATGAGTTTTAACATTAACAGGGGTAACAAACAATGTCCTTTACTTCAAAAAAACCTGTTAAAATGTATAGTTCACTGCAGAAATGCTAATAAGCTGGAGTAGAGTAACATGGCAAAGGAAATCAGTACCTCAGATATTTTACTGCTTTGAGTTTTCATCTAGAGAGTAAATCTAGAAGGGGCTTAGTAAATCAGTTCTCTGTTGGAATTGGCTCTTCAGATCATCTGTACTTGAAGCCTAGTTTAAGATCTTGAATCATGCATAAATACTAAATTTAAAATACAAATTTAGATCTTGGAATTGAGCAAATTAGAATAGATTTTTGTTTTCTTTCTCGTCTTGTCTAAGTAAGTGCCAACAAGCTTTATGAACTTGTTGTTTAAATGGGATTTTTGCAAAATCATATTACATTTCGTGTTTATAAACAAATGGTACTAGAGACTGCTGAGTTTTCACCCATAAGGGGCTATACTTTTAGAATCTGAAAATGATTGGGTTTTGTATCCTTTTTGGGTAGATTTCTAATGTTCTAAAGCAGCAAATTAGCTGATTGAACTGTGTAATGAACGTACCTGTTCCCTTCTTGAAAATTTTTATATTAGAGTGATGTCAGTATTGCTTGTTGTAACTCCTTTAAAAGTAAGCTGTAAGTCCCATGGATGGGTTAGAATCATAACTTTTTAAATTATTGTTTTAAAAGGAACCTGCCTAAATTTTGAATTCTATGTTCTGTCCTTTTTTACCCCCAGGATTTCTGTGACTTTTCTATTGACAGTAAGGTGTGACTGATTATTTAACTGCAACATGGAATTGAATAACTACAAAGGTCTACCTGTGGGCATAGTTTCAAAGAACATTTCTCTTTGTGGTGCTGTTGGTATAAAAATAGTACCACCCGCTTACTTGTGTTTGGGTATTCAAGTGGTGAAGCTGATCCAGATTAAAAAATATCTGAGGCAAAGAAAATAATGATTATTTTTAACCCAGATCTGTTACGAGTGACATACTGATGTTTGGAAATGCTGAGTAACTGAAGAAACATTTCTAGGAAGTGAAACCTGAGATACTCACCTGAATTTTGGCTATGGGGTTTTCTTATTAGTTTTTGTTTGTATTTTGTTTCTTAGTTGCAACAAATTGTAGTTTACATACATTTAGTGTAGACACATTAGATGGAGGAGGAACATAAGTCAGTTTCTCTCTGGTCAGGTTGGGCTGAGGAAGCTGATCTGGGTATGGCTTGAAGTCCCAACTGAGTCACGCATGCAGCGAGCTGTAGTCCTGCTCCCTCCTGCACATCCTGCCTGCTCTCTGTTGTGCCCTGTCAACTGTACATGTATGTATGGCCAGACTTTGTGAGCGCAGATTTGGGCAGGGCTCTCCCCACGTGGGTGTGCCCTTCCAGCCTGCGCAGTGGATTTTTTAGGTGAGGCACAG
>JAWWEV010000043.1:34378822-34411094 GCA_035583235.1 Hafferia zeledoni
TTGAACTGCCAGGGGACGGTCCCACTGAGACTCGAACTCAGGACCTTGGGATTCAGAGTCCAGAGTGCTCTCCTTTATGCCATGGAACTGCCATCCCTGTCAACTGGGGCGGCAGGAATGCAGCTCAGGGCGCTAACCTGCTTGAAACATACTGGCCTTGCTCCATGAGGCAGCTCACTATGAAGACTGATGACAGTCGGAGCCAGAAGTGGCCAAGAGCCCATTGCTGTGGGTCTAATTTGTGTTATTGTGTAGCCTCCAGACACTAGAAGTGTGACCTCCTGAAAGGCAGCTGCATATATTTCTAAGCAGCCCTGCTGCCCTTCTGCTCCTGCTCTGTGCGCTGCCTGCCTGTCCCTCCACGCTGCTGCTGCATTACCCCTGCCTGGTGTAGGAAATCACCTCAACCCTCTGCTCCCAGGCACCCTTGCAATTCTCCATTGCCTCCTGCAAAGTGCTGCTTGAACTGCAGGGAGAGTAGGAGAGATGTGAAAGTGTCTCATTTTGAGGCAATTTGGAGGGGTGGAGACCTGGGACAGAGGTCTCTTCCCTTGGAATCAGTACCCCTGGCTTCTCCAATATACACCAAATACACCTGGATGTAAGTGAAAAATAACTCTTTACCAAGAAGAAAGCCAGTAACAATACTGATAAAACTGGGTTAAACCAGTCAATGAGAAGAAACTTCCCAAGCTCCATCCATCAGACCAAACCGAGAAGGTGGCCCAGCCTCCCCCACCTGGAAAAACACACATGGCTACAGAATGGAGACAAGATTGACACCCTTCCACGTGGTTCACCTCCCCACACCTGGAAAACCTGACAGGAATGGCTGGAGAGTCAGTGGTGGAACGAGGCTGCAGTGCTGGTACAGGCAGTCTGAGCAGGGCTGTGGGACCCCCCAGCCAACTGGAACTACCTGCGAGACACCTGTTGGATCCAGTGATGAGACTTGTTTGTTGCAATTTCAGTGTTCATTGATCAAAGTGGTGGTGGCAGTCTGGAACTGTCAAGGTGTTGGTAAGGAAAGTTCCATGTGATGAGGAAAGAAAACCCTGTGTTGAGTGGAGTCCAAGTGTTGTCTTTTACTGAGCTTAGGGTAGGTGGGAACGCCCTCAGTACCTCCCCTGGGGCAGGGAGTTCTACACTGGATCGTGCAATGCTGTATCAGGGGACATTTCAAGAGTTTT
The DNA here is from genome assembly GCA_035583235.1 of Hafferia zeledoni. Taxonomy (NCBI): domain Eukaryota; kingdom Metazoa; phylum Chordata; class Aves; order Passeriformes; family Thamnophilidae; genus Hafferia; species Hafferia zeledoni. The sequence goes on from JAWWEV010000043.1 coordinate 34,380,013, forward strand.
TGATACCTTCTAAGATGCGACAGCTGCCTGTTATGTCAGCACACCTGGATCCATTATGGCTCATCAGTAGAGATGAGTATCTTCAGACAGTGAATTGTCCTAGTGCTTTCCCAGAGGGGAGTTATCACAGCTAAGTCGTTTGTGTAAGGACAAAGAAACACTACCTGGCCTTACAGGATTTTGCCTCTCTCCTTTTCGTGTCTGACACCCAGCTTGTACCCTGAGGTGGCAGGTGTGCCAGGTGTGCGTGCTTTCAGCACTCCGGGGTTACCTGGCCATGGTCAGCTTGGACCTCGATTGCTGAGTCTTTCAAAAGTGATGGAAAGAGTTCTTTGCAGAAAATCGAAAAATGGTAAATACCATTTTGTAAGGAACACAGATTTAATGAGTTATTGGAAGAATGCAAATATCAGTTTTCCAAAACATAGAAGCCATGTATAAGCGTTTGATGCCCAGGTAAGGCTGGGTTCCTTACCAGGTGTCCAAGTGCTCAGAATTTGCTGATAGTGAAAGAGGAACCAATGGATGGATGAAGAAGGACACAATACTGAGAATACATACTGAAATTACATAAATACTGTATTCCTTTATTTATTTATTTTGATAAAACACAGTGTCATGGTCTTAGTTTGGATAATATCTTAGTCTGCTTCACATTTCAGTAAGAAAGACTGTAGGCTCTCCAGCGTTGTTTCTATTAGTGTATTAGAAGACTGTGTGCAAAATGTGTCAAAAACATGAAAGCAGAAAGTAACCTTTCCTAAAATGTTTGAATTAACAATGTTTCAGAGATTAAAATAGTTCAAAATACAAGCTCAAATGCCATTTACTTAATTACAAAATTTGGCACTTTGCTGGCTTTGAAAATTTGGCAAGAGCTGTGGGCCTCAAGTTTTAGGAGGCATTTGTGCCTCCTAAAATATAGGAGAGCTGACTCACTATTTAAATAATTTCAAGCCAGGCTTCCTTTTCAAAGTGTTAAGATAGATTCTCCTTTTTTGACCCCATTACTTGACTTCATTATTGTAGCCTTCCACTTTATTTTCCCATCTCCTTGATCCTGTATGTAAAAACCTTTTCCGTAGCACTGCTCTTAAAACTTCAGTCCCATTTCTTCTGGTTTATTGTAGTGTACAAGTGATGCTTTCTGTGTATGCTGTTCCTCAGAGGGCATTTTAAAAGAGATTCAGAATTTCCAAGAATAAAATAATGTAGTAGTACTTGCTTGTTTAACCTAATGTTGTGGTTTGGAGTGTGATGTTCTGGCCGTTTCTTTTAAAAGGATGTAGTTAATTTGGCAGACATTCACAGAAAACAACATGGTGGTGTGGATCTGGAGAAATTGTTTTACAAAGAAATTGAAAAATATTTGCATGTGTGTAAATTGTTTTAAAAATGATACCAAATAAAACATAAGTCTTGTTTCTCTGGAAGCTTAGAGCAAGAGGATCATTTTTTGGAGAGCAATTAAAGAGTAGAACAAGGAACAATGTCCCACATACTCAGAAGGATTAATGGGGATGGTAAAGCAAACAGCTTTTGCACTCCTGTTCAAGATACATGTTTATTAAAGACCTGGAGTCTTCAAAATGCACTGAGGTGAAAATTTGAAACTCCTTTTAGTGCTCTGTGTGTGTGTGTATGTATATATATAGATGTATATGTGTGTGTGTTATATATATATGTATTTATATTATGTATGTGTGTGTGCACCTGTTGAACAGAACAGTTGTACCAGCCTAGTCCTGGAATTAAATGTGTGATTACCCTTTATATGGCATTAGCATGGAACAAAATATATGGAATGCCACAGCTCAGATAAGGGAGTGCAGTTCTTAGAATGTCATGCTAGAGGAAAGCAGAGAGGTGTAGGATCAGTGTTACATAAATCAGTGTTAAAAACCACAAAATATTTGCTGTTGGCACAGCTTTGCTGCCTGCTGAAGTTCTCTCTGTCTTTGCTGTTTGACCTGGACTTTTATCTTCAGTTCTACTGTAATGAGGGTGAATATAAGAGCTTTTTTGTCAGAATGAGCATGTTTTTTTAAGGAATTACTGATGAACTCTTCCTACAAATGTTAAACCAACTCACCTAAATTTGAGCATTTTGTTAATGTGATCACTTCCAAGGAAAACTGTAGAGAATTAATTTAACAGTAGCATATAATTTCAAAATTTTGCTTAATGACTCTTCAAGATCAGTTGGTAGTGCTGAATTTAAACAATCAACAAGACTCCTAATTTGCCTTTTTTAATGTTATGTTTTATTTTACTTTTATTAAATGGTATTGGGTATTTTTATATGGCACTAAAGCGGGGTGGGGTGAGGGGAAGATACAGGAAGTTGCTATTCATTTTGATTCCAAATATACAGAAACATAAACAGTGAAACAGATTGAGTTGTGAGGTGATCTGAGTGTTGAAAAGGAGGAGTAAGGAAAAAAAAAAAGAAAAGAAAGCCTCCTATGAGTTTGAGAAGCAGGCACTTGGCAGCAGCAGAAGGTGCCAGCAAAGGAATGCTGCTGCGAGGGCGAGTTCTCGGTGCGGTCCCGCATCAGCCTCCTTGCCGCGTGTTCAAAGAGGGCTGTGCAGGCTTGTGTGCTGAAGCTTGTGTGTGGTTGTAGTAATTTTGTTTTCATTGGAGCTAGAAGGCTTTACAGTGTAACTTGGGTTTTGCCAGGTTTGTTTTTTTGGTTTTGTTTTTTTTTTTTCCCTTTGGAAAGGGCTGAAGAAAGAAAAGGAGTTTACTTTTATTACTGTGTTTTAATCATAAGTCTGACAACATGCTCATTTAATAAAAATCTTGAGGTAAAACTCCACCTGTTAGCATAAGCAAAGTTATAAATTAGATTCTGCTACTTCACCTCTACCATTCATAGTTTGTTTTCCGTAATAGCAGCCAGCAGCACCAAACTTTCTCAGCATGTTTAGTTTCTTCTTGGAGCTCCTTCATTGTAATTTTTAACTGTGTTATGGTCTGCTAGTACTGCTGATTTAGTCCTTCTAGTACCTAATTAGGCACCTGTGATACTAATTTTCTTAGGAATTGTTGCAAAGTGGATGAAGAAGAGCAAGGTTTCTATCTGACCTTAGTTCAGTTTGCTTTACTATGTTAAATGCCTTCCCAAAACACATTTGCTGTTTGGGGTGAATTGTTGTTATGTCGTTGTTTGTCAGACTGTGCAAGGCCGGGGCCTTCCAGGACACCTGAGAGAAGGTGAGTTGCTTTGAGTGATGGCGGCAGGTGGGGGCAGGCCAGGAGAGCCCTTCGTGCCCCCTTTGCTGTGTATCTCATGGGGTTCTTGCTGCTTTGCTGAACACTCCTGTCCCTTTAAACCCCTGTGATTCCATGGAAGAACGTTCTGACTTTGGCACCTCTTACGTTTATTCTGTCTCCAAACATTAAAGTCTTTGCTGATGTACAGATTTTTTTTTTTTTCCCTCCTGGAATAATTATAAAGCAAAGAAGTCCTTTTTGTGACCATTGGAGAAATAAGGCTCTTGGATCTGACCACACTCAATAATTAGTAGTTCAGGGGATACGCTTTAATTTGGTGCTGCATCTCTTGTGTGCATGTGAGGTCTGGTATGTGGGAGTCCTGTGTTCCAGAAACCTATGTTTTGTTTTCCATGTGAAAGAACTTGGCTTTGTGGCAATGAAGGATATTCTAGCCAAAATAAACAGAATGTCAAAGTAAGGGTTATTTTAAGTCCTGAGTAGGATACCAGGATTCTTAAATCATATAGAGTTTGCCACCATGGATTACGTTGTGACTCTGAAGATACAGGATATGCCACATCAGATAAGTCGGTTATCCATTTAATCTGTTGTATTATGGGCAGTGTTCTGACTACCAGCAAAACTCAAAGGACTGATTGCAGTACCATTCCAGTCTCTGTCACCTGTCTTCTGGAAGGAATAACATGCCAATAAAAAAATCATTATTTTACTGCATAACTATTTTCTTGTTGGTTTCTCTTACTTGTCTGTTTGCTGTCTTCCACTTTCATCCAAGATTTGTCTTGTGTGCACAAAGATTAAAGCTGCTTTGTTGCGGTGACAATTCCAGTTAATGAGCAGAGAGTGTAATGAGTCACTTAGAAACTGTCTGTATAACCTGAAATGTTCAAATTTGTACTGTCAGTTTCTATTTATTCTCTGAGGTAACAGTCTCCAGGTGAAATTATTCCCTGCTGTAGAAGGATCACTAAAATCCGTAAGTGCTCAAAAACTCTGAGCTGGGAAAATTAGTTATAATGTATCTGCAGGGATTTGGCTGTGCTTTCTTCAAGTACTTCCAATTGTCAGACTTCAAAAGAGGAGAAAGATACACCGGAATGAGCTTCAGGGAGGGGCAGGCTCTGTGCTGTGTGGCTCCTCATTGGGAAACAGCAAAACAAAACGAGTGGAGTTGCTGGTGTTCAAAGCAATTGAGTGTGCAAGCTTCGGGTTCTGTCCTGAGAGGGTTTGGGCTTGGTAAAGGTAATGCAAATGTTGGCGTTGGTTGGGGTGAATTTGTAAATAGTAGATTTAATTCCCAATTCATACAATATCTCTGAAAACTGTTTTCTCATTGACATATTATGTTCTCAGTGTTCTTCAGGAAGGGTCTAGAAAAGTAGGTCACTTTATAAATTGTGTCCCATCCTTGCTGCTTATATTTTTGCAGAGTATTTTAAGTGCCAGCAGCTATCTTATGTAGTACTCTGGAAGTAAATAATGTGTATTTTTAGGGAGTTTATAAGAGGTTGAAGGAAGGGATAAAAGGGAGTTTTACTTAAAACTAAGCAATTTGTGCATATTTTTATATGAATACAAATGATTTGCCGTATCTATCACTTCTGATAATGCCTTAATTCCAAGGCATCAGGAGATCAAGCCCTTTCTAGGCTTGAGATGATTCTTTGTGGAGAGTTACTTCTGCCTTTAAGCTACAAATACGATAGACCTCGTGTCTCTCAGTGGAGACTCTGGGTTTTCAGAAAAATAAAAGTGAATTGTTGTCTCCCACTTGCTTCTGTCATTTGTTGTTTGAGGCTGCATCCTCTGCCCTGAGAGGATGCTCAGGAGGGACACCCTCCAGCTCACCTTGTTTCAAACAGGCTCACACAACCGGTGTCAAGGAACAAAAAATCTGCTCACAGCTGCCTCTTGCACTACGGTTTGTGTGGAGAGGTTGAGAGAGGAAAACGTAACTCCAATCTGACATACAGGTTGGATCTGAAACAGCACAGTGTAAAGGCTTCATGAAGGCTTCCCAGAAGCCTTAGGATTTTCTGAGGAGGTCTGGTCTCTACTGCTCTTATGGACATCAAATAGAAGGATGAAATTTGGCTCTCAGCAAAAAGGACTCTGCTTTACACAGTTTATTACATCTGGAAGATCTTGCTTTTTGTGAAAGGTACCATTTTGTTAGGTATTCAAGTAAATTTCTGTATTTCTGTGAACATACCTGAGAACTTGGTTTTTAAAAATAAATACACATTTGCCATTCTTACTGTCCCCTAGGCAATAACTTGAATTTATTTTACAAAGGGCAGCTATGACATTGGAGCCACCCTAACCTTGGGATATATGACAATGATATATGTCTGTTCTCTCCACTCTCAAGTCTTGTTTTTTTCCCTTTATAAAACTTAAGGATTTCTCCTGAAGCTGTCAAGTACAACCTATTCGCATTTCTTTATTTTTTTTTATTTCATTGATCTGAACATTAATTATGAATTATGAAGTGAAGAAAGAAGCAGGTGTTGAAACCATTCATACAACTTGCAGTTAAAGAGTGTGTTAATAATACTTCAACTTGAACACAGTCTCTGTTCATTCTTTGATAGTAAACGGCTGTGAGAACCCAATTCTGTAGTCCTGAAATAGTCAAGTATAATACTTAAATGGACTTAATTTTTGAGCTTTCTGAATTGTAATGATTTATTTCAGTGTTGATACAAAGCATAGTGGCTAATATGTTTCAAGTTTAGGTAAACCATGGCTAATACTTTCCAAAGGCTATGGAACCCATTTTGGGAAATATATTATAGGTACTGGCAGAGTTGAAACCATGAGGGTTAAATCCTTTCACTGGTATTGAAGAAAAAAGAAATATGAAGTGCCAGGCAGTATCAAGTTTTAGAAATAATTAATTTGAAAAATATTATTCTACTCACTGCTAAATAGAATAATTTAAAGGCATTAATAAAATGGTGAAATAGCCTTGATTTTGAGATACCTGTCTGTCAATGAGTTTGCAATTTTAGTACACCTCCAAAACCTGTGTAATTTGGTTTGTTTTTCATCGTAACCACTTTATTTTCACAGAAAATTACGTTAAATGTAGAGGGTTTGATGATAACTGTTTGTTACCATACTTTTTTAAGCAAATATTTTAAATAAGAGTAGGAAATAAAAGTGTAGAGGATTTCAGTGCTCTGGTGGTTGGGAATATGTCCTTTTATTTTTATTAATTTTTAATAGTATAAGCCAAACAACAAACAGTCATTGAAAATGGTTGATGCTGACACTTCAAAAGTAAATGTTGTGTTCTGAATTGGGCGATTTAGATAGTTATAGGTAAAAATGACAGTATTAAGTGTGGATTCATATCTCTTAGATGTGATAAATATTATCAAGTGCTGGATAATATGCGAATTAATAGGTTCAGGTTCTTTACAACCTGTACACAGGCACCTTTCTGCAGTTACTCCATTGTACTCACTGGGGTTTGTAGATATTAAAATTTCTGCATGAGGAAAAAGCTCTAATAACTTTCTTTTTTACTACATCTTTGTGGTATAAAATTACTTGAAATTATGCTACTGTACTTTAGTTATTTTTTCTGCTCTCTGCTTTTAGATCTGAGACTAAGACATAACAGAGGACCTAGCAAAGTGGCAGCTAGTGCTTTGAAAGGCCAGGATGGGCTTGCAGGCAAGGCACCCTTGCTTCTCCATGTCTCTTGCAAGGTGTGCTGTGGGTTTAAAAGGTTTTCTTCCTTCCCTGATTTTTAGGAGGTGTGGAGAGGAATTAATCTCTACAGAAAATACCCACCACAGTTAATGTTTGAGCCTGCAACCAGAGCATGCAGAACTAAGTTAAAGCCAGCTTTTAGACCAGCTTAGCAACTATGGGCTGACTTTAAAGAACAAAAGGAGGAGTATGATTGCAGCGTGTTGGAGTGGCCTTTCTTATGCCAGGGGAGTGCACACCTTGTCAGACCATTCCTAGGCTGGGGACACTGCAGCATTTCGAATGTTAGAATTTCTACAAATTTTTGACTGTATCTTTTTTTATATTTTAATTTAAGTATCTACTCTGTTTACTCTGATGCCTTGTCTTCCCTGACTTCTGAGAGATTAGTTAACTTACTGCCTCTGCTTAGTCTATGAAGGAAAGAGGCGTTTTACTGTCCAAAGCCCAGGAATAAATCTTAGTGAAGGTACAGCAGTTCCTGACTTTCACTGCCATTCACAAGGTATTTAGATAAGTGCTGGCCCTGGCTTGTCTTGCCTGGGATTTTTACCTTGCAGTGCAGTAATGAATGAGTTGGGGAGACGCAGAAATTGCTCTCTGTCCCTTCCTCCTCCTTGTATGACTGCACCCAACCACCACTGATGCTTCTTGAATGGGAAATCACAGCTCCTAAATTTGATGCTATAGACATAACTGAAAAGATTAAGTTTTATGGTTGTAATTGTGAAAATGTCTACTTCTCCTTATATGTTTAAGTTTGGGTAAATATTTTGAAATCTGGGAATATTTAAGAAAATCCCCAACAGAGTAAATATCCAACTTTTAATTGGAAGCAACTGGTTGGAGGATTTTGTTACTGCTTTACATTTAAAAAAAAGTTAGGTGCTGTACAATTGTGAAGAAAAAAAATTTGAGTGCTTTCTTTTATCCATTAAAAGCTCTGCTTAGATTGTTTAAGAATCATTCTTAGGGAACTGAAACAGGCTCGGCTGCTTTAGGGTGCCAAACCATTGAAAGCTTTAAAACTTTGCTGGGTAAAGACCAGTGTGGACATACCTGCAGTAGGGTATGTTACCTGTGAAGATTTTTAATTTATTTTTCTAATGACTACCTGCAAGATTCCACCAGAGTGGTGGGTCAGGCTTTATGCTTCCTCTTCCATTTTCCTGTCATGAAGATTTTAGCAGGGAATTTGTAAACTTAAAGCCCAGTAATCAATGAAGGGGCTCATTTTTCTGAAATCTGGGCTGAGGTGGCTAAGGCTGGGATTCTGTCACCACCTGGCTCTGGCACTTGCCAGACTCTCTGCTGAGCTAGTTTGGTACTCTAAGCAAGCAAAAATCTAACCCTGAACCAAATCATAGTTTTCCAGCTGGACTGGGAGGGCCATCAAAGAGCCAGAGACTGGACGTGTTGCAGAGGGGTAGGTTCTAAGTACAACTATATGCAAAAGTACATATCTTATTGAACAAGCAGTTCAGTAAAGTTTATCCTTCTGTACCTTTGTGAAATCAAGGATTTAGTTTCATGTTAAGTACAAATTGTTAATTATTTCTTTTTTTAGTGACTTATGGCAGTCCACTCAAAAATTTATGCTGAGTTGATGCCATCCATTTACATGAATTAGAATGACTTTTTCTGTGTCACACTTGAAGTATCAGTTTGTCCAGTATCCTGTTCTGACAGTAAATAGTAAATTCTGAGATCAAATCGTAAATATGTAGGGAAGGGAATAGGAAGAAGGAATGTTTTATAATCAATTCTTAAGACACTGCTAAGTATCTGCAGCTTAGAGATTTTTTGAGCCAGTTGTGACATGCTTGAGGTTAAAAGCTCTTCATGAAGCTTGCATTTTTACAATTACTTTCTGAATCTTTAAAGTTTTGGAGCCTACTCCCACAAGACATTGTGGATCACAAAATTTAACTAAATACCATGTGCAAAAAGTACTTTTGTGTAGCTCTTTGAACCAGCCCCTCAATAATGTCAATTGCTGTTCCCTAGTGCTTCCACTTGGAAAGTAGTTGTGCTTTATTTATTTTCTCCATGCCACCTATAATTCTGTATGCAATTTTTCTGCCCTGTGTGCTCCCCCTTTTCAGGCTGAGCCTTTTAAGTAGCATATTTCTAGTTTTACTCTGTCTTTCTCGACAGGGGAGGCTCAATTGCATACATTACTACATCTGTGGGTATACTGTGGATTTGCACAATCAGTTGTGGGTTTGCTTTTGCTCTTTTAGTTCTTTCCAAACAGTTATGTTTCATTTTCTTTATGATAACTATTGAGCTAGCTTTTCATTGAACTGCATGACTATGTGATGACTGATCTTTCCAAACAGCTCCTTTGTTAGGTGTGTTATTTTGCATTTGCCAATATTGAATTTCTGCTGTTCTCTTGCATGATCCCTTTACAGTAAAAGTGTTTTTCAGCTGTTACAGTGATGCCTAGGACCTGGTATGAATTTGGGACTACATTACTCTTGATATTATGCAAAAAGAAGAGTACTTGGGATCCCAAGATGATTTTAATCCAGATGCAAGGCAGAGGACACCAGATGAATATAAAGAATTGCAGCAGAAAATTTAGAAGCAAAGCTTCAGTGGTCTCGAAGTTTGCATAGACATACTGAAAGACTGATAAAAAAGACTAATAATAAAGCATTTTTCTGAGAAATTAGCCCTTCTGGTGAATTTAATAAGCAGCAACAAAGGGGAACATCAAGTGCTTATTTGGCAGTTTTACGAACAGAGAGCAGAGGCTGCCAGCTGTTAGTGTGATGGAAGCAGCAGCTGAGTTTTCGGAGTTAAATGTGAGTGGATAGCTCGTGTGAGAATAATCTGGGGGGTGAGGGAAATAAAGGCAAGCAATTTATGGTTAATATCATGGAGCAAGCACCATGAGGCAAGCAGAGAAAGGGTGATGTGTTAGCCATACAAGTCAGCATTTGTGCATGTTGGCTAGGAGAAGCAAGAGGGAGTTACACAAAGTAAGTTGTGTGTGCACTTCTGTTTGTCTGCTGTGGTTGGGTTTGGTATGTACCAAGGATAACGGGAGCTTCGCATCCATCGTTTCCACACACTGAACTGGGTAAGCAGTGAGTGGAGAATGAATGGAGTCTGCAGTGTGACAGGCTATGCTGCAGAAAGGAATGTGGAATTGCTTTCTTCCAAGGCACTGAAATGCAGAGGAAGCTCTAAGAGATCATTCTTGTCTAAAACATCCCTTCAGGTGCCTCCTAGTCACGAAGACCTCACTTGACATAACACTGACAAAGTAATAATAAACAAAAGTATGTATTTTTGTTAGTTTGGTAACTGGCATCTTAAAACAAGAAAAAATGACGTTAATTTACTCTTCTAGTTCTAGGTCAAATGATTAGTTCTGTGATAAGACAGCATGACACTTTGAGTATGACAGAAGCCCTGATGCTGCAGCAGAGGCTGGGAATATTAATGGCCAAATCTAGGTGAGTGATTTTTAATTCTGCCAGTTCCCTAGCTGTTTAATTTCTTCCTCATAGCCTTGATTCATCTCTCCTTTGAAGCAGGATTGCAGTTCTTGGTTTTCTGAGATATTAATATTTGAGACAAAATTATTGGTTATGTACCCTTTCTTTGGCATTCTTGAGATACAGAAGCTGTACTTCATATGCTACAGCATTCTTCTTGCAACTCGAGTGATTTTTTTTTTCTCCAAATGGCTTTGCAGTTAGGTTTTGGGGTTTTTTTAAAGTTTTCAGACACCTGCCTTCAACAGATTTGATCAGTTATTTTATGCTGAATGCACAGAAAGTTATGATACTAACTGCATGTAGCTGTCTAGTTCTGTTTACACCTTGTCAGAACATTTGAGGAAGTCTTAGTCTGAGTTTTATTAAGTGCATGCATCTGCCTGAAGGCTGCTAGAGGCTTGTGCAGCTGTTGTATGGACCAGAGTTTGAAAACCTTTGCTGCAAATTTATATTTTCACTGTTAATCTGCATTGCAGCTATTGTCATCTGCTGCTCTTCATAGCATCTAATAGGGCAGTGGCAGTAGGCTAACAAGAACAACATCTACAGTTTAGGAAGTGTATTGCAGCACAAGTCCTGTGAGGAGAAGCTGAGGGAGCTGCGGTTGTTTAGTCTGGAGAAGAGGAGGCTCAGGGGAGACCTTATGGCTCTCTACAGCTACCTCAGAGGAGGTTGTAGCAAGGGGGGTATTGGTCAACTAGTGACAGGACAAGAGGGCACAGTCTTAAGCTGCACCAGGGAAGGTTTAGGTTGGACATGAGCAAGCAGTTCTTCATGGAAAGAGTGATTGAGCATTGGAATGGGCTGCCCAGGGAGGTGATGGACTCACTGTCCCTGGAGGTGTTTAAGAAGAGACTGGATGTGGCACTTAGTGCCCTGGTCTAGTAGAGAAGGTCATAGGTTGGACTTGATGATCTCAGAGATCTTTGCCAACCTAGTTGATTCTGTGATTCACTAGTAAAAAGAAAAAAAATTGTTCCATGTAGCATGGCATCTCTGCAGCAGTACAAGGAAACAAGCAACCATCCAGTTTCATCTTGGATTTGGAAAAAAACTCTGTCAAATTAATGTGTATTTTTATGTTATGACCAGATATGACATTAAAGAATCCATGATTTTGACTACGTGTCTGGCATTCTGCCTCTTTCTGACTGATCAGTCCAAGCCATGTTGTTACACTTTCTGTTAAGTTCTTGCTTCACCTCTGCAAGGGGTTGGTTGCAGATTTATACAGATTTATACAGTCTCTAAGGTAGAAGCATCTGTTTTGAGTGACTTCTCTGATCAAAAAGAAGGGAAATGTTAGATGCTCTGCATTGTATTCCTTGCACCTTATTTCTCAGCAGACTAAAGTGCTACATAGATACGATGCCTGCATGTTAATACAAATGCCCATCTAGAAAACAAGTCATGGTTTTCTTAAGGTGCCATCAGATTTTCTTCCCTCTGTTGTTTTAGTCAGGAAAATTTATCAACCCATTCTGTCCTATTTCCTCTTGATTCCTAATGTCATATCTCTTGTTGACTTAATAGCTTTCTTCCAGGATTTTGCCTCATTTTTCATTTGTGTAGTGGAAATTTTAGGTATTATCCAATATGAAGATAATATAAATGGGTTAAGTTTTATTCTGACTTTTTTGTATTTAAGAAATGTAAGGCCATCCCCCCTCTGCACAGTGGTAGAGGGAGAAGCAGCAAGTTGTGAGACTTGGTTCTGTGAACACCTTATCACACTGTTTTATGAAAGTTTGCCATCCATAGAAAAATCTTTAAGTGAAAATATCAAAAATATCAAATATTTCTTTTTTGTTTCATTAATTTAGCCATGCTGTTCTATGTTGGTTGAGTATTGTACTATTTTATAGCAAATGTTCAACACAATTTAATTCAAATGGTACTTAATAGAAATACTGTCCCCCCCAAGCTTTTAAGATACTTGTGTTGAATGGGAGTTTTTCTCCTTCCCTTGACTTGATTACATAATTTGATGCACGTTGTTACATGGGAAATACTCAAAAGTGGAAGCACAGAGCCTCACTGCATGGCTGCCAGCACAGGGCTGCCTCCAGGCCTGGAATGCCTCCACCCCTGGAGCTGCCAAAGCCAAGGCAGTCTTTCAGGATTGCCGTGTGGGCTCTGTCTGTTGCCTGTGCCTGGTAACCTCCTGCAGCCCAGGGCTTGTAGGACTGGGAAGCCTGAGCCAGGGAGCACTCATTGAGGTGGAACTGGAATCCATATGGTTGCATTGTGTAACAGCCCTGTTTAGGAGATGAGAATTGCACTCAGTAAGTTGTTAGGTTTTGTTTTCTCCCAAGCTGCTACCATGGGAATTTAGGTGACAGATCAAGTGAGTCTGTTTGGTAGTAACCTGTAGTTGAATTCTTGGTAGGAATTCAGCAGCTCAGTGTTGCCGCTCCTTAATGCCAAATCTATCTTAGCTACTATATTTGTAGTATCTCTGTTAATTTTTTTATTACTTATGACTGAAAAATTCATCATGAAGAATTGTAATTTCAGAGAGTAATTTGCAGTGGGTTGTTTTGTTGATGTTATTCTGTTTTTACTTTAAGTAAATTATCATTTTGTTGTTTGGTTGTTTTTTTCCCTTTAGAGATCAGATGGTCTTCTAAAGAAGTCATGGGTAGCTGTTGTAGCTGTCCAGATAAAGAAACTGTCCCAGATAACCACCGAAACAAGTTTAAGGTATGCAACTTACGGAGTACGCTGTGAATTATTTTGTTGCTTTCTTGCAGAGCAGGTCTGTGATTGAAAAAAATGAAATGAAAATAGAGTGTAAATTTCTGAACAGTTGAAATATTGCAGAGTTGCAGCAGGTGTCTGTGGCTACAGGTTTCTCCTGCCCCTTTGAGGAATCCTCTCTTACCAGCAGTGACAGGAATTCCCTAGATAGGGTAGGCTTTTTAGGATGGTTTTGATCTTCAGAAAGGAGAAGAAGCAGCCCTGTGCTTTGATCCATCTCCATTTCAGTTGGTAGGGGTCAAGTAAGTGTTGTTGTCTCTGGGAGGTTACAGAAGTTAGGAAAACTGTAAGCATAAGAATTGTTGGAGAAGTGTGATTATGAACTTGAATGCAGGGTCAGCAATAGAAAATTTCAGGATTGCTGATTTTACTGGAAGGTCATTACTGATTAAGGCAGTTAAATGCCCCCCTGAAACCCGATCCCATCAGATCTAGGAAGCCAAGCAGGGTCAGCCCCGGTTAGTGCTTGGATGAGAGACCTCCTGGCAATACCGGGGGCTGCAGGTTCTGGTCCTGAGGGCTTCACTGGCACTGTACAAGCTCACTCAGCTGTGGCAGATGGACCTGAGGAGTTAAAGGGTGGGGCCAGTTCTGTGCACGCTGTGCCTCACCTAAAAAATCCACTGCGCGGGCTTGAAGGGCACACCCGTGTGGGGAGAGCCCTTCCCAAATCTTCATATGTGAAGCCTGGCCATGACTGACTACTGGAATGACCACATTACTGATTTTGACAACTTTACTCCCTTACTTGAAGAAATTTATTTCTACTGTGCTTTTGTCCCATATATCTCTGGAATTTATAAGCTTGTGAACACTTGTTCATGTGCTTAACAGGCTAAACATGAAGCTGCTGAAGTCAGTGACTTTTAAGTAAACATACCTTTGCATAGTCACACAAGTCAGATTTGCTTCTGTGCTCCAAACTCAGTGAGCTGACAAAGGAATGCTTCCATAGTGAAAAATGATTCGTGTGCTGCCTTAGGGAAATGTTTATTGTCAGTAAAGAAAGCTGAAGGATAAAATATTTTTCTGTTTTCTTACTCTTTATACATTTGACATCACTTTGTGTAACTAGTTCCTATTTTTCTCCTCATAGAATTTCTCTATTGTTTGCATCACTGATTTAGCAGTGAGGGGGGAGGAGATGAAATAATGGAATTTGCAAAATGAGGAAAATTCACATAAGCCTCAGTAGCAGATGAAAATATTCCTAATTCTTTTCAATTGACTAGATCAAGTTGAAAACGGCTTTTTAAGGAGTAGCATTAATTCCATTGGGGAAAATTTTTGGTAACTTTTTTATTGAGTAAGAAAGAATCCCACTAAAAGCATCACTGAGAGATAAAATACATGCAAGGGAAAATATATATTGTCCAAATTCCATAAAGGTTGCAGATGACCTCAAAACTGGTTTAAAAGCAGAAAGAATAAGAGTTTAAGCTTTATACACATGTTTTCACACAGGATAACTATAGGGCATTTCAATTATTTGACGACTTTAAAAAGGCAGCAAAATATCTAAAATCAATGAGTGATTCAGCACAGTGCAAGGCTATACATGTATGTGAAGGAAGCTTTATCTTGCGGTCACTTACCCTTCTCCATTCCTTTTCCCAACTGTAAGTGGGGTTATATGACAAAGCAAATAATTTTTTTTAGAAATGGGGCTCTGAAAGATTCCATTATTATCTGAGGTATGCTTTATGCATGTGGAAATACTAGAATCTGTACATAAAGCCAGTTTAAAAAGAAGTATTTGACTTACGAATCTCTTCTACTACTTTACATTTCTCATCAGATTGTACAGTAATGTTTGGCAGTCTCATTTGTATTGCTTTTTACATAAGTATTATTTTAACTTTTTAATTCTGGGTTGGCGGAGTGAAGGAACTAGTTTGGTGAGTTGTTCTTTTTGTTTGTTTGTTTTTAAAACTTCAAAGATCCTAGCTAGTACGATAGCACAGATGGAATTTATCAATGAAACATTAAGATTATTAGAAGTGGTATAGTTTCTCAAAAGAGTACTTACTAATGCTTTTTAATTTCTTTTTTAAGGTTATTAATGTGGATGATGATGGTAATGAACTGGGTTCTGGCATAATGGAACTTACAGATACAGAACTAATTTTGTACACCCGTAAAAGGGACTCTGTAAAATGGCACTACCTCTGTCTCCGTCGCTATGGCTATGACTCAAATCTTTTCTCTTTTGAAAGCGGTCGAAGGTGTCAAACTGGACAAGGTATGTGGAAATTTTGTGTATAAAGATTTTGGAAATTTATTTGATGTTGGAAGATACTTCCCAGTCCTTTGGCAAGAGTTATAAGTTTTATATGTGAGTGTGGTTTCTGGAAATTACCTTACGAGGAATGATCTTCTGGTACAATGAGGATTTGAGTTGCACATTGTGTTAGGCATTGTAGGTCTGGAGCACTTCAAGCTTCTGTGTGGATACTTTTGGTCAATTAAGAGGTTGTTTCCCTGAGGCAGGGAAATTCTGCCTCAGAGGTTGACTTGACTTTCAGGAGGAGGCAGTGGAATCTGGAACTGTGGAGGAATCACCTCAGAATTTAAAGAATTCTCTAGTTTTAGATTTTAAGAGACTGGAGTGCTGATACGAACTGGATTTTCCCACCTTATTACTATCTTCAGTAACATATTTGTTTTTCATTCTCTTCCTAAAGCAAATACCACTTGCATTTGTATCAGTGACATAATTCTCACATTTTGACACGTTTTTGCATGAAGTGTGTATCCTTCAGCTGTGCTCAGTTATTTTCTGTATGGCTTTCACTGGAATATAGTTACCTTTCCAGTTCCCAGACCATGCCTGCCTTGGCCAAGCTTGGCTCCCCCTGAGAGGATTCTCTCTTCACTGCAGCAGTCCCCGAGGGCGTCTGTTTCAGTTCAGGTCTTGGCCTCATTTTGAATCTTTCTGCTGTGAAGTAGCTCTGTGTAGATCAAATGCTTATGTATTTATATATTGTGAAATTAAGTGGAAATTTTTTAACAGATTTTTAGCATTTGCTAGTGGTTTTTATCAGTAATGACATGTAGAAACTGCAATTTTTGCTTTTTAATTTCACTGTAAAAAAATCAGGAAGATGAAAAACTTGATGATAAATAAACCTGGTCAATCTTCATTGTCCAAGTAGAGGTAAGGGCAGACAAATTTTTTTTTATAAGACTTTAGAAGGCATTCTCAGTTCATCTTCTAATGAGAAATGGGATTGTTTTCAAATGTTCATACTACAATAAATTTTCACAATTCTAAATAGAAAGTAATAAACATTGTTTTGAAGATAATCACTGTAATTGATTTTTCAGGTTTAATGTACTGCTTCTTCTAAACATTGAAAAGAGATACAAATAATAGTTAATTCAAAATACTAATTTGAAGGTTCTTTTCCACAGTCTTTTTAGCAAGTGTGCAAAATTTTCCAGCAAGTCTAATGGACTTCTCTGCTTTCCTCCCAATTTCTTTTTTCTTTCTTTTTTTTTAATAGAGAAGATTAAGCAGGCTATGTAAGCAGCAACCCTTTCCTCCCTCTTTTGTTTCTTGACTTCCTTATGTAATATTAAAATACTGTGAATATTGAGAAAAGAGAAGTCTGGCAGAGAATGTTCTCTGCTGCCCTTTTGCAGTGGAGCATTGTTCCTGAGACCTACACTCCGTTTTGTGGGCACAGTTGCAAAACTTCATCTTCACTTTGTGTATTGACTGAAAAGGGTTTTTTTTGAGAATTCATTGAATACTGCCCTGCAACTTCTTGCATTAGTCAGTATTCTTATTTGTGTTTTCCCTTTAATCATAATTCTATTGATAAGGTTGTGAGAGTGCACCAGTGGTGAAAGATTGAGTTTGTGCTAGGTATTAAAAATCTTGAAGACATGTTTTAGGAGCACAGCTGATAGATAATTCACGGTAGAAAACTTGGAGAAGCTGGTGTGTCACTATGTTGAGTGACAGATCACATTGTATTTAATGTGAATATATTTAAAGGCAGTTGAGTTTCTCAGAAACATACAGAGAGCTTTTTAAAACTTGTGAACCTAGCTTTTTAAAAAATTCTGTTTGTTTTCTGTTAAGATTTAAGCTTCCGGTGTGAATTTTCAGAAGTACATTAATTATTAAACATGGACTGTTGTACTTGAGCTGGATCATGGGTCAGTGAAAACAGAGTTGGAGAAGCTCTGCAGCTGCAGTATATCAAGCATGAAGCTTATTCAGTGCACCAGCTGAATATTAGTCATTGAGTGTCATTCCTCTTGTGGTATATTCCCAGCTGAGGTTTTGTGAGCCTCTGCCATGTGGAGCATTTCTGGTAGTTCTGATCTGTCACAGTTGTGCATCCCTGAATAAATACATGATGGCAGTAATTGCCAGCATATTCATAGAACTGCACTTACAGGACTCGCTATATGGCTAGGTAGTTTTTAGTAAAGAGTGTTTTAAGATTGTAATACTCACTTTGAAAAATGAGCACCTGCACCCACGTTTAACAAGCATGTCAACTTTAACTTCATGCTTTCAATGGAAGAATAATCCAAAGCTGCGACTTTGCTGGTGAGGGTAAGTTGGGACACTCCCTGCTGTTCAAAGGCAAAGTGGCACAATACACGCACAAAATACATGGTATTGCTGCTAACTTTGTGTTCCGTGTCTATTAGCCTAAAGCAATTAGTTTGTTCCTGTCTGTTTCACACAGTTTGTCTTACTAGCTTTTCATTTTTATCTTCTTAAAGAAGCTAATCTTTTACCCAGTGTTTAAATCTTTTCTGTTGTGCAGGTATCTTATTTTTATGGTAATTTAATAGAAATCCAATTTAGAAAATATGACCTTGTAGCACCACTGTCGTTTCATTTAATATTTTTTTATATTGTATTTATTTAGTAGATATCCTTTTTCTGAGTTTAAAAGAAAAAATATTGTGTGGGGGGGGTTTCCTTATTGAGCATTTAAAACTTAGTTTTGCTCTTAACTGAATCATTTTTCTGTTGTAATTTAACTTTTGGTGCATGGGAATCTTCTATGAGGTAACCACTTTAAAGGTTCTCACAGTATCTCCGTGTGTTTTGGTACAATGAAAATTTCCTAACATTTTTGCTTCTTTAACAGGTATTCATTATGTGGATTCCAGTTCTATTTGTTGAAAGTTATATATACTGTGAGGCATGTTTCTTAGTTAAAGGATTTTGATTTTTTTTTTGTGTGTGTATTTGTAGGAATCTTTGCCTTTAAATGTGCACGGGCAGAAGAGCTATTTAACATGTTACAAGAGATAATGCAGAATAACAGCATAAATGTGGTAGAAGAACCAGTAGTGGAAAGGAATAATCATCAAACTGAGCTGGAAGTTCCAAGAACCCCTCGAACACCTACCAGTAAGTATGGTTCTACTCTCAGATGACAGACCTAAATGTAATGTGGTGTTTAGTGAAAATAAGACTTGATTTGCATTTAATCTGTAATTAAAAAGAAAGGTAATTTAAAGCTAAGATGCTAACTACCAGTGATGCATTCTCATGAGGTACTTGCTGAGGATTCTTTTTCAAGAACGCTAAGTCTTGGAAGAAGAACTGCCTTAATAAAGTTCTCCTCCTTTAAGAAATAAGTTTTGGGAACTTAGTTGTTGCGTAAGAACATTTATGAATATACCTATGGAATTGCTTTATAATATATCAACATGTTTTACCTGTAGCATTTCTGAGAAATGTTGATGCTGGGCAATGTTCCAGCCTTTTTATTAGTGGGAAAAAAGTACTAGTAAAATCACATGCGCAGTGGCTTTCAATCTTTCTTTTGCTCTGAGTAGATGGATGGGTAGAGTGGAGTCCTTTCAAAAATACCCAAAGATTTTAGGTAATCTCAGGCAGATGGCTTGATATTTAAAACTAGAAATTCCAGATTATTGTTGATTTCATGGAAATGGAAGCTTAGTTAAATAAGTCTCTGTTTGTCATGGAGACATGTTGATGGTAGAAAGAGAAGTTGGATAGGGAGTTTACTGGGAGGACTGTGGTGTGTAATATGTCCAGATTTCAGTGGTTGCTTCAGACATGTTTCCCAGTAAATACTAGGATACTAGTGTCTGCTTTCTGTTTCTTTCCTGCAAGCAAAATTGAGCCTTGTGAATATTTAATACTGTTTTACATATTCTATTTTCTCTTCTGAGAATTGAAAATTAAGATATAAAACATCTTACTCATATACAGTAAAATGTTCTATTTTAATATGGTCTTGCTTGTTTTCTAATTCAATCAGCTCCTGGGTTCAATGCACAAAGTTTACCCAACGGCTATCCCAGATACCCGTCTTTTGGAGATGCTTCATCACATCCTTCCAGCAGACATCCCTCTGTTGGAAGCACACGCCTCCCCTCTGTTGGTGAAGAATCAACACATCCTTTACTTGTAGCAGAAGAGCAAGTGAGTGGGTTTTTTCCCCCTCATACATCTTAGGTTCTACATTACTTCAGATTTTTCTAATGATTGTTCTGCAGGCTTTCACTTGTGTTTTTCAGTATCAGGTGTAATGTGTTTCTACCATTTTTTAGCTACCTCAGAAAAGTGTGTGTTTTGGCTCTTTAGGAATTCATATTTATATATAAATAAAGATACAGAAAGTATGTATTTGCATTATACTATTTTCAAAAATTTCAGTGATTATTTTTAAACACATTGTATGTTATAATGAGAGGTCAAAAAGCTTCTTTATATATATGTCTTCTATTTGGCAAATAGAAATCATGGAGTAATTTGGGTTAGAAGGGACCTCTAGTCCTCTAGATCAGATTTTTAAGTTAGGGACCGCTGCACAGAGCCTTGTCCTGGTCATGCTTTGAATACTGCAAACAATTCCACAGAACCTGAGCCGTGTGTTCCAGTGTTTTACCACCTTTGTTATGAAAGCATTTCTCCCTAATATGTAATCAGATTTTTTCCTGTTACAGCTGGTGTCCACGGCCCCTTAGGCTTTTGCTGAACATGTCCAAAAAGGGTCTGGCTCTGTTTTCTTTGTGTGTTAGTTGAAAACAGCTATTGGGTGGTTCCCTGGCCCACTCTTTAAGATGGAACAAGGCTGGTGCTTTCAGCTTCTCCTTGTACGTCACATGCTCTAGCCCTCAACTAGACTTGCTTCAGTGTGGTGATGTCTGTCATGTACTTTGGAGCTCAGATTCAGTCTCCGAAGAGTTGAATTGATGATAATAATCATGTTGCATAACCTACTGGCTGTGCTATTGCTGACACAAACCAGTGCAGGTTTGGTTTTCATTGCTGCCAGACCGCCCTGCTGGCTCACATTCGACTTAGCATCCACATGGCCCCCCAGTGCTTCACTGCAAGGCTGCTTTTCAAGTCAGTTGCTGTCCAGCCTGTTGGTGTGGTTCTGTACTAGGCACTGGACTTGGCATTTGCTGTTGCTGAGGTTTCTGTGAGGTCAGTTCTTCAGGCTGCTGAGATCCCTCTCAGTGGAAAAAATACCAGTCTGGGATAGATTGAAAACTTTCAGCAGATGTGTTCTCTCTCCTCATTCAGGTTGCTGATGTTAGTCAAGCTTAATAATGCCATGTGGTTTAGGAAGATTTTTGCATGTGACAAGAAGCAGTGTTGGAACCAGAGAGGGTAACCAGAGCAGAGTGCAGTGAACTATCTTGTGGGAAAGGATTTATTAGGAGCACCACAGAAGAGTTCAGGTGTTATTGTTGGTATTACTGAAGAGTAAATGAGTTTGAAGTATCAGTGTAGGAGTCAAGTGAGCTGTAAATAACACTTTAGCTTGTAGGGCTCGACAGAGGGGTTTGGAAGGCTTACGTGACTGCTGCTTTAAAGTAGTACTTTTGCTGTTTGGGTATCCAGACATGGACTTAAAATTTAGAAAAAGAATCCAGTCTTTCCCATTCAGCCTTGTGTTGATTCACTGTGGGAAATTGGAGGGATAACCTAGTAGTGTATTTCTGCTTTTCTTAGTGGCATATGGTGCCAACTCCTGCTTCTTTTTAATTCTTGGTGCCACTTTTCATATGGAATTGTGTATTTTTCTACTTTAGTTTCTGTTACTAGGAGGCTGTTTGCTCTTGATGAAAGAATGGACTATTCTTCCTGTGGACCCCAACTTCTGGTTTTTGTTGCTGGAGTAGTACACAAGGCAAGAGCCTGAAGGGGTCTTTTTAGGTCTCTCTGTGGTTTTGGTGTTGGTTTTTTTTTTTTTCTTTTATGGGCAGTAAATTTCCTTTGCACTGGGGATATTAAAAAGACAAATTTAGCCAAAGTAACTGTTGGTCACTGTCACAGTAAGAGACGACAAAGTAGAGCTCTCACTGATCTGTCTGTGTGAAGCAATGAGCTAAGTGGGGGCAGCCCAACGTTGCTTTCATCAGAGCAGAGCTCTGTTAGAACCTGAAAAGTGAGAACCAGAGGACAACTGAGATAAAACATCAAATAAAAATAATAATTAATGTAAGATATAAATTCTGTTCTTTTGTTAGAGTAACGTTAACAAAACCAACAACAAAATTTCAGGGAACAAGCCTAAAACTGACCACACTTCAGCAAAATGTGAGAGGTGACCTTTGCTCGTAAACACCTGCCATAACAAGATTTTCTTCTCAGGTGTTTTGATTAGAAAAGTACAGAGTTAAGAAGGAAAGAAATTTGGAGCGGGGAAAAAGGCACAAATAGCATTTGAGTTTCCTCTATTTTCTTCTTCTTTTAGGTGCACACTTATGTCAACACTACTGGAGTACAAGAGGAAAGAAAAAATCGGTCAAGTGTGCATGTGCCACTGGAATCAAAGCTTTCAAACACTGAAGTAACTAAAGTGAAAGAAGATCAGATGTGTACTGATGACAGAGATGCTCAGGTTCTCCTGGAGCCTGAAGGAGTCAAGTTTGTTTTAGGACCAACACCTGTTCAAAGGCAGTTAATGGAAAGACAGAAACTGGAACAACTCGGGAGAGATCAAGTTAGCGGCAGCAGCACAAACACTGAATGGGACACTGGGTACGACAGTGATGAGCGTAGAGAAACACCATCTGGTAATAAAATGGTGTATGAAAATATAAATAGGTTATCAATCCCTAGTGCCTCAGGGGTCAGGAGAGGTCGCTTGACATCAACCAGTACCTCAGACACCCAGAACATTAACAACTCTGCTCAGAGGAGAACTGCGCTGTTGAACTATGAGAATTTGCCATCCTTGCCTCCTGTTTGGGAAGCCCGCAAGCTGAGTAGAGATGAAGATGACAGTTTAGGACCAAAGACCCCATCTCTGAATGGCTACCACAATAACCTAGATCTAATGCATAATTATGTCAATACAGAGAATGTAACAGTACCAGCAAGTGCTCATAAAGTAGAATTTACACGACGTCGGGACTGCACCCCAACAGTCTTTAACTTTGACATTAGGCGTCCAAGTTTAGAACACAGGCAGCTCAACTATATACAGGTTGACTTGGAAGGTGGCAGTGACTCTGACAACCCTCAGACTCCAAAAACCCCCACCACTCCACTTCCGCAGACTCCAACCAGGCGCACAGAGCTGTATGCTGTGATAGACATTGAAAGAACTGCTGCTATGTCAAGCTTGCAAAAAGCACTGCCCCGAGATGATGGTACTTCTAGGAAAACTAGACATAACAGTACTGACCTGCCTATGTGAGCCTGGGAAGCATTGAATCATTTGCACCTTTTGTGAAGTTTATAAAATTGAAGATGCGCGTACTTTGCATTTCTTAACACTAACGCCTTTTATAGACTATTAGAACTTTTTCTGCATACTTCATGTACTTGTCTAACTAAAGGGAATTAATGTAGAGCAAGTATTCATCTAGGTAACACTATTTCATTCTACAGTAGAAGTAATTACTGCATAGCAGCATCACCACCTTTCACAGTGCCTCGTTAATTGATTAGAGTCTGAGTGACATGCTGGTTTTGAATTTATAAATATTCTGGTCTGGTGCCTATACTCATTAATGGCATTTATAACACTTTTTAAAGCCTCTTGATATGTGCATTATTAGCAGGTAAACCTAATCTTTCAATATACATATCTTACGTTCATTTCTCATTGAAGTGGTTCCTCCAGAATGAAATGTCTGTAATGCATTAATTCACTCGGTTTGACACACACAAGATACATTGGTTCATCTCAAGGAATATAAACACACACCTTTTTTGTCTGTAGGCAAGAAGGCCTCTAATTCCTCACAGTTTTCTCAACTTGTGTGATGTTTGAGAGGTCACGTTGATGTTCATTGATCAGAGCTATAAACACATCTAAATCCAGCCTTAAGCTCCTTCCGCTAAAATAGAATTCTAACTGGCATATCAAATTCCCTGTGAAATCTGACAAAATTTGAATCCCATTAGAACTTTGGGATTTTTTTGTGAAGGAATTCACAGGTGGGCTGTATGAATTAAGGCTGTCTTGTCATTTCTTAGTTCAGTGTCCTTTTCTTTCTTTGCATTTGTATGTTTCTTTTTTATTTGTTCCATAATGTCTTGTTTTAAAAGTCAAAATTTTGTACCTAGCTTTAATTATTGTTCAGGGTCGTGTATGTGTTTGTCTTACTCTCTGCATTTGACAAAGAAAGACTCCTGAAGGTCAAATAGTTGTCTTTGTCCAGTGTGTTCCCCTTGTTTATGCCTGACAGAAATATCCCAGCTCTCCAGCAGCATGCATTATTGCACAACTGGAAAGGTCTATTATGCAGTTATTGTCTTCCTCTAATGCATCAAACACAGGTTACACGGGAGGCAGGGTACTGGACTTGATAGTTCTTTATAGAAGGTTGTACATTCTAGCAGTGTGCATCCCTAGGTGATAGTATACTTTAATTTAGATCTGTAGTAAATTATCTGAAGGTAGTATTATCTACAAGCATACTTCCTTTCCTTTTGCAATTGGTGAACTTGGTTACAGTGATGGCTGCTCAGTGTTAACAGGTACATCCAGGGAGACTGTTCTTTGTGGAATATGCCAGATGCACCCTTAGAAGTTTTTATTTTGTTTAATACTCTGAATAACCTTAGTATTCTGGCAGTATTGCAGGCGCACCTTGGTACTAGCAGCAGAAGAGATTGCTCTTGAGCCTGTGATTGCAAAGGAACTGACTTTTGTGTGAACTGGTATGATGTAAAATAACCCTTGAACTGTGAGGAAAAACATGCAAGAAAAGCCATTTGAAGATCTGAAAAAGCACTAAGGGTCTTCATGCAATATTTGAATTGAAGTTTTATAAAAACAAACTACAATTATTTTAAGTCTTGTGAATTGGTATGTATTTCTGTTCCTCTAACTTTTTCCTTTAGTCTTCTCTCATTTAGTAGTGGCAGCAGTAGTAGCACCTGAAATACATGTTCTGCCACACCATTACGTGGTATCAGGCAACCTTTTCACTCTGACTTTCATTACTCTTTACAGACTGTATGGTACTGAAATACCAGATGCATAATACAAAGAGCATAATTTACAGAAGTAAAATCTGGGAGGCATTGAGACCATTATGAGGAACTTAAATGACATTTAATAAAAAAGCCCTCATTCATGATTTCATGGTCGGCCTCTGCATATTCTTGTGATAGATGTGTTGACTTGCAGGGAGACCTTGGTACTCAAGAAGGTAATGACTACCTAGAGCTAGGAATTTTACACATCTGCAGCCTCTTGAAAGGAGGTTGTAGCCAGGTGGGGGTCAGCCTTTTCTCCCAGACAATTAGCCATGGGACAAGAGGACACAGTCTTAAGCAGCACCAGGAAAGGTTTAGGTTAGACATTATCAAGAAATTCTTCACAGAAGGGGTGATTAGGCATTGGAAGGGACTGCCCAGGGAGGTGGTGGAGTCTCTGTCCCTTGAGGGGTTTAAGGAAAGGCTGGATGTGCACTTACTGCCACAGTCTAGTGGACAAAATGGTGTTCAGTCATAGGTTGAACTCAATAATCGCAGAGATCTTTTCCAGCCTAATTGATTATGTAAGTGCTCTCACAGTTTTGCCATTGCCTCACCTTAGGTTTTGGACCATCTTGGTCTGTACTGAAGAGAATTTACCATGCATTGCAAAATACTTCTTGGTTAATAATACTGGGGGTGAGTCTTGTTCTTAGTGTATAGCTCACTTAACTTTGTGTGCTGAACTAATGCTTCAGCATGTTTTGAGGCAAACGTGTTTGATCTAGCTAGCTGCTTAGAAAGATTTGGTCCTCATCTGTATAGTTTGGACTAATTAACTGGACCCCAAAAACACACCTGTCAGGCAGGGAAGTAATATTCTTAACTGCCAAATATGTAAACAGAGGCTTCAGATAGATTGTAAGTGACTTGCTGAAATTCCAACAACCAGCCATATCCTTCCTTAGTTCCAGTGCACTGTCCTATGCTTTTATTCTGAGTGGTCTCAGATGAAAAGAATGGTCTGAGCAACTTTTTAAGTTGTTGCAAGTTTCACCGTGTTTTCCTAGCTCTGGCCCCCAACTGAGAATATACTGAAATTTCAACTTTCTGTAGCCTTAATTATACTAAAAAGCCTGATGACATATTTTCCTGGACTACTTTTTTAACCTCTTACATTTTACAGGTGGGATAATGCGTTCACATTCTGTGTACAGTACAAACATACTGGGTAGTCCCTGTTAGCCACACTACTCATCTTTAGCATTCCTTACTTTCTGTCCCTTGAAGTAGATGCAGTTGCAATGCACTTTACCCTTTGAGATGTGGTAAATATTTTTTTTCAATTCAGTCTCTTTTAAAGGCTGTGATGTTAGATTTAGTTTCTGTAACCTAGGATTCATTTTTCAGTTGAAATCTCTCAACGGTATTTAGATCATATTTATTTTGGGCCCACGAGTGTATAGACTGAGAAACTACAAATATGTAACTATTTTCTCTACTAAATGAGGCATGTTAAGTTTACATAAACTAGGTCCTGTAAAAATGGTAGCATCTCCATCAGTTCTGCTTTTCATCCATAACATGCAGTTGGCTGCAGCCCTTCAAGGACATTTGACAAAGGAAAGTCTTTAACTGAAGGTATTCCTTTAATGCAGTGATTTGGGAAAGACAGACATTAGTGTATCTTTTCAGCAAGGAAACTGAGTTGGTAAAAAAGATTAAACAATGACCAAAAGCACATGATAAAGGTTGTACTCCAAATATAGGTAGTGAGAATATTGAATCCATTGTTATATTCAGAAAATAATCTTTCTCAAATTGATGTCAAGAGGAGGACCAATTTTTTTAATTTTGTAGCGTTTTTTGCTGACTCCATAAAATAATACTAAAAAAACATTCTGAAAATGTGACACTCATCAGAACAGATTTTGTTTTCTCCAGTGTTTTGCATATGACAGGGATTGAATGTGATGGTGTGCATTGAAGCACTATTCCTGTATCAAAGTCTGCAGAGCTTTTATAGAAAATTTAAGTGTTCAAGTAGACCTTTCATATAATAAATTGCTTAAATCTTCCTCCCTCTGCTGATACTTGGATATTTGTGTGTGTGTTCACACCTCTGACTGGGGCTTGGGTGTTAAAAAGGTCACAGAAATGTGTAAGCTGTACAAAGTCCAAACCAATGTCAAAAAAGGGCTGCTTTTTTGGTAGGTGACAGACCAGCAGTTGATTCTACTGGTTTTATAACACTGTGTATTGGCTCAAAATCTGGCTGTCCATGTTTTTGCTTTAACCACTTCTCAATGAGACGGAGTCAGGAGAGAGTGGATTGTCTTTATTCGTTGTTGGTGAAGTAAAAATGGAAGTTCTGGTTAATGTCAGTTACTCCTTTGAGCATATAATGATGTATCTGATTTGGACCTTTGTTTCTAAGCAGTATTCTCCTCTTCATGTAAGGTGGGATCAATGGTGAAATTCCATTTCTGCACTGTACTCATTTAATGGCTGCAAATAAGATGAGACTGATGGAGTATGAACTAGTAGTGGACTTAAATCTGAAATTCTCCTGTTTCCCCTAAAGGAGTTCGGTCCTTCAGTGTGATACATAGAATTAGGTATTTTTGGAATTTAATTATATGATCTTTCCCGTCTCTTCCTTGAGGTAGCAATTCAGGCATTTATATTTGACAGTATTTACTTAATATAAGCCTAAGTTCATTTATTATATCTTTATTTTAAATTCATATACACTCCAAGAAAAAAACAAGTCCAGAAGAAATTCCACAAAAAACTGCGTTAAGATGGAGTCAAGTTTGCTGATGTCCTTCTTACAGAGCATAGATCGAAACAGAAAGAGAGTCATGAATTGAGGTTCTTTCACAATCTTTAGGAATTACTTCCTCTTTTGGAAAGATAAGTGAATTATAATGCAAAAAATAAGGAAAAGAGCAACTTAGCATCTGCAACTCTGAGCATGTGTATGTTATTTCTTGTGATACTGTGCTGTAAATTGTGTCTTGGGAAGATACTGCCCTAATACAGTGTTTACTCCAGATTAACGCAGTATTTTGTTTGGGAATATGTAGGTGTACAGATAGAAATAGAATATGAGAGATAAAGTTGATGAAACAACTGTTGGACATTTCTATATTTTTATATATTATGAAGGGCATTTTTAAAATTTTTCTTGCAGTTTTAGTAATTATTTAGTGTGGTAATATACATATATTGTGACAACATTTTCTGCTATATCCATTACTTTGGTGTCATTCTATTTTATGTAGCAAATATGTGTATATACAAAGGACATTATGGAAAAAATATGATTAAACAATAGGCTTAAGCCCTTCAGAATAGGGACTGTCTTCCCCTGTGTCTGCAAAGTACTAAATGCCTTGGGGTCCCAGCCAGACCTCGTGCAGGAGAACCGTGGTGACCCGATTGCCAAATGATGAGTGGAAGAGAAGCAGCTCCTCTGCTTTCCGTGAGGAGCTGTAGTACAAAAGCTCACCTTGCCAGTCCCTGGTGCAGGGACGGGGCTGTTCCTGGTCATTCCCAACACCACCTGCCAAGCAAGCCAGAGAGTCCAGAGTCCATGTGTCCTTTGCTATGGTCAGGAGGAAGGGAAGTCTGAGAGAAGGTTTGATGTCATCAGAGAATCTTCCTTGTTAGCAGGGTGACCCTTCCAGAGCTTGTTGGGTCCACATGCAGTGTCCTTTGAAAGTGGACAAATGGTTCATACCGACTTCAAGGGCCACTGGATGTGTTCCTACAAGATCAAGTTCTGCTGATATTAACAGCTCTGTTACACCTGAGGACCTGGCTGGTCAAGTGCTCCAGGAATGGTCTAAAAATACTGTAAAAATATAAATATATTTAATTACATGTACTGAAAAATCCTATTTGTTGTGGTCAGAGTTCAGATAATTACAGGAATATTGATTTCTTAGTCATACTTGCATATATATTGGTTTAACTATTGTGTATGAAAGAGGAAGTGATTCTAAAGTGTGTGAAAGGTCGAGATAATACCTGTTTTCTAATGGTCATTTTATTTAGGAATGAAGGTCAGTGAATTTAAGTCCATAATAATGCAGTTTTTTGCATCAGAATGTGTGTATATCATATACCCACATTTTATATGATAATATATATTTGGTACTAACTTTGTATTTTCCCTGAAATTTTGCCAAATTGTGAACACGGATGTTTTCACTTGTAAGACTTTGGTACTTAATAACTGAATGTATAAGAAATGCTCTGGTATGAAAGGAAAGAGTGTTGTATGGTGTCCCACAGTACAGAGGCTCGACCAGCAGGCACGTTGCCTTTTTCATGTCTCGCTTCGTTGCAGCATCACCTTTTGTCTCCTCAGAAGCAGTTCTGTGTCTCAGCCAAACTGCAGACCAGCTGAGTACCACACTAGCATGAAAGCTGACTGGTAGGTAGTAAGAATACAATAGTCACCAGTGTGCCACAAATGCATTTATTAAATGCAGAAATAGACATTTCTACAAAGGCCAAAATCTTATGTTGTATGTTCCTTTCTTGTCATTACATTGTATCATATTGTAAGATTATTGTATGTCCTAATTTGCATTATAAAATGTTTTTTCCTACTTAAAGGCATAAATATAGCGACTTTGTATAAAGGTAGCTTTCTAGATTTTTATTTCTTTTATATAAAAAAGTCTAAACAGTGGGAGTACCATTGCCAAATTGTTTATAAAATTTCAAGTAATTTTCCCTGTTAAATAAATTTGTTTTTACGAACATTCCGTATTTCTTATACTATGCAGAAAGAGTGTATTTTTATGTCATTCCCCATTAATCTTAAAAAATTAATTTCACTTGTTTTAAGCTGCCATTATTGAGAAAGCTTACCAAATGTGCATTTAAAAAAATGTTATGTATTATGACAACATTTTTCCCCTTTACCAGTGCCAACTTCATTTGAAAAAAAAAAAAAAATTGTAGCATGGCAATAAACTATTGATTTTACATTAAAAATTGTTTGTGGGTTACTTCAGTAGTTCTCAGTGTTAGTGTCACTGTGTTGTGGGTTTTTTAATAACCTTTTTTGCATTTTTTTAAATCATTCCTTCAGATACCTATGTCTGCTCTCCTCCCTGCCCCTCTGTATTGTACTCATTGCACAGTAGTAAAAAAAACCCAAACAAAATTGATCATGAGGACCTGAAGTCTGTAAATGTGTCTCTAATATTTTGTTTCATTTCTGCTAGTTTTCTGTCACAGCTTTGTCAAGCAGGTAGATTTAGATCTTTTTGTTGTGGTAGTACTGTTGCTGTCGACTACTGGCTAGTCAATCACATGGCAGGAATTTCAATATGCTACGATTTCAAGAAACTCAAATGGAGTTTGTTAGCATAGTGCTGATAAATTCAGAAAGAAGAAAATACAAGGTTGGAGTCCTGACCAGGTGGCCTTTTGGCTTTCTTCTGGAGACTATAAAATGTAGTGGTGATTTTTCACTATTTCCTCTTTAATCCTTTCCAAACCAGTGTTTAGGCATAATTTCAATAAAGATGTATGTAGCCAACAAATGAACAAAACCCTAGAAATATCAGGAGATGTTTTCATAAGTCCTTAAGAAACATTGCGTGGTCCATGCACAATGTTGATTAGATAACTTAGACATCTGAAAACTCAGTTCTCAAGAAGGTTTTTGTATCCCTGGCCAACAGTTCTGCAGCTTCTGTAACATCCATTACATGTAACATTTCCCCACTAGCATGGTGGGGAGTTCAGTACAAACTTTGGTTCTTTGTATCTTTGTTTCAAACAGGGAGAAAACCTCCACGTTGGGGTGAAATGTTTCCGTGAACCAAGTCTGTTGTGACAGTAAGTAAAATATACGCAGTTAGAGGACGAACTGCAATGTTATACATAAAACATCTTGCAACTGATATAAGTGATTGCAGATAAAATGCATATGCCTTGCACTCTTGACCTAATGATGCTTTGTTCTGAAATAGAATTTTGAAGACCGCTCAAAATAGCTGGTGTTGAACAGCCAAACATGAAGAAGCTTCTAACCGTGTGTGCCCAGCACCAGCATTTCCAACAGTGATAGCAACTAGCCTTGTTAAAATCCCTGTAGGTAAATCACAACAAAATGTAAATTTTCAGTTCTGAGCTTCCGAAGAGTTAGACTTTGTGAAGATTCTGTTTTCCTTCCTCAATCAAACTTTTACCTGCTCAGAGGCTGAGGTAGCTGGTCTGACAAGTTAAGCCTCAAACTGGGTACTGTGAATGACGCCTCAATTACTGGTCCTCGAGGATTTTTGCTCCTTTATAATTCCCGTATCACTAATAGCTTGTCTGCAAGTAGAATGTCTTGACCTGAATCACAGAATCGATTGGGTTGGAAAAGACCTCTGAGATCATCAAGTCCAACCCTTGGTCCAACTCCAGTCCCTTT